>CAOLEZ010000001.1:2400000-3007313 GCA_948474765.1 Patella depressa | reverse complement strand
TAGCCGAATCGTAAAACAATGAATCGGCCACTATGGTATCATATATCAATCAACTTTCGGCCGATTTACAAAGAGTTAATTATCATGCTGATTGATAAAACAATGAACAACAAGCCACTACGCTTACAGTGTCATATATCAATCCTTCTGGGCTCATTTCGTAAAAAAAAGAAAACCTCGTTGAGTTAATTCATGCCAAGTACGGTAAAAGAATAGCCGAAAATAATGGCGACATTGACCTTGAACTTCAAGCATGCATGTAGGCATTGTATTTGGAAGTTCCAAAAGCTTGAGATCCTCCCACATCCAATATAGGTCACCCAAAGTTGAAGACTAGAAGATATTTTAGATCCGAATAGTTTTTACACGTTTGATTATATCACCGTTACACCCTAAGGGAGGTTGAGTTCGAATTTCGGAAATCGGACCAAAATTGCCATACAAAATGGCCGCCGTTTGTACGCGAATACTGTTAAAAAATGGTATATCAAGGTTGTGGACCCTGTAGAGGTCACAATTTTAATTCGATTTTGATGGAACTTGAAATTCATGGTTATAACCCAAAGATCTTGGTTCCTTTCGATATTTGCCCATATCGGATCGTAACTTCCAGAATTATGGCCCCTGATTATACGCAAAATTGCCTTTTTATACGCCCACATTTTTATGTGGACGTATAATGTCGTCGCCCCTGTCCGTCCGGACGTCTGTCCGTCCATCCGCTCGTCCGTCCGAAAAATCACCCTTTTTAGCTTGTGGTCCCTCTGGAGGTCACAATTATTATCCGATTTAAAAAAACGTTTGAATATATCACCGTTACACCCTAAGGATGGTTGAGTTCGAATTTCGGGAAAATCGGACGAAAATTGCCATACAAAATGGCCGCCGTTTGTACGCGAATACTGTTAAAAAATGGTATATCAAGGTTGTGGACCCTGTAGAAGTCACATTTTTAATTCGATTTTTATACGCCCACATTGAAATGTGGTCGTATATTGTCGTCGGCCCCGTCCGTCCGTCTGTCCGTCCGTCAGTCCGTCCGTCCGTCCGTCGGTCCGGCGTCCACAATTGCTTGTGGACGCTCGAGAGGCTAAAGTTAATATCCGATTGACTTTAAATTTATACACAGTGTTTAAGGTCATGAGACGAAGAAGCCTATTGTTTTTCAGCGATTTCCGATAATAACTACCAGAGTTATGGCCCTTGATCACTTCAAAGAATCTTGTGGACGCTCTAGAAGCCAAAGTTAATATCTATTTGGCTTTAAATTTATACACAGTGTTTAAGGTCATGAGATGAAGAAGCCTATTGATTTTCAGCGATTTCCGATAATTAGTGCCAGAGTTATGGCCCTTGATCACTTCAAAAAATCTTGTGGATGCTCGAGAGGCCAAAGTTAATATCAGATTGGCTTTAAATTTATACACAGTGTTTAAGGTCATGAGACAAAGAATCCTATTGATTTTCAGCGATTTCCGATAATTAGTGCCAGAGTTATGGCCCTTGATCATACTTGATGACTTCAAAAAATCTTCTGGACGCTCTAGAGGCCAAAGTTAATATCCGATTGACTTCAAATTTATACACAGTGTTTAAGGTCATAAGACGAAGAAGCCAATTGATTTTCAGCGATTTCCGATAATTAGTGCCAGAGTTATGGCCCTTGATCACTTCAAAAAAATCTTGTGGATGCTCTAGAGGCCAAAGTTAATATCCGATTGGCTTTAAATTTATACACAGTGTTTAAGGTCATAAGACAAAGAATCTTATTGATTTTCAGCAATTTCCGATAATTAGTGCCAGAGTTATGGCCCTTGATTACTTCAAAAAATCATGTGGACGCTCTAAAGCCCAAAGTTAATATCAGATTGACTTTAAATTTATACACAGTGTTTAAGGTCATGAGACGAAGAAGCCTATTGATTTTCAGCGATTTCTAATAATTAGTGCCAGAGTTGTTGCCCTTGATAACTTCAAAAAATCTTGTGGATGCTCTAGAGGCCAAAGTTAATATCCGATTGACTTTAAATTTGTACACATTGTTTAAGGTCATGAGACGAAAAAGCCTATTGATTTTGAGCGATTTCAAATAATTACTTCCAGAGTTGTCTCCCATGATCACTTCAAAAAACCTTGTGATGCTATAGAGGCCAAACTTATCCGATTGACTTCAGATTGATACACAGAGTTTAAGGTGTTGAAACGAACAAGTATTTTGATTTTCAATGAATTTTGATAACTGAACTGCTAAATCCATGATATTAAATGTTTCTTATACTAATTGTTAGCGTGGGGCAAAACTTTTATAAAAAGCAAACAATTTCTAATGATTTTCAGATAATTACATAATGAGTTGTTACTCTTAATCAGATTTTAGTGTATTACAAATGTTTCATTACCAAAAAAAGTAAAAATATGCGACAACCCTTGTTGACTGCCCGGACGATTTAGCTGCTGTGGGCGTATGTTTCGTTGCCTGGCAACCTATCTTGATGAAACTTGAAATTCATGGTAATAACCCAATGATCTTGGTTCCTTTCGATATTTGCGCATATCGGAACGTAACTTCCTGAATTATGTCCCCTGATTATACGCAAAATCGCCATATTTTAGCTTGTGGTCCCTCTGGTGGTCACAATTATTATCCTATTTAATAAAACGGTTTATAGTATTACCGTTACACCGTAAGGAAGGTTGAGTTCGAATTTCGGGAAAATCGGACCACAATTGACAGACAAAATGGCCACCGTTTGTACGCGAATACTGTTAAAAAATTGTATATCATGGTTGTGGACCCTGTAGAGGTTACAATTTTAATTCGATTTTGATGAAACTTGAAATGCATGGTTATAACCCAAAGATCTTGGTTTCTTTCGTTATTTGCACATATCCCATGGTAACTTTCTGAATTATGGCCCCTGATTGTCCGAAAAATCGCCTATGGTCCCTCTGGAGGTCACAATTATTATCCGATTTAAAAAAACGTTTGACTCTATCACCGTTACACCCTACGGAAGGTTGAGTTCGAATTTCGAGAAAACCGGACCATAATTGCCAGAAAAAATGGCCGCCGTTTGTACGCGAACAGTGTAAAAATATGGTATATCAAAGTTGTGGACCCTGTAGAGGTCACAATTTTTATTCGATTTTGATGAAACCTGAAATGCTTGTTTATAACCTAAAAATCTTTATTCTTTTCGATTTTTGCGCATATCAAATTGTGTAAAAGTATGGTATATCAAAGTTTGATTATATTACTGTTGCACCGTAAGGAACTTGAGTTCGAATTTCGTGAAAATTGTACCAAAGGTGCCGGAAGAAATGGTCGCAATTTTCAACCGATTTGGATGAAAATTGAAATCCATGTTTATAACTCAAAGATCTTGGTTCCTTTCGATATTTGTGCCAATCGGATGGTAACCTCCTGAATTTTTAGCTTGTGGTCCCTTTGGAGATCAAAATTGTTATCCGATTAAAAAACATGTTTGATTACGGTGTAACAGTAATATAATCAAACGTTTTTTTAAATCGGATAATAATTGTGACCTCCAGAGGGACCACAAGCTAAAAAGATAGGCTGGCACTGCCAGGCAGGATACGCCCACATTTTTGAGAGATGGATAGAGAACAAGCAATACCGAAAGTGATTTTTCCTACATCATTAAGTCCTGTATTTCATACTGTATTGGGAGCAGCCATTTTGTTGGTCAGTTCCAGTCTGATATTCATGAAATTCGAAGCCGACAATGATTATGGTGTGACGGTACACAACCTAGAAATGTTACTTTTCGTCAAAATCAGATAAGAATTGTGACCTGTAGAGAGTCCACAACCATGATATACCATATTTTTTACACTATTCGCGTACAAACGGTGACCATTTCGTCCGGCAATTTTGGTACGATTTTCATGAAATTCGAACTCAACCTTCCTTACGGTGCAACAGTAATATAATCAGAGGTTTTTTTTAAATCAGATAATAATTGTTCGAGAGATAGACAGAGAACAAGCAATACCGAAAGTGATTTTTCCTACAATCAAAGGCCATAATTCATTAAGTTTCAATTTGATATGCGCAAATATCGAAAAGAATAAAGATCTTTAGGTTATAAACAAGCATTTCAGGTTTCATCAAAATCGAAAAAATTAAAATTGTCACCTCTACAGGGTCCACAACTTTGACATACCATATTTTTACACTGTTCGCGTACAAACGGCGGCCATTTTTTCTGGCAATTAGAGTCCAATTTTCTCGAAATTCGAACTCAACCTTCAGTAGGATACATGCCAATATCGAAAGCCGCCGAGATCTTTTGGGGATAAACCTATATTTCAAGTTTCGTCAAAATCGGATAAGAATTGTGACCTGTAGAGGGTCCACAAACAAATTGTGGACGGACAGGGGCGACAACAATATACGTCCACATAAAAATGTGGGCGTATAAAAAGGCAATTTTGCGTATAATCAGGGGCCATAATTCAGGAAGTTACGATCCGATATGCGCAAATATCGAAAGGAACCAAGATCTTTGGGTTATAACCATGAATTTCAAGTTCTATCAAAATCGAATTAAAATTGTGACCTCTACAGGGTCCACAACCTTGATATACCATTTTTATACGCCCACATAGAAATGTGGACGTATATTGCCGTCGCCCCCGTCCGTCCGTCTGTCGGTCCGTCCATCCGTCCGTCGGTCCGTCCGTCCGTCCATCGTCCACAATTTCTTGTGAACGCACTAGAGGCCAGGGTTAATATCCGATTGACTTTAAATTTATACACAGTGTTTAAGGTCATGAGACGAAGAAGCCTATTGATTTTCAGCAATATCCGATAATTACTGCCAGAGTTATGACCCTTGATCACTTTGAAAAATCTTGTGAACGCTCTAGAGGCTAAAGTTAATATCCGATTGACCGTAAATTTATACACAGTGTTTAAGGTCATGAGATGAAGAAGCCTATTGATTTTCAGCGATATCCGATAATTACTGCCAGAGTTATGACCCTTGATCACTTTGAAAAATCTTGTGAACGCTCTAGAGGCTAAAAGTTAATATTGGATTGACTTTAAATTTATACATAGTGTTCAAGGTCATAATACGAAGAAGCCTATTGATTTTCAGCAATATCCGATAATTACTGCCAGAGTTATGACCCTTGATCACTTTGAAAAATCTTGTGAATGCTCGAGAGGCTAAAGTTAATATCCGATTGACTTTAAATTTATACACAGTGTTCAAGGTCATAAGACGAAGAAGCCTATTGATTTTCAAGGATTTCCGATAATTAGTGCCAGAGTTATGGCCCTTGATCACTTCAAAAAATCTTGTGGATGCTCTAGAGGACAAAGATGATGTCCGATTGACTTCAAATTTATACACAGTGTTTAAGATCATGAGACGAAGAAGCCTATTGATTTTCAGCGATTTCTGATAATTAGTGCCAGAGTTGTGTCCCTTGATCACTTCAAAAAATCTTGTGGATGCTCTAGAGGCCAAAGTTAATATCTGATTGACTTTAAATTTATACACAGTGTTTAAGGTCATGAGACGAAGACGCCTATTGATATCAGCGATCTCTGATAATTATTGCCAGAGTTATGGCCCTTGATCACATCAAAAAATCCTGTGGACGCTCTAGAGGCCAAAGTTAATATCCGATTGACTTTAAATTTACACACATTGTTTAAGGTCATGAGACGAAGAAGCCTACTGATTTTCAGCGATTTCAAATAATTACTTCCAGAGTTATCTCCCTTGATCACTTCAAAAAACCTTGTGACGCTATAGATGCCAAACTTATCATCCGATTGACTTCAGATTGATACACAGAGTTTAAGGTGTTGAAACGAACAAGTATTTTGATTTTCAATGAATTTTGATAACTGAACAGCTAAATCCATGATGTTAAATGTTTCCTATACTAATTGTTAGCGTGGGGCAAAACTTTATAAAAAGCAAACAAATTCTAATGATTTTCAGATAATTACAAAATGAGTTGTTACTCTTAATCAGATTTTAGTGTATAACAAATGTTTCATTCCCAAAAAAAGTAAAAATATGCGACAACCCTTGTTGACTGCCCGGACGATTTAGCTGCTGTGGGCGTATGTTTTGTTGCCTGGCAACCTATCTTTATATGCCCACATTGAAATGTGGTCGTATATTGTCGTCGCTCCCGTCCGTCCGTCCGTCCGTCGGTCCGTTCGGCGGTCCGGCGTCCACAATTGCTTGTGGACGCTCTACAGGCTAAAGTTAATATCCGATAATAACTACAAGAGTTATGGCCCTTGATCACTTCAAAATATCTTGTGGACGCTCTAGAGGCCAAAGTTAATATCCGATTGACTTTAAATTTATACACAGTGTTTAAGGTCATGAGACGAAGAAGCCTATTGTTTTTCAGCGATTTCCGATAATAACTACCAGAGTTATGGCCCTTGATCACTTCAAAATATCTTGTGGACGATATAGAGGCCAAAGTTAATATCCGATTGACTTTAAATTTATACACAGTGTTTAAGGTCGTGAGACGAAGAAGCCTATTGATTTTCAGCGATTTCCGATAATTAGTGCCAGAGTTATGGCCCTTGATCACTTCAAAAAATCTTGTGGACGCTCTAGAGGCCAAAGTTAATATCTGATTTACTTTAAATTTATACACAGTGTTTAAGGTCATGAGACGAAAAATCCTATTGATTTTCAGCGATTTCGGATAATAACTACCAGAGTTATGGCCCTTGATCACTTCAAAATATCTTGTGGACGCTCTAGAGGCCAAAGTTAATATCTGATTTACTTTAAATTTATACACAGTGTTTAAGGTCTAGAGACGAAGAAGCCTATTGTTTTTCAGCGATTTTCGATAATAACTACCAGAGTTATGGCCCTTGATCACTTCAAAATATCTTGTGGACGCTCTAGAGGCCAAAGTTAATATCCGATTGACTTTAAATTTATACACAGTGTTTAAGGTCATGAGACGAAGAAGCCTATTGATTTTCAGCGATTTCCGATAATTAGTAACAGAGTTATGGCCCTTGAACACTTGAAAATATCTTGTAGAGGCTCTAGAGGCCAAATTTAATGTCCAATTGACTTTAAATTTATACACAGTGTTTAAGGTCATGAGACGAAGAAGCCTATTGATTTTCAGCGATTTCCGATAATTAGTGCCAGAGTTATGGCCCTTGATCACTTCAAAAAATCTTGTTGACGCTCTAGAGGCCAAAGTTAATATCCGATTTACTTTAAATTTATACACAGTGTTTAAGGTCATGAGACGAAGAATCCTATTGATTTTCAGCGATTTCTGATAATTAGTGCCAGAGTTATGTCCCTTGATCACTTCAAAAAATCCTGCGGACGCTCGAGAGGCCAAAGTTAATATCCGATTGACTTTAAATTTATACACAGTGGATGCTCTAGAGGTCAAAGTTAATATCCGATTGACTTCAAATTTATACATAGTGTTTACAGTCATGAGACTAAGTCGTCTATCGATTTTCAGTGATTTTCAATAATTGCTGCATGAGTTATGGCCCTTGATCACTTCGAAAAAATCCTGTGGAAGCTCTAGAGGCCAAAGTGAATATCCGATCGACTTTAAATTAACACACAGTGTTTAGGGTCATGAGACGAAGAAGCCTATTGATTGTCAGAGATTTCAAATAAATATTGCCAGAGTTATCTCCCTTGATAACTTCAAAAAATCTTGTTACGCTATAGAGGCTAAACTTATCATCCGATTGACTTTAGATTGATACACAGAGTTTAAGGTGTTGAAACGAACAAGTATTTTGATTTTCAATGAATTTTGATAACTGAACAGCTAAATCCATGATATTAAATGTTTCATGTAAATACTAATTGTTGTTAGTGTGGGGTAACACTTTATAAAAAGCAATCAAATTCTAATGATTTTCTGATAATTACATAATGAGCCGTTACTCTTAATCAGTTTTTAGTGTATTACAAATGTTTCATTAGCAAAAAAAGTAAAAATATGCGACAACCCTTGTTGACTGCCCGGACGATTTAGCTGCTGTGGGCATATGTTTCGTTGCCTGGCAACCTATCTTTTAACAGTATTCGCGTACAAACGGCAGCCATTTTGTATGGCAATTTTGTTCCGATTTCCCGAAATTTGAACTCAACCTCCCTTAGGGTGTAACGGTGATATAATCAAACGTGTGAAAATATGTTTTATCAAGGTTGTGGACCCTATAGAAGTCACAATTTTAATTCGATTTTGATGAAACTTGAAATGCATGGTTATAATCCAAAGGACTTGGTTCCTTTCGATATTTGCGCATATCGGATCGTAACTTCCTGAATTATGGCCCCTGATTGTAACCAAAATTGCTGATGTAGATGTTCATTAGGTGAATGTCTTGACTGAGTTCAATGATTAACATTTCAAGCTGAAGCTAAGCAGGGCAAATCACTTCCATTGGTCGATGCTTTGGGACAAGAGAATCTTCATTGTATCTTATAGTGAGTGATGACACTCCGTGTGCAGTTTGATTGCTCGATACTTTTGAAAAAAATAAATGTGCGATTAATTAATATGTGTCATCTATTTATTTTGGGATTTCGGCGGGGGACATCAGCCTCACTGTTGACTTGTTCTTTATATTATATAAAATGGTATATCATTAATATTACAATGGTAGTTTAGTAAATTGTAAAAAAAAAGCATGGCCAACTTGTGGCATGCTTTCAGTATGTCTGTGACAATTTTCAGCTTTTTCGCTCCAAAATCAACCATTTTGCACGCCTAATATTGTAGACGAAGATTTCCATGTGACATTGAGATCATGTAATGCTATTTTAGTGATAACAGAGCTCTTTATTCAAAATCCAGAGTAATTATTCCACAAATACTAGTGAATTTGATCCATTTAACTTTCGATATTACAAACTATCGATAGTTTGCTTGACTATCGCAATTGAAGTATCGCGATGCATCGATTGTTCGATGTATTGTTATACCCCTATTGATTGTACTGAATAAATTTTACTATTCAGGTATTTCTTGTAAGAAAAATTAGTGGAGAAGATAGTGGAACACTCTATGCAATGAAAGTCTTGAAAAAAGCTACATTAAAAGGTAAATATATATATATTTTTTTTTTAAAAATTGACCCATATTTTCATGTGAGAAACTTTAAATGAATAATACAAACACATTACAGTTTGATGGGATCAATTATGACTAAGTCAAAATGATGTATTTATATCAAAAAAAATAAGTTGATATACAATATCCACCTTTTTATACGCCCACATTTTCATGTGGACGTATTATGTCGTCGCCCCTGTCCGTCCGTTTGTTTGTTTGTGGACTCTCTACAGGTCACAATTCTTATCTGATTTTGACGAAACTTGAAATATAGGTTTATCCCCATAAGATCTCGGTTCCTTTCGATATTGGCATGTATCGGATCGGAACTTCATGGATTATGGCCCCTGATTGTACGAAATATCATGTTTTTAGCTTGTGGACCCTATAGAGGTCACAATTTTGAACCGATTGTGATGAAACTTGACATGCGTGTTTATAACCCCAAAATCTTGGTTCCTTTCGATATTTGCGGCCATCAGATCGTAACATCCTGAATTATGGCCCCTGATTGTCCGAAAAATCGCCCTTTTTAGCTTGTGGTCCCTCTGGAGGTCAAAATTATTATTCGATTTAAAAAACCGTTCGAATATATCACGGTTACATGGTAATGAAGGTTGAGTTCAAATTTCGTGAAAATCGGACCAAAATTGACAAACAAAATGGCAGCCGTTTGTACGCGAATAGTGTGAAAATATGTTATATCAAGGTTGTGGACCCTATAGAGGTCACAATTTTGAACCGATTTTGATGAAACTTGACATGCATGTTTATAACCCAAAGATCTTGGTTCCCTTCGATATTTGCACCCATCGGATCGTAACTTCCTGAATTATGGCCCCTGATTGTCCGAAAAATTGCCCTTTTTAGCTTGTGGTCCCTCTGGAGGTCAAAATTATTATCTGATTTAAAAAACCGTTTGATTATATCACCGTTACATGGTAATGAAGGCTCTGTGTGAATGTCGTGAAAATCAAACCAAAATTGACGGACAAAATATCCGCCGTTTGTACGCGAATACTGTGAAAATATGTTATATCAAGGTTGTTGACCCTATAGAGGTCACAATTTTGAACCGATTTTGATGAAACTTGACATGCATGTTTATAACCCGAAGATCTTGGTTCCTTTCGATATTTGCGCTCATTGATTAGTAACTTCCTGAAGTATGGCCCCTGATTGTACGAAAAATCACCCTTTTTAGCTTGTGGTCCCACTGGAGGTCAAAATTATTATCCGATTTAAAAAAACATTTGATTATATCACCGTTACATGGTAATGAAGATTGTGGTAAAATATTGTGAAAATCGGACCAAAATTGACAGACAAAATGGCTGCCGTTTGTGCGCGATTAGTGTGAAAATACGTTATATTAAGGTTGTGGACCCTATACAGGTCACAATTTTGAACCGATTTTGATGAAACTTGACATGCATGTTTATAACCCAAAGATCTTGGTTCCTTTCAATATTTGTGCATATCGGATTGTAACTTCCTGAATTATGGCCCCTGATTGTACGAAAAATTACCCTTTTTTATACGCCCACATTGAAATGTGGTCGTATATTGTCGTCGCCCCCGTCTGTCCGTCGGTCCCGCTCTAAAAGCCAAAGTTAATATCCGATTGACTTTAAATTTATACACAGTGTTTAAGGTCATAAGACGAAGAAGCCTATAGATTTTCAGCGATTTCCGATAATTAGTGCCAGAGTTATGACCCTTGATCACTTCAAAAAATCTTGTGGACGCTCTAAAAGCCAAAGTTAATATCCGATTGACTTTAAATTTATACACAGTGTTTAAGTTCATAAGACAAAGAAGCCTATTGATTTTCAGCGATTTCCGATAATTAGTGCCAGAGTTATGGCACTTGGTCACATAAAAAAATCCTGTGGACGCTCTAGAGGCCAAAGTTAATATCCGATTGACTTTAAATTTACACACACTGTTTAAGGTCCTGAGAGGAAGAAGCCTATTGATTTTCATCGATTTCAAATAATGACTTCCAGAGTTATCTTCCTTGATCACTTCAAAAAACCTTGTGGCGCTGTAGATGCCAAACTTATCATCCGATTGACTTCAGATTGATACACAGAGTTTAAGGTGTTGAATCAAACAATTATTTTGATTTTCAATGAATTTTGATAACTGAACAGCTAAATCCATGATATTAAATGTTTCCTATACTAATTGTTAGCTTGGGGCAAAACTTTATAAAAAGCAAACAAATTCTAATGATTTTCAGATAATTACATAATGAGTTGTTACTCAGATTTTAGTGTATTACAAATGTTTCATTACCAAGAAAAAGTAAAAATATGCGACAACCCTTGTTGACTGCCCGGACGATTTAGCTGCTGTGGGCGTTTGTTTCGTTGCCTGGCAACCTATCTTTTTAGCTTTTGGCTCCTCTGGGGTCAGAATTATTATCCCATTTAAAAAAACGTTTGATTATATCACCGTTACATCGTAATGAAGGTTGAGGTCGAATTTCGTGAAAATCGGACCAAAATTGACAGCTGTTCTTGTCAGGCCATCCATCCTTCATCACTAACAAGGGGAAATCACGCCAGAAAATCTAGATGAACTTTGTCACCCAATGCAGGGATCAAACACCCAACCTCAAGGCTACCGAGCCAGCATCTTACCCACTTAGCAACATGATCCCCAGTCGAATTTGAAGCCTACTGAAATGAACCTTTATAACCCAAAGATCTTAATTCATTTCGATATTTGCACATAGGAAAAATCACTTTCGGTACTGCTTGTTCTCTATCCATCTCTCGAAAATCTGGGCGTATCCTGCCTGGCAGTGCCAGCCTATCTTTGTTAGTAAATCCACTAGCTTCTCCAGGGATGAAAAATTAAATACAATATACTTGACGTCAGTTATGACATCATAGCAAGTTACACTATTGAGTATCATGTATTAATGTTGTTTTAGCAGGAGTATCTGTATTTTTAATGATTAGTTTCAAAATATAGTTGTGAAAGTTTAGGTTTCACTGAAGGGGGGTTGGTGTGGTCTAGAGTGCCGCGCTTCGACCTCTAGCTGGCTTGCGGCTGTGGTTTCGATCCCTGGTGTGAGCGGATGTGGCATGGAGATAGGGGCGCCTTCTCAACTTTGTGGATTTCCTCAGGGCACTCCAGTTTCTTCCCACACTAAAGACACCTACGGGAAAGCGAATTAATGAAATGAAATTAAACCATAGGTAAGTCCCTAAATGACATAGTTTGTGTCGAGTGGACATTAAACCCCATTTCTTTCTTTCGGTTTCACTGAAAAATGTTGCATTCCTACCAGAGCTTTCACTTCAAAATTTTCACTACCGGTCATTTTTGATATACATATGAAAACTTCGCACAGTTTTTATCCAATATGGGCAAGGGTCAATATGGGCATGGAAAATTTAGTCTTCACTGGCTACTAAATGCTAAAAATTTACTAGCCAGCACCAAAATTTTAGTAGCCAGAAATTACAATGCTATTAACTGTAGTCTGTAACGTAAATCACTACTAAATATTACGCGTTGTTTTTGTACGCCCACATTTTCATGTGGACGTATTATGTCGTCGCCCCTGTCCGTCCGGACGTCCACAATTTGTTTGTGGACTCTCTACAGGTCACAATTCTTATCCGATTTTGACGAAACTTGAAATATAGGTTTATCCCCAAAAGATCTCGGCTGCTTTCGATATTGGCATGTATCGGATGAAAACTTCATGGATTATGGCCCCTGATTGTACGAAAAATCACGTTTTTAGCTTGTGGACCCTATAGAGGTCACAATTTTGAACCGATTTTGATGAAACTTGACATGCATGTTTGTAACCCAAAGATCTTGGTTCCTTTCGATATTTGCGACTATCGGAATGTAATTTCCTGAATTATGGCCCCTGATTGTCCGAAAAATCACCCTTTTTATACGCCCACATTGAAATGTGGTCGTATATTGTCGTCGCCCCCGTCCGTCCGTCCGTCGGTCAATCGGTCCGGCAAGAAGCCTATTGATTTTCAGCGATTTCCCATAATTAGTGCCAGAGTTATGGCCCTTGATCACTTCAAAAAATCTTGTGGACGCTCTAGAGGCCAAAGTTAATATCCGATTGACTTTATATTTATACACAGTGTTTAAGGTCATGAGACGAAGAAACCTATTGATTTTCGGCGATTTCCGATTATTAGTGCCAGAGTTATGGCCCTTGATCTCTTTAAAAAATCATGTGGACGCTCTAAAGGTCAAAGTTAATATCCGATTGACTTTAAATTTATACACAGTGTTTAAGGTCATAAGACGAAGAAGCCTATTGATTTTCAGCGATTTCCGATAATTAGTGCCAGAGTTATGGCCCTTGATCACTTCAAAAAATCTTGTGGACGCTCTAGAGGCCAAAGTTAATATCCGATTGACTTCAAATTTATTCACAGTGTTTAAGATCATAAGACAAAGACGCCTATTGATTTACAGCGATTTCCGATAATTAATGCCAGAGTTATGGCCCTTGATCACCTCAAAAAATCTTGTGGACGCTCTGGAGGCCAAAGTTATTATCCGATTGACTTTAGATTTATACACAGTGTTTAAGGTCATGAGACGAAGAAGCCTATTGATTTTCAGCGATTTCAAATAATTACTGCCAGAGTTATCTCCCTTGATAACTTCAAAAATTCTTGTGACGCTATAGAGGCCAAAGTTACCATCCGATTGACTTCAGATTGATACATAGAGTTTAAGGTGTTGAAACAAACAAGTATTTTGATATTCATTGAATTTAGATAACTGAACAGCTAAATCCATGATATTAAATGTTTCATGTATATACTAATTGTTAGCGTGGGGTAAAACTTTATAAAAAGCAATCAAATTCTAATGATTTTCTGATAATTACATAATGAGTTGTTACTCTTAATCAGTTTTTAGTGTATTACAAATGTTTCATTACCGAAAAAAGTAAAAATATGCGACAACCCTTGTTGACTGCCCGGACGATTTAGCTGCTGTGGGCGTATGTTTCGTTGCCTGGCAACCTATCTTTTTAGCTTGTGGTCCCTCTGCCAATCAATTTTCCTTGTGTATATTGCTCTAATCACAATTAACAAAGGGGCTACATCAAACAGATTAAAAGCTCAACATTTAATCAATTTACTTAGTTTTGTTTTGTTTTATAATTAGTAATACTGTGAGCGTGATCATTCTTGAGTTGTTGTTACAGCATATTTACCGACTTTCATCATTCGTGCGGCAGCATATTTACCGACTTTCATCATTCGTGCGGCAATTCACTGTTTGAACATCAAACAAATTAAAAACTTTTCTTTGATGTCTTCACTTGATCACAGGAGTTAATCATGTCAATCTTGCAAATGATATATATATACAAGAATGTTAGCATTCTATATATCATTTCAAAATGTTGAAATTCTTCACCTCCCAGAATAACAAAAGAAAGCGAGATGATGATATTATTGTCAATGAATCCGATTCCCCATCTTCATCATCGAACCACGAGGATGACAGTTCCTCCCCGAAAAACAAAGTCAGCCGTAAATTCTCTACTAAATGGTTACAAATATTCCCGTGGTTAAGATATGATATTCCCACACAAAAATATGTATTCCCAGATGTGTTTTTAATCCATTTATTCCGTTTATAAAACAACCGGTAGACGTCATTTGGTTAAAACAATGAGCTTTTACGATCGCCGCCATTTTGAAATATGTACAAATATCTTTACATGTTATAGAGTTAAAATACTAGCAAGATATTATTTGAGCTCTCAAAATATCAATACGAGTTAATAAATTGATAAGTTTAAGAATTATGTTAATTATTGTACATGTGTATTACTTTGAATTATTTACGTGTGCTAATCATTCGGAACTACTTTTTCCCCGTGTATGGAGAAAATAGTCAACCGCCGAATAATGTCACGTACGCCACTGAGAACTGGGATTCTAGCACCAAAACATAATTAAAACCAAGTTACGATGTTCCTTGAGCATGAAAAATCTTGACGAATTAATGAGAATTTCAACCGGTACGTGCCTTACAGAAATGGAAATCCTGTAGAAACTGACGAGTATATACGGGTGATGTCGTAAACAAATTAAGAAAATACTGTTTCGATAAATGAATGCATCTTGTTATACTTTATGAATGTATAAATAACTAAATGATAATAATTGATTACATGTGTTCTTTTATTTATTAGGGGGATAGGTGGGTGGGTATATAAATGTCGATGTGAGGTTGATTTTTTGTGTGACTGTCCTTGACCCAATTAAAGTCGATCGACATTCCGATAGCATGTAGTTTTTGGCTTCTTATTATCTGCTTAAAATAGCACCACTTTCTCTGTGAACAAAATGACTGGTTGGGAAAATTTTGAAGTGGAAGCCCTGGTTTTAGGTCATAAGAAGAAGCCTTTTGATTTTCAACAATTTCCAATAAGTACTGCCGAAGTTATGGCCCCCCTTGATCACTTTGAAGAATCTTGTGACCTTCAAGAGACTAAAGTTATCATCCGATTGACTTTAGTTTAAGGTTTTGAGAAGAACAACTACCTTGATTTTCAATTAATTTTGATAACTGAAAAGCTAAATCCATGATATTAAGAGTCATTCCACGAGAAAACCATGCAGAAGGTGGGAAGGTGGGGGTCGGCAGATCAAGTTCATCTCGGGAGGATTTTATGGACTCCTCAAGACTACTTCACAGCCAGAAGAACCGATCTCAAAATTTAACCGTTATTGAGATATAGCCTCAGATTGATTTTTGGACATTTTTGCCCTTTTTCACGTCATTTTTGGTCAATTTTCAGCCACCTATTCTGGCGAGTCTAGGGTTTGGATGAAAATAGTGGTGGTTGGTGATGTTAGTGGGGGTCTTCCTGTGCCCCAATGTAAAGACCTTATGATCGCATCTATTCTCTGAGAGTAATGGTCAGCAAAATTATAACATATGGCAAACAAAATAGAAAATATACACCTTCGAAGATTAACCCTATTTTCTATGATGCGGGGGTAGGTCAAAATATCGAAATGGTTTTATGCACAACTCGACCCCCTCTATCGATATAAAAAATAAAATCTCTGTCACCTCAGCTCATTCAATGCGAAATCATGAGTCAAAGTTGGTGAATTTCCCATATTATAAATCTCCGATTCTCTATGAAATGACCAACTTCTTTCATACAGGGTAAGCCAGCTTTCTCCAATTCTTCGCCAAATCATTCGCCCATGCTCGCTGGTAGCAGCAGTAAACCTGTTCGAGCAAAACTGGTCACTTTGATGAAGCTTGGTATCCAATCCAAGATGGCTGCGCCCGGGGACCGCAGAAAATTGAGGTTTTTCTTCATTTTTGGCCATTGAATATGGCACATATCCCAACATACGAGAACTAACATGACTTCATACAATTGAAAGACTGTACTTAAAACATTAAGGTCCACCTCATTACATAGCAATAAGAGATGTGAGAACCGAAAATGAACTGATTTCTTGACGAAGTGGAAATTTTGATCCAGTCGCTACCGCCTGGATCTCAAATGCAAAAGGACGTAAATATTTCCTGCATGGTACCACACCTATGGGAAATCCATACAAAGACTGTGCTGTGTACTAAGAGTGTACTAATATAAGAACATCACATTAAGGTCCACCCTTTAGCACATTACATAGCATTATGTGATGTGACAACCGAATGAGAGCTGATTTCTTGACAAAGTGTATTTTTCTTATCTTGATTCGTCGAGTTTAGATGGAAAGGTAACATGTGCTGCCCATCGCTACCGCCTCGGTTACAAACGGAATATTCCATAAGGGGAATCCATACAAAGACCTTGATGTGTCACTTAGAATCTGTTTATTCTGTTTATTCCTATTGCATGGGGTAAGTGAAATATCGATTAAAAAAAATCAAATCTTGTATGTGTAATCGACAACAATTGACTGACTTAAGTGATGGACTTCAGAAGTCCTCAAACTAGCTGCATTGAGTCTGATATAGCTGTAATACCTTTACTGGAGGCTAGCTTGTTAATTTTAGAACTTTTTTCTTTTGTTCTAGGTATATGCTGGAAATGTTACAATGTCAATAATGAGAAAATGAACTGTAAAAAGAGTCAGGTTAGTTCTTCAAATAAATAATATGGTATAGGGTCAAAAATTCAACTTCATCATGTGATCATTTCCATAGCCCAAAATGGATCTTGACAGGCCTTTTAAAACTAAATTATTTCACATGGTTTGATATTACTGTGGGAACTGATGACATCCATCCAACTGCTACATCATCTGCAGCTACTGGTAGTGCCTCTAACACCTATTATCAATCTACTGCTACTACATCATCTGCAGCTATGGGTAGCAGTATTGAAACACCGTCACCACTTCCTGTAACAGCTACTAGTACATAGAACTGCCAAAAGTGGGAGGGATGTCATCAGTTCCAACAGTAATTTCAAACCACATAAAACAATTTTCTAAACTTATTCCATATAAAATAATTTACTAAATTTATTTTCTAAGTATTTGCATGGATCAAAATTTGAAAAATTTTCTTTACAAATCAAGTGTCCAACTGATCAACTAGTCTGGTCCCTGTTACCGGCCAGTCCATCATTCTGAGACTAGATACAAGAAAATTTTCAATGGCAAATATACGTTTTGAGTGGTGGCCCCTGGTAGAAATATCGTGGGTGGGGAGTCAAAAGGTCGTATCTGGATTTTGGGAAATCGTCCAGGAGAGCCTAAACAAGCACAGGACAAGCATAAGAATCAAAATGTTGTATGTAAAAGGTCATATTTCTGAAGCTTTTCTCGAATATTTATTGACAAAATGCATGTGTAGCCATTTAAACAGTATGTAACTACCTACACATATCAAGCTCAACATCTAGTACAGAAATAATGAGTGAAAGCTCGTTATTTGCAATTCTATACAGCAAAGACGTATCTCCGGAAAATATTCACCTTTACCTGCTTCAATTTCATAGATTTCACAAAGTAAGCCTAGACAATAATTTCAATAATAAGTATTTAATCATAAAACACTACTGGCTATATTTCATTTGATTGTATTACTTAAGTGAGACACAAAGTTGATTTTTTTCAAGAAAATACAACATTTTCGCTCTTAATAATTTCTTTTTTTGGAACACCCCATATACAACATTTTGAAACAATATCTATAAACCCTCTTTTTATTGGCTTAGAAATACGACAACCAGATGAAAAGATGCGCAAGAAAATTCTCATTCTGACTAAGCAAAAAAGTGAATTTTGCAAAATATGCTTGATACAACATTTTGACTCCCCTTCATGTACACATGTAGTTTTACAAGGTCTGACAAGATCCATTTTGGGCTCTGAAAATGATTATATGATGAAGTTGAATTTTGGACCCCATGCCATATTATGTATTTGAAGAACTAGCCTGGTTTTTTTTCACGGTCCATTCCTCATTATGGACAGCATCACATTTCCGGTATGTACCTAGAATAGAAGAAAAAAATATCTAAAACTAACAACACCTTCAGTAAAGGTATTACAGCTATATCAGACTCAAGGCAGCATGTTTGAGGACTTCTAAAGCCCATGACTTTACCCAGTCAACTAGAGGTTCACCGCACAACTCTTTTCGGCCAATTGTGTATATACCGCACAACTCTTTTCTGCTAAATTAGTTGTGGTCAAGCACAAATAGAAGGTTTTTATTGATATTTCAAAGACATAATTTTATTCCTTTCTTTTTTCAATAGTATTTTATTAAACTTAGCTGATTCTAAGTGACACAGCACGGTTTGTCTATATATTTACCTTAGGTGTGGTACCATACAGGGGATGTTTACGTCCTTTGTGAATATTGCGTTTGAAATCCAAGCGGTAGCAAGAGGCAGCACATTAAGGTCAAAATTTCCACTATACGTCAAGAAATCAGTTCCAATTCGGTTCTCACATCACTTATTGCTACGTAATGTGCTAAAGAGTGGATTTAAATGTTTTTAGTACAGTCTTTCAATTGGATGAAGTCATTTTAGTTCTCATGTGTGGGATATGTGCCACATTCAATGGCCAAAAATGAAGAAAAACCTCAATTTTCTGCGGTCCCGGGCGCGGCCATCTTGCATTGGATACCAAGCTTCATCAAATAGACCAGTTTTGCTCGATCCGGTTTACTGCTGCTACCAGCGAGCATGGGCGAATGATTTGGCAAAGAATTGGAGAAAGCTGACTTACCATGTATGAAAGTAGTTGACCATTTCATAGAGAATCAGAGATTACAATAGGGAAAATTCACCAACTTTGACATATGATTTCGCATTGAATGAAACGAGGTGACAGAGATTTTATTTCTTATATCAATAGAGGGGGTCAAGCTGTATTTTGACCCACCCCCGCATCATAGAAAATAGGGCTAATCTTTGAAGGTGTATATTTTCTACTTTATTCGCCATATGTTACCTTTTTGCTGACCATTACTCCCAGAGAATAGATGTGACCTTAAGGTCTGTATATTGGGGCACAGGAAGACCCCACTAACATCACCAACCACCACTAATTTCATCCAAACCATAGACTCACCAGAATAAGTGGCTGAAAATTGACCAAAATTGACCTGAAAAAGGGCAAAATTGGCCAAAAATCAGCCCGAGGCTGTATCTCAATAACGGTTAAATTTTGAGATCGGTTCTTCTGGCTGTGAAGTAGTCTCAAGGAGTCCATAAAATCCCCCCAAGATGAACTCGATCTGCCGACCCCCCACCTTCCCGATTCTGCATGATTTTGCATGGTTTTCTCATGGAATGACACTTAAATGTTTTGTATACTAAACATTAGCAAGGGGCAGAACTATGAACGCCGAAAAAATTCTAAAAATTTTCTGATGATTACTTAACTCATCGGGTCCGATAGCTTGAATATACGGGCCAATTAAACCCCTCTCCTATACCGATAGCTTGAATATACGGTCCACTGATTATTAGTGGCATCCCCGAGCGACTTAAATTCGCGGTCTATTTTTTACATTGTTTCCTGAAACCATAAATTGTTAAATTAAAGCCAATTGACTAACTAAAAGTAGTTAATCTAATCAAATATAGTTTTAACTAACGAATGATCATAAAAAATGCATACGTCACAACAAAACTTCAGGGGTTATAAGGTCGTGAGCTCACGAGAATATTCTGTTCATATCGGTCGCCATTTTGGACGGTCGACCGCTTTGATGTACTGTTTAATTGACCAATAAAGTTATAAAAAAAACGCTTGACATTCCAAAAGTTGTAATTCCCTAAAACAATGGCTTCAACTAATGATTGGTATCATAAAATGTCTAGGTCACAACAAGGTGTTAGGTGTTATAAGGTCGTAAACTCACAAAAAAACTTTCCCGGCAACGACTGCTGTCGGTCTCTTTCATATGTACGTTTGATTGATCAATAAAGTTTTTAAAAAACGTCGATTCGCTTTCCAGACGTAATTAGCCAATAAATATATAGTTTTAACTAATGATTGAACTTGATTGAAGTCGTAAACTATACGTCACAACACAGGTTTTAGGGGTCATAAGGTCGTGAACTCTAAAGGAAAAATATTTTCAGGGGTCGCCATTTTGTTAAATGAATCATTGAATGTCAGTTTTGTACGCCTAGATTGTTAATAATTTCGTCGGTATGGACAATGATTCCGACTCAGACTCCGAAGGATTTTTACTGGAAGATATATTAGACGCAGAAATTAGCAATAATAATATCCTGGACAGCGAATTGACTGACAATTCGAGTGAGGAACACGAAGGCTCCGAAATAGCTAGTGACGAAGCGAACCAAAATGGCGGCCAATCTTCGAGATTCAACTTTCAACAAGGATTTTATTTGGAATGATGCACTGAATTCCGTTAGATGCCCATCATTTTTAGGAGATGGCTAGGCCCATAATACATATTAGAACGCGAGAAAAACAAATTTAATTTTTTTTTAGTTTATCTTTTTGACCAAACTTGCTTGACGAAACCAATGGGCAATAGATATCACATTGAGAAATTCAATGGGGTTCGAAAAAAAAAATGCAGGAACATAACGGTTGACGAAATTTGTGATTGCCAACATTATTTACAGTGCCAATCCTAAAAACTGGTTATGGACTAAATTAATCAATTGTGCTTACTGTGTGATGCATGGATCAGTAAAGTGTAACTTCATACTTCATAATTATTAAATTAAACGTACCCGGTAATGTTATTTTACATTCATAGTTCTTTTTATGATAAGGAATAACTTTGTTATTATTTGGTATTTTTGTTTCAAAAAAACACCCTTGTATAGCTTGTTTTTAATTCTACATTTGGTAATTTTAGTAATATAAATATTTTTTGATTGGAGTAATAGTTTTTGTTTTGTTTTGGGATATCTGCAATAGGTGAGATTAGTGGATAATCTTTTAATTAACACTAGGGATAGAAGCCATAGTCTGGTTAATTGGCTTAGGAGATTAAGCATTAATTAACATAATTAGCTCTAGGGGTCAATGAGTTAATGAGTTGTTACTCTTAATCAGATTTTAGTGTATTATAAACGTTTCATTGCAGAAAACAATAAATATATGCTACAACTCCTGTTGAGTTGCCCAGACTATTTAGCTACTGCGGGCGTATGTTTCGTTGCCTGGCAACCTATCTTTTTACAAGACAAATCTCCTGTTTAGGTGTATTCTTTTCAATATTTATCTTGTATAGCATCAGAAAACCAATATATTGTCCAACTCTCTTGGGCAAAATATTAATTGTTGCTTCTTATATTATCAGTTCAAGATAGAAAAAGAACTAAGATGGAAAGGGATATATTAGCTGATGTTTGTCATCCTTTTATTGTAGAATTACACTATGGTAAGTCATGACCATTATATAGTTTATATAAAATGGTTTAGTTTATGATATACAATACAGACATCGCAATGGTTTAAAAAATTTTGTTGATTGCTAGAATAATGCCACAATAAATAACTTAGTGTAGCATTCGCTATAGTGTGACACGAAAGGCCTCAATGTAATTTTACATGTTAAATTAACAGTAGTTGTCATAAGCAATCAATGTCATAAAGATATACTCCCATAATGTTATAAATGTTGAATATTTATGTCAATAATACTGATGAATTTATTATGCCCAGTCAGTCTCCGAAACAAACATTTTCCAAGCACGGTCCCACAGGGCTGATGTGGCATGTGATCATGCAGGTCCTTCAGGAATAATAATAATGTTTATAGTTTACAAGCTAAGTGCAGAACAAAGCGTAAGTAATAAATTGTCATCATCGATTGACATGCCAGTACATCACGGGTTTAGTAACTTGCGAAAGAAAGAAGAAAAAAAAAAGGCATGAATTAGTATGTCATTTCACAACAATAGTTGAATGCATTTGCATAATACTTGTATACCAGAAAGGACAAGGTGTTAGCTAGAAACGGGCTTCACTTTGTCATGATTCAATATATATTTGGCTAAATATTTCTTGGAGAAGTTGTCAGAGCGCTTAAACAGGAATGTAACGAAATCGTTAGTAAAAGGTCGTTCTTGCACGAAACGACCAAGCCATATGCACATGCTTAACGGAAATCGTGGTCTCCCGTGGACAATTATTGAGGTTGAAAAGACCACCACGTTTCACAGCTACTAACTTGATACCTATTGCTTTGGAACAATGCAGTCGTGGTAATCTGGTCCAGGGGGCCAAAGGTCAAGCTAAAAGAAAAAATAAAAGCACCCTCCCGAGTCCCGCCCATACAATTTTCAACAATAACAAAATTTTATTTTGCACCGTCAGGTAGCCAGCATTGAAATTAAAAGAAAAAACAAGCCACCCTCCCCCAAACATTTTCAGGTGCCAATTGCCGAGAAACTAGACATTTATTTTTTATGGCCTTATTTAAACTATGTAAACTTCAAACAGTTACAAAAAAAAAACTTGACACATGGCGATAATGTTGAAAAATGCTGTGATGGCAAACTTGCTTATCCCGCAGTAGATTGTTGGCACAAATGCCCAGAATTGGGTCAAATGAGGTCCTGTAGGAAATGGTTAAAATATGCTAAGGGAGTATTTCACAGAGGTCATCATCATTGACTTTTTATTTTTTATACGCCCACATTTGCATGTGAATGCGAATGACAAAGTGAGAGGAATCCAAAACCATTTAAATAACATAAACATAGACAGGATCAAAGTCATAATAAACTTGATACCAGTAGTAGGAGTGGTTAAAAACAAAGTCAAATAGTAAGTGCAGGGGGACTGCACCACACACAATTCTACACAAAAACAAATATACAGATAAGACATCATACTAAGAGACCAAAAACAAATCAAAAAGAGTGAATGGATCCGGGGGCTAGCCGTAAGCGTCCACTGCGCTGTACAGTCCCGGGCCTGTGGTGACACAGACTTCACTCATATTTGAAAACAAGTTGGGAGTAAAACCCAAGGAAATAATTATATAATATCAGTATGAGTCATGATCTGTTATATGTTGCAAGAATTACGAATGCAAGCATATTGTTGTATAAATTCCGATATACAAGTAACCACACCTTTAAATGTATCAAAGAAGTAGGCCTAGTTCTAAAAAGCTAGATGCATTAAATCAATAAAGAAGAGGATTAAAGTATATTGAATGCATTAGGACACACATTACAACCGTCACAGAAACAAAAACAAAACTGAATACATGGAAGCAAAGGAATGTAAGACCGTCTAGGGAGACCGTTGTCTGCTAACTGAATGGCATGACGTGAATCTGTCGTTATAGCTGTTATGACGTCGTCGCTTAGAAGGTGCAATTTCCCGATAAAAAAGGGCGATAATCCAGATGAAATAACGTTAAAAACTAAAAAACTATAAGTTTTTGAGACCAAGTAATTGTAATTGTACAAACCATAGCATAAATATCATATAATAACCCACGTAATAAACGCAAAACAGGAATGCTGAAGAAATCGTAGATTATAAGTGTATTCACAAAGGCATAATAAATTTGTCCGTTTTATTGAATATACCGACATTAAATTTATCGTAAATTATATTGATGTCCAGGTCAAGAACAGATGCATTTATAGTGCCCGAATTTTCTTTATTTATTATAAGTTCAG
Organism: Patella depressa; assembly: GCA_948474765.1. NCBI lineage: Eukaryota > Metazoa > Mollusca > Gastropoda > Patellidae > Patella > Patella depressa. The sequence continues at coordinate 2,983,039 of CAOLEZ010000001.1, read as the reverse complement.
GAGGATATATTTCATCTTTATATTTATTGAAATTATCATTGATTGGTGTTATGTCATCAATGTAACGGAAGGTATAATTTAGACTTTTAGCTACCTTGTAATCTGTTTTTCTTTTGTGGTCTTGAAAGTCGAATTCGTATTTGTATAAATGTGCATTTGCCATAAATGGGGTGGGGTCAGTTCACAAAACCATCTTTTAAAGTATCTAACGTTTCGTAAGTAAAAACCTACTTCTTCAGAGAATATAAGCTACAAAAATGATGCAGTTGAAATATAAGGTTAGTCATGGTAACAATACAAGTGATGTCATAATGTAAATATGACATCATAACATTGATGACATAATAATTATAAAGGGTGTAAAGTTAAAAAATGTTAGAATTAATTTACAGGCATTTCATTTAAACCATTAGGCCATACAGTATTTAATCTGTGGATCCAAAGTGATTCAGCAATATTAAGTTTAGTTCTATCATTCTGAGGGATTTTATCGAGTACAGTGCAAACATAAGATTTGTGACAAAGTGTATTAAAATGTAGGGGGATTTTCCAATTTTTTTTAGTTTAATGTTACACCTATGGCTGTTAATTTAAGTCTCGTGCTAAAAGGGATGTTCGTTTGGCCTACATATTGTTTTTTACAAAATTGACAAGTTATACAGTATATTATGTGCCAATTTAAACAATTAGCTTTAATATAAAAAATTTTTTGGTCTATACTAGTAATATGATTGGTGGTTTCCATAGTGGCACATGCTTTGCATTTCGGTCTGTTACAAGGTTTGCATCCTCTATAAAAATTATTATTAATTACAGGCACTTCTGTTTTTTTCAATATGTTTACTTTTATCAACAGGGTTCCCGCGTTCCTTGAAAATCCTTGAATATCCTTAAATTTAAAATTTCATTTTCAAGGTCTTGAATATCCTTGAATTACGAGGAAATAGGAAAATATCTTTGAATTTCAGTTAAGATCCTTAATTTTGTTGGTAATACTAGTAAGTTGATCTGAAAATCCCGTTTAGATTATAAGTAATGCTGGTTATACTAAACAATAACTGACGTATACCTGTCAATCAACTGATCTAAATAAACAGCCGTGTTTTGTCACGTAATAACAAGATAAGCCAATGACATTTACTGTTAGGCAACCAAATACCCTCACGTGACTCCATTGTACAATTAACATACTAAAAGCCACTTGACTGACTAATCAAAATCGGTATTAGTAATTACATTAAACAAAGCATAATAACGAAAAGGGAAATAAATCTGTTTTAAAAATGGCGGGAGTTTTCCCCGGTGTGCCGAAAGTCGATCTGTAATAATAAAAAACAGTTTATGTCTTCAATTCCTTTTAAATATGAGATTATAACGATAGTTGGTAATGTTTTGGTTGTTTTTAAGATGAAAAAATGGTAACTTTAGGCTAAAAATGTCATTGAAAATCCTGGAATTTGACGTATATTTATCCTTGAATATCCTTGAAAAATTGTTTGACGAAGCCGTGGGAACCCAGATCAACTGACCAATGGTCCTGCATTTTTTCTGTGAAATTACAAATTTAGAATTATCCAGTAGTTTAGACATACGGGCGCTAGTCTCTAAAATTGAAGTGTCTTGAGCTAAGGTACGTAAATTAGGTTGACGGGGGTCATAGGTAGTTACCCAAGGTATAATTTTCTTAACATTAAAATCTTTAATAGTATATTGTAGTAATTCATTTCTGCTTTTTTGATGGACTTTGTTAAATTCTTTTTTGATGACTTTATTTTTATATCCGCATTGTTTAAGGTAGGTTTCAAATTTAGTTAAATGGTAGCTGGTCCATTCAGGTTTGCTGCAAATACGCTTAAAGAGCACATAAAATGAGGAAACTAAATTCATTGAGCTTATAAACATTGGTTACTATATGCATTTTACGGCAGTTTAACGTCGATCTGATGAAAATTAATTCAGATATCGTCACTCAAAGTCGCAAATATAGACCTCCCGTAAAAACGACTTGGCCAATTATTGAAAACACTCTTAATCCCCTCAGACGCCAGTGACGTCACAGTGACCGAATGCATATGTGAAATTGTTATAGCCGGCGCTACGGACATCTTTTAAGCCGATAGAAATAATCAATTGTCGGCTTTTAAGAAACGAAATGGTTTCAAATAATAATCATTAGGGGTGTAACGATACATCGAACAATCGATGCATCGCGATAGTTTGACTGTCGATAGTGTATATCGATAGTAAAAAGAAACTATCGATAAAAATTGCGATAGTCAAGCAAACTATCGATAGCTTCGATAGTTTGTAATAGCGAAAGTAACATGGCTCAAATTCACTTGTATTTGTCGAATAATTACTCTGTATTTATAACAAAAAGCTCCGTTATCACTAAAATAGCGTTACACGATCTCAATGTCACATGGAAATCTTCGTCTACCATATAAGGCATGGCTTACTAAGAAATGTGTAAAATGGTTGATTTTGGCGCGAAAAAGCTGAAAATGGTCACGTACGCCAATAACAGACATGCTGAAAGCATGTCGCATATGGCAGGAAAGTTGGCTATGCCTTTTTAAACAAATTACTAAACTACCAATGTAATATTAATAATATACAATTTTATATAATATAAAGAAAAAAAAAATTTACTTTATTAGTTAATTCACAATCAGAATGCGACGTTACCGTGTGCCTGAGAAACCAGCTTAGGAGGCTCTTCTATTCGCCCCCCTCCCCTTTTGCCACACCTTTAGAAGACACATGTTTTTATCTGCACCGTCTTGTGTCGTTTCATTCTGTCGGTTTATTTGTCGATATGACTACCGATAACCGTGTTAAAATATTACGTACTGATTTACGGGCTGGAGATGTTGATCAACTAGTGAATTATAATCTATTCTAGTCACAAATATATAATCTATTACAACTTAAGACGAGAAAGGTCGGCTTTTGAAAATGCTTTGACTTATATAGTATAGTGATATGTAGCTTACGTGTAAAATTAATGATTACGCTAGTCAAATGTTAATTGGACCGACAAATACACACGTGTGTATACAGTGATATATCGTACAGATAGTGCTATATTGTATAGATAATGTGTATAGATTATGTGTAGTGCCTGTGACGTCACTAGCCAATCAACCGGATAAAGCTTGTAATTGAAAATTTGAAAACCGTTTTTGGCTGTCTGATGTTTAAACGTTAATATCTCAATTAATTTTAATCAGATTGGAGTGAACTTGACATAAAATGCATATGTAACCAATGTCTATAGGCTCAATGAATCTAGTTTTCTCATTTTATGTGCTCTTTAATGCGGATGGCTCCACTGTAAATTATTGAATTGAAGATATGATGGGGATGGCAGCTGGATGGTTTAAGAAAGTTATACCATGGGTATTTCAATACAAATAGCCGATAGGTCGGTTTATGCATCGAGCTGTACCTATACTATACGGTTGATAATACGGTGTAACCAGGGCTTCCACTTCAAAATTTTCCCAACCGGTCATTTTTCTCACGGAGAAAGTGGTGCTATTTTAAGCACATAATAAGAAGCCAAAAACTACATGCTATCGGAATGTCGATCGACTTTAATTGGGTCAAGGACAGTCACACAAAAAATCAACCTCACATCGACATTTATATGCCCACCCACCTATCCCCCTAATAAATAAAAGAAAACATGTAATCAATTATTATCATTTAGTTATTTATACATTCATAAAGTACAATAACAAGATGCATTCATTTATCGAAAGTACAGTATTTTCTTAATTTGTTTACGACATCACCCGTATATACTCGTCGATTTCTACAGTATTTCCATTTCTGTAAAGCACGTGCCGGTTGAAATTCTCATTAATTCGTCAAGATTTTTCATGCTCGAGGAACATCGTAACTTGGTTTTAATTATGTTTTGGTGCTAGAATCCCGGTTCTCAGCGGCGTACGTGACATTATTCGGCGGTTGACTATTTTCTCCATACACGGGGAAAAAGTAGTTCCGAATGATTAGCACACGGAAATAATTCAAAGTGATACACATGTACAATAATTAACATAATTCTTAAACTTATCAATTTATTAACTCGTATTGATATTTTGAGAGCTCAAATAATATCGTGCTAGTATTTTAACTCTTAACATGTAAAGATATTTGCACATATTTCAAGATGGCGGCGATCGTAAAAGCTCATTGTTTTAACCAAATGACGTCTACCGATTGTTATATAAACGGAATAAATGGATTAAAAACACACCTGGGAATACATATTTTTGTGTGGGAATATCATATCTTAACCACGGGAATATTTGTAACCATTTAGTAGAGAATTTTACAGCTGACTTTGTTTTTCGGGGCGGAACTGTCATCCTCGTGGTTCGATGTTGAAGACGGGGAATCGGATTCATTGACAGCAATATCATCATCTCGCTTTCTTTTGTTATTATGGGAGGTGAGGAATTTCAACATTTTGAAATGATATATAGAATGCTAACATTCTTGTATATATATATATATCATTTGCAAGATTGACATGATTAACTCTTGTGATCAAGTGAAGACATAAAAGAAAAGTTTTTAATTTGTTTGATGTTCAAACAGTGAATTGCCGCACGAACGATGAAAGTCGGTAAATATGCTGTAACAACAACTCAAGAATGATCACGCTCACAGTATTACTAATTATAAAACAAAACAAAACTAAGTAAATTGATTAAATGTTGAGCTTTTAATCTGTTTGATGTAGCCCCTTTGTTAATTGTGATTAGAGCAATATACACAAGGATAATTGATTGGCAGTGGTTTCCATTCGTGGGCTACTGAACACTGTTAATTTTATTATACCCGATAGTTTACATCACGCCACGCACGGAGTTTCGTCGTCTCCCGGATTTTATGATTTAGCACAAAATATGCTATTTTTCCGTCGTGCAAAATGACCTACGGGTCTGATCCAGATTCGGTCATTTTCCAAAGCCGTAGTTCCCGACCGGCATATACGGCCGAAATGGAACCCATGGGTGTAACCATTATTATACCCCAATTAAAAAGACCCTACGTGGTGTATATTGGAATATTATAAATTTAACTATGCGCAGATATGAAACTAAACCCGGAAGGTAAAAACTTACGTGTATAATCCTGTATACAGGGCTCGAAATGAGAGGCGTGCGCACCTACCACGCACCTAAAGTGAAAGCCAGGTACATATTTTTAGACACACCCGAATTTTATAAACAACGCTTCTCGTACCATAGGCTAACTCACGGTTCTCTTTTTAAAATATCCCCGACCTTTTAAATGAATTAACGCGAACACTTTTAATAAAATTCTCGTAAAAATAATCTATTTTTATTTAACGGTCTTAAGCATGGCTCGACACTGCCATCGGTCTCGGCGACAATTGCCTCCAAGTTTTAGAATTTGGTCGCAGATTCGTGGCCGATTTTTAACTATCCACGGCCATGTATGGTCGCCAATTTGTGTTGGGTATCAATATTTATTTTTACTATCGATAATCTGCATTAAAATGTCGATTGATAGTATCGAAACAATCTTATTTTCACACGGTTACGTATTTAAAGGTTAAAACCATACGGTGTTGCGATAGATGTTTTTTGTTTGTCTAATTAATGATAAAACGTCTCATATTACGTATAAATTGTACTTTTTAAATAATGTAACCTTGGATCTGAATGACGAAATACCGTTGATACCGTTAGTCATAATACACGACAGTGCCAACAATATTGGCCGATAGCAGTTTAGCGTTGGCGATATTAAAATATCTCTGCTACGTATTTGATGAGGTATATTTCAGCTATTCCATCAAAGACGGCAGCCATTTCAGATACCGCTATTCCGTATACCTCGTATACCGTTAGTCATAAACGGCAGAGCTAACAATATCTGCAAAATTATCGTTAATATTACTATCATTCCTACGTATTTGATGACATATATTTCTGCTAATCCGTTCAATGTGTACCGTCACTGTTAGCCATTACCGGCAATCCAAACAGCATCTCGTCAATGGTGTTGTCAGTCAAGTTGGCGAAAAGGTGGGGCTTACGACAGACAAATCTTTTCATTGGCTTTTAGAAAGATAACATCCATGAGCACACGCTCAGTATAGCATACACTATTGTCTTTTACAATGACAGCGTTAATGGGCGGGATTATCGAAGAACATAATAAATTTAAGTCATCGAGTAAAATAAATTTTAATGATGCCTGCCATTTACATAGTCAACCAATTCTCTCTTTAATTTGGGGATAACGTTCAGCGCTTCATCTATTCGCTTCTTTACTTGGTTTCATGTCAGTAAGTTTCCCCTTCATAGCCCTCCAACGTCTCACATTTGACTAACCCGTGCGCTTCAACGTAACTAATTACCCTCCACTTCTCCTTAGTGGTATAATTTATCAAACATATAACTGTTTTAAGTTACCGACAGTTTTCATTCAACATAGATTCAGTAATTGACCCATTATTATAATTGACCGGTATAGTTAATTATCTCCAGTGAGTTGTTACCGTTTTCTGTATGAAGTTGTTTGTAGTTAACAAAATCATTGTTTCCTTGAGTAGTATTAAAAATGCTATTGTATTATTTTACTGACAGATCTAAATGGCTACAATCTTGGTATTGTCATAATGCGTGTAGTGGGCGGGGCAACGTACGCTATCGTTTGATTGTCAGTTGTTTGCATGACTTAGAGTAAACCTGGAATTGTTGTTTCTCTTTTACCGGTAGTCAAAATTTAAGTCGTGAGTAGCTGATCATGAGAAATTATTTCTACAGTTAATATTTAATTTGTTTATCATCAAAAAATTTATCAAAGCCAATTACTCCCGAATTTAACACGATGTAATAGACGGCCATGTTTGTTGTGGGCGGGACTTGAAAGTCAATTTCACTACCGTACGAGTAACAAAAGTACCGTTAGAATAATCAATTGTATGTTATAATTAATAGAAACAAATGTAACAAAAGCAATTTATTTCATAAAGAAATATATATTTACCTAGATATACGGCTAAATATCGGTAATTATTATAACTGTAAACAATAGAGTTTGGTTAAATTACTGGAGATCGCAGGTAGATTTGAGTCGGGTATAGTATGGCATGAGTTTCACGAGGCATTGAGAAAGGGGTGCGCCTAAACCACGCATATTTTTTTTTTCCTGAAACACCTCTGCCTTATCTACGCATGCGCCTTATACACCGAAAAATACGGTAGATCCTCGTTTCAAAAGTTTACCATTCTTGACTGAGGGGGAAAGACACAAAGTATTTTATGATCTAACTGTGGAAGTTGAACATAACAACACTGATTTGCAGTCCACTCTTGCTAGCCCAATGGATCCAGCCATATCAGATGATACGTTCAATGCGAATACCTCAACTGCTACAGATGCTAATTCAAAGTAATTCAAGTTCTGATGATTCATTTGAAAGCCCTCGGAAAGTGTGTAAAATAGACCCCACGTGTGCTTTATCACAATTATTTGGTCACAAATTTGTTACCTCAGAAACCAGCAATACAAAAACAAGATCTTTACTAGAAAGAGCAACAGACGAAGTAGCAAACTACAAGAAAGAACCAAGTTTGAGTTTAAATAGCAATCCACTAAACTGGTGGAAAGAACATTCCACTTTGTTTCCATTATTGTCAAATCTTTCCAAGCAGTATCTGTGCATTCCTGCTAGTTCAGTGCCGTCTGAAAGGGTATTTTCAACAGCAGGAGACATCATAACCGCCCAACGATCATGCCTTAAACCCAAACATGTGGATGAACTAATTTTCCTTAAAAAAAATTACAGTTAAACAAAAAGACAATAACTTTATTTCTCTGTGAAGTGTTATTTTTATACGCCCACATTTTTATGTGGACGTATATTGTCGTCGCCCCTGTCCGTCCGTCCGTCCACATTTTTTTGTGAACAGTCTACAGGTCACAATTTTTATCCGATTTCAATGAAACTTAAAATATAGGTTTATCACCCTAAGATCTCGGTTCCTTTCGATAATGGCATGTATCGGACTGTAACTTCATGGGTTATGGCCCCTTATTGTACGAAAAATCACGTTTTTTAGCTTGTGAACAGCGTACAGGTCACAATTTTGAACCGATTTGGATGAAACTTGACATGTATGTTTATAACCCAAAGATCTTGGTTCCTTTCGATATTTGCGCCCATCGGATCGTAACTTTCTGAATTATGGCCCCTGATTGTCCGAAAAATCGCCCTTTTTAACTTGTGGTCCCTCTGGAGGTCACAATTGTTATCCGATTTAAAAAATCGTTCGATTATATCACCGTTGCATGGTTATGAAGGTTGAGTTTGAATTTCGTGAAAATCGGACCAAAATTGACGGACAAAATGGCCGCCGTTTGTACGCGAATAGTGTGAAAATATGTTATATCAAGGTTGTGGACCTTATAGAGGTCACAATTTTGAACCGATTTTGATGAAACTTGACATGTATGTTTATAACCCAAAGATCTTGGTTCCTTTCGATATTTGGGCCCATCGGATCGTAACTTCCTGAATTATGGCCCCTGTTTGTCTGAAAAATTGCCCTTTTTAGCTTGTGGTCCCTCTGGAGTTCAAAATTGTTATCGGATTTAAAAAAACGTTTGATTATATCACCGTTCCATGGTTATGAAGGTCGAGTTCGAATTTCGTGAAAATCGGACCAAAATTGAAGGACAAAACGGCCGCCGTTTGTAAGCGAATAGTGTGAAAATATGTTATATCAAGGTTGTGGACCTTATAGAGGTCACAGTTTTGAACCAATTTTGATGAGACTTGACATGTATGTTTATAACCCAAAGATCTTGGTTCCTTTCGATATTTGCGCCCATCGGATCGTAACTTCCTGAATTATGGCCCATGATTGTCCGAAAAATTGCCCTTTTTAGCTTGTGGTCCCTCTGGAGGTCAAAATTGTTATCGGATTTAAAAAAACGTTTGATTATATTACCGTTCCATGGTTATGAAGGTTGAGTTCGAATTTCATGAAAATCAGACCAAAATTGACGGACAAAATGGCCGCCGTTTGTACACGAATAGTGTGAAAATATGTTATATCAAGGTTGTGGACCTTATAGAGGTCACAATTTTGAACCAATTTTGATGAAACTTGACATGTATGTTTATAACCCAAAGATCTTGGATCCTTTCGATATTTGCGCCCATCGGATCGTAACTTCCTCAATTATGGCCCCTGATTGTCCAAAAAATCGCCCTTTTTAGCTTGTGGTCCCTCTGGAGGTCAAAATTGTTATCGGATTTAAAAAAACGTTTGATTATATTACCGTTCCATGGTTATGAAGGTTGAGTTCGAATTTCATGAAAATCAGACCAAAATTGACGGACAAAATGGCCGCCGTTTGTACACGAATAGTGTGAAAATATGTTATATCAAGGTTGTGGACCTTATAGAGGTCACAATTTTGAACCAATTTTGATGAAACTTGACATGTATGTTTATAACCCAAAGATCTTGGATCCTTTCGATATTTGCGCCCATCGGATCGTAACTTCCTCAATTATGGCCCCTGATTGTCCAAAAAATCGCCCTTTTTAGCTTGTGGTCCCTCTGGAGGTCAAAATTATTATCGGATTTAAAAAACCGTTTGATTATATCACGATTCCATGGTTATGAAGGTTGAGTTCGAATTTGGGAAAATCGGACCAAAATTGACGGACCAAATGGCCGCCGTTTGTATGCGAATAGTGTGAAAATAGGTTATATAAAGGTTGTGGACCTTATAGAGGTCACAATTTTGAACCGATTTTGATGAAACTTGACATGTATCTTTATAACCCAAAGATCTTGGTTCCTTTCGATATTTGCACCCATTGGATCATAACTTCCTGAATTATGTCCCCGGATTGTCCAAAAAATCGCTTTTGTTAGCTTTTGGTCCCTCTGGAGGTCAAAATTATTATCCAATTTAAAAAAACGTTTGACTATATCACCGTTACATGGTAATGAAGAGAGAGGCTGAATTACGTGAAAATCGGACTAGAATTGACGGACAAAATGGCCGTCGTTTGTACAAGAATAGTGTGAAAACATGTTATATCAAGGTTGTGGAGCCTATAGAGGTCACAATTTTGAACCGATTTTGATGAAACTTGACATGTATGTTTATAACCCTAAGATCTTGGTTCCTTTCGATATTTGTGCCCATCGGGTCATTACTTCCTGAATTATGTCCCCTGATTGTACGAAAAATCACCCTTTTTAGCTTGTGGTCCCTCTGGAGGTCACAATTATTATCTGATTAAAAAAAAAACGTTTGATTATAAAAACCAAACAAATTCTAATGATTTTCTGATAATTCCTTAATATGCGACAACTCTTGTTGACTGCCCGGACGATTTGGCTGCTGTGTGGGCGTATGTTTCGTTGCCTGGCAACCTATTTTTTTTTAATTAAATGGTACCGGTATTCAAACAGAGTTGACATTACTAAATAGTAATCAAGTTTATTTATTTCCTTGTTTTAGTGTCTTCATTAAAAACACAATCACATATTTAATTTGTTGTTTTATTGATAAATCTATGACCAAGTTATGAATCCCGATACGTATCATATCGTGGCACATGAATCGCAATACGTATCGTATCGTGACTGCAGTCGCAATACCCAGCACTAGTTGAAAAATAACAAAAATGGTTTAATTAGTACTATGGTTTAGATTAATAGCAACGGCTTTAGTTTCTCAGAGATGCGTTTAAAAATGGACGACCCGTGCACTTATCTATGGCGACCATTTATTGGCTGAGCCGTTGAGTTTCACGAGATGCGCTTAAAAATGGACTTTCCGTTCACTTATCTATGGTGTTCAGTTATTAGACGAGACGTTGAATTTCCCGAGATACGTCGGATTTCCCGAGATACATATATAAATCAATAAAGAATAATTTATCTGTAGTGTTTAATTATAAGATAATTATTATTATTATTACAAAATTTATATAGCGCCCCTTTCACAGATGTGTTCAAGGGCACTTTACAGTGTAACAAAAAATATACATTCAAACAATAAATAGCATGAAAAAAGCAATTATAAAAATACAAGAATTACAATAAACAAGATAATAGGTGTTAAAATTTGTTATAAGCCTTTAAAAATAAGAAAGTTTTAGTCTGTTTTTTAAAACCAGCTAGTGATGATAAAATTCGAATATTAAAAGGTAACTGATTCCATAAAATAGGTGCTTGATAACTAAAAGAGCGTGCCCCATAACTAGAAAGGTTCACAGATGAACATAGAGTTCTGCCTGGGGTATATAATTCTAAAAGTTCAGATAAATACTTTGGTGCTAAATTATGAAGGCATTTGAAGGTTAAAAGTAAAATCTTAAAATCTATTCTATATTTAATGGGCAACCAGTGCAGCTGATAGAGAACAGGGGTTATACTTGTATATTTATTCGTCAAGGTTATTAATCTGGCAGCAGTATTTTGTATTCGTTGAAGTTTGTTAATAAGTTTAAGGGGTAAGCCAGCTAACAGAGGATTAAAATTATCAAGTCTGGAAGTCACAAGGGAGTTAATAAGAGTTTTTGTTGCATCTCTTGACAAATAGTTTCGTATTTTACCAATATTGCGAATATTAAAATAACAAACTTTAGATATATGATTAACTTGTGCTTCCATATTCATAAAATTATCAAACATTGCACCAATATTTCGACTAAAAGCAGTAGGGTTAATCTCACAATCACCTATAACAATGGATAAGTTAGAATGTACATGTTTATTTAATTGATGTTTTGATCCCAAAAGAAGAAATTCTGTTTTATCGTCATTTAATTTAAGAAAATTCTTAGACATCCACAGTCTTAGTTCACTAATACAGTCTTCAAGTTGTTGTTTAGATATGTTAAAAGAAGATGGATATTTTGGGTTAAAAGAAATATATAGCTGAGTATCATCAGCATATAAGTGAAATTTAAGATTATATTTATCAACAATATTGCTAATAGGTGATGAGTATAATATAAAAAGTATCGGGCCTAAAACCGATCCTTGCGGAACACCGAAAGATAAAACAGTTTCTTTCGACAATTTGCCATCTAATAAAATAGATTGCGTCCTACCCACTAAATAACTTTCTAACAGTTTTAATGCATCACTCTGTATACCAAATCTAAAACGTAATCTATGAAGAAGAATGGAATGGTCAACAGTGTCAAATGCTGCAGATAGATCCAATAAAAGCAAAATCACACACTTCTTATCATCTAATTCAAGAAGTATGTCATTGGATACCCTTGTTAGGGCAGTTTCGGTACTGTGGAATTGCTTATATGCACTTTGAAATGGCTCATCTAAGCAGTTGTCTTCTATATGACTCTTTAGTTGGATTGCAATTAATTTTTCAAATTTTGTAATTTGTAATTTCCTGCGTACCGTTTATCTGATCAATTCATTTTGATTACGATTATTTACGTACGAAGTACGAATAAAAATTTGAGTACAAGAAAATGTGCACACATAGATATTCACCTTATCGTGGCCGTACTATATATTATCCTTTAGCCTCTAAAAGTAGTATACCACCATTGACAGATACGTCAAAAATTGGTAAATCACTTCCCAGGTAATTATACAATCAGAACTTGGTAAATCACACAGGTAATGCATCTTCATTAAATAATCAGAAATGAATTACGCAGACCTCCACGTGTGCATGTCACTAGAAGTCAACCCCACAATGGCAGTACAAGAGAGTTAGACATGTACTGGCGCCAAAAGAAGTCACCCAGGAAATACGCTTCAATGATTAGTGCCTTGATGTTATGACCCCTGATAGTACGAAATATCATGTTTTTAGCTTGTGGACCCTATAGATTTTGATGAAACTTGACATGTATGTTTATAACCCAAAGATCTCTGTTCCTTTTGATATTTGCGCCCATCGGATCATAACTTCCTGAATTATGTCCCCTGATTGTCCCAAAAATAGCTTTTTTTAGCTTGTGATCCCTCTGGAGGTAAATTTTATTATTCGATTGAAAAAAACATTTGTTTATATCACCGTTACATGGTAATGAAGGTTCAATTCGAATTTCGTGAAAATCGGACAAAAATTGACAGACAAAATGGCCACCGTTTGTATGCAAACAGTGTGAAAATATATCAAGGTTTTGGCCCCTATATAGGTCACAATTTTGAACCGATTTTAATGAAACTTGACATGTATGTTTATAACCCATAGATCTCGGGTCCTTTTGATATTTGCACCCATCGGATCGTAACTTCCTGAATTATGTCCCCTGATTGTCCAAAAAATAGCTTTTTTTAGCTTGTGATCCCTCTGGAGGTCAATATTAGTATCCGATTGAAAAAAACATTTGTTTATATCACTGCTACATGGTAATGAAGGTTGAATTCGAATTTCGTGAAAATCAGACCAAAATTGACAGACAAAATGGCCGCCGTTTGTATGCAAACAGTGTGAAAATATGTTATATCAAGGTTGTGGCCCCTATATAGGTCACAATTTTGAACCGATTTTAATGACACCTGACATGTATGTTTATAACCCTAAGATCTTGCGTCCATCTGATCGTAACTTCCTGAATTATGGCCCCGGATGTCCTTCCGTCCCATAGAGTTATATATAGAAACTAGAGTCCGCACTGATCACGTGACAGCGTGCCAACATGGAGCCTTGTCCACCATGTTAGTTCCGGGGAGAGTGAACGTAAATACCCGGATGTTCACTATGTTATTGCATCAATCAATCGGTGTCGAACTGTTTTAAAACGTGCACAAATATTACATATTTAAATTTTCTCACCAAAATACTTATTGTTTAATAAAAAATAATAATAAAGATAAATGGACCGACTTATCTCCGGGCCCCTCTTTCCACGTAAAGGTTATAGAATAATTTATTTTGACATGTCCGCGATCTCGACAACACCAGTGTCTCTCCTCTAGGTCGCGTCTACTTACTTTACCTTTTTTACTAATAATAATACTCTATGACATAGGCCTAAAAAGTTAAGCAAACCTTATGACAGTAGGTAAGATTTCAAGTTATAAATTTATTAGTCACATTTACTATAGAATACACATTCGGGACATAATTTAAAGTATCAAATATTAAACTGGAAATTAAAGTGAAAAAAGAGTAGGCCTTTGGATCGCTGACACTGACATGTCACTTTTCATTACATAATTTTCTAAAACAAATTAACAAATTAATAATACAATATTTTCTGCAGGCTGTTTTTAGTTTCTCTTCTCTTTTCAGTTCCATATATTTCTAAAAATAATTAACAAATATTGAAATAAATCAATACCGGGCGGTAAATAGAAATGTCAGTTGTTTGTATAAAGTAAACCTGGAATTGTTATCTCCTTTACCGGTAGTCAGGATTTAAGTCTTGAGTATTTATTTCTACAGTTATTATTTAAAACCTATTCATTTATAACAGCCAATTACTCACAAATTTAACACGATGTAATAGTCAGGCCATGTTTGTTGTGGGCAGGACTTGAATGACAATTTCTCTACCGTACGAACAACTGAATTACCGCTAAAAGTTATGTAATAACGCAATTGTGGATTTTTATACGCCCACATTGAAATGTGGTCGTATATTGTCGTCGCCCCGTCCGTCCATCGGTCCTTCCGTTGGTCCGGCGTCCACAATTGGAGGCTAAAGTTAATATCCGATTGACTTTATATTTATACACAGTGTTTAAGGTCATGAGACGAAGAAGCCTATTGTTTTTCAGCGATTTCCGATAATAACTACCAGAGTTATGGCCCTTGATCACTTCAAAAAATCTCGTGGACGCTCTAGAGGCCAAAGTTAATATCCAATTGGCTTTAGATTTATACACAGTGTTTAAGGTCATAAGATGAAGAAGCCTACCGATTTTCAGCGATTTCCGATAATTAGTGCCAGAGTTATGGCCCTTGATCAATTCAAAAAATCTTGTGGACGCTCTAAAAGCCAAAGTTAATATCCGATTGACCTTAAATTTATACACATTGTTTAAGGTCATAAGACGAAGAAGCCTATTGATTTTCAGCGATTTCCGATAATTAGTGCCAGAGTTATGGCCCTTGATCACTTCTGATTTTCAGTGATTTCAAATAATTACTTCCAGAGTTATCTCCCTTGAACACTTCAAAAAACCTTGTGACGCTACAGATGCCAAACTTATCTTCCGATTGACTTCAGATTGATACACAGAGTTTAAGGTGTTGAAACGAACAAGTATTTTGATTTTCAATGAATTTTGATAACTGAACAGCTAAATCCATGATATTAAATGTTTCCTATACTAATTGTTAGCGTGGGGCAAAACCTTATTAAAAGCAAACAAATTCTAATGATTTTCAGATAATTACATAATGAGTTGTTTCATTACCAAAAAAGTAAAAATATGCGACAACCCTTGTTGACTACCCGGACGATTTAGCTGCTGTGGGCGTATGTTTCGTTGCCTGGCAACCTATCTTTATTTATTTGAACAAATGTAACAAAAATAATTCATTTCATAAAGAAATATATATAGCTTGATACGGCTAAATATCGGTAATTATTATCACTGTAAACAATATAGTTTGGTACAGTTACTTGAGATCGCAAATGGATTTGAGTCACGTATGGTATTGCACGAGTTTCACAGGCGCTGGGAAAGGGTGCACCTAAACCATGCATATTTTTTTTCCCTGAAACACCTCTGCCAATGTTGCCCTGCGCCTTGTCTACACATTCGCCTTATACACCGAAAAATATGGTATACCAGGTTTTTGAACCGAAGTCGCGTACCACGTTCTGTTTGTATAGAACGACTAAGGCGAGTGTGGTACGGTTATCTCAACCTCTAATTCTAAGGCAAGCGTGGTACGATTATCCCAGTCTCTGATTCTCTTATACTACGTTTTTTTGAACCAAAGTCGCGTACCACGTTCTGTTTGTATAGAACGACTAAGGCGAGTGTGGTACGGTTATCTCAATCTCTGATTCTAAGGCAAGCGTGGTACGATTATCCCAGTCTCTGATTCTCTTATACTCCGTTTTTATACGCCCACATTTTCATGTGGACGTATTATGTCGTCGCCCCTGTCCATGCGGACATCCGTCCGTCCACAATTTGTTTGTGGACTCTCTACAGGTCACAATTCTTATCCGATTTTGACGAAACTTGAAATATAGGTTTATCCCGAAAAGATCTCGGCTGCATTCGATATTGGCATGTATCGGATCAAAACTTCATGGATTATGGCCCCTGATTGTACGAAAAATCATGTTTTTAGCTTGTGGACCCTATAGAGGTCACAATTTTGAACCGATTTTGATGAAACTTGACATGCATGTTTGTAACCCAAAGATCTTGGTTCCTTTCGATATTTGCGGCTATCAGAATGTAATTTCCTGAATTATGGCCCCTGATTGTCCGAAAAATCACCCTTTTTAGCTTGTGGTCCCTCTGGAGGTCACAATTATTATTCGATTTAAAAAACCGTTTGATTATATCACCGTTCCACCCTAAGAAAGGTTGAGTTCGAATTTCGGGAAAATTGGACAAAAATTGCCATACAAAATGGCCGCCGTTTGTACACGAGTACTGTTAAAAAATGGTATATCAAGGTTGTGGACCCTGTGGAGGTCACAATTTTGATTCGATTTTGATGAAACTTGAAATTCATGGTTATAACCCAAAGATCTTGCTTCCTTTCGATATTTGCGCATATCGGATCGTAACTTCCTGTATTATGGCCCCTGATTATACGCAAAATCGCCTTTTTATACGGCCACATTTTCATGTGGACGTATTATGTCGTCGCCCCTGTCCGTCCGTCCACAATTTGTTTGTGGACTCTCTACAGGTCACAATTCTTATCCGATTTTGACGAAACTTGAAATATAGGTTTATCCCCAAAAGATCTCGGTTCCTTTCGATATTGGCATGTATCGGATCAAAACTTCATGGATTATGGCCCCTGATTGTACGAAAAATCACGTTTTTAGCTTGTGGACCCTATAGAGGTCACAATTTTGAACCGATTTTGATGAAACTTGACATGCATGTTTGTAACCCAAAGATCTTGGTTCCTTTCGATATTTGCGGCTATCGGAATGTAATTTCCTGAATTATGGCCCCTGATTGTCCGAAAAATCACCCTTTTTAGCTTGTGGTCCCTCTGGAGGTCACAATTATTATTTGATTTAAAAAACCGTTTGATTATATCACCGTTACACCTTAAGGAAGGCTGAGTTAGAATTTCGGGAAAATCGGACGAAAATTGCCATACAAAATGGCCGCCGTTTGTACGCGAATACTGTTAAAAAATGGTATATCATGGTTGTGGACCCTGTGGAGGTCACAATTTTGATTCGATTTTGATGAAACTTGAAATTCATGGTTATAACCCAAAGATCTTGCTTCCTTTCGATATTTGCGCATATCGGATCGTAACTTCCTGAATTATGGCCCCTGATTATACGCAAAATCGCCTTTTTTTTTAGCTTGGAGGTCACAAATATTATGCGATTTAAAAAAACGTTTGATTGTATTACCGTTACACCCTAAGGAAGGTTGAGTTGGAATTTCGGGAAAATCGGACGAAAATTGCCATACAAAATGGCCGTTGTTGTACGCGAATACTGTTAAAAAATGGTATATCAAGGTTGTGGACCCTGTGGAGGTCACAATTTTGATTCGATTTTGATGAAACTTGAAATTCATGGTTATAACCCAAAGATCTTGCTTCCTTTTGATATTTGCGCATATCGGATCGTAACTTCCTGAATTATGGCCCCTGATTATACGCCTTTTTTTTAGCTTGGAGGTCACAATTATTATCCGATTTAAAAAAACGTTTGATTATATTACCGTTACACCGTAAGGAAGGTTGAGTTCGAATTTCGGGAAAATCAGACCAAAATTGCCATACAAAATGGCCGTTGTTGTACGCAAATACTGTTAAAAAATGGTATATAAAGGTTGTGGACCCTGTAAAGGTCACAATTTTAATTCGATTTTGATGAAACTTGAAATTCATGGTTATAACCCAAAGATCTTGGTTCTTTTCGATATTTGCGCATATCGGATCGTAATTTCCTGAATTTATGGCCCCTGGTTATACGCAAAATCCCCCTTTCTTTAGCTTGTGGTCCCTCTGGAGGTCACAATTATTATCCAATTTAAAAAAACGTTTGATTATATCACCGTTACACTGTAAGGAAGGTTGAGTTTGAATTTCGGGGAAATCGGACCAAAATTGACAGACAAAATGGCTGCTGTTTGTGCGCGAATACTGTTAAAAAAATGATATATCATGGTTGCGCGGACCCTGTTAGGTCACAATTTTAATTCGATTTTGATGAGGAAGGTTGAGTTCTAATTTCGTGAAAATCGTACCAAAATTGCCGGACGAAATGGTCGCCGTTTGTACGCGAATAGTGTAAAAATATGATATATCATGGTTGTGGACTCTCTACAGGTCACAATTCTTATCCGATTTTGATGAAAAGTCACATTTCTAGGTTGTGTACCGTCACACCATAATCATTGTCGGTTTCGAATTTCATTAATATCAGACTGGAACTGACCAACTAAATGGCTGCTCCCAATACAGTATGAAATACAGGACTTAAAGATGTAGGAAAAATCACTTTCGGTATTGCTTGTTCTCTGTCCATCTCTCGAAAATGTGGGCGTATCCTGCCTGGCAGTGCCAGCCTATCTTTTTTAGCTTGGAGGTCACAATTATTATTCGATTTAAAAAAACGTTTAACTATATCACCGTTACACCCTAAGGAAGGTTGAGTTCGAATTTCGGGAAAATCGGACGAAAATTGCCATACAAAATGGCCGCCGTTTGTACGCGAATACTGTTAAAAAATGGTATATCAAGGTTGTGGACCCTGTGGAGGTCACAATTTTGATTTGATTTTCATGAAACTTGAAATTCATGGTTATAACCCAAAGATCTTGCTTCCTTTCGATATTTGCGCATATCGGATAGTAACTTCCTGAATTATGGCCCCTGATTATACGCAAAATCGCCTTTTTTTTAGCTTGGAGGTCACAATTATTATCCGATTTAAAAAAACGTTTGATTATATTACCGTTACACTGTAAGGAAGGTTGAGTTTGAATTTCGGGAAAATCAGATCAAAATTGCCATACAAAATGGCCGCCGTTTGTATGCGAATACTGTTAAAAAATGGTATATCAAGGTTGTGGACCCTGTAAAGGTCACAATTTTAATTCGATTTTGATGAAACTTGAAATTCATGGTTATAACCCAAAGATCTTGGATCCTTTCAATATTTGCACAAATCGGATCGTAACTTCCTGAATTATGGCCCCTGTTTAAACGCAAAATCGCCCTTTTTATACGCCCACATTTTCATTAATGAATTATGGCCTTTGATTGTAGGAAAAATCACTTTCGATATTGCTTGTTCTCTGTCTATCTTGTACGAAAAATCATGTTTTTTAGCTTGTGAACAGCGTAGAGGTCACAATTTTGAACCGATTCGGATGAAACTTGACATGTATGTTTATAACCCAAAGATCTTGGTTCCTTTCGATATTTGCGCCCATCGGATCGTAACTTCCTGAATTATGGCCCCTGATTGTCCGAAAAATCGCCCTTTTTAACTTGTGGTCCCTCTGGAGGTCACAATTGTTATCCGATTTAAAAAAATCGTTTGATTATATCACCGTTGCATGGTTATGAAGGTTGAGTTCGAATCGGACCAAAATTGACGGACAAAATGGCCGCCGTTAGTACGCGAATAGTGTGAAAATATGTTATATCAAGGTTGTGGACCTTATAGAGGTCACAATTTTGAACCGATTTGGATGAAACTTGACATGTATGTTTATAACCCAAAGATCTTGGTTCCTTTCGATATTTGCGCCCATCGGATCGTAACTTCCTGAATTATGGCCCCTGATTGTCCGAAAAATCGCCCTTTTTAACTTGTGGTCCCTCTGGAGGTCACAATTGTTATCCGATTTAAAAAAATCGTTTGATTATATCACCGTTGCATGGTTATGAAGGTTGAGTTCGAATCGGACCAAAATTGACGGACAAAATGGCCGCCGTTAGTACGCGAATAGTGTGAAAATATGTTATATCAAGGTTGTGGACCTTATACTTATAGAGGTCACAATTTTGAACCGATTTTGATGAAACTTGACATGTATGTTTATAACCCAAAGATCTTGGTTCCTTTCGATATTTGCGCCCATCGGATCGTAACTTGCTGAATTATGGCCCCTGATTGTCTGAAAAATTGCCCTTTTTAGCTTGTGGTCCCTCTGGAGTTCAAAATTGTTATCGGATTTAAAAAAACGTTTAATTATATCACCGTTCCATGGTTTTGAACGTTGAGTTCGAATTTCGTAAAAATCGGACCAAAATTGGCGGACAAAATGGCCGCCGTTTGTAAGCGAATAGTGTGCAAATATGTTATATCAAGGTTGTGGACCTTATAGAGGTCACAATTTTGAACCAATTTTTATGAAACTTGACATGTATGTTTATAACCCAAAGATCTTGGTTCCTTTCGATATTTGCGCCCATCGGATCGTAACTTCCTCAATTATGGCCCCTGATTGTCCAAAAAATCGCCCTTTTTAGCTTGTGGTTCCTCTGGAGGTCAAAATTGTTATCCGATTTAAAAAACCGTTTGATTATATCATGATTCCATGGTTATGAAGGTTGAGTTAGAATTTCGTGAAAATCGGACCAAAATTGACAGACAAAATGGCCGCCGTTTGTACGCGAATAGTGTGAAAATATGTTATATCAAGGTTGTGGACCTTATAGAGGTCACAATTTTGAACCGATTTTGATGAAACTTGACATGTATGTCTATAACCCAAAGATCTTGGTTCCTTTCGATATTTGCGCCCATCGGATCGTAACTTCCTGAATTATTGCTTCTGATTGTCTGAAAAATTGACCTTTTTAGCTTGTGGTCCCTCTGGAGTTCAAAATTGTTACCGGATTTAAAAAAACGTTTGATTATATTACCGTTTTATGGTTATGAAGGTTGATTATATTACCGTTTTATGGTTATGAAGGTTGACTTCGAATTTCGTGAAAATCGGACCAAAATTGACAGACAAAATGGCCGCCGTTTGTACGTGAATAGTGTGAAAATATGTTATATCAAGGTTGTGGACCCTATAGAGGTCACAATTTTGAACCGATTTTGATGAAACTTGACATGTATGTTTATAACCCAAAGATCTTGTTATATCAAGGTTGTGGACCCTATAGAGGTCACAATTTTGAACCGATTTTGATGAAACTTGACATGTATGTTTATAACCCAAAGATCTTGGTTCCTTTCGATATTTGCGCCCATCGGATCGTAACTTCCTGAATTATGGCCCCTGATTGTCTGAAAAATTGACCTTTTTAGCTTGTGGTCCCTCTGGAGGTCAAAATTATTATCCAATTTAGAAAAACGTTTGACTATATCACCGTTACATGGTAATGAAGAGAGAGTTTGAATTACGTGAAAATCGGACTAGAATTGACAGACAAAATGGCCGCCGTTTGTACGCGAATAGTGTGAAAATATGTTATATCAAGGTTGTGGACCTTATAGAGGTCACAATTTTGAACCATGTTCCGTTCGTATAGAACCAGTTAAGCGAGCGTGGTACAATTATCTCAGTCTCTGATTCTAATATACGACGTTTTTTTTTAACCAAAGTCGTGTACCACGCTCCATTTGTATAGAACCAGTACGATTATCTCAGTTTCGGATTCTATTATACCACATTTGTATAGAACCAGTAAGGCGAGCATGGTACGATTATCTCAATCTCTGATAATTCCTTTATATGCGACAACTCTTATTGACTGCCCGGACGATTTGGCTGCTGTGTGGGCGTATGTTTCGTTGCCTGGCAACCTATTTTTTTGACCGAAGTAGCGTACCACATTCCGTTTGTATAGAACCAGTAAAACGAGCGTGGTACAATTATCTCAGTCTCTGATTCTATTATACCATTGTCGTGTACCACGTTCAGTTTGTATAGAACCAGTAAGGCAAGAGTGGTACGATTATCTCAGTTTCTGATTATATTATTCCATGTTTTTTGTACCGAAATCGCGCACCATGTTCCATTTGTATAGAACACGTAAAACAAGCGTGGTATGATTATCTCACTTTCGGATTCTACTATACCACGTTTTTTGTACCGAAGTCGCGCACCACATTCTGTTTGTATAGATCAGAGTTGGGATTTCGCCCGTATATTCCGGACTTGTCCGAATTTTTTTTCCAAACGCACAATGTTGTCCGACCGGGAATATGCCCAATCGGACATCAAGACATAGTGAATAATATTCAAAATTCCAAAATTAATATAGTGTACTGAGAGTATAACTACCACTCAACCCGATTATCGTTGACAATAGGCAGGATTGATTAGGTAATTAAGTGATCAACGTATTTATCGCGTTATACCGTCAATAAACCTACCTTGATTAACTACTTAATCTGTTTTGATTGATTGACTTAATCCTTTGTCGGACAATTCATCAATCTAATCTTAAACAGAAGTCATTGCTTTCCCTTTGTCGGACTATTCATCAATCCAATAAGAGTGATTATAATTTAATTCACCTTTTTACCTCGTGGTCTTCAATTGTCGGGCATTTTAATCGCATTGATGTGAGCCGACAGCATCTATCAACTAATCATAGATGTCACATATCGTAAGAGTATATTATTTTATAACACCCTAATTCATTTTGTCTACGATATCTTTTACGTCTTTTAAGAATCCATATATAAATTCTCACCCACAGTGTCACTTTCCCGTGATCTCGAGCGCCGCACGAATATTGCTTAACATGTTAGGCAGTGCTTACTATGAAGCTGTGTGCTGTAAGTCACGTACGCCATAGCGGCAATACGCTGAAGTCAGCTATGCCTTTTCTCATCACCACAAGTAATGTATGAAGCTGTGGGTCACGTACGCCATAGCGGCAATACGCTGAAGTCATCTATGCCTTTTGTCATCACCACAAGTATTATTTCGAACGCTTTTCTTTCATTTGCTGCCGTGTTCTTATTTCTATTACGCACGGATTTGAATATTTTGTTGACGTTTTATAAAGAAAATACGATGTTCTGACATCACAAACTATTCTTATTTCAGAAGTTCGGCATTCATTTGCTGCCACGTAAATCTAAAGGAATATTACCGTTGTGAATTTTATGCCGAAGCAGGATCGGCAAGCTTTCATTCAATGTATTACGAAAATGCTTAATTTTGTACGACATTTACTGACATAAATTTGAATGCCGTACCGGAATTAGGTGTGAAAAATAGCGAGGTTCACCAATTTTTATTACGTACGGGATTTGAATATTTTGTTGACATGTGATTTTTAATTGTGGTATGAATTGAATACCGTACGGGAATTAAATATGAAAAATAGCGAGGTTCACCCAATTTTGTTATGTACGTGATTTGAATATTTTGACATGTGACTTTTAATTATTGTGGTATGAATTCATCTGCTTAAATAACGATAAGAGTTATGCCCCTTTATTTTCGGTAAAATGTCCGACACGAAAAATTTTGAAATCCCAACTCTGGTATAGATCCAGTACGATAATCTCAGTCTCGGATTCTATCATACCACATTTTTTTAATCGAAATTGCATACTGTGTTCCGTTTGCAAAGAATCAGTAAGGCAAGCGTGGTACGATTATCTCAATCTCGTATTCTATTGTAAAACATTTTTTGTACTGAAGTGGCATACCACGCCCCATTTGTATAGAACCAGTAGTAAAGCGAGTATGGTACGATTATCTCATTCTCAGATTCTTTTATACTACGTTTTTCTTATCAAAGTCACGCACCACATTTCATTTGTATAGGACCAGTATAAGGCTTGCGTACAACATTCCGTTTGTATAGAACCAGTAGGATGAGCGTTGTACGGTTATCTCAGTTGCGGATTCTAATTATACCATATATTTGAACCGATTTCGCGTACCACGTTCCTCTTATATAGAACCAGTAAGACGATCTCAGTCTTGGATTCTATTATACCACGTTTTTGAGCCGAAGTCGCGTACCACGTTCCATTTATATAGAACACATCAGACGAGCGTGGTACGATTATCTAAATCTCTGAGTCTATTGTACCACATTTTTATACGCCCACATTTTCATGTGGACGTATATTGTCGTCGCCCCTGTTCGTCCGTCCGTCCGTACACAATTGTTTGTGAACAGTCTACTGGTCACAATTTTTATCCGATTTCAATGAAACTTAAAACATAGGTTTATCACCCTAAGATCTTGGTTCCTTTCGATATTGGCATGCATCGGACTGTAACTTCATGGGTTATGGCCCCTGATTGTACGAAAAATCACGTTTTTATACGCCCACATGGAAATGTGGTCATATATTGCCGTCGCCCCCGTCCGTCTGTCGGTCCGTCCGTCCGTCCGTCCGTCCGTCCATCGTCCACAATTTCTTGTGAACACTCTAGAGGCTAAAGTTAATATCCGATTGACTTGAAATTTATACACGGTGTTTAAGGTCGTGAGACGAAGAATCCTATTGATTTTCAGCGATATCCGAAAATTACTACCAGAGTTATGACCCTTGATCACTTTGAAAAATCTTGTGAACGCTCTAGAGGCTATAGTTAATATCCGATTGACTTTAAATTTATACACAGTGTTTAAGGTCAGGAGACGAAGAAGCCTATTGATTTTCGGTGATATCTGATAATTACTGCCAGAGTTATGAACCTTGATCACTTTGAAAAATCTTGCGAACGCTTTAGAGGCTAAAGTTAATATCCAATTGACTTTAAATTTATACACAGTGGTTAAGGTCGTGAGACAAAGAAGCCTATTGATTTTCAGCGATATCCGATAATTACTACCAGAGTTATGACCCTTGATCACTTTGAAAAATCTTGTGAACGCTCTAGAGGCTATAGTTAATAGCCGATTGACTTTAAATTTATACACAGTGTTTAAGGTCAGGAGACGAAGAAGCCTATTGATTTTCGGTGATATCTGATAATTACTGCCAGAGTTATGACCCTTGATCACTTTGAAAAATCTTGTGAACGCTTTAGAGGCTAAAGTTAATATCCGATTGACTTTAAATTTATACACAGTGATTAAGGTCGTGAGACGAAGAAGCCTATTGATTTTCAGCGATATCCGATAATTACTACCAGAGTTATGACCCTTGATCACTTTGAAAAATCTTGTGAACGCTCTAGAGGCTATAGTTAATATCCGATTGACTTTAAATTTATACACAGTGTTTAAGGTCATGAGACGAAGAATCCTATTGATTTTCGGTGACCTCTGATAATTACTGCCAGAGTTATGACCCTTGATCACTTTGAAAAATCTTGTGAACGCTTTAGAGGCTAAAGTTAATATCCGATTGACTTTAAATTTATACACAGTGTTTAAGGTCATGAGACGAAGAAGCCTATTGATTTTCGGTGATATCCGATAATTACTACCAGAGTTATGACCCTTGATCACTTTGAAAAATCTTGTGAACACTCTAGAGGCTATAGTTAATATCCGATTGACTTTAAATTTATACACAGTGTTTAAGGTCATGAGACGAAGAAGCCTATTGATTTTCGGTGATATCTGATAATTACTGCCAGAGTTATGACCCTTGATCACTTTGAAAAATCTTGTGAACGCTTTAGAGGCTAAAGTTAATATCCGATTGACTTTAAATTTATACACAGTGTTTAAGGTCATGTGACGAAGAAGCCTATTGATTTTCGGTGATATCCGATAATTACTACCAGAGTTATGACCCTTGATCACTTTGAAAAATCTTGTGAACGCTCTAGAGGCTAAAGTTAATATCCGATTGACTTTAAATTTATACACAGTGTGTAAGGTCATGATAAGAAGAAGCCTGTTGATTTTCAGCAATATCCGATAATTCCTGCCCGAGTTATGACCCTTGATCACTTTGAAAAATCTTGTGAACGCTCTAGAGGCTAAAGTTAATATCCGATTGAATTTAAATTTATACACAGTGTTTAAAGTCATGATACAAAGAATCCTATTGATTTTCAGCAATATCCGATAATTACTGCCAGAGTTATGACGATTGATCACTTTGAAAAATCTAAAGTTATTATCCGATTGACTTTAAATTTATACACACTATTTACGGTCATGATACAAAATAGCCTATTTATTTTCAGCGATATCGGATAATTACTGCCAGAGTTATTACCCTTGATCACTTTGAAAAACCCTGTGAATGCTCTAAAGGCTAAAGTTAATATCCGATTGACTTTAAATTTGTACACAGTGTTTAGGGTCATGATACGAAGAATCCTATTTGATTTTCAGTGATATCTGATAATTTCTGGCAGTTGATCACTTTGAAATATCTTGTGGACAAAGGCCTTTAGACAAACCATCAAAACTATTCTAATCATTTCTGATAATTATTTAATGGGCTATTACTCGTAATAAGATTATCATGTGTTGTAAATGTTCTCCTTACTGATAAAAGAAACAATATGCGACAACCCTTGTTGACTGCCCGGACGACTTAGCTGTTGTGGGCGTATGTTTCGTTGCCTGGCAACCTATCTTTTAGCTTGTGAATAGTGTAGAGGTCACAATTTTGAACCGATTTGGATGAAACTTAAAATGCATGTTTATAACCCAAAGATCTTGGTTCCTTTCGATATTTGCGCCAATCGGATCGTAACTTCCTGAATTATGGCCCCTGATTGTCCGAAAAATCGCCCTTTTTAGCTTGTGGTCCCTCTGGAGGTCAAAATTGTTATCCGATTTAAAAAAACGTTTGATAATATCACCCTTTCATGGTTATGAAGGTTCAGTTCGAATTTCGTGAAAATCGGACCAAAATTGACGGACAAAATGGCCGCCATTTGTACGCAAATAGTGTGAAAATATGTTATATCAAGGTTGTGAACAGTGTAGAAGTCACAATTTTGAACCGATTTGGATGAAACTTGAAATGCATGTTTATAACCCAAAGATCTTGGTTCCTTTCGATATTTGCGCCAATCGGATCTTAACTTCCTGAATTAGCTTGTGGTCCCTCTGGATGTCAAAATTGTTATCCGATTTAAAAAACCGTTTGATTATATCACCGTTACATGGTTATGAAGGTTGAGTTCGAATTTCGTGAATATCGGACCAAAATTGGCGGACAAAATGGCGGCCATTTGTACGCGAATAGTGTGAAAATATGTTATATCAAGGTTGTGAACAGTGTAGAGGACACAATTTTGAACCGATTTGGATGAAACTTGAAATGCATGTTTATAACCCAAAGATCTTGGTTCCTTTCGATATTTGCGCCAATCGGATCGTAACTTCCTGAATTATGGCCCCTGATTGTCCGAAAAATCACCCTTTTTAGCTTGTGGTCCCTCTGGAGGTCAAAATTGTTATCCGATTTAAAAAAACGTTTCATTATATCACCGTTACATGGTTATGAAGGTTGAGTTCGAATTTTGTGAAAATCGGACCAAAATTGACGGACAAGATGGCCGCCATTTGTACGCGAATAGTGTGAAAATATGTTATATCAAGGTTGTGAACAGTGTAGAGGACACAATTTTGAACCGATTTGGATGAAACTTGAAATGCATGTTTATAACCCAAAGATCTTGGTTCCTTTCGATATTTGTGCCCATTGGATTATAACTTCCTGAATTATGTCCCCGAATTGTCCGAAAAATCGCTTTTGGTCCCTCTGGAGGTCAAAATTATTATCCGATTTAAAAAAACGTTTGACAATATCACCGTTACATGGTAATGAAGAGAGAGTTTGAATTTCGTGAAAATCGGACTAGAATTGACGGACAAAATGGCCGCCGTTTGTACACGAATAGTGTGAAAATATGTTATATCAAGGTTGTGGACCCTATAGAGGTCACAATTTTGAATCAATTTTGATGAAACTTGACAGGTATGTTTATAACCCAAAGATCTTGGTTCCTTTCGATATTTGCGCCCATCGGGTCATTACTTCCTGAATTATGTCCCCTGATTGTACGAAAAATCACCCTTTTTAGCTTGTGGTGCCTCTGGAGGTCACAATTATTATCTGATTTAAAAAAAAACGTTTGATTATAAAAACCAAACAAATTCTAATGATTTTCTGATAATTCCTTAATATGCGACAACTCTTGTTGACTGCCTGGACGATTTGGCTGCTGTGTGGGCGTATGTTTCGTTGCCTGGCAACCTATTTTTGTACCGAAGTCGCGTACCATGTTCCGTTTGTATAGAACCAGTACAAGGTGAGCATGCCACGGTTATCTTCTTAGTCTCTGATTCTAGTATACCACTCTTTTTTTTTACCGAAGTCTCGTACAACTTTCCATTTGTATAGAACCAGTAAGATGAGCGTTGTAATATCCAATAATCACTGCCAGAGTTATAGTTCTTGATAACTTTGAAAAATCTTGTGAACGCTCTATTGGCTAAAGTTAATATCCGATTGACTTTAAATTTATACAAAGTGTTTAAGGTTATGAGACAAAGAAGCTTATTGATTATCAGAGATTCAAGTGTTGTAAACGTCCTCCTTACTGACTAAAGAAAAAAATGCAACAACCCTTGTTGTCTGCACGGACGACTTAGCTGTTGTGATCTTTGAGTGGCATTTAGTAACTGGATAGAGCAATAAACTATAACACATACTTATGTAAAAAAAACAGCTACTTATTTGTTTAGGCGACATTTTGAAGAGTATTCTCTCAACGTTATCAAGCTAATACAGTAATCAAAATTGTGAGGTCAATATATACAGAAAAACTATAACAACAATTCCTGAAACCACACAGGACAACAACAGGTTCAAAGGAGGTGCTACTCTGCAAAGACTAATTAACAAGGGGTAAAGTGAAGCCATTAAATAAGCTTAAGCAATTAAGTGGCCATGGTGATAGATACTAGAATGCTAACAAGTTGTATTAACAGTACAATACAATGCATGGGTTATATGGATAACGGTAATTAAATTATAATAACTATCTTGTATATATTGATTATATGTACAATTAAAATAAAAAGACCTATTGTTGTAACAAGTTTTTAAAAAAAAGATGATGAGGTGACATGATATACCATAGGATATAACTTAGAAGGAATGAGATAATCTAATAATAGTTATAAAAAATAATTACAAACAAATTATTAATAAAATTATTTAATAAGTCCATCATAGGCACTTGGCAAGAATATCCCCATGTCACGGTTCAGGTCTGGGCTATTTCTTTTGATGTGTATAGCCTCGATCAGTTTTTGGGTCTTTTCTATAGGAAGGTTGGCTGCCAGAGTTGTATAGGATTTTATCCTGTGTCCTTGGTTGGATTGTAGATGTTGGGCCACGGCTGAATTGGTGGTAGATGACTTGGATTTGTGTTGGCTGATTCTTTTGTCAAGGGGCTGTCTCGTTTCTCCAATACATTTACTGTCACACGTACAAACGACTTCGTAGACACATTCTTTTGGAGTCGGTTTCTTGGTTGGGGAAAGCTTACCATTGGCTTTGAGTATGTCTTTAAGGGTTCTTCCTTTTGTGAATGTGACCTGGATGCCTGTTGGAGCGAGGAGTCTTCTAAGATGGTATGAAAGTTTGCCTTGGAATGGTATGGTGATTCTCACTGCTGTTGTATCAGGTTTTGGTTTTCTAGCATCTGTGGAAGGCTTAGTGGTTGTCGTAATGATATTCTTGACTACCTGCCGGGGGTAGTTGTTGAAGTTGGTGAGAGTTGTTTCTATGTGGTCAAGTTCTGTTTTGATGGATTGATCATCGCATATGTTGACGGCTCGGCGCGCTAAAGTGGCTATAGTGGCTTTCTTCACATTGTGTGGGTGGTTCGACTTGAAATTTATATACTGATCAGTATGTGTGGGCTTTCTGTATACGCTTGTATTGAGTTTGTCATCCGATCTCTTTACCATGACGTCTAGGAAAGGGAGGCATTGGTTTTGTTCTTTTTCTAATGTAAATTTAATTCTATTGTTCTGGTTGTTGAGGTGATGGAGAAGAAGGTTGGGGTCTTCTTCCTGATTGAGGATGACGAAAATGTCATCGACCTAAAGGAACCATGCTTTGGGTTGAACTAGACATGTTTCAGGAATTTTTGTTATAGTTTTTCTGTATATATAGGACAGTATCTGTGATCGATATATATTAACAGAAAACCAAGTTTGCTCCGACTTTGGAACTTTAAGATATTTTTGCTTTAAATGATAGAAGTAAATGTTCTGAACATTATATCAAAAGTTCCTAGATGGGACAGAAGCAGTAAATTAGTTCTTTGATCATATTTGTTTGTTGCGCGAAGAGTTGTTTTTATACTATATTTAGACTAGCGTGTTACGTAGTATTCTTAAGTAGCCAATCACCGGCAAGTAAACACTTAAAACACGTGGTCTTTTCCACGAACTGCGTGAGATGTTGTAGACACTACGGTAAACAAAACTACACGACACACTTTAATTAAATTTAAACGTATGAAAACTTCGATTCTAAACATGATCTTAATTGTACCTTGATAGCGTAAATATCAATTTTACATAGTTTGATAATATTTTTCATTCAAGTTTTGTAAATTAATAGTTACGCGGTAATTAAATCCAACTCCCGAACTCGCCGAAGAATAGCGCACGGCTGAACTTGTTTCCTTGACAAATACTTGCTTATTTTTAGTTGTCAATAAAATAACTTTCCCAGTTTAGTCTTTATTAAAACGGATCTTGTTAAATCAAATTAAATTTCACTCTGCATTGAACTACAATCTATTTATAATTACTATGCTACGTTTGAAACTGGAGTCATTAGTTACAAGTACAAACAGTAGGCCTACTAGTATACTTTTTTTTGCACACTTTACTCCCTAGTCCGATACACATATACTTGGCCAGTGCTTCAGTATTACTTATTTCATAACACAAATAACACCTCTTTGGCCTCCCTCTTTCCCATATGTTACTCCATAGATTTTGGCAAATGCTTTTGTATTATTTATCTCATAATACATATTACACCACTCTCCTATTCCCACATGTTACTCCATGTCATTACACATATTAGGCAAATGCTTTTGTAATATTATCTTATGACAGAAATTACACATGTTCATACTCCAATACACATACTTCGACCATTGCTTTTGTATTATTTATCTCAAAACAAATAATTACACTTTTCATTTTCATATGTTTCCTTGAAAAATAACTACATGTTTAAAGTATTGAATGGCCTATTTCCATACTTTAAACTTGTAATTATTAACAAGAAAAAAATATGAAAATGAATAAAATCATACACCCCTCCCCACCCCCATACCACACTTTATAATTGACTGATTGCACTGTAGTGTGTTTAACTTCCCACTGCAGCTCCGGTTAATTATTAATACCAAAATGAATTTGCAGAAAGACACCAAATTATGTTCCTGCAGCCCCCTCTAACCCAAGCACCAAAATCAATTTCCACTTCCTTTCCTCCTTTACAATACAATTGTCTAAATTGTACTTCCAAGTTTAGACAAGGGTTTGACAGATTGGCTAGGTAGCAGCGGTCTGGTAAGAAAAGGGTTTAAATTGTGTGCTTTTTTAAGAACTACATACATGTACGTCTGTCTGCTCAGTATCATGTTTTTCACTTAGAGGGTTTTAATACACATTATTTTAAAAAGAAACATACTTAAAACATTTAAAATCTAATGCCAAAAAAGTGTTCATACAATATAATTGAAACATACAGAAAAAAATTGCACCGAAACCCGGTCTTTGAGCCCCAAAATATGAGTGAAACAGAAAACCTAAGTGTACATGTCAAATATTGGATTATTATTTAAAATCATTAACGCATAAGACACTTTCTTTTAACCGTTGTCGACATTTCCTTTCTTCACTCCACTCCCTCGTTTTGCTGTACACATGAAGTTTGTTGCAGGTTAAAACGTAAAACATAAGCTTTGAATGATAGCAAAACAATATTTACTGGGGGCTGCCACTTTCGTTATTGTTGATTTATTATTGGTCAAGATGCGTCACATGGTCCCTTTAGTCACCTTTGACCGTGTCACATGACCAGTTTAATCAACACCGACAATATCAAAATTAAACCATTTATTTAGCAATAACTGCTGCGCCGTTACCTAGGAACTTTTTCGTGAGGCTTCAATATACGTTAATAAAGTTATTTGTTTTCTGAATTCTTAACGTTCCAGTTGTCGGAGCAAGGGTGACACGATAATCGATGTCAGAATCTGGCCTAATATTGACCTCACAATTTTGTTTACTGTATTAGCTTCGAAATATTTAAAGGTGTGTACGAACGAACTATTTAAGGCATTTTTTTTTTAGCCAGAAACAGGTAAATGATACAAATTGACATGTTGATCTTTTATGCAATGTGGGGAATGGGGAATCTGTATCTTAATGCACCGGTCAATAGGAATCTTGAACTACCCCCCTCAAGCGTTCACCCCGGATTGTCATTTAGCTCAATATTTTAGAGTCAAGATTCACCCCGCAATGTACTTGAAGCCAAGACACATTCACTGAAGATTCACTTTCTAACGCAGGTCCAAAAATATAAATTAGTTCAAGATTCACGCAATAGTCATCTTGAACTACCTACCCCAAGCATTCACCCTTGATGGTATTTTTTACCTTTGAAAATTTATCGTCCTTTTTTACCAGCATTTTAAAAATATTTTTTTACGATCCGATCTTTTTCGCCATTCGAGCAAAGACATTTTTTAGTTCAATTATTTATCTGTAGATTAAAAAATAAATTGTGTTGATATCTATAAAAGATCATTTGAACATGGCACTTTTTTAAAAACACATTAAAAAAAAGCCACGCCCCCCCAAAACCGGGCCGTTTTCTTCGAAGCGAACATGACGTCACGGAGAGCCGTAAATTTGTGTTCAACTCGAAATACATGTATTATCAATTTAGGACATCTCCTGATCCAATTCTGCTTTTAACGATGTAAAATTTACATGTGTTTATTTTAAACAGAAATATCATTAAATGAGGAAAGCGCGCAAGGGTATGCAGGTTTAGGCTGTTTTAGACACAACATTTAAAGTCATGTGACTGTACACCCTACTGTAAAAGTACTTATTTTAATAATATATTTTTATTTTAACTTTTATTTGCAAATTTCATAAAAACGACAGAACGTTACATCAACGGCTTGAACTAACTTACATTGACTGATTGAGCATGGTCCGTAAGGCGTAAGTTGAGACCAGATTATCTTGTCATTCATTATTCTAGACATACGTGCAAGCTCAGACTTGGACAATGGAGTCTATATCAACCGGACACACAATCAAACAAAATTAGCTTACCGCCAAATCATACACCATTTTGTAGCTACGATTATCCAGATTACCCCGAAGACATCATAAAGACATTCGCGTCTACAATTATACAGGTGGAATTTCCGTATGACAGCCAACGAAAACAGACGGAGGTTCGTCCGTTTTCAGAAAAAAAAACACATTTTTAAAAATACAATATTTACTGAAAAATGTGTTGGTTGAAGATTCGACGTCTATTTGTGTTCAGCAATATTTTATTTTGTTCAAGATTCACCTTTGGCAAATTTTGTTCTCACCAAAGATTCACATCTCTTTCACATTTAGCTGTCTATTTTGACGTCAAGATTCGATGCCGACATGGCGTCGAATAGCCGTCGATGCTTGAGGGGGGTGGGTAGTTGAAGATTCCTATTGACCGGTGCATAAAGCCGAATACGATATTGAGATAAGTAAACAATGTTACTGATTCTATCCAGTCTTTCTACATGACATTAATAATTTTGGGGAAATAAAGTATATAGTGTATGTTGGTTGGCTGAATCGTCATTTCAATTGAGATACTGTTAATTTGTTAAACTAGTTATCGGGGAGAGAATATACTCTAGTAGCAATTTCTGCCACCTCTTTATTTTCTACCAATATTGTTAAAAATTCTTGGTTTCATTGTCTGCTTGTCATATTAACCGATGCATCGAAAATTTTGCTTTGTGGTACAACGCACAAATCAAATAGCGATGTTCATTAGGAATAAATGGAAGATAACGGATATTTTAGACAATGAATAGAATACTTTGTCAGACTGAAGTTAATTTTCAAAACGCAATTTGAAAAGATTATTATGCGTTTCTGAATTTCCAAGACACTCACAACGACTAGTATACTCATCAATATTGTTCCATTAAATATTTGTTTATTTCTAATAAAGATGTGACAATTTGGACTAAATTATGTTTATATTTCCACCGACTATTATCCACCGTGAATTTCATGTTTTCGCGAACTATAGTCCTCCGCAAATTTTATATTTTCACGGACTTTTTTCTGCTGAGTATATGTGTGAAAAACACAGCAATTTTTGAGAGGAAAAAACGCGCACAAGGACTAATTTCTTACTTCCATTTGAATAGTAGTGTGTGTGTGTTTGAAATAGCTTTATTTAATGCTTGGTTCCACCAAAGTGATATTGCAGACGAGTTATCAGATACATATTGATTTGGGGTGTATGATATATATGACTAATTTCTATGTGCTGTCGGTCGACATCAGGGAGGTTAAAACATCCAACGATGAGGAAATCATGGGTCAAAAATGTGGATTAAGTTTAAAATCACTCTTGTTAGATTGATACATTATATCTCGACAAAGGAGAAGCAATGACTTCAGTTCAGGATTGGATTGATCAATTGTTCGATAAGTTAAATCAGGTAGGTGTTTGGTGGTATAAAACGATAAATACATTGATCACTAAATTACCTAATCAATCCAGCATATTATCAACGATAATCAGATCGAGTGGTAGTTTTACAATTAGTAAACCATAATAATTTTGAATATTATTCACCGTGTCTCGATGTCCGATTGGGCATATTTGCAGTCAGACAATTTTGGACGCTTGGAAAATAGCGTCTGACAAATCCCGAATATACGGTCGAAATCACATCCCTGGTTATTACTCTTAATCAGATTTTAGTGTATTATAAATGTTTCATTACCGTAAAAAGTAGAAATATGTGACAACTCTTGTTGACTGCCCGAACGATTTAGCTACTGTGGGCGTATGTTTCGTTGCCTGGCAACCTTACTTTCATGGTACAAAATATGCATAACAAAGTGTAGGCTCTTTTTCAATATGCATAATGTTTGTATATTATTGAAGAATATTATTATCTGATCACTGTGAATATACCATTACATGAAAAACACAAATATGACTTATAAATTTGAAAACAGTATAAGCAAGAACCCCTACATTAAAATTATTGATAACGCATTAAAAATTGATTTTACAAATCACACTATCCTGGAGGTCAGGTATTTGATCCCTACATTGGCTGAGAAAGTTCGTCCTTGTTAGTTATGCAGGATAGAGGGTTGGACAGGGACAGCTGGCTAGTCGTTGTGAGCAAGCCTGGAAATAACAGTTTTAGATGTACCTGACAAAATGTCAGGCACAAATGAAATAGTATGGGACATTTTCAACTTTAGTGCCAGACATGTATTAATATTCTCAATAAAAAAGACAATTTGGTACTGGCCAAAATGACAGACACCAGAGATTTTGTGCCTGACAAAGCTTGAATCTGTGTCTGACATTGTCAGTCACAGGTGCCTTATTTCCAGGCTTGGTTGTGAGGGGACGAAAAACGGAGGTCCCGTCTACACATTGGCCTGCATGTGAAAGGTCCCTTGACAGTTGGAATTCGATATAAATGTTGGTCATGGTGCAGTTGTCTGGGCCCATTTTCTCTCAGCGCACACTGTATGGTATATGCCAGTTCGGAGCAGAATAGTAGGACGTTAAACTCCATTTCATTTCATGTATAACATACTAAATTAAAATGTTAAATCTGGTATGTGTTTTTAACTGTTTATTGTCCCCCTCCTTTCGAATAAAGTGAGGGACTATTAAAATGGGTTCGTCTGTCTGTGTCCGTCTGACCGTCACACTCTTTGGGACATAAGAACTCTCCTCCTAATTTAGCTAGAATGTTCAAACTTGGTGTAGGTGTTTATTAGGTCGATACCTTGATGGAGATCAAAGATGAGCATTTTCTGCTTAGGGTAAGCAGAGATAAGCACTTTGATTGGCTGATGCTTTGGGACACAACAACTTTAGTTCTAATTAAGTGAGAGTGATGAAACTTGGCGTATAGTTTCATTACATCAATACCTTGACTAAGTTCAATAATGAGCATTTTCTACTCAGGGTAAGCAGAACGATAAGCAATTTGATTGGCTGAAATTTTGGAATACAATAACTCGCCTTCTAATTGAGTTAAAATGTTCAAACTTGGTGTATGTGTTTATTAGGTCAATGCCTTGATGGAGTTTGAAGATGAGCATTTTCTGCTTAAGGTGAGCAGAGATAAGCAATTTGATTGGTTGATGCTTTGGAACACAATAACTCTCCTTCTAACTGAGCTAGAATGACTTGATGGAGTTTGATGAACATTTTCTGCTTACAGTAAACCAAAATAAGCATTCTGACTGGTCGATGCTTTGGGGCATGGTAACTTTGGTTATAATTAAGTGAGAGCGATGAAACTGAGAATATAGATGGGTCATTCCATGAAGTTGGCACCTAAAGTGTGACATGGGCATTAAAATTTCAAAATGTATTTGGAGAGAAAATAACACTTTGTTTGTTTTGTTTTCAATGTCACCTGATGTACCAATGTGGTAAAAAGATAAAAACTTTACAATTTTCTGTAAAAACGCTGACAAACCAAAATGAATGCATGTAACATTGACAAAATATTGTCCTCTTTTTCTTCTTGTTAAGATAAATAAATCATGATCAAAGGCAACTCAGTACTCAAGACCAAAGTGTCTATCATTTGGTGGTATCAAAATGTAAAAAAAAAGTAATTTATTTTACATCATCTCTCAAAATGAGTCTGCGGGTAACAATGACCAAAAACACACGTTAAAGCTCTATAAAACAATACTCATAAAAAAAAAATACATATTCTGAGTTGGTAACATTGACCACATCAAATTCTTTTGGAATCGTGATATATTGTTCAGTAATCGGGGATAAAAAATTGTGTTAACCATCCGAAGAAGCTATGGCCTTCAAATACATATGATAACGTTGATTTTAGTCATGTATGTGACAAGCACAAGGGTCATTTGTCTAACCTTGTGCCTTGTGAGTTTTGCCAAGGACTATCATTTACCCCCACTGCTAAAGACCTCACAAGCCACTCGTTGAAATAACCTAGAGTCAAGTGACCGTTAAAATCCATCTTTCTCGAACAACCATCATTAAATAAGTAATGACTTTGGAAATATGATTTAATATTTCATTTATTATTCAACATGTAACATAGTGATCAGTGTAAATACAAAGACAAAATAAAAATGACATAACAAATAAAATAGGGTTTAATGTAAATGACATTACAATAATGGTAAAATAATTGGATGGATAAAGCCTCAATACTTATTTAATTAAAATGGACAGATAAAGCATCAATACTGATTTAATTAAATTGGACAGATAAAGCATCAATACTATTCAATTAAATTGGACTGATAAAGCATCAATACTGATTTAATTAAAGTAACGACATGGGATTTGCATTTTTCAGAAAATATTTTCTTCTTCATAACCAATGCTGAAACTCAACATTGACTGACTTAATAGTATAACTAAGAAATCAAAACATCAGCAAGAGATAATTTCCCTGCATAGATTCAATCATATTAAATGCGAAACAAAGATGACGAAAAGCTCTTTTGGTCATCAAATTTTGCGAAACAAAGATGAAGGAAGGCTTGTTTACATAGGGAGAAGCATTTTCAAGTTGTCAACAGAATCAAATCAATTTCGGACTGCTATTCCTATTAGAGATTCAAATAACAGTTCACTTTCCAACCAAAAATTCTCTGCTGGTTTGTAGTACTTGACACACGAACAACCAACAACCTAGAAAGAAATTAATTTAAACACAAGGTTAATTCTACACTATTTTGCAATTCAATGTTAAATAGCCTACAACGTGTTCAGAACATGCAAATTAAATAAGTACAGCCATTATTGAATAAAATCTAAACAAGAAATATAACTGTGTTGGTAACAAAAATTTCTCAAGGGCAGTTGTTTGGTCATTGTTACCAACAGTCACTATCATTTTCATCAACAGTCTTGAACAGGTGTAGGTACATATAAGGATGACAACGAAGTCGTAATGGCATTATAGAACCATGAACTATTTCAAAAGATAAGCTTTTGTAAAGATCTAACAAATAATTAAATAAATGTGCCAGACAGAGGTTGTTAGTAATTTTGACATTCAACTGAAAGCTTAACCGTGTCAAGTTACCAACCAATGCAATCCTGATTTGTTCCCGAGATCGGCAATGACAACCATTTGTTTTGCGGACAAAAAGTTTGCATAACAGTATTCTATACTTATGTATACAAAGAAAAGGAACATTCATATTGAATAAGTATTCATATGTTGTTCGTAACTTGACACAAGTGATTCAAATGTACGTAACAAATTGACAAATTCCATTTTCCTTACCGAATTCCATATTTTCCATTGTTTTTGCGGCCATGTTGCCGTTAACAAGTCGTCTATTCTGTAAATACGTTGTATGATGTCGTTAAATTTTCTATCACTCTCGACAGCGTAAAAAGAGAAGGAAATCGCGCGAACATGAAATTGACAGACACGCAAGTCTTTTCATATTGTCTTGAGTTTAAAACATTTCAAATGTATTCCCGATAAACATTTTGCCTTTTCCAAGATGAAATAAGAGTGGTTACATTTTACGACTTTATTTAAGTTGATATCATGCTAGCGCTCGGTCTAATCCTGACATTAGCGTACGTAACTAGGTTGACAGACAGCGTTACGATTTTTTCTTTATTTTTGGGTGACGATATCTGAACAAATAGCCAAATCAGTTCGCTTGTTGTGCAGTATTTGAAAAATTGAACATTAAATCTTTGCAACTGCACCTCGGATAGAAGATTTAAACACATAGTAAAAAGAGGGGAGCAATTCAAAGTTCAGGAGTATGAAAATGTCACACTTTTGGTGCATGTCAAACTGCAGAAAATGCATTTGACATGTCTTTTTTTCAAGTGAATTCTTTTAATTTCACAAAATGACATTTAAATATTATCTTTACATCAGATTCCCCAAATAATTACCAACAATTCATTTATAAAATTCTGTTTCTTGAGTGTTTTATCATCACATTAATTATCGTTGGTAACAAAGTGTCAACTTCATGGAATGACCCAGATTCATTATATCATTTCCTTGACTAAGTTTGATAGTGAGAATTTTATGCTTAGGCTAAGGAGCGATACGCAATTTGATTGGTTAATAATTTGGAACATAACAACTCTGCTTTTAATCGAGGTAGAATGTTTAAACTTGATGTAGATGTTCATTACTTTAGGTGAATTTCTTGACTGAGTTCTATGATTAACATTTCAAGCTGAAGCTAAGCAGAGCTAATCAATTTCATTGGTTGATGCTCTGGGACAAGATAATCTTGATTCCATCTAATAGAGAGTGATGAAACTTAGTGTATATTTTGATTGCTCCATATTTTTGAAAAAAATAAATGTGCGATTAATTAATTTGTGTTGTGTATTTATTTGGGAATTTTGGCGGGGGACATCAGCCTCACTGTTGGTTTGTTTTATTTCCTTTTTTGCATGAATCATTTCATGCTAATCAAATAATTAATTGCCTTCTGGCAGTATGTGTAAACAAATTAAATTTTACAGCAAAGCAGCGATTTCACTGAGTTATTATCATGTGAAAATGTTGCAAATATTGCATAGGATATCATGAAAAATTAATGGATAATCTTGTTCATTATTGCTTTGCACTATCGAACACCCATTAGTTTCTAGATTAGACATGGTAATCATTCCCTGGCTACATTTCATTTAATTTAATCAGCACATGATTGTTAGTTTAATAATTTACTTTTTATTTCTACAGCCTTTCAGACAGAAGGAAAATTGTATTTGATATTAGAATTTCTTCGGGGTGGAGATCTTTTTACCAGACTGTCAAAAGAGGTAACTGAATTGTCAACCTAGTTTATTATTTGTTTTTACATTGTGTAATACACAGTAACATGCATATTATAGTGTGTAGAAATGTCGTCAGAGCTTTCAGTAATGGGCTTCTGCGTTAGAAAATCCTCCAAGCAAGTAGAAAAGCTTAATTGTGGTTACTATTCATGGAAACCAGTGAGAAATATACGTGTTGTAAGTTGTCGCTTAAACCCGTCAATACTTGTAACGTACATCAGTTTTCTTATAAATGGTCAGTAATAATCATAGGGTGAGTATTTAAGTTAATCAGTTAGTTTTTCTAACTTGTGTCAGTATGTAAAAATAAAGTGAGTTATCAAACAAATGTGAGTTTATACGAACTTATCACTAGTCTGGCGTGTGTTGGGGAAATCGGGAAAAGCGTGACGAATTAAAAAAACATTACCATTCCCCTGTGAAAATACGCACTGAAATTTCAGTGAGATTTCACTGAAATTTCAGTGAGAGATTTGGTCAAAATATTATTGAAATTTCAGTGAGATTTTACTGAAATTTCAATGAGATTTTACAGAAATTTCAGTGAGATTTGGTCAAAATATTATTGAAATTTCAGTGAGACATGAATTTTAACCGGACATAAAATTACGAATGCATGGGAAAGGGGTTTAAGTAATCATTGGTGATAGCGTAACAGTTTTGATTGTTCAATAATGCATCAAAATTTGTTTGTTGGCCTACTGTAATTATAACTACTGGCAATCTACAATTAAAGTTTACAAGGCAATAATGTGTTGATAAAGGGGCGTCTATATTCTGTCAATCAGTTTCTTATGATGCCACGTTTCAATTCACATTATTGAACCCTGACTGACAGTATGCAACCATCCACACTCTTTTGTGCCGAAATTAAAAAGTCAGCAAAATATTTTCTGACTAATACATGTATCGGATAATCAAATGGAGGTTTATCGGGATATCGGTAAATAGCGATATTGCATGCGACCAATTTTAAGACACATGCATTTATAGTTCAGTGGTACCACAATAATGTTAACAAATGAAATCCACAAAAAGACAAGAAAAATAAATAACTGCAGCCCGCGAATAATTATTATTGAACTGCTAACATTTCTATTGTTTTTTTTATACGCCCACATTTTCATGTGGACGTATATTGTCGTCGCCCCTGTTTGTCCGTCCGTCCGTCCACAATTGTTTGTGAACAGTCTACAGGTCACAATTTTTATCCGATTTCAATGAAACTTAAAATATAGGTTTATCACCCTAAGATCTCGGTTCCTTTCGATATTGGCATGTATCGGACCGTAACTTCATGGGTTATGGCCCCTGATTGTACGAAAAATCACATTTTTATACGCCCACATTTTTATGTGGACGTATATTGTCGTCGCCCCTGTCCGTCCGGATGTCCGTCCGTCCGTCCACAATTTGTTTGTGGACTCTCTACAGGTCACAATTCTTATCCGATTTTGACGAAACTTGAAATATAGGTTTATCCCCAAAAGATCTCGGCTGCTTTCGATATTGGCATGTATCGGATGAAAACTTCATGGATTATGGCCCCTGATTGTACGAAAAATCACGTTTTTAGCTTGTGGACCCTATAGAGGTCACAATTTTGAACCGATTTTGATGAAACTTGACATGCATGTTTATAACCCAAAGATCTTGGTTCCTTTCGATATTTGCGCCTATAGGAATGTAATTTCCTGGATTATGGCCCCTGATTGTCCGAAAAATCACCCTTTTTAGCTTGTGGTCCTTCTGGAGGTCACAATTATTATCCAATTTAAAAAAACGTTTGATTATATCACCGTTACACCCTAAGGAAGGTTGAGTTCGAATTTCGGGAAAATCGGACGAAAATTGCCATACAAAATGGCCGCCGTTTGCACGCGAATACTGTTAAAAAATGGTATATCAAGGTTGTGGACCCTGTAGAAGTCACATTTTTTATTTGATTTTGATGAAACTTGAAATTCATGGTTATAACCCAAAGATCTTGGTACCTTTCGATATTTGCGCATATTGGAATGTAACTTCCTGAATTATGGCCCCTGATTATACGCAAAATCGCCTTATTTTAGCTTGTGGTCCCTCTGGTGGTCACAATTATTATCCGATTTAATAAAACGGTTGATTATATTACCGTTACACCGTAAGGAAGGTTGAGTTCGAATTTCGGGAAAATCGGACCAAAATTGCCATACAAAATGGCCGCCGTTTGTACGCGAATACTGTTAAAAAATTGTATATCATGGTTGTGGACCCTGTAGAAGTCACAATTTTAATTTGATTTTGATGAAACTTGAAATGCATGGTTATAACCTAAAGATCTTGATTCCTTTCGTTATTTGCGCATATCGGATCCTAACTTCCTGAATTATGGCCCCCGATTGTACGAAAA
Source organism: Patella depressa (assembly GCA_948474765.1). Taxonomy (NCBI): domain Eukaryota; kingdom Metazoa; phylum Mollusca; class Gastropoda; family Patellidae; genus Patella; species Patella depressa. Next base: position 2,940,440 of record CAOLEZ010000001.1, on the reverse strand, counting down.
ATCGCCTATGGTCCCTCTGGAAGTCACAATTATTATCCGATTTGAAAAAAGGTTTGACTCTATCACCGTTACACCCTACGAAAGGTTGAGTTCGAATTTCAAGAAAATTGGACCATAATTGCAAGAAAAAATGGCCGCCGTTTGTACACGAACAGTGTAAAAATATGGTATGTCAAAATTGTGGACCCTGTAGAGGTGACAATTTTAATGCTTGTTTATAACCTAAAGATCTTTATTCTTTTCGTTATTTGCGCATATCAAATTGTAACTTAATGAATTATGGCCTTTGATTCTAGGAAAAATCACTTTCGGTATTGCTTGTTCTCTGTCTATCTCTCAAACAATTATTATCTGATTTAAAAAAAAACTCTGATTATATTACTGTTGCACCGTAAGGAAGGTTGAGTTTGAATTTCGTGAAAATCGTACCAAAATTGCCGGACGAAACGGTCACCGTTTGTACGCGAATATTGTAAAAATATGGTATATCATGGTTGTGGACTCTCTACAGGTCACAATTCTTATCCAATTTTGACGAAAAGTAACATTTCTAGGTTGTGTACCGTCAAACCATAATCATTGTCGGCTTCGAATTTCATGAATATCAGACTGGAACTGACCAACAAAATGGCTGCTCCCAATACAGTATGAAATACAGGACTTAATGATGTAGGAAAAATCACTTTCGGTATTGCTTGTTCTCTATCCATCTCTCAAAAATGTGGGCGTATCCTGCCTGGCAGTGCCAGCCTATCTTTTAGCTTGTGAACAGTGTAGAGGTCACAATTTTGAACCGATTTGGATGAAACTTGAAATGCATGTTTATAAACCAAAGATCTTGGTTCCTTTCGATATTTGCGCCAATTGGATCGTAACTTCCTGAATTATGGCCCCTGATTGTCCGAAAAATCGCCCTTTTTAGCTTGTGGTCCCTCTGGCGGTCAAAATTGTTATCCGATTTAAAAAACCGTTTGATTATATCACCGTTCCATGGTTATGAAGGTTGAGTTCGAATTTCATGAAAATCGGACCAAAATTGACGGTCAAAATGGCCGCCATTTGTACGCGAATAGTGTGAAAATATGTTATATCAAGGTTGTGAACAGTGTAGAAGTCACAATTTTGAACTGATTTGGATGAAACTTGAAATGCATGTTTATAACCCAAAGATCTTGGTTCCTTTCGATATTTGCGCCAATCGGATCGTAACTTCCTGAATTATGGCCCCTGATTGTCTGAAAAATCGCCCTTTTTAGCTTGTGGTCCCTCTGGAGGTCAAAATTGTTATCCGATTTAAAAAACCGTTTGATTATATCACCGTTCCATGGTTATGAAGGTTGAGTCTGAATTTCGTGAAAATCGGACCAAAATTGACGGACAAAATGGCCGCCATTTGTACGCTAATAGTGTGAAAATATGTTATATCAAGGTTGTGGACCTTATAGAGGTCACAATTTTGAACCAATTTTGATGAAACTTGACATGTATGTTTATAACCCAAAGATCTTGGTTCCTTTCGATATTTGCGCCCATCGGATCGTAACTTCCTGAATTATGGCCCCTGATTGTTCAAAAAATCGCCCTTTTTAGCTTGTGGTCCCTCTGGAGGTCAAAATTGTTATCCGATTTAAAAAAATGTTTGATTATATCACCGTTACATGGTTATGAAGGTTGAATTCGAATTTCGTGAAAATTGGACCAAAATTGACGGTCAAAATGGCCGCCGTTTGTACGCGAATAGTGTGAAAATATGTTATATCAAGGTTGTGGATCTTATAGAGGTCACAATTTTGAACCAATTTTGATGAAACTTGACATGTATGTTTATAACCCAAAGATCTTGGTTCCTTTCGATATTTGCGCCCATCGGATCGTAACTTCCTGAATTATGGCCCCTGATTGTCCAAAAAAATCGCCCTTTTTAGCTTGTGGTACCTCTGGAGGTCAAAATTGTTATCCGATTTAAAAAAAACGTTTGATTATATCACCATTTCATGGTTATGAAGGTTGAGTATGAATTTTGTGAAAATCGAACCAAAATTGACGGACAAAATGGCAGCCGTTTGTACGCGAATAGTGTGAAAATATGTTATATAAAGGTTGTGGACCTTATAGAGGTCACAATTTTGAACCGATTTTGATGAAACTTGACATGTATGTTTATAACCCAAAGATCTTGGTTCCTTTCGATATTTGCGCCCATTGGATCATAACTTCCTGAATTATGTCCCCGGATTGTCCGAAAAATCGCTTTTGTTCGCTTTTGGTCCCTCTGAAGGTCAAAATTATTATCCGATTTAAAAAAACGTTTGACTATATCACCGTTACATGGTAATGAAGAGAGAGATTGAATTACGTGAAAATCGGACTAGAATTGACGGACAAAATGGCCGCCGTTTGTACACGAATAGTGTGAAAATATGTTATATCAAGGTTGTGGACCCTATAGAGTCACAATTTTGAATCGATTTTGATGAAACTTACCATGTATGTTTATAACCCAAAGATCTTGGTTCCTTTCGATATTTGTGCCCATCGGGTCATTACTTTCTGAATTATGTCCCCTGATTGTACGAAAAATCACCCTTTTTAGCTTGTTGTGCCTCTGGAGGTCACAATTATTATCTGATTTAAAAAAAAATGTTTGATTATATCACCGTTACATGGTTATGAAGGTTGAATTCAAATTTCGTGAAAATTGGACCAAAATTGACGGTCAAAATGGCCGCCGTTTGTACGCAAATAGTGTGAAAATATGTTATATCAAGGTTGTGGATCTTATAGAGGTCACAATTTTGAACCAATTTTGATGAAACTTGACATGTATGTTTATAACCCAAAGATCTTGGTTCCTTTCGATATTTGCGCCCATCGGATCGTAACTTCCTGAATTATGGCCCCTGATTGTCCCAAAAAATCGCCCTTTTTAGCTTGTGGTCCCTCTGGAGGTCAAAATTGTTATCCGATTTAAAAAAAACGTTTAATTATATCACCATTTCATGGTTATGAAGGTTGAGTATGAATTTTGTGAAAATCGGACCAAAATTGACGGATAAAATGGCCGCCGTTTGTACGCGAATAGTGTGAAAATATGTTATATAAAGGTTGTGGACCTTATAGAGGTCACAATTTTGAACCGATTTTGATGAAACTTGATATGTATGTTTATAATCCAAAGATCTTGGTTCCTTTCGATGTTTGCGCCCATTGGATCATAACTTCCTGAATTATGTCCCCGGATTGTCCGAAAAATCGCTTTTGTTAGCTTTTGGTCCCTCTGGAGGTCAAAATTATTATCCGATTTAAAAAAACGTTTGACTATATCACGGTTACATGGTAATGAAGAGAGAGTTTGAATTATGTGAAAATCGGACTAGAATTGACGGACAAAATGGCCGCCATTTGTACACGAATAGTGTGAAAATATGTTATATCAAGGTTGTGGACCCTATAGAGGTCACAATTTTGAATCGATTTTGATGAAACTTGACATGTATGTTTATAACCCAAAGATCTTGGTTCCTTTCGATATTTGTGCCCATAGGGTCATTACTTTCTGAATTATGTCCACTGATTGTACAAAAAATCACCCGTTTTAGCTTGTTGTGCCTCTGGAGGTCACAATTATTATCTGATTTAAAAAAAACAACGTTTGATTATAAAAACCAAACAAATTCTAATGATTTTCTGATAATTCCTTAATATGCGACAACTCTTGTTGACTGCCCGGACGATTTGGCTGCTGTGTGGGCGTATGTTTCGTTGCCTGGCAACCTATTTTTTTTATAATAAGTTGCAATGAAACAAGTATGTGTTGCGTACGTTGTACTAATTTCAACACGCAAAACAATAAAATGGCTATGAGTTACGGGATGCGCGGTACTCATTTCAACACGCAAAACAATAAACTGACAATGAGTTACTGTTTACGTGGTACTCATGTCAACACGCACAACAATAAATTGTCAGAACAAAAGAAAATATATAGACATACGGAAAATTAAGCTTATCGATATATACCTGGATATAATCAAATTGGGGTCTGACTGCTGGATACGTATAAATGACGACATTGTTTTCGCCTTTTTACGACAGATGAATGTCTATATTTATATTTCATTATTCAATTTTATAAATGGCGTTACTATAAAACACGTACTGTGTCTTCCATTCATCAACAAATACAAAATACGCATAGAAGAAACAGCCCCGTACAACTGGACATACAAAGATCCTTATACAAAGACCTATTTGTGTAAAACACACCGACGAATGAAAAATCGCACGGTAAAAACAGTTTTCCTTCCCAAGTTTTGATTTAACAATTACGCATCATGGTCCTTGATTATACCCTTTTGGTGCAGTTATAACAACTATCGAGATAGCACACCAATTTAACAATACACACCGTGTCATTCGTTTTTTACCCGTCGGTTAATTAACGCACTCAGTACAGAAAACGCACCGTCCGAGAGTTGTTAAACCCTACCGATAATTAACTCGCCTTTCAGTCCATTTTCCCCCCTTGTTAATTAACACACCTTATCTAGAGATTTTAAGCCATAATGAGGAGTTATAATCCGAATATTATGTTTTTATCCAGTTACATCGTTATTGACACTTTTGTTTTCCACCCTTACCGATTTCTCAGTGATACCACATGAAGCATACAATTGGCTTCGCTTAGCAGTCAGTATACTTTAAACCCAATCAGTGTCACTTCGCAGTGGGATTTTTTTCTTCTATTTTGAAAGATTTTACAGTATTTCTATGAATTAATTTACACCAAATAATAATATTTGAGTGAATGTATTATATAAATTAAGGATAGCATCTTATATATTTCGAACATAGCACTATACCACATGAAGCATACAATTGGCTTCGCTTAGCAGTCAGTATACTTTAAACCCAATCAGTGTCGCTTCGCAGTGGGATTTTTTTCTTCTATTTTGAAAGATTTTACAGTATTTCTATGAATTAATTTACACCAAATAATAATATTTGAGTGAATGTATTATATAAATTAAGGATAGCATCTTATATATTTCGAACATAACACTATACCACATGAAGCATACAATTGGCTTCGCTTAGCAGTCAGTGTACTTTAAACCTAATCAGTGTCGCTTCTCGGTGGGATTTTTTTCTTCTATTTTGAAAGATTTTAAAGTATTTCTATGAATTAATTTACACCAAATAATAATATTTGAGTGAATGTATTATATAAATTAAGGATAGCATCTTATATATTTCGAACATAACACTATACCACATGAAGCATACAATTGGCTTCGCTTTGAGTGAATGTATTATATAAATTAAGGATAGCATCTTATATATTTCGAACATAGCACTATTGCCACTATACCACATGAAGCATACAATTGGCTTCGCTACACTTTGAACCAGATCGGCGTCGCTTAGCAGTGGGATGTCAGGGGCGGATCCAGGAATTTTTGCAGGAGGGGGTTTGCCAGGTTTCGGTTACGAAAATCTGCCATCATCGTCTCTAAATTACATAGGCATACATACAAATTGAGCTTTTTAAACAGAGAAATCATTTTTATACTGATGTAGGATCACTTTGTGATGTAATTTCATTGATCCAAGGCATTATTTTTTTTTATGTAGCTGAGCAGAGGGGGGGGGGGACCCCCCCCAAACCCCCCCCTCTGGATCCGCCCCTGGATTTTTTCTTCTATTTTGAAAGATTTTAAAGTATTTCTATGAATAAATTTACATCGCAAAATAATATTTGAGTTAATGTACTATATAAATGAATGATTGTATCTAAAGTATATTGTTGTTGACCCTGTCTTAAGAAGCCTATTGTTTTCCAGCGAAATCACATAATTATTGCCAAAGTTATGGCCCTTGATCACTTCAAAAAATCTTGTGGACGCTCTACAGGTCAAAGTTAATATCTGATTCACTATAAATTTATACAGTGTTAAAGGTCATGAGAAAACCCTATTGATTTTTAGCGATTTCCGATAATTACTGCCAGAGTTATGGCCCTTGGTGACTTTGAAAAATCTGGTGGACAGAGTTTAAGGTCTTCAGACAAACAAGTATATATTGATTTTCAATGAATTTTGATACTTGAACAGCTAAATCCATAATATTAAATGTTTCGTATACTAAATGTTAGCAGAACTTTATAAAAACCAAACAAATTCTTATGATTTTCTGATAATTACTTAATATGCGGCAACTCTTGTTGACTGCCCGGACGATTTAGCTGCTGCTGGGCGTTAGTGATGTGCGTTTTTTAAATTTTCTTTCGGTTTCGGTTTTTCTGAGGCAAAAAACCTCGGTTTCGGTTTTTGTTTTTATTTATTCATTTAAACACTGTGTTATGTATGTACTGATTTATGGTTATTTTATAGGAATACTTGGAAGCCAGAAAAAATACCAAAAATATTGATGTAAATAGTAAACAACAAGTTTTTTTTTGACTGGTAGTAATAACAAAGTTACTGTAAAAAAGATCTGACACACACAACGCCATAGGCATAATAATAAATTAGCATAACGACATAATATCAATAACAATAAAGTTACTGTGTGTATTTAAAAAGAAAAAAAAAAAAAAAAAATCATTGTCGAACACCAAATTAAATTTGCATAACAAAATAATACCAATCCAACAAATCGAAACATGTGGTCTTTCATTTTTCGTCTATAAACTTAAAAACCAAACTTACGCATTGCCGTTTTCGGGTGGTGTTCTGTTGTTCTAAACACTAAACCTGACTCAAAATTGTTAAAATATATTCTTTGTCATGCTTATATTTTAGGTGCGCCTTCAAGTTGGATGTAGCAGAAATATGTTTTTTACAAAGATTAAATCTACATTTTGTGTCATCTAATCTTTCATAGTTAGTGAGCAAGCCATGGGGACATTTTACCTTTTAGAGGAAGCCATCGTTCGTTATTGACAACTGGCTTCAGCTTGCATAAAATTTTGAATTATAAACCGAACCGAATTGAGTAAATCAATAGTCTAAGCCGTCTAGACTGATTAAACACTCTATACATACGGGCTCTGGTTAATCGAAAATAAAAACAGAAGTGGTGGCTACATTAAAATTTTGGAATTATTAAGTAAACGAAATACGGCTACATAAAAATTAGGAATTTGGAAAAAAAGGAAACGCACGTTTATTTTTTATACGCCCACATTGAAATGTGGTCGTATATTGTCGTCGCCCCCGTCCGTCCGTCCGTCGGTCCGTCCGTCCGTCCGTCGGTCCGGCGTCCACAATTGCTTGTGGACGCTCTACAGGCTAAAGTTAATATCTGATTGACTTTAAATTTATACACAGTGTTTAAGGTCATGAGACGAAGAAGCCTATTGTTTTTCAGCGATTTCCGATAATAACTACCAGAGTTATGGCCCTTGATCACTTCAAAAAATCTTGTGGACGCTCTAGAGGCCAAAGTTAATATCCGATTGACTTTAAATTTATACACAGCGTTTAAGGTCATAAGACAATGACGCCTATTGATTTTCGGCGATTTCCGATAATTAGTGCCAGAGTTATGGCCCTTGATCTCTTTAAAAAAATCTTGTGGACGCTCTAAAGGTCAAAGTTAATATCCGATTGACTTTAAATTTATACACAGTGTTTAAGGTCATAAGACGAAGAAGCCTATTGATTTTCAGCGATTTCCGATAATTAGTGCCAGAGTTATGGCCCTTGATCACTTCAAAAAATCTTGTGGACGCTCTAGAGGCCAAAGTTAATATCCGATTGACTTTAAATTTATACACAGTGTTTAAGGTCATAAGACGAAGACGCCTATTGATTTTCAGCGATTTCCGATGATTAGTGCCAGAGTTATGGCCCTTGATCTCCTCAAAAAATCTTGTGGACGCTCTAGAGGCCAAAGTTAATATCCGATTGACTTTAGATTTATACACAGTGTTTAAGGTCATAAAACGAAGAAGCCTATTGATTTTCACCGATTTCCGATAATTAGTGCCAGAGTTATGGCCCTTGATCACTTCAAAAAATCTTGTGGACGCTCTAGAGGCCAAAGTTAATATCCGATTGACTTCAAATTTATACACAGTGTTTAAGGTCATAAGACAAAGACGCCTATTGATTTTCAGCGATTTCCGATAATTAGTGCCAGAGTTATGGCCCTTGATCACCTCAAAAAATCTTGTGGACGCTCTGGAGGCCAAAGTTAATATCCGATTGACTTTAGATTTATACACAGTGTTTAAGGTCATGAGACGAAGAAGCCTATTGATTTTCAGCGATTTCAAATAATTACTGCCAGAGTTATCTCCCTTGATAACTTCAAAAATTCTTGTGACGCTATAGAGTTCAAAGTTACCATCCGATTGACTTCAGATTGATACATAGAGTTTAAGGTGTTGAAACGAACAAGTATTTTGATTTTAAAGGAATTTAGATAACTGAATAGCTAAATCCATGATATTAAATGTTTCATGTATATACTAATTGTTAGCGTGGGTTAAAACTTTATAAAAAGCAATCAAATTCTAATGATTTTCTGATAATTACATAATGAGTTGTTACTCTTAATCAGTTTTTAGTGTATTACAAATGTTTCATTAGCGAAAAAAGTAAAAATATGCGACAACCCTTGTTGACTGTCCGGACGATTTAGCTGCTGTGGGCGTATGTTTCGTTGCCTGGCAACCTATCTTTTTTTCATCGGTTCGGTTTTCGGTTTGTTTGTAAAAACCGATACCGTACGGTTAAACCGAAATACCGCACATCACTACTGGGCGTATGTTTCGTTGCCTGGCAACCTATTTTTATACTATACACATACAAGCGGCGGCCATTTTGTCAGGCAATTTTGGTCCGATTATCACGAAATACGAACTCGACCTTCATTGCCGTGTGACGATATAATCAAATGTTTTTTTAAATCGTATATTAAATGTGACCTCCAGAGCGACCACAAGCTGAAAAGGGGCCATAATTCAGGAAGTTACAATCCTATGGGGCCATAATTCAGGAAGTTACTATCCAAATGACGCAAATATCGTATGGTGGGCGTATATGTTTCGTTGCCTGGCAACCTATTTTTATACTATACACATACAAGCGGCGTCCATTTTGTCAGGCAATTTTGGTCCGATTTTCACGAAATACAAACTCAACCTTCATTGCCGTGTGACGATATAATCAAATGTTTTTATACGCCCACATTTTCATGTGGACGTATTATGTCGTCGCCCCTGTCCGTACGGACGTCCGTCCGTCCACAATTTGTTTGTGGACTCTCTACAGGTCACAATTCTTATCCGATTTTGACGAAACTTGAAATATAGGTTTATCCCCATAAGATCTCGGTTCCTTTCGATATTGGCATGTATCGGATCGGAACTTCATGGGTTATGGCCCCTGATTGTACGAAATATCATGTTTTTAGCTTGTGGACCCTATAGAGGTCACAATTTTGAACCGATTGTGATGAAACTTGACATGCATGTTTATTACCCCAAAATCTTGGTTCCTTTCGATATTTGCGCCCATCGGATCGTAACTTCCTGAATTATGGCCCCTGATTGTACTAAAAATCGCACTTTTTAGCTCGTGGTCCCTCTGGAGGTCAAAATTATTATCCGATTTAAAAAAAACGTTTGATTATATCACCGTTACATGGTAATGAAGGTAGAGTTCAAATTTCGTGAAAATCGGACCAAAATTGACAAACAAAATGGCCGCCGTTTGTACGCGAATACTGTTAAAAAATGGTATATCAAGGTTGTGGACCCTGTAAAAGTCACATTTTTAAGTCGATTTTGATGAAACTTGAAATTCATGGTTATAACCCAAAGATCTTGGTTCCTTTCGATATTTGCGCATATCGGAATGTAACTTCCTGAATTATGGCCCATGATTATACGCAAAATCGCCTTATTTTAGCTTGTGGTCCTTCTGGTGGTCACAATCATTATCCGATTTAATAAAACGGTTGATAATATTACCGTTACACCGTAAGGAAGGTCGAGTTCGAATTTCGGGAAAATCGGACCAAAATTACCATACAAAATGGCCGCCGTTTGTACGCGAATACTGTTAAAAAATTGTATATCAAGGTTGTGGACCCTGTAGAGGTTACAATTTTTAATTCGAATTTGATGAAACTTGAAATGCATGGTTATAACCCAAAGATCTTGGTTCCTTTCGTTATTTGCACATATCCGATCGTAACTTCCTGAATTATGGCCCCTGATTGTCCGAAAAATCGCCTATGGTCCCTCGGGAGGTCACAATTTTTATCTGATTTAAAAAAAACGTTTGACTGTATCACCGTTACACCCTATGGAAGGTTGAGTTCGAATTTCGAGAAAACCGGACCATAATTGCCAGAAAAAATGGCCGCCGTTTGTACGCGAACAGTGTAAAAGTATGGTATATCAAAGTTGTGGAACATGTACAATTTAGAGGTCACAATTTTAATTTGATTTTGATGAAACGTGAAATGCTTGTTTATAACCTAAAGATTTTTATTCTTTTCGATATTTGCGCATATCAAATTGTAACTTAATGAATTATGGCCTTTGATTGTAGGAAAAATCACTTTCGGTATTGCTTGTTGTCTGTCTATCTCTCGAACAATTATTATCTGATTTAAAAAAAAACTCTGATTATATTACTGTTGCACCGTAAGGAAGGTTGAGTTCGAATTTCGTGAAAATCGTACCAAAATTGCTGGACAAAATGGTCGCCGTTTGTACGCGAATAGTTGTGGACTCTCTACAGGTCACAATTTTATCCGATTTTGACAAAAAGTAACATTTCTAGGTTGTGTACCGTCACACCATAATCATTGTCGGCTTCGAATTTCATTAATATCAGACTGGAACTGACCAACAAAATGGCTGCTCCCAATACAGTATGAAATACAGGACTTCATGAGGAAAAATCACTTTCGGTATTGCTTGTTCTCTATCCATCTCTCATAAATGTGGGCGTATCCTGCCTGGCAGTGCCAGCCTTTCTTTTAGCTTGTGGTCCCTCTGGAGGTCAGAATTATTATCCCATTTAAAAAACCGTTTGATTATATCACCATTACATCGTAATGAAGGTTGAGGTCGAAAATCGGACCAAAATTGACAGCTGTTCTTGTCAGGCCACCCATCCTTCATCACGAACAAGGGGAAACCACGCTAGAAAATCTAGATGAACTTTGTATTCTGGTCTCATCAAACATCCTATCCCTACAGATATTAGGTCTGGGAAATATATTGTTAAAATTGCTGTAGAAATAGGATGTCGAGACAAAAGCGGTAGGTGGGTGGGTGGGAACATGAAACTGATAAAAAGAAAAGGGCCCCCCGAGTCAACAGACAACAGTGCGTATACAACCACATTCCTCCCTCCAAGTAAGGAGTTTAGCGATGAGTGAGGATTGTTGGTAGACCATGTGACACTTCCGGTACAGGTTTTAGCTGAGAACAGTATTCTGGTCTCATCAAACATCCTATCCCTACAGATATTAGGTCTGGGAAATATATTGTTAAACTCCCATAGTTGATTAACTCCCCTACGACACTCACCTGTCGCAGTCACACCAAAACACAGCAAAACTCATTTCAAACGGAGACAGGAAATGGCGACCCAAAACTCACTTAACACTTCATATTGCGAGCACAATCAAAATCACTGTAATATTTAAACAATAAATCATATATTGTTCATGTTTCCAATTTCGTGAACATTAACTTTATTGTACGTTCTTTGGCAGGGCATGCATTCACTGAACAAACTCATGACACAAATCTGACAACAATTTTATTAAAGTTCATCGCTAACAAAAAATTCTCAACAAAATACAAAATTATCAAGCATGCACCATACAGAATTTGACAAAGTATATTATCACTAATTATATTAATAACATGCTACCAAATTAGAAATAACTATTGTCAGATGGCTTTAAAAAATACCGCCTTTCTACACACAAGGGAGAGCAAAATTAGTTATTAATTTTGATAAGCCACTATCCCTGAGGTGTAAACCGTCGGCTAAATCCGATGTGACAATGTTATCATTTGAAATTAACTCCCAATGATGATTTTCCGCGGCTAACGACGCTAAGTGCTCATTAAAAATGGTCACTTGTCTATTCAGTGTAATATCACTAGTTTGAACAACCTGAGACAGAAAAACTGTGACCTCTCCTGCTATATTCAATTTATTTGCAAGCTTCCTTAAAGATACTTTTAGATTATATTCGGAGTGTCGCGTCCGTTTATCCATAATGTCGTTGATACCTACATGTATAAATAAATAAATACACGATGAGTAATTTAACAACCCAGTCAAATTATGTTCTATATCGTTTATCTTCCCACCCGGAATACAAAGGACTTTGGCATTTACTAGGGGTGGGTATTGCCAAAAAAATCGTATTGCGATATATTGCGATACGATTTGTCGTATTGCAATACATATTGCAATATATTGTGAAAGTGCTAACTCCAGATTTATTGCAGAAGTACAGCCTTACATGTATCTCATAGCAACACTGAAACTCATGTGAAGGTCTTTGAACATGCAATTCCTCTATTGTACAACTAGTCAACTACAAGAACAAGATATCCACAAAACACATGTTTTTATTTACCTCACTTCTGCGTTACATTTATTGCATAATGCAACATTCAACATTAAACGCCCTGAGCCAATTAAAAGATTAGCTACCCTACCCCTAAGCTCATTAAATCAGCAGGGCCCATCTCCCAAAGCCAATTAGAGAATTATTGTTAATCCTAATACCCTCTACAAAATTGAAAATAACTAAAAAAATATTTTCTATACATAAAAATGTAAACATTGTCGTGTTCTTCCCAATGATATAAAATTCAATTGTACAAAGTAGCATTTATATTACTATAAATTATATTGAAAAGCCAATTATGACTTTTCTCTATCATATTGGCAAAATAACGTGAAATAACGATTTTTTTTTTAAAAATAAAACAAAAATATAGTTCTTCATGTTGGCAGCAGTAAATATAAATATAACTTTTAAAAAGAAACATCACCCAAATAACGGTTACTTCATCGCCTTCGGCATTTAACATTTCTGCCTTTCTTTGGATTTATGACGGGAATTGTCGTTTTCTTTGCTTCATTGAAAGTTTCGACAGTGTAATTTTCCTTAATTTAGCTTGTATTAAATCCTAAAAGTTTTGATTCAATTTAGCTTTCCAAAGTCTAGAATTATTAGCCGTAAGTTTTGTTATCATCTGTTTGATCGAACGTATCCAAGATGGCGGCGACACGGTTGATCTCGGCTCGAGTAGACGCATTCTTCGAATCATAACGTCAAAAAAATTAATAAATAGTTGATTTCTTCGACATTATCATATTCCACAATATGCCTGGCAGTAAATTATAAAATCTGATTCTATTTCACTCTCAATATCATATAATTATTAGCCGTAAGTGACAGCGTGAAAATATTGGAATAGCGCCAAAGTGATAGGCACGGTGTGAATTTTAACCTCGGACCGATTACTTTTATTACCCAATCACCATTAATTAATGAATTAGAAACAATAGAAATAAGTTGATTGATTTCTCGCTTGGGTTCGCTAATGCCGTTGCCAAGTACGAAGGGTCCGCGAGTTGATTCACTACCGCCAGGCACGTGCCGTCAAAAATGCGTCAAGGAAATTCTCAAGTTTTCAATAGAATTGACAATCTCACAGAATATTCCGATGATTATTACGGAAGTTGCCGATCGTATTGACTGAACCGGTTCTTGGACGTGTATCACGATATGATGTATTGACAAGTTTGAATCGCAATACACCGGTATACCGGTTATATCGCCCACCCCTAGCATTTACCCTTTCTTGCAAACGTTTTATAATAGAATCTCCTAAAATAACCACAGAAAAATGTCTCTCTGGAATGCGCCACATATCAACATGGCCTGAATTGTACGAAGTATTAATCCTAAAACCCCATAAATTCCTAGGTATCCCTATTTTATCATGAAAGAAACCCTTCTTACTGGGGTACATTAATGCATGTTTGTCCCCTTTATAAGCCAAAATTAAGAAATGTTTCGCCATTGCTAAAAGGACTGGAAACCATATTGGCACAGGTAGAAGGGCTGGCACTATTATGGTACACTCTACATTCTGGGCCTGTACAAACCTTAAGATTGGTAAAATTAAACAAAACGGCGGGAAAACATAATAGTTTTCATTTCTTGACAACATTTGAGAGAACACATTAGTTCCCCCCGAAAACGGGGTATTATAAGGAGTAAAATGTTTCAATGGGTGTCCATGTCTGTCCTTAACACAGTTACAATCCAGAGACATCAAATCGACTGTATGTGGTCCAAATATTAAATCTATCCGTTTGAAAGACAAATCTGAGATCATAACATCGGATTTCGACAGTGAGCGAGACGGAACATCCGCTGGATTATCTTTGGATGGAATCAGTATGAGTTTCAAACTTGTGTTGTGCTCTAACAAAACAAAAAATATCTGCTTCAGTATTTGGTTTAATTCATATGATCTGCTGTACTGGTTATTCCAGGAGTCAATCAAACCCTTATTATCAATCGGAACATCGAGTCGAGAATCCCGTATCTCTTGACTAAATGCCAATAGAGAGTTGAACAGAGCCTTCGATTCTTTCAACAAAATTGGTAAACTCATTTCAGTTTGAGTCCAATAGTCACTGATCTCTAGATTACGAATTCCATTGTTCAGAATACCCGCCCACTTAAAATCCGAGGCATAAGTTGCAAGCCCCAAGGTTTTATGAAATTCGGCCTTCCAACGGAATATACGATTATAATTTTCCAAAAAACGCCAAAATTCAATTTCTTCTTTAATTCTTTTGATATTGGGATATAATCTTTAGAATTTACCGTGAAATTAGTTCGAAAGCAGGTACCTACAAACAATTTCGCACCCGGAATTGCTAATGAGAAGGACAGACACTTTCCTGCAAAACGCTGCAGGGATAATAAATTTACCCGATTCAATGCTAAAATTTCTTCTCTCAAATATACGAACATTTCTATTTTAGTTTCAGTTAACGCGAACGTTTGGTGAATTGAATCAATTATCATCCCCAAATAAACTATCTTCTGGGATGGAATTAGAACACATTTAGGTATACCAACAAAATAACCCAGTCGAATTACCAGTTCACATGACATATATACCGCGATTTTTGCTCTCCTAATATTAGTTTCGTTTTCCATATTTAAAGATCCGATCAACCTATCATCAATATATACCAAATTATTAACTCCAAGAAATCTTAGGTAAGACGCCACTAATTTACTCAACGTGTGATAGACGTACGCCGAATTCTTCCAGCCGAATGGAATTGTATTACACACATAATAGACACCTTTCCATTCGAAACCCTATAATGAACGGCTGTTTTTTGATACGGAAACATGGTCGTATCCCGATTTGTCATCAAGTTTCTTAATGAAAGAACCCTGATCAATGATTCTCGGAACATCGTTCAAGCTGTCCAAAGAGAACGGTGTATTTCTCATCCACAAATTTAAAAACCGCATGTCTAAACATAGTCTTGGTTTGGTTGGCTCCACAGTAAGTGGTGACACAATGTAAGGGGGGTTACCCTTGCCAACAGAACCCCAGATAGAAATTGCAGCGGTTTTTAGCCTATTACCAACTTCGTTATCAATAAATTCAGTAAAAGAATCGCAGTTAGAAGAATTCTTTAAAATTTTAGCTGGTGGATAATTACAATCATAACCAATGTTCTTAAATGTTCCTTTAAAAGGAACAATAAAATTCTCTACTCGAACCCCATTTTCTAACCAATCAATAGCTAAGTCGGATAGATTGGACTTTGGTAAAGCGTTCAAAATACTTCTCCATTCGTCCACATGACTGTGTAATCCACCCGCCTTAAATGAGCCTGGGTCCCTAAATACGATATGATTGATCTCGACCGGATTAGTAAAAGCTGATTTGGCAGGAACCATAGGATGCCATTCACAGGACACGCCTTCAAAATTCACCCAATTATGACATTCATTTTGTATCTACAAAACAAAAACGTATAACAAAACCTGCAATTAAGTTGAAGACAATTTTGCACATTTTGAAGCCACATGGCCCACTTCGCCACATCTAAAGCAAACAATTTTATACTGTCTCGGTGGTGGAAACCTTGGGCGTGATTGATTTTGATAACTTGATCTATACGTATTGTTTTTTTCTCCCCAAGATTTTAAAAACTTATGCTCCTTCTCCAGTAGTTTATATTCACTGGATGACGATAACATCAAAACAACGAGTGATCCTACATTATGGAGCGTCTTATTAGCCATAAATCTCTGCAAAACAAAGGAATATTCTTCGGACTTGGTATGGCTTGCTTTCCTCGCCTTCTCGTCTAGCAAAATCAGTTTCTGATGTAAAATATCAATATTGATTTCAGAAGTTCTCGACGCATACTCTTTAACCTCTCTTACCATGGTTTCCACAGACTCCTGTTCTTGTTGTTTCTGTTGAGCTTGTAATTCTTCCCTTAATTTCTTTACCTCCGATATCAAATCATTCTACAAAATAAATAGTTTCGAACATAACGTGATAAAGAAACCCCAAAATCAAAAAGGTTCAATTGTTTTCCAAGACCTAAGAGTATAAGCAACATTGGCAATCTCTGCACAGTTCGTTTCACTCTGATGTGCATCTTCAGCTATCAGGGGTACCGACGATGATTGACGCAAAACTGCCTGAGGTACAACATATTGGCCCAACATGTCGAATGATTTCCAACCCACGTGATCCAAAACATCCCTATCACATACGCCTTTGGCTCTTAAGTTAATAGCGCATCCACTTCGAATGCTGTTCGGCGTTTCACCCGTCCATAATCCTACGGCTGATAAACCTCGTTTTAGTCGATTGTTCATGCAGGACGATGTAACAGGTACATTCTTTGTCAACGTCTTCCCCAATCCAACCGGTCTAAAAAGGTAGCCATCATGCAAATCAACACCCAGCTGGGCAGATTGTTCCAAATAACACTCAAGTTCCTTAACCGGACAAAATTCCCTAGAGCTTAAACACGGAATGACAAGTCTTCTTGGGGTATGTGTTATTGCTTTTCCTTCGGACATGTGCACGTCAATTCCAGATCTATCGTTCAACCATCTAATCTGCGAAGTTTTCAAACGACCCAGATCTCCAGCTCGATCACCAGTATAACACATTAATTTGAAATACGCCTTATCCCGCATGAGACAATATTTAGACTTAATTGAATATACGTTACAACGAAGATCATATGTAACGGCCCGACACATCCTTACAATCTTCCACAAAAACAATGGAGATGCTTTCCTTTTACACAAAAGAGATCTTGCCTGTTCCACACGAACGGCCTTTAAATGACCTTTTATCGAGGGAGATGCCATCGGGTTTCCCAAACCTAAACGAATGTTCCAATCTGTGCCTCTTCCATGATCGCGAAAAATAGCACGCAACTGACCAACTAAAGAGTCTACGGATGATGCAGCCATTCTGCATGGACAGTTACACACAATCGACGTATTTCTATGTCTTTCTGGACAATAATCTTTATGGACCTTGGTCTTGCATTCCTGTCCTTATGAACAAGAAACTGTCGCATAGCAAAAGGGGTGACATTATCTAATGTCCTAGCAGGCTTTAACGAGGCAAGGAATTCAATAAGTTCATTTTTCAGCTTTTGTTTTTGCTTAGAATATTTTGAAGTTTGTTAGTAGCTATCTAATTCTCTTATTCGGTCATTTACCTCATCAACATTAAACTTTAACTGAAAAAAAAAAAAATAAATCTAAATAACTCCAAATGAACTCCTACACAAAAATACCGACTTTCGATAACATTCTGAGAACTCGTGAAAACATAGTAAACAATGAATAAATCTAGTCCTAAAAGATTAGATTATAGGTCGAAATCTGACTAAAGTGTAATTTATAGGCTGGCATTGCCCAAACCCTTTGAATCCGAAAAATATGTCACTAACGGGCCGACATTGCCAAAACTTATGTTTAAAGTGGGAGTTATATGTAACTTTTATTTTAAATAATCAAATTAAGTTGCCTATCGCACATATATTTATTACCCATACAGGCTTCCATAATTACCATCCTATCACAGCATCGCATTCGGATTAAGCCTCAATTCATATGCGGCCTCGTTTTCATATTCTGCCTCGCTTTCAGAAGTCGTCTGCTAGCAGCAGGACAACCGAAAAACAGGAGCTAAACCCCCTTCCTCCCCACCTCCAGCCTTTGTGATATTTAATTACAAAGACATTACTCAAATAATGGTAGCTATCAGATTTGTGATATCACTATGTTATAAATATTCCAACATTAACCTTTATACTGTTAAAAGTTCTAATGTTAGTTTTAAATGTTTCAACTCGTTAAATAAACGACGGTGGTGTATCAGTTTTATTATAATGTTGATATTGTTAAACTTCAATACCTTTATTATATCGATACTTATTTCATTCTGGTTAATTTTTCTTGGAGAACGGGACACTACTTATCGAAGGCATCCGATGGCATCCTATTAAGCTACTGCTTAATTTTATCCCCTCAAAAAATGTGGTCCGGCAATTTTAGACCAAACTTGAGTAAACATGAAGTTCTAAATTCGTAGCCAAGGCAACCATGGTATTTCGGTTCCTTCGGGAGCTGCCTTCGGTTCCTTCGGGAGTAGACTGGCCCAGTCTCTTCTATTTATTTTACATTTCGATTTATATAAAAGTAGTAATTTTTAGTAAACCAACACTTTCGTTTCCATTTGTATAAAAAAAAAAATTTGAGTAAACCTGTAACCAGCACCAGAGACTGGACAATTTGCGAGCTTCACAATAAAATGGGCGTTTCTTGTCCTGTTTTACGTTGTTCCTTATTTGGAATGATTGACAGTTGTCAAGCAAGCCCCGAGTCATGCTGAAACCGTCTGCGGGCTGATGTCACGTTTTTGTTTCCATTCGCCATTCGGCTTCGTCCCGATACGCATGAACTGGCTTCGTTAAGTTGTTATAATGATGTCGTGTGTAATTATTTATGTTCATTCACCTCATCCCATACGTTGTATCCGTTCATTCGACAGATATTGTCCGTCAACAAAATTATTAGATCGTTAAAGTATCACTAAATAACAATAACTGTTATCCACAACAAACATCTCGCACCTACACCAGTTTGCCAGTGCAAATGCAGTAATCCCGTGCACGACGTCACACGACCTACATAATGCAGATTGACCTACTGGATGAGAATGAAGCTCTATTTGCCCAGTCTCTAGAGATTACGGGGTTTTTTTCGGTTTTTTTTTTTGAGAGGACTGGCCAATTTTTGGTGTGTGGAGAAGACTGGCCACCAGTCTACTTCGGGAGCTGCCTTCGGTTCCTTCGGGAACTGCCTTCGGTTCCTTCGGGAGCTGCCTTCGGTTCCTTTTGGAGCTGCCTTCTTCTCTTACCTGTCTCTAATTCCGGTAGACCTAGATCTACTGCCTAGCCATGGCTTGCCTGTTTCACTGCTTAATATTATGCTGAACATGAGTGGACTCCCGTACTCCCATATTGTCAAAGAATTAAATTGTTATGATTGTATTATAATTAGACCTTAATAAATTCTAATGTTAATAATTTGAGTTTATTTAAATAAACCACTTAAAACTGACAACTCTTGAGACCTGAATATGCCACTTACATGTTGACTATGTCCAAGCTTTTGATATGTAAACGCGTCAGCAGACATTAAGTACCAATTGGCATTGCCAAAACGTTTGAGATCTACGTCACTTACAACAAACCGACACTACCAAAACATTTTAGACACTACCTAATTTTTGAGATGTAAAGAACACTACCCGTTTAAGGCCAAAATAATATCTGAATAATATGCCACTTACAGGATGACAAACCTTATGAGACCCAAATAGTATGTCGCTTACCGAGGCGGATCCAGGATTTTCTGAAAGAGGGGGCGTGCTGCACTAAGGTTGCAACGATACTGAAAAAAAGTATCGCGATATATCACGATATTGTCAAAAAAAATTATCGCGATATCATGGATTATCGTCTGGAGTAAATTATCGCGATAATTAGAATTATCGTGGTTCAAAAATTCATTATCATGATGATTACTGATGTAAAATTGACCCAAGTGTGGTGTAACGGGTGCATCAAGTATATCTGTTTGCTAATTAGCAATGTATGCGAGTTGCATTGATAGAGGTATATCCTGGAGTAAGTTAATATTCATGCTGCAGGTTTGTGACCGCAATCAGCTACTGATGCCAAACCACGTCCTTGTCATTTGTGTTTTTCAAACTAAAATATTCCCACACCACAGAAGATGTATTCTTTTTAGTTGTTAGCGCCTGCAGTGTCGAACTATCACCGGGAACATGGACATTTTCGATCTGGGATGCCTCAGAAGCCATGTTATTCAAAGAATAAAGAAAATATTATCCAGGCGGTTTTTCTATGTACGTTATCAATGTAATTTTCAACGGACTGGGTAATCAAAGATAAACCACGACTTCCGTTACTATGGCGACGTATATTGTCACATGCATCATTCCTAATCTGTCATATTGTGGATGCTGTTGCCTACACGTGGAAAATTATGATTAATACTAAACTATTATTCAGTGAAATATACCCCTACTTGAAACATGAGGTGAACTAGAGTCAGTCGACCCCTTGCGTTAAAAACTGACGTCTGTTGTGCAAAATGGAAAAGATCTTGTTCAATCGTATATATCGGCACTTGTTGAAGTTTGATTTCTTCTCCATTTTTCGAGTATTTTGAGCGGATTTGACGTGAATTATCACTTCAAATTTCAATATCGCGATATTTTTAAAATTATCGTGTATATCGCGATATGGCGATATTTGAGATTTCAGACGATAATTTTATCGTCTGACCTAATTATCGCGATATATCGCCATCCCCGGGTTATCGCTGCAACCTTATGCTGCACCCACTCGGGGGTGCAAAGCGCTGAATAGGGTTTTTTGAATGGAAAAAATGCCCACAAGAACTAATTTCATACTTATATCATAAATTAGGATTTCCAACCTAAATTATTTTTGCTCACCTTTCTCGTGAGAATATATGGAGCTAAAACTTGTTCGCCACCTCAAAAAGCATGCTGACTGCCAAAGATGCTGATATCCAAATAATATTATACCACTCACATGTTGTCACGAGATATTTAATATTTAAATACTAAGTCACTTAGAAGCTAATACTGCCAAAACTCCTTGACATAGGTAGTGCGCCACTTAAAATAAATGAAAATTCCCAAATTTTTAGGATCTGAATATATTTCCAAAACTTATGTGGAATAATGTGTCACTTACAGGCTGAAACTACCTACATTTGGGATCTAATATTAATCTATGTCACTTACAGGCCGACGCCAAGACTTTTGAGACCTAAATAGCAAGCTACTTCCAAGCTGACACCACAAAGACTTTAGATCTGTCAAATTGTCACCTACAGACTGAAACTACCAAAACTGTTGAGACCTAAATTTGTCACTCAGTCTGACACTTCCCCAAAACTTTCAGATCTGAATATTGTGTCACTTACAGGCTGAAACTACGATTATTTTGGGGTTACGGGGGTCTTACTGACATGTCACTTTCCGGCTGACACTACCAAGAATTTCGAGAACTGCATAATGTGTCACTTACAGGCTGACACTACCAAAACCTTTATAATCTGAATAATGTGTCATTTTCAGGCTGACACTACTAACATTTTATGGGTTTAAATTGACACGTCAATTTTCGGCTGACACTACCAATATTTGAGATCTGAATAATGTGTCACTCACAGGCTGACACTGCCAAAACTTTTGAGATGTGAATAATGTGCCACTTACAGACTGACACCACCAAAGCTTTTGAGGTCTAAATGTGCCAGTTACAGGATGAATAATGTGCCACTTACAGACTGACACTACCAAAGTTTTTGAGATCTGAATAATGTGTCACTTACAGGCTGACACTACCACAACTTTTGAGATCTGAATAATGTGTCACTTACAGGCTGACACTACCAAAACTTTTGAGATCTGAATAATGTGTCACTTACAGGCTGACACTGCCAAAACTTTTGAGATCCGAATGTGTCCATTACAGGCTGACACTACCAAAACTTTTGAGATCTGAATAATGTGTGACTTACAAGCTGACACTATCAACACTTCTGAGATCTTGATAATGTGTCACTTACCGGCTGACACTACCAAAACTTTTGAGATCTTAATAATGTGCCACTTACAGGCTGACACTACCAACACTTTTGAGATCTAAATAATGTGTCAATTACAGGCCGACACTACCAAAACTTTTGAGATCTGAATAATGTGTCACTTACAGGCTGACACTACCAAAGCTTCTGAGATCTGAATAATGTGCCACTTACAGGCTGACACTACCAAACTTTTGAGATCTGAATAATGTGTCACATATAGGATAACACTATCAAATTTTTAAGGTCTAATTAATGTGTCATTCATACGCTGACACCATCAGAAGTTTCGCGATCTAATTATATCACTTACAGGCTAACATTGGCAAAATATTTTAGCTCTTAATAATATGTCACTTACAAACTGACACTACCAAAATGTTCCACATCTAAAATAATATTTCACTTATAGGCTGAGTAAATACAAAGACTTTGATATCTGAATAATGTGTCACTTACAGGCTGACACTACCCAAAACCTTTGAGATCTAAATTAATAGGACACTTACCGGCTGACCATGTCCACAATTGAAATTTGATATGTCAGAGACAGAAAATTCCAAAACAGAATCTAGTTTCCCCAAATCTCTTGGGTTGAGATATGTAATGTAATCACAAATACCAATAACAAAATATACCTCAGAATCCACTCTTTCCTCTGATTTTCTCTTATGAGATTGCCTCCTAGAAGTACTAGCCCCTGTATCTGCTGCTTGGTCCGATTTCACCTTTATATTCGCAATCTAAAGTGGGAAATAAATAAAAATAATAATCTACAAAACCGCAATACAGAAGATCTTATAACTCAACAATTGAAAATACAGCTAAAGGGGCTGCTAACTTCGAATTATCGATCAAACAGTTTCCAAATTGCCGGACAACAAACACTCTTAATCGCCCGCGAAATGTAAAGGAGTTGGGGACCATTACATAGTTATCTCACTTTAAATGTCACTCTAACCTGCCGACCCAGTTTTAGCAACTTCTCACGTGCACCAGTTAGAGTTCGACTGACATGACGCTGCAATTTTCTATTTGAGAGAGTCGATAAACAAATATCTGAATAAGCTACACCTGTACATACCGCAATTGCTGAATTCGCCAACTGCACCAATTTGACAACATCTAACTGATCGAAATCATCCCCTGGATTTGCGATGTTGGCCATGTCATCTAAATCCTCCTTGGCCAACCCCATTTTGGACAGGCCATCAAATATTTCTTTTCTACTCAGCGTCTTTAATGGTATATCTTTTTGAAAACTGTACGATTCTTTAGTCCCTTTGTGAAACATCTTTACTATTGCGAATAAATCGCCCTTTTCTAGCGATGCTTTCGGATTCAGAATAGACATTTTCTCTTCAAAGCCCACGTCGTCTTGCCGGGTCGGGAGTTTAGCGATGAGTGAGGATTGTTGGTAGACCATGTGACACTTCCGGTACAGGTTTTAGCTGAGAACAGTCACCCAATGCAGGGATCAAACACCCAACCTCAAGGCTACCGAGCCAGCATCTTACCCACTTAGCAACATGATCCCCAGTCGAATTTGAAGCCTACTGAAATGAACCTTTATAACCCAAAGATCTTAATTCATTTCAATGTTTGCACATATCAAAATCTAACTTAATGATGTAGGAAAAATCACTTTCGGTATTGCTTGTTCTCTATCCATCTCTCGAAAATGTGGGCGTATCCTGCCTGGCAGTGCCAGCCTATCTTTATAAATCGTATATTAAATGTGACCTCCAGAGCGACCACAAGCTGAAAAGGGGCCATAATTCAGGAAGTTACGATCCTATGAGGCTATAATTCAGGAAGTTACTATCCAAATGACGCAAATATCGAAAGGAACTAAGATGTGTATAAAGTTTCATCAAAATCAAATAAAGGTTGTGGCCTCTACAGGGTCCACAACCTTGATATACCACTTGATATACAAGTTTCATCAAAATCGGTTCAAAATTGTGACCTCTATATGGTCCACAAGCTAAAAACATGATTTTTCGTACAATCAGGGGCCATAATCCACGAAGTTTCGATCCGATACATGCCAATATCAAAAGCAGTCGAGATCTTATGAGGATAAACCTATATTTCAAGTTTCGTCAAAATCGGATAAGAATTGTGACCTGTAGGGGTGACGGCCTAATACGTCCACATGAAAATGTGGGCGTATAGAAATCCCTTTCTTTTTAGCTTGTTCTCTATCCATCTCTCGAAAATGTGGGTGGTATTCTGCCTGGCAGCCGCTGGTTCAAAGAAATGTAAATCTACATGTAATTATAGACTTATAATGGCTGTAAATCTACGATATTCTTAAATCAAGCCTGTTTCTTGTAGGTCATAAGTTTACACATCAATCTTAAAGAAGGAATTTTCCTTTAAGGTACTTCAAATTTATTACACGTAAAAGTTTCGAGTACTATGACACACACTTGAACTTATAATCATGTTGCATGTGCAGAATAATTTGAGACACAGAAATATAAGTCGTAGATTAAGTTTAGGTCTAAAAGTACGCAGACAAATTTTTGAAAAACAGACTCCAGGGCCACATCAATTTCCATACTTCCTAAACGACCTTGCTGCTGTGTGCAATATGTTTCATTACCTGCTGGCAACCCGCTTTTAATATTGATTAGAAATTTATTGTGGTATGATTCGAGTGATAGCAAAACTGTGAACGCTCTAATGCCAACAGTTATCATCCAATCTGTATTAAATAAGAGAAACTACAAAGCCTTTTGAATTTCAGCAATTTACAATAATTACTTCTAAAGTTATGGCCCTTGTTTCACTTTGTTCAACCTTGTTAATGCTCGATTGATGAAAGTTGCCATCCGATATTTATGAAATTTATATGCATTTAAACTTGTGAAACTTAGGTCTACTCTATTGAATTTCAGCAGTTTCCATCAATTATGATCTTTGTTTTACTTTGTGAACCTTGTGAACTACATTCTTCCTTTATTCTACCACACTTTGATTATACCGATGTTATCTGGGACGGATGCACTGACTACTTATGTAATAACCTCGAATACTTACAGCTTGACGCACTACGCACTATTTGCGGGGCAGTTAAGGGTACTAGCCATGCCTCCCTCTACGCAGAAACTGGGTTTATTCCACTCAAAGAAAGACGAAACCGACATAAATTAAAACTACTATACAAAATCATCAATAACCTAACCCCTGCTTATCTTTAAGAATCTCATAAATCTAGAACCCTCAAACAAATATTTCCTTCGTAATGAAGACAATTTAAAAGAAATTCAATGTCGTACTGAAATCTTTGCTAAATCGTTCATCCCATCAAGTGTAAGAGAGTGGAATAAACTCAGTACCGATGCAAGGAATTCTAGATCTCTGGAAATTTTCTCCAACCATCTATCCAAATCTGATATCAAAGTTCCTTCGTTTTATTATAATGGCCATCAGAAATCTCAAATAATTCACTGTAAATTACGACTTCAATGCTCTGACCTGCAGGGTCATAAATTTCTTCGACACATTGCCGACAGTCCCGCATGCCTCTGCGGTCACATATTTGAAGATCCCGATCATTACCTTCTGCGATGTTCCTTACATTCAAATGCACGAACAGAAACCATTGACAAATTACAATATGATTTTAAAAATATAAACTGTCTTTTATTCGACTCCAAAACCTACAGTCTAGAAATTAATACTAATATTTTTAACCAGGTCCATAAGTTTATTCATATGTCAAACAGATTCTAAACTAAATTCGATCAAGTAATATTTTAATGTATAATCTTGGCTAGTCTATCTAATTTTGTTTATTATCAAATAATCCTCACTTTGCTTGCATATGTATAATTATTAATTACTATATATACTGAACATTTTTATACGCCCACATTGAAATGTGGTCGTATATTGTCGTCGCCCCCGTCCGTCCGTCCGTCCGTCCGTCCGTCGGTCCGGCGTCCACAATTGCTTGTGGACGCTCTACAGGCTAAAGTTAATATTCGATTGACTTTAAATTTATACACAGTGTTTAAGGTCATGAGACGAAGAAGCCTATTGTTTTTCAGCGATTTCCGATAATAACTACCAGAGTTATGGCCCTTGATCACTTCAAAAAATCTTGTGGACGCTCTAGAGGCCAAACTTAATATCCGATTGACTTTAAATTTATACACAGCGTTTAAGGTCATAAGACAATGACGCCTATTGATTTTCGGCGATTTCCGATAATTAGTGCCAGAGTTATGGCCCTTGATCTCTTTAAAAAATCTTGTGGACGCTCTAAAGGTCAAAGTTAATATCCGATTGACTTTAAATTTATACACAGTGTTTAAGGTCATAAGACGAAGAAGCCTATTGATTTTCAGCGATTTCCGATAATTAGTGCCAGAGTTATGGCCCTTGATCACTTCAAAAAATCTTGTGGACGCTCTAGAGGCCAAAGTTAATATCCGATTGACTTTAGATTTACACACAGTGTTTAAGTTCATGAGACGAAGAATCCTATTGATTTTCTGCGATTTCAAATAATTACTGCCAGAGTTATCTCCCTTGATAACTTCAAAAATTCTTGTGACGCTATAGAGGCCAAAGTTACCATCCGATTGACTTCAGATTGATACATAGAGTTTAAGGTGTTGAAACGAACAAGTATTTTGATTTTCAATGAATTTAGATAACTGAACAGCTAAATCCATGATATTAAATGTTTCATGTATATACTAATTGTTAGCGTGGGGTAAAACTTTATAAAAAGCAATCAAATTCTAATGATTTTCTAATAATTACATAATGAGTTGTTACTCTTAATCAGTTTTTAGTGTATTACAAATGTTTCATTACCGAAAAAAGTAAAAATATGCAACAACCCTTGTTGACTGCCCGGACAATTTAGCTGCTGTGGGCGTATGTTTCGTTGCCTGGCAACCTATCTTCACCTATTTTATTATGTTTATATAATATGTATGTGTTTGCCATTTTAACTATGTACATACACCCATTTTTCATTAATAATATGTATACAAATTACTTAGGGAGACGGGTTTTACATAGGCTAAGCCTGTTCCCCAATCCCATTCAGACAACCTGAATAAAATATTGTTTAAAAAAAACGAAAAAAACATTCGAATGACAAAAGTTATCATCCGATTTATGTTCATTACAGGCCTTCACGTAAAAGGAGTGCGATCGCTTTCGCGCCCGATGTTGGTCAAGGTGCGCTTTTTATCGCTCGCCTCTGTAGCTAATTTGACTTTCCTCAATGAAAATGAATGTCAACTTGGGTCTCGGATCTCCATCGCTGTTTATTCTTTACTAGTCTTACCGTCGGATATATGAAATAGCCAGCGGTTATACCATAGAAATATTAAGTTAGTCTATTTTGTGGTTGTGCTTAATATAATAACAGGACAGTTCATTGGGTCACTTGACAAAAATAGCCAATCAGAATGACCCTTCTAGTTAACGACTGTCGTCTTGGAAATTCTGGCTTCCTTTCTCATAAAAAAAATGAATGGTTGCATGCTCTCAAATATTCTGAATGAAGTCTCTCATTCTTTCTACTTTATACCTAAGTTTCGTTACGTTTTTGGTATGGAACCGTTTGGATAAAATGTCTCCCTCCGCTGAAAGTGACACAACTAATACACCAAGTCCAAATTCTCGTTCAGTCCAACTGAAAACATTTTTGTGGTGGAATACGGGGGGACAAATCAGTGTCAAGATGGACACAAATGGGCATCTTACAAGCGTTTGGTGTAAACTTTGTGCCAAACATTGTGAACAATTTATCAAAGACACGAAAAGCTGACTCTTTTACTCTTCATAACACAAGACACGTGTTCCTAACTTT
The DNA here is from genome assembly GCA_948474765.1 of Patella depressa. Lineage (NCBI taxonomy): Eukaryota > Metazoa > Mollusca > Gastropoda > Patellidae > Patella > Patella depressa. The sequence continues at coordinate 2,912,296 of CAOLEZ010000001.1, read as the reverse complement.
TATTTATGGTTCATTTTAACACATGATTCTTGATGACAATTAAATACTTTTATCTTTTCATTGAATCCAACTTTGACCAGATATTTAGGCCCCAAATCAAAAATGAAAAAAAGCTCTCCTCAAGAGATTCAGGAGAGTTTTCTCAGGAGAGCGATTTACCCTTTTTGCAATTTTAGGAGAGCTTTTTTTGACTCCCAGTATTTATTCACGTGAAGGCCTGTCATTATTTAAATTTGTATTAATTTGAAAACCCTCAAACGACAAAAATTATAATTTGATCTGTATGAAACTGTTTTGTAATTGCCCCAATTAACCTACAAATGAATAAATATACGACAACCCTTGTTGACCGCTTGGACAATATTGTTGCTGTGGGCCTATGTTTCGTTGCCTGCAATCTATCTTAATATTTGTGTTGTAGGTTATGTTTACAGAAGAAGATGTTAAGTTTTATTTAGCTGAATTAGCATTAGCTTTAGATCATCTACACAGCTTAGGAATTATCTATAGAGATCTGAAACCAGAAAAGTAACTATATACCTTTAGTTATTTTAAAGCTACAATTTTATATTTTTATACGTCCACATTCATAATGTGAACGTATTATGCCGTCGCCCCTGTGTGTGTGTGTGCGTGTATGTATGCGTGTGCATTGACCATCACCAGAGGACCCTTGTTAGAAAACACAGCTTTTACCCGAGGACCCAAAAAATCGTCCGAGGACCAAAATCGTCGTCCGAGGAGAAGTGAACTCTATTTCCATGTTGGATAACCTAGTCTACTTCACCTGACAAAATTTCTACGTGGTCCACACTTGGTGCGTAAAACCTGTATAGTGTGTGCTCTCTTCACACAGTTTACTCTCGGTCAACAAACACATGAGGTTCCTGGGTAATTTAGCGAATCACGTGACGTCACCCAGCAAACACTTGTTCCTCGGAGACGCTGTTATGTTAGAGGTAAGAACGAAGAATAAGTTTCCTTAATTTAAGTGTGAATTACTAGTAGATGAGTTAGTTTTGTATTTTTGCACAGGACATTTCTTCGTTCAAGAGCATATTTCAGTGAATAACAAGTAAAATTATTTTGGTCTTTGAAGCCAACGAACGTATTTTGTAAACTTTGTTTCAATTTAACATGTCGTGGTTGAAACAATATGGCGTCGAGTTTAGGCCTAGGTTTTTATACGCCCACATTTTCATGTGGACGTATTATGTCGTCGCCCCTGTCCGTCCGGACGTCCGTCCGTCCGTCCGTCCGGACGTCCGTCCGTCCACAATTTGTTTGTGGACTCTCTACAGGTCACAATTCTTATCCGATTTTGACGAAACTTGAAATATAGGTTTATCCCCAAAAGATCTCGGTTCCTTTCGATATTGGCATGTATCGGATCAAAACTTCATGGATTATGGCCCCTGATTGTACGAAAAATCACGTTTTTAGCTTGTGGACCCTATAGAGGTCACAATTTTGAACCGATTTTGATGAAACTTGACATGCATGTATGTAACCCAAAGATCTTGGTTCCTTTCGATATTTGCGGCTATCGGAATGTAATTTCCTGAATTATGGCCCCTGATTGTCCGAAAAATCACCCTTTTTAGCTTGTGGTCCCTCTGGAGGTCACAATTATTATTTGATTTAAAAAACCGTTTGATTATATCACCGTTACACACTAAGGAAGGCTGAGTTCGAATTTCGGGAAAATCGGACGAAAATTGCCATACAAAATGGCCGCCGTTTGTACGCGAATACTGTTAAAAAATGGGATATCAAGGTTGTGGAACCTGTGGAGGTCACAATTTTGATTCGATTTTGATGAAACTTGAAATTCATGGTTATAACCCAAAGATCTTGCATCCTTTCGATATTTGCGCATATCGGATCGTAACTTCCTGAATTATGGCCCCTGATTATACGCAAAATCGCCTTTTTTTTAGCTTGGAGGTCACAAATATTATGCGATTTAAAAAACCGTTTGATTGTATTACCGTTACACCCTAAGGAAGGTTGAGTTCGAATTTCGGGAAAATCGGACGAAAATTGCCATACAAAATGGCCGTTGTTGTACGCGAATACTGTTAAAAAATGGTATATCAAGGTTGTGGAACCTGTGGAGGTCACAATTTTGATTCGATTTTGATGAAACTTGAAATTCATTGTTATAACCCAAAGATCTTGCTTCCTTTCGATATTTGCGCATATCGGATCGTAACTTCCTGAATTATGGCCCCTGATTATACACAAAATCGCCTTTTTTTTTAGCTTGGAGGTCACAATTAATATCCGATTTAAAAAAACGTTTGATTATATTACCGTTACACCGTAAGGAAGGTTGAGTTCGAAGTTCGGGAAAATCAGACCAAAATTGCCATACAAAATGGCCACCGTTTGTACGCGAATACTGTTAAAAATGGTATATAAAGGTTGTGGACCCTGTAAAGGTCACAATTTTAATTCGATTTTAATGAAACTTGAAATTCATGGTTATAACCCAAAGATCTTGGTTCTTTTCGATATTTGCGCATATCGGATCGTAACTTCCTGAATTATGGCCCCTGGTTATACGCAAAATCCCCCTTTCTTTAGCTTGTGGTCCCTCTGGAGGTCACAATTATTATCCAATTTAAAAAAACGTTTGATTATATCACCGTTACACTGTAAGGAAGGTTGAGTTTGAATTTGGGGGAAATCGGACCAAAATTGACAGACAAAATGGCCGCCGTTTGTACGCGAATACTGTTAAAAAAATGATATATCATGGTTGCGGACCCTGTATAGGTCACAATTTTAATTCGATTTTGATGAGGAAGGTTGAGTTCTAATTTCGTGAAAATCGTACCAAAATTGCCGGACGAAATAGTGTAAAAATATGGTATATCATGGTTGTGGACTCTCTATAGGTCACAATTCTTATCCGATTTTGATGAAAAGTCACATTTCTAGGTTGTGTACCGTCACACCATAATCATTGTCGGTTTCGAATTTCATTTATATCAGACTGGAACTGACCAACTAAATGGCTGCTCCCAATACAGTATGAAATACAGGACTTAAAGATGTAGGAAAAATCACTTTCGGTATTGCTTGTTCTCTGTCCATCTCTCGAAAATGTGGGCGTATCCTGCCTGGCAGTGCCAGCCTATCTTTTTATTCTGACTTTGTGTTGTCTACTCATAGACAGTAGCTCATATGTTGTCGTTTTCGTTGAAGTGATGTCATTTCTTTAAATAGGCGACTTATCAATACTGTATGTATTTTAGTTTACCTGCCAATAGATGCTTTTCTTATGACATCACGCTGGTTACCCACAGTCAGCCAACTTGTATGGCAAGAACTTTGCTAACATTGTCACAGCTCCTTGCATTTTTGTGATTTTATTATTTAGATAACTTCATTTCACTATTCTTTTGCCTTGGCAAATAAGAATTATTTGATTTAAACTTTGGCACTTGCATTAACAGACCCCTAGGCCATGCTTGATATAGGCTAAAGAAGGAAAAACATGTTGTTTTTACATTTTTATACGCCCACATTTTCATGTGGACGTATCATGTCGTCGCCCCTGTCCGTCCGGACATCCGTCCGTCCACAATTTGTTTGTGGACTCTCTACAGGTCACAATTCTTATCCGATTTTGACGAAACTTGAAATATAGGTTTATCCCCAAAAGATCTCGGCTGCTTTCGATATTGGCATGTATCGGATCAAAACTTCATGGATTATGGCCCCTGATTGTACGAAAAATCACGTTTTTAGCTTTTGGACCCTATAGAGGTCACAATTTTGAACCGATTTTGATGAAACTTGACATGCATGCTTGTAACCCAAAGATCTTGGTTCCTTTCGATATTTGCGGCTACATGAAAACTGATTTGGTTACATTACATGTTTAACAATAACAGAATTGTGTTACAAGTATAAATATATTAAACAACATACTTTCCGGTTTTTTTTCTGTCTGAATTAAAAACCAACAGAGACTGGGGAGACGATAAGGTTTGTGTTCTATTAATGGAAACGTAAATTTTGACTTAATGCCCACTTTGATACCTCTCTACTTACCTAAAGCCTTGTATCTCTAAATATGCACTCATGTACACACTCATTCGCTGACCCACCGACATCCCAAATTACTTATAACCAACCTATATCAATAAACTCACCCATGAACTCACCCATCTGCTCAGAAACTCATCCATTCGCTTTGTAACTCACAAACCCAATCATAACCTGCTTTGTAACTCACCCACACACGCAGAAACTCACTAACCTGCTTTGTAACTCACCCACCCACTCAGAAATTTACTAACCTGCTTTGTAACTCACCCACCCATGCAGAAACTCACTAACCTGCTGTGTAACTCATCCTCCCGCGCAGAAACTCACTAACCCGCTTTGTAACTCAACCACCCACGCAGAAACTCACTAACACGCTTTGTAACTCATCCACCCACCCACCCACTCAGAAACTCAATAACCCACTATGTAACTCATCCACCCACCCACGCAGAAACTCACTAACCCGCTGTGTAACTCATCCTCCCGCGCAGAAACTCACTAACCCGCTTTGTAACTCACTCACCCACCCACGCAGAAACTCACTAACACGCTTTGTAACTCATCCACCCACCCACCAACTCACTAACCCGCTTTGTAACTCACCCACCCACGCAGAAACTCACTAACACGCTTTGTAACTCACCAACCCACTCAGAAACTCACTAACCCACTTTGTAACTCACCCATCCATCCACCCAATTACTCAGTACCGTAACTAACTCACCGTGCAGTATTTGATCAATTTATTCAGTATCACGCCCATCAGTAACTCATCCATTCTCCCAGATTTGTGATTGTGCTTTATTAAAATAATCTTTTACTGGCCCAACAACTTTCGGAAACTCGTATCTCATTTTTTAAAAATATAGCAGAGATATGAACGTATCTCATTCGTTTTTTAAATTTGGTGTTATAGGTACATGCTACACACGCATACACCCTTGAAGGTAGTCTTACTTAGCATGTATATTATCGAAAGAACCATGCAATCTACCAGTTATTATTAGATCTGTATACTTTTTTGTGTCTCCTGAAAAGTAGCAAAATTCGAGATACGAGATTTTGGAAGCGCAGCGATGATTTGCAATTTTTATGGAATGAATTCTTGGGAGTTTATAGCAGTATTTTTCATCATTAAGCAATAAAATATCATAAATAACATAAAAAAGAAAACATTTTGTTCAATATTTATGTTAAATATCATCTAGACAATCAATACCGCGATCGCGGTATGTTCCGTTTTTTCGATATTTAAGGTCATAAGAAGAAGAAGCCTAATGATTTTCAGCGATTTCCGATTATTAGTGCCAGAGTTATGGCTCTTGATCACTTCAAAAAATCTTGTGGACACTGAAAGCCAAAGTTAATATCCGATTGATTTTAAATTTATACACAGTGTTTAAGGTTATAAGACAAAGAAGCCTATTGATTTTCAGCGATTTCTGATAATTAGTGCCAGAGTTATGGCCCTTGGTCACTTCAAAAAATCTTGTGGATGCTCTAGAGGCCAAAGTTGATATCCGATTGACTTCAAATTTATACAGTGTTCAAGGTCATAAGACGAAGAAGCCTTTTGATTTTCAGCGATTTCCGATAATTAGTGCCAGAGTTATGGCCCTTGATCACATCAAAAAATCCTTTGGACGCTCTAGAGGCCAAAGTTAATATCCGATTGACTTTAAGGTCATGAGACGAAGAAGCCTACTGATTTTCAGAGATTTCAAATAATTACTTCCTGAGTTATCTCCCTTGATCACTTCAAAAAACCTTGTGACGCTATAGATGCCAAACTTATCATCTGATTGACTTCAGATTGATACACAGAGTTTAAGGTGTTGAAACGAACAAGTATTTTGATTTTCTATGAATTTTGATAACTGAACAGCTAAATCCATGATGTTAAATGTTTCCTATACTAATTGTTAGGGTGGGGCAAAACTTTATAAAAAGCAAACAAATTCTAATGATTTTCAGATAATTACATAATGAGTTGTTACTATTAATCAGATTTTAGTGTATTACAAATGTTTCATTACCAAAAAAAGTAAAAATATGTGACAACCCTTGTTGACTGCGCGGACGATTTAGCTGCGGTGGGCGTATGTTTCGTTGCCTGGCAACCTATCTTTATTTCTGTAATGGTTTTATATCGAAATATTGCCCAGCTTTAGCGTCAACTCTTGTTGACTGCTTGGACGATTTGGCTGCTGTGGGCGAATGTTTCGTTACCTGGCAACCTATCTTCATATTGATTACCAATACCATAAAGAAGTTATTTTTCCTCATTTCTTACAACCAAGGGCGCTGGATGTTTGATGACTGGCCATCTTGTTCAAATTTGATATGGAGCATTAGGACAGTGAGATAAGCGCTACTAATTTTCCCTGTTCTCTGTTCATCTCTTGCATAGTGTAGGCAAATCTTGCATGGCAAATGAGTATTATTTATTTACCAAAGTTTTTATTTTGTTTAAGGTGGAGACATTGCCACTGTGTAGGCATAATTCACTCATTCACATTCTTACAATGATTTTGTTCTTGTTTCCAGTATATTATTAGATGCAGAAGGACATATTAAACTCACAGATTTTGGTTTAAGTAAAGAATCTATATTTGAAGAAAAGAAGACTTATTCATTTTGTGGTACTGTAGAATATATGGCACCAGAGGTTGTCAATAGAAAAGGTCATTTTACTGCTGCTGACTGGTGGTCATACGGAATATTAATGGTAATGTATCCTGATAGGAGCCACATTGGTTCAGTGATTCCCCTTTGTCAAATACATGTTGGCAAGGGAAAACATATAGTTGTTCAGAATGGACAAGAAACCAAATTCTTGTGTACACATTGGTGTGCAAATAAAAGAAGCCTTGGCAGTTACAGACTTCGAAAAAAGAGTAGGCTGTTGTGCCGATGTACCAGGGGGGTAAAGAAAATTTTGAATCCACTAGCCCAGGTATAAGCTTTAATAAACGACTGCAAGTAAAATAATAAATGAAAGAGTAGGTGGAATGCTGAAGTCTACACAAAATTCTCCTCCATTGCACATAATCATAGTGCAAGAACAACAGGGATTCTATACTTTTGGCCTCGGGACATTATTTTTAAGTCTGTCTGTCACACTCTTTGGGACACAATTACTCTCCTCCTAATTGAGCTAGAATGTTCAAACTTGGTGTGGGTGTTTATTAGGTTAAAACCTTGATCAGTCCTTCACGTTTAAGGCGCGTTTTCGCTCTTGCGCCTCCCGACGCACCTCAACTTAACTTTGGGGGAGTCATTAAATATGCCCGCTAATTAGCTAAATCGTTCTCCTTAATGAGATTCATAAACTATCGTATTTTCAGTTTTTGTTTATTTTTAAAACTGCATGTGTTTGGCCTCCTCCAAGCAATGAGCATTCCCTATACACAGTCCATGGAAAAATTGGAGCTGCCATTATTATTTACCGAACATATTGAATGCTAATGTAAGGCTCATTTTAACTGGGCAGAAGTCTAAAATCAGCCAATAGAATACATTGTTAATATGTCGCTGGATGTTGATGTAGAATATCCGCAGGAATGATAGAATGACTCGTCTAGTAATAACATTACGTTGTTTAAAATGTTTTCATGTACATGTACCGCTTGTCCCATTGGCATCGCTATCAATATATCTGGAGACGGTTAGAACCAGGGCTTCCACTTCAAAATTTTCACTACCGGTCATTTTTGATAACGCACGAAAACTTTGCAAAAAAAATCCATATTTCATGTTTTTTATTCTCGGTCGGGTATGGTGAATTCACGTGTCTATACCACTTTGTCAGCACAAGGTACACAAAAAATTATATATTAGACTTAAAAAGGAAATATTTATTGTAAGGCTTGTGATAATTATTTATAAGTTAAATATTCTCTTTTGGCTACGGTACTTAAATAATCGAAATTGCTGATGAAAAAACATGTCACTGGCTGACACGTAATTACCATGTGCTCAATAGAAAACACACTGACCTGGATAATTATGAGTTGTAATACAATAACTTCGATATGAAGATAAATATATAATTATCCACGTCATATATTTCACATTGGTTTTAGAACATCTCTTACGGCGTTACGGGCCGCAGAATATTGACGAAAATCTTAGTAATGAATAACTGTCGGGTAGCTAACTTGGCATTCATGTTTGCTAACTTCAAGCGACACTAGCGCCGTCTAGAATATCGTCGTATAAGATTTACAATATATTTATGCACGATAATTTTTCTAACACATGGAATTATCAATATTGCTACACAATAGCACTGGAATACGTAATATTCTTAATTTGTCGGTAAGCAAGTTAACTAATCTCTAGATATTATTTCTACAATTCCCACAAGGCCGTAATATCACTATAAAAAATTATAATTCAATTTTCTCCCAACATGTACGTTGTTAAGAATTTACGTAATTTCTATGCTGTTATATTTAATATTAATTTTCCTTTTTTCGAAGATCGTAACAATCTCGTTTACATAGTGCGTGACTGTAATAGCGGTAAACGGCTTTGTTCTAGAAAGTTCTTATGACACGTGGACAATACGTGATTGACTAAGAATGGACGTTTCACGCCTTTGATAAGATTCCCGAATATCAATTAACTTTTATTGTTCTACTACACGACAATCATCATCAATTATCAACATAATACCCAGTATAATCTACTGACGACTATGTATACAACTCTATAACACCAATCACGAGATAATGTGGCTTCTTCTATCTTTACATACGCAATATTCTGCACTGGCCGTACAGTGTTATAGTTACATAGTGGATGTCGATGGTAGCCATGTTTGAAAATTGAGTTTTTGTAAAAAGGTTATTTTTCCGGCGTGCAAAATGACCGTTGGGTCACATCTAGTTACGGTCATTTTCCATAGCCCTAGGTCCCGACCGGCATATACGGCCGCCATGGAACCCATGGTTAGAACTGTCAAGTATGCGACATTTTTAAATTGGACAAATAGCCACTGATCTGTTGGGGGGCAAAAATAGGTTTGCAATATTTTTATTGTGCGCTAATAATTACGCTGAAAAAGTGATCAAACTGACAATTGAAGGAAAATATAAATGATATAAAAAGAATTTGAGACAAAATGTATAATTACTCTTGCAATATAAATAAGAAGAGTTGTTTTTACGGGAGCTTTTTCCTCAATTTCTAAATTTGCATGTGTGTTTTACGGCTCCCGCACCATTTCGTAAAAGTGAAGGACTGCATGATGGAGCTCGAAGATGAGCATTTTCTGCTTGGGTAAGCGGAGATAAGCAATTTGATTGGTTGATGCTTTGGGACAAAAAACAGCCGATTAAGATCCCTGCTGCAGAGGTCACAATTTTGAACTGATTTTGATGAAACTTGACATGCATGGTTATAACTCAAAGATCTTGGTTTCTTTCGATATATATTTGCGCCCATCCGATCGTAAAATCGCCTTTTTTTTCGCCCACATTGAAATGTACTTGTATGTTGTCGTTGTGTCAGTCGGCAATTGCTACAGGCTAAAGTTAATATCCAATTGACTTTAAATTTATACACAGTGTTTAAGGTCATAAGACGAAGAAGTTTATTGATTTTCAGCGATTTCCGAAAATTACTGCCAGTGTTATTGATCACTTCAAAAAATCTTTGAAATTATACACAGTGTTTAAGGTCATGTGACAAAGAAGCCTATTGATTTTCAGCAATTTCTGATAATTACTGCCAGAGTTATGGCCCTTAATCACTTTGAAAAATCTTGTGACACTCTAGAGGCCAGATTGATACACAGAAGTTAAAGTCTTGAAACGAAACAAGTATTTTGATTTTAAATGAATTTTGATAACTGAACAGCTAAATCCATGATATTAAACTAAACGTTAGCATGGACCAGAACCAGGGGTCGCAGTCGGGCAAAAATCCGTCTGTCTGTCTGTCCATCTGTCCGTAACACTTTTTGGGACACAATAACTCTCTTCCTAATTGAGCTAGAATGTTCAAACTTGGTGTATGTGTTTATTAGGTCAATGCCTTGATGGGGTTCGAAGATGAGCATTTTCCGCTTAGGGTAAGCAGAGATAGGCAATTTGATTTGCCGAGACTTTGGAACACGATAACTTTAGTTCTAATTAAGTGAGAGTGATGAAACTTGGTGTATAGTTTCATTACAGTAATGCCTTGACTAAGATCGATAATGAGCATTTTCTGCTCAGGGTAAGCAGAGCGATAAGCAATTTGATTTGCCGAGACTTTGGAACACAATAACTCTCCTTCTAATTGAGTTAAAATTAAAATGTTCAAAATTGGTGTGTATGCTTATTAGGACAATGCCTTGATGGAGTTCGAAGATGAGCATTTTCGGCTTAGGGTAGGCAGAGATAAGCAATTTGATTGGTTGATACTTTGGGACAAGATAACTTCGGTTCATCTTGATTGATGATTTTTATGCCAATACAATGACTGCATTCTCATTCAGTAATGGATTCGACAGTAACATTGTATAGAAACGATTGACTCGGACACGAGGGCCCTTTCCCTTGGCCAGAGGGGCCCTTTTGTCAAGCGTGGGGACCCTTTTGTCTGCCTTTAGGGTCCCCCTTAACTAGGGTACATTTTTATACGCCCACATTTTCATGTGGACGTATTATGTCGTCGCCCCTGTCCGTCCGTCCGTCCGTCCGTCCACAATTTGTTTGTGGACTCTCTACAGGTCACAATTCTTATCCGATTTTTCCGAAACTTGAAATATAGGTTTATCCCCAAAAGATCTCGGCTGCTTTCGATATTGGCATGTATCAGATCAAAACTTCATGGATTATGGCCCCTGATTGTACGAAAAATCACGTTTTTAGCTTGTGGACCCTATAGAGGTCACAATTTTGAACCGATTTTGATGAAACTTGACATGCATGTTTATAACCCAAAGATCTTGGTTCCTTTCGATATTTGCGGCTATCGGAATATAATTTCCTGAATTATGGCCCCTGATTGTCCGAAAAATCACCCTTTTTAGCTTGTGGTCCCTCTGGAGGTCACAATTATTATTCGATTTAAAAAACCGTTTGATTGTATCACCGTTACACCCTAAGGAAGGTTGAGTTCGAATTTCGGGAAAATTGGACGAAAATTGCCATACAAAATGGCCGCCGTTTGTACGCGAATACTGTTAAAAAATGGTATATCAAGGTTGTGGACCCTGTGGAGGTCACAATTTTGATTCGATTTTGATGAAACTTGAAATTCATGGTTATAACCGAAAGACCTTGCTTCCTTTCGATATTTGTGCATATCGGATCGTAACTTCCTGAATTATGGCCCCTGATTATACGCAAAATCGCCTTTTTTTTAGCTTGGAGGTCACAATTATTATTGGATTTAAAAAACCGTTTGATTATATCACCGTTACACCCTAAGGAAGGTTGAGTTCGAATTCCGGGAAAATCGGACGAAAATTGTCATACAAAATGGCCGCCGTTTGTACGCGAATACTGTTAAAAAATGGTATATCAAGGTTGTGGACCCTGTGGAGGTCACAATTTTGATTCGATTTTGATGAAACTTGAAATTCATGGTTATAACCCAAAGATCTTGCTTCCTTTCGATATTTGCGCATATCGGATCGTAACTTCCTGAATTATGGCCCCTGATTATACGCAAAATCGCCTTTTTTATACGCCCAAATTTTCATGTGGACGTATTATGTCGTCGCCCCTGTCCGTATGGACGTCCGTCCGTGCACAGTTTGTTTGTGGACTCTCTACAGGTCACAATTCTTATCCGATTTTGACGAAACTTGAAATATAGGTTTATCCCCAAAACATCTCGGCTGCTTTCGATATTGGCATGTATCGGATCAAAACTTCATGGATTATGGCCCCTGATTGTACGAAAAATCACGTTTTTAGCTTGTGGACCCTATAGAGGTCACAATTTTGAACCGATTTTGATGAAACTTGACATGCATGTTTGTAACCCAAAGATCTTGGTTCCTTTCGATATTTGCGGCTATCGGAATGTAATTTCCTGAATTATGGCCCCTGATTGTCCGAAAAATCACCCTTTTTAGCTTGTGGTCCCTCTGGAGGTCACAATTATTATTCGATTTAAAAAACCGTTTGATTATATCACCGTTGCACCCTAAGGCAGTTTGAGTTCGAATTTCGGGAAAATGGGACAAAAATGGCCGCCGTTTGTACGCGAATACTGTTAAAAAATGGTATATCAAGGTTGTGGACCCTGTGGAGGTCACAATTTTGATTCGATTTTGATGAAACTTGAAATTCATGGTTATAACCGAAAGATCTTGCTTCCTTTCGATATTTGCGCATATCGGATCGTAACTTCCTGAATTATGGCCCCTGATTATACGCAAAATCGCCTTTTTTTAGCTTGGAGGTCACAATTATTATTGGATTTAAAAAACCGTTTGATTATATCACCGTTACACCCTAAGGAAGGTTGAGTTCGAATTCCGGCAAAATCGGACGAAAATTGTCATACAAAATGGCCGCCGTTTGTACGCGAATACTGTTAAAAAATGGTATATCAAGGTTGTGGACCCTGTGGAGGTCACAATTTTGATTCGATTTTGATGAAACTTGAAATTCATGGTTATAACCCAAAGATCTTGCTTCCTTTCGATATTTGCGCATATCGGATCGTAACTTCCTGAATTATGGCCCCTGATTATACGCAAAATCGCCTTTTTTATACGCCCACATTTTCATGTGGACGTATTATGTCGTCGCCCCTGTCCGTCCGGACGTCCGTCCGTCCGTCCGGACGTCCGTCCGGACATCCGTCCGGACGTCCGTCCGTCCACAATTTGTTTGTGGACTCTCTACAGGTCACAATTCTTATCCGATTTTGACGAAACTTGAAATATAGGTTTATCCCCAAAAGATCTCGGTTCCTTTCGATATTGGCATGTATCGGATCAAAACTTCATGGATTATGGCCCCTGATTGTACGAAAAATCACGTTTTTAGCTTGTGGACCCTATAGAGGTCACAATTTTGAACCGATTTTGATGAAACTTGACATGCATGTTTGTAACCCAAAGATCTTGGTTCCTTTCGATATTTGCGGCTATCGGAATGTAATTTCCTGAATTATGGCCCCTGATTGTCCGAAAAATCACCCTTTTTAGCTTGTGGTCCCTCTGGAGGTCACAATTATTATTCGATTTAAAAAAACGTTTGATTATATCACCGTTACACCCTAAGGAAGGTTGAGTTCGAATTTCGGGAAAATCGGACGAAAATTGCCATACAAAATGGCCGCCGTTAGTACGCGAATACTGTTAAAAAATGGTATATCAAGGTTGTGGACCCTGTGGAGGTCACAATTTTGATTCGATTTTGATGAAACTTGAAATTCATGGTTATAACCCAAAGATCTCGCTTCCTTTCGATATTTGCGCATATCGGATCGTAACTTCCTGAATTATGGCCCCTGATTATACGCAAAATCGCCTTTTTTTTAGCTTGGAGGTCACAATTATTATTCGATTTAAAAAACCGTTTGATTATATCACCGTTACACCCTAAGGAAGGTTGAGTTCGAATTTCGGGAAAATCGGACGAAAATTGCCATACAAAATGGCCGCCATTTGTACGCGAATACTGTTAAAAAATGGTATATCAAGGTTGTGGACCCTGTGGAGGTCACAATTTTGATTCGATTGTGATGAAACTTGAAATTCAAGGTTATAACCCAAAGATCTTGCTTCTTTTCGATATTTGCGCATATCGGATCGTAACTTCCTGAATTATGGCCCCTGAGTATACGCAAAATCGCCTTTTTTTTTAGCTTGGAGGTCAAAATTATTATCGGATTTAAAAAAACGTTTGATTATATTACCGTTACACCGTAAGGAAGGTTGAGTTCGAATTTCGGGAAAATCAGACCAAAATTGCCATACAAAATGGCCACGGTTTGTACGTGAATACTGTTAAAAAATGGTATATCAAGGTTGTGGACCCTGTAAAGGTCACAATTTTAATTCGATTTTGATGAAACTTGAAATGCATGGTTATAACCCAAAGATCTTGGTTCCTTTCGGTATTTGCACATATCGGATCGTAACTTCCTGAATTATTCGAATTTCGTGAAAATGGTACCAAAATTGCCGGACGAAATGGTCGCCGTTTGTACGCGAATAGTGTAAAGATATGGTATATCATGGTTGTTGACTCTGTACAGGTCACAATTCTTATCCGATTTTGACGAAAAGTCACATTTCTAGGTTGTGTACCGTCACACCATAATCATTGTCGACTTCGAATTTCATGAATATCAGACTGGAACTGACCAACAAAATGGCTGATCCCAATACAGTATGAAATACCGGACTTAATGATGTAGGAAAAATCACTTTCCGTATTGTTTGTTCTCTATCCATCTCTCGAAAATGTGGGCGTATCCTGCCTGGCAGTGCCAGCCTATCTTTTTAGCTTGGAGGTCACAATTATTAATATATTTAAAAAAACGTTTGATTATATTACCGTTACACCGTAAGGAAGGTTGAGTTCGAATTTCGGGAAAATCAGACCAAAATTGCCATACAAAATGGCCGCCGTTTGTACGCGAATAAAAAATGGTATATCAAGGTTGTGGACCCTGTAAAGGTCACATTTTTAATTCGATTTTGATGAAACTTGAAATTCATCGTTATAACCCGAAGATCTTGGTTCTTTTCGATATTTGCGCATATCGGATCATAACTTCCTGAATTATGGCCCGTGGTTATACGCAAAATCCCCCTTTCTTTAGCTTGTGGTCCCTCTGGAGGTCACAATTATTATCCAATTTAAAAAAACGTTAGATTATATTACCGTTACACTGTAAGGAAGGTTGAGTTTGAATTTCGGAAAATCGGACCAAAATTGCCAGACAAAATGGCCACCGTTTGTGCGCGAATACTGTTAAAAAAATGATATATCATGGTTGTGGACCCTGTATAGGTCACAATTTTAATTCGATTTTGATGAGGAAGGTTGAGTTCTAATTTCGTGAAAATCGTACCAAAATTGCCGAACGAAATGGTCGCCGTTTGTACGCGGATAGTGTAAAAATATGGTATATCATGGTTGTGGACCCTCTACAGGTCACAATTCTTATCCGATTTTGATGAAAAGTCACATTTCTAGGTTGTCTACCGTCACACCATAATCATTGTCGGTTTCGAGTTTCATTAATATCAGACTGGAACTGACCAACTAAATGGCTGCTCCCAATACAGTATGAAATACAGGACTTAAAGATGTAGGAAAAATCACTTTCGGTATTGCTTGTTCTCTGTCCATCTCTCGAAAATGTGGGCGTATCCTGCCTGGCAGTGCCAGCCTATCTTCATTTTTCTCGTCGGTTTTAGCATTTTTCTTTATAAAACACTTTTGGATGACACTTTGTGTACAGTTTGATTGCTCGATACGTTTGAAAAAAATAAATGTGCGATTAATTAATATGTGTCATCTATTTTTGGGGGGATTTAGGCGGGGGACATCAGCCTCACTGTTGGCTTGTTAACCTTGTGAACGCTGTATGACATTTATATGCATTTTTATACGCCCACATTGAAATGTGGTTGTGTATTGTTGTCGCCTTCGTCCGTCCGTCCAGCGTCCACAATTGCTTGTGGACGCTCTACAGGCTAAAGTTAATATCCGATTGTAATTAAATTTATACTCTGTGTTTAAGGTCATGAGACAAAGAAGCCTATTGATTTTCAGCAATTTCCGTTAATTACTGCCAGAGTTATGGCCCTTGATCACTTTTATAAATCTTGTGGAGGCTCTAGAAGCCAAAGTTAATACCCGATTGACTTTAAATTTATTCACAGTGTTTAAAGTCATGCGACAAAGAAGCCAATTGAGTTTCAGCGATTTCCAATAATTACAGCCAGAGTTAAGGCCCTTGATCACTTCAAAAAATCTTGTGGACGCTCTAGAGGCCAAAGTTAATGTTCGATTGACTTCAGATTGATACACAGAGTTTAAGGCTTTGAGACGAATAAGTATTTTGATTTTCAATGAATTTTTATAACAGCTAAATCAATGATTTTAAATGTTTCGTATACTAAGACAGAGCATTGGGCAGAACTTTATAAAAAGCAAACAAATTCTAATGATTTTCTGATAATTATTTTATGAGTTGTTAATCATAATCAGATTTCAGAGTATTATAAATATTTCATTACCGAAAAAAGTAAGAATATTCGACAACTCTTGTTTGATTGCCCAAACGAATTAGCTGCTGTGGGCGTATGTTTCTTTGCCTGGCAACCTATCTTTTAAATGAGCAAAACGAAAAAGCCTGTCAAATTTCAAAATTTTCTGTAAATTACTTCCAGAGTTAAGACCCTTGTGAACCCTCAACGAGAAATACTGTAGTCTGATCTGTATGAAATTGTCTTGTAAATGCTCCCGATTACCTACAAAAGGGTAAATATGCGTCAACACTTGTCGACCACTTGGACAATTTAGCTGCTGTGGGCGTATTTGACTCAGATCAACCTCCTGTATTAAGATATAAGCAAATCCTTAATAAAGAAAACAAAAAGCACTCTTTCAGTATATGTTCCATTACCTGGTAATCCTTTTTTGTTTGTAGTTTGAAATGCTGACCGGTGCTTTACCATTTCAAGGGACTAATAGAAAGGAGACCATGACACAAATCTTAAAGTATGTGCTTTTGCTATCATCTATCATCTGTCTTGATTGTCCCTCGCCTTTCGAAGAAAGTAGGGGACTATTAAAATGTGTACGTCCGCCTGTCTGTCCGTCCATCCACAATTGTTTGTGAATAGTCTACAGGTCACAATTTTTATCCGATTTCAATGAAACTTGAAATAAAGGTTCATCACCCTAAGATCTCAGTTCCTTGCGATATTGGGATGTATCGGACTGTAACTTCATGGATTATGGCCCCTGATTGTACAAAAAATCATGTTTTTAGCTTGTGAACACTATAGATGTCACAATTTTTAACTGATTTTGATGAAACTTGAAATGCATGTTTATAACCCAAAGATCTAGATTCCTTTCGATATTTGCGCATATTAGATCGTAACTTCCTGAATTATAGCCCCAGATTGTGCGAAAAATCGCCTTTATTAGCTTGTGGTTTCTCTGGAAGTCACAATTATTACCTGATTTAAAAAAACGTTTGATTATATCACCGTTACAGGGTAATCTAGGTTGCGTGTGAATTTCGCGAAAATTGAACCAAAATTGACGGACAAAATGGCTGTTGTTTGTACGCAAATAGTGTAAAAATATGGTATATCAAGGTTGTGGACCCAATAGAGGTCACAATTTTAGTTTTCGATTTTGATGAAACTTGAATAATTATGGTAAAGCATACATCTTATATTTTATTATTATTATCATCTGCCGACTCAGTCAACTTGTCAAGATAAGTGCAATGATTATTTAAATTTTTTCGTCAGTGTTACGTAAGATAAGTTGATATTTACCTTTCAAGTCTGGCATATTGACATGTCCACGAATGGTTTTATAAATCTTTCTACAAACACATATATGTTTGTACAGGTCGTATTTTCTCTTCTTCGCCAGCTAGACCAGGATCTGATATTTGTCTAAACTTGTGTCATATCTCACCCTTTCATCGTTATGCTGAGTAAATTTTCTAATAGAGCCTCTAAGTCCACATCGGAATCACCCCAGTGGGACACTTAAGTATTCAACACCTGTCGACACACTAGTTAATTAGACGCTTGGTAATCAAAATTAAATAGTGAGATTTAAATTGGATACAAATACATATTTAACACTATCAGCCGAAATTCAACTATATTTATGAATAATTCTACACAGATTAGAAATTAACGCTATTTAGATTGATACACAGAGTTTAAGGTCTTGAGACAAACAAGTATATTGATTTTCAATGAATTTTGATAACTGAACAGTTCAATCCATGATATTAAATGTTTCATATACTAAACATTAGCATGGGGCAGAACTTTATAAAAACCAAACAAATTCTAATGATTTTCTGAAAATTAGTGTATTATAAATGTTTCATTACGGTACCAAAAAAAGGAAACTAGGCGACAACTCTTGTTGACTGCCGTGACGATTTAGCTGCTGTGGGCGTATGTTTGGTTGTCTGGCAAGCTATCTTTTATACATTTCACCGATGTGGTTACTTGTAGTTGTACAGCTGAATTTTACTACAGTATGCTTACATTCGTATTTCTTGTGGCATATAGCACATCGTACCTCATGCTCGCATTACACAATGATTTGTTTGGGTTGCTCGCATTGGGTTGTATTTCTCATTTGAGTGAAGTCTGTGTCACTACAGGCCCGAGACTGTACAGCGCAGTGGACACTAGGGTTGTCACGATTACAGAATTCTTGAATCGGTTAATCGGCCAGCCAAAAATCGTATCGGTGCCGATTAATCGGATGCCGTATAAATTCCATAATGTCAATCAATGACTGTACGGCGTTCCGAGGTTTTTTTTTCATGTGAATGTTTGTTATAAGTAAATTATAAAATGATGTATCAATAACGAATTGCTGATTGTATATTATTAATTATTGTAGTACATTTATTTCAGTTTATACTAAAGATATGTCGGAATAAATCGTTTAAATTGGCAATAAACAACATTTACGTTAAGTCATCAGTTTTGATATTCAGTTACGAGGTTGAGCGAAGTAAAACATTCCCGTGTTCTGACTTACCCCTACGGCTTTAACTGCTAATTAAAAATCCAATACTGGAATAAATCGTTTAAATTGGCAATAAACAACATTTACGTTAAGTCATCAGTTTTGATATTCAGTTACGAGGTTGAGCGAAGTAAAACATTCCCGTGTTCTGACTTACCCCTACGGCTTTAACTGCTAATTAAAAATCCAATACTGGCTATAGATTACAATTCACCTGTACAACAATTCCCCTACATTATATTTAAACATATATAGCGATAATCATATTGACGAAAAACATCGAGAGAACCCGCAAAAGACGATACAAATAGAAAAAAAACACGTGACATTTACAAAGACCGAAAAATATGCCGAGGGGGGCGAATAGAAGATCCTCCTGATTGGCAATGTTAGGAACTCGTTTATTCGTTGTCTAGTATGCAGTAACGGCACATTCTGATTGTGAATTTAATAATAAATTACAACTGAATTTAAAATTAATTTATACTAGAGAAATTTCTGAGGAAATCGTTCGATTATATAGTTGGAGAATCGTTGTCTTCTTTATAAAACGGAATTTCAATAAAATTACATTGCTAGTTTATCACTCGTAAAAAGGCACAGCCAACTTCCCCGTCTCGTGCAGCATGCTTTCAATCTATGCCTAAGATATTATCATGTCTGTTATTCATGATTCCGAGATTTGGACAACTATTTCCCGCCAATATCAACTATTTTACACATTTCGTAGTAAGCCATGCCTAATATGGTAGGCGAAGAATCCCGTGCTACATTGAAATCGTGCCACTGTATTGCGTCTTGAAAGACGTAGTTTTCGTATGCTTTTAATACGCAGCAGTGTGTTTAGCAGAGATTAAAAGTCTAAATTTATATGTATTTGAATAAATATAAATTGGATGAAACGACTACCGATTTTTCAAAGTGTGAATCGGTTTGAACTAGAAACCGAATCGACTACGACTAAACCGATTAATCGTGACAACCCTAGTGGACACTTACAGCTAACCCCTGAATCCATTCACTCTTTTTGAATTGTTAGTTTATTTGTGGTTCCCGAGTATGATGTCTCGTCCATGTATTGATTTTGTGTAAATTATGTGTGGTGCAGTCCACCTGCACTTAATATTAGTGTATAGTTTCATTACATCAATACCATGACCAAGTTCAATAAGGAACATTTTCTGCTCGGGGTAAGCAATAAGGAACATTTTCTGCTCGGGGTAAGCAGAGCGATAAGTAATTTGATTGGTCGAGACTTTACTATGAAATTGAGACAAAAGTTTCTATTTTCAGGGCCAAATTAGGTATGCCTCAATTTTTAACACCAGAAGCACAAAGTTTATTAAGAGCTTTATTTAAAAGAAATCCAGCAAATCGATTAGGTATGTGAAAATTATTCTGCATTAATGGTGGAGGTATTTCAGTATGGAATGGGTGTCACAGCTCCATTGACTGTGTTTGAAGAAAATTTTTCTTTCCTGATTTGTAACCCTTTTTATACGTCTGTCCGTCCGTCCGTCCATCGCCCAAAATTTCTGGTGAACGCACTAAAGGCTAAAGTTAATATCCGATTGACTTTAAATTTATACACAGTGTTTAAGGTCATGAGACGAAGAAGCCTATTGAGTTTCAGCGATTTCCAATAATTACAGCCAGAGTTAAGGCCCTTGATCACTTCAAAAAATCTTGTAAAAGCTCTAGTAAAGTTAATATCCAATTGACTTTAAATTTATACACAGTGTTTAAAGCGGGAATTTAATATTTTCTAAGAAAGTCAAAACATAATTATTTCTATGTCTTTTGCTCACTATTATACGATCATAGGCATTATTTCCCAGGCATTAAAACAGTGACACAGGAAATAATAACACAATTACCTCCCTTGTTTTCCCATTCACCCCCCATGGAATGGCTATCTTCAAACGTTTGAATTTGAAAATGATATTTTTGCCAATTATAGGATTAATAGGATTATTCTTTAACAAGAGGACTGTTTATAGATGTAAATGTATTAAATTTAATACATTTTAAAACCTTAACTTTAACTTTAAGGTCATGAGACAAAAAAGCTCATTGATTTTCAGCGATATCTGATAATTACTGCCAGAGTTATGACCCTTGATCACTTTGAAAAATCTTGTGGATGCTTTAGATGCTAAAGTTAATATCCGATTGACTTTAAATTAATACAGACAACAGAGTGTTTAAGGTCATGAGACGGAGAAACCTATTGATTTTCAGCAATATCCGATAATTACTACCAGAGTTATAGCCCTTGATCACTTTGAAAAATCTTGTGAGCGCTCTAGAGGCCAAAGTTAATATCTGATTGACTTCAAATTTATACACTGTGTTTATGGTCATGAGACGAAGAAACCTATTGACTTTCAGCGATATCTGATATTTTGTGCCAGAGAAATGGCCCTTGATCTCTTTAAAATAATTTGTGGATGCTCTGGAGGCTAAAGTTTATTTCTTATTGACTTTATATTTATACACAGTGTTTAAGGGCATAAGACGAAGAATCCTATTGATTTTCAACGATTTCCAGCTATTACTTCTAGAGTTATGGCCCTTGATCACTTTGAAATACCTTGTGGACCAATTCTAACAATTTCTGATAATTATTTAATGGGCTATTACTCTTAATAAGATTTTCATGTGTTGTAAATGTTCTCCATACTGACAAAAGAATAAATATGCGACAACACTTGTTGACTGCCCAGACGACTTAGCTGTTGTTGTGGGCGTAGCATGTGTTTAACACTGTTGTTTTGTTCGGATAATTATTAGGCTTTCACCATTAAAATGGTGAAAGGCAATTGTTATTACTAAGATTATTATTTTTTGTTTTTTTTTATTAGGGGAAGCTAGATCTCAGAAACTATAAGCGATAGAGGTCTGAAATTTGATTATTTGCTGGAAAACTGGGTGGTGGGCGGGTGGCTAGTGCTTAAAGCTATTTCGAGATTTGTGCGCATACCGGAAGTGACGTTAAATACGAAAAGCGAAAACTGGTCCTAACTCTATTTATTCTCAACCGATTTTTCTGATATTTATATTTTTAAATAGCTGAACACATTTCTAAGCAGATAGCAATTCAATAATCTTTTATATGAAACCATTGTACAACAGTCCGAAATATCAGGCGTATGAGAACAAAGGGATCAAAAATTGAAAACGTCACCTTACATTGTTAAGCGAAACATGCAGTAAGAGTTGATACAATCTGTACATTTTCACAACGTAAAGAGTTAAAAGAGCATATTAAAAAGTCCTTTTTTCTCTCACAGTGACGATATTTGAGCTAAAAGTATTTCAACTTTGAGTGTTTACTTTTATATTCAAATTTTGGGTTTAGTGAATCTGTAACAGAAATTTCTGTGTGTAATAATAAATAGACTTTGAATTAATATTGTTTCTTCTTTGTCAAAATTACCTCATAACTGTAATCATCTCGACACAAATCGGCGGCTCGCATTGTATATAAACAAGTCGAATTTTTAAAAGGTTGCAGTTGTATCATGCAGTAGTATCGTGCAGAAGTACGAATATTTGCACCTGTGATAGAATGCATGATTTAGTTTGAGCACGGACTCTATCTGCAATAAATATTAAATTTTTATATGTTAGTGACGTCAAATCTTTAACGTGCACAAAATCACAAAATTTTTGATATTTCATTAAATATTCAATCAATTTTTGAACCAGTTACATATTTGAGTAGCTGATTGGTCATAATTGGAACGTTTTGCGTACGTATAAAGCATATATAGAGAGCTTTTTTTTTAAAGTGGCAATATTTGAACTAAGGATGTTTTACTGGTAACCAATATCTGGTACTGTTGCTTCTAGAGTGAAAATACTTCATTTTAGTAAATAATATTTACTCCTGAAATTAATATCCCAGTTGTTTTGTCTCCATGACATCATCATTTGATACCAGTGAAAATAAAGCTCTCTGTTGAAGCTATTTATAAGGAAGGCACCCCTCTAGCCGGCCAGTCACCTCTGGCTTGCGGCTGTGGTTTCGAGCCCTGCTGTGAGCGTATGTGGCATAGAGATAGGGGCTCCTTCTCAACCTCGTGGGTTTCCTCCGGGGCACTCCGGTTTCCTCCCTCAGCAAAGACCCCTGCGCTGCGCTAAGATAATGAAAATGAAAAATAATGTTGAAAGATCAATGTTCAAAGGTATGATTCTGGGTTTTGGTTATTATCTGACACCTAGATACTTTTTTTTTTGTCCCATTCAAAACAGTTTTTTTTTATCTTCGTGTAGTTTTCTAAAACTAAAACAGATAGAGTTCTAAATAATGATTTTTCCTTTGTTTTAAGGAGTTAGTACTTAGAACTATTGCTAAAGTTCTGAAGAGACCGGAAGTGAAGTAAATCTTTAACGTGCGCAAATGAAAACCGGCCCTAATTATGTCAATTCCAAATCGATTTTCGAAAAAGTTATATTTTTGTACAGCCGGGGATATTGCAGATGCGATAAAGGTCGAATTACAATAACACGCCCATTCACTTTTTTCTTCAAAATTTGAAAATGTACTAAAATTGTAATTTTTGGGGATTTGTGAGTATTTGATTGCGTATTTTGATTTCCGGCGTCTGTTCGACTCTACCGGTCCAAGTTCATAATGTTGTAAATTGTTCAACTATATTATCGTAATGCACATGCAAAGAACATGTCAATATCTGAGTTGTGCAAGTGTCTTTGTGTGTGTTTTTTAGGGGTGAGTGGTGGGTATTGATTTTGTCATGCATCTGGTGATCGTGTGCTACCTTGCCTTAGGTGAAAGCCTTTGCAAGCAAGTCCAGTTCTTATTATTATTTGGTCAAGTTGTGCTCTTCCGGAAGGAAGCATGAAAATTTGGTCTTGGGGATTTTTGGGTGTGCTAATTTCAAAAATGACGGGAACCACGACATCACTATAGATGTTCCCGCCAAAAATTGAGATATTAAATTTTTCAGAAACAAGTGATGGTCATCTAGTCAATCACCTACCATGTCCGAAAGACTTTAACTCGCTCTTCGGGCATGTGCTACAGTTACATCTGTTCAACCGACCAACTGCAATATTTGTGCTCTGTGTCAAGAACATGGTGGAACACTCATAAACCCATCAGCAATATGTTACTCTTCTCTGGCCATTAATTTATTTGCCTTTCATGAATTGAACAAAATGCCCTTACATATATAAACATAACCTGACTAGATGATGGTGATTGCTTGAAAAAAGACGATGGTAAAGCTAGATGACCAGACCCCAAAATACTAGAAACTAAGATTATCGGTTATTTCAAATATGATGTATATAAAAGCAGTCAAAATGTTTATATTCCTACCTTGTTCAGAAAATACACATAAATGATTTATACTCAATTCTAATACAAGTAAACAGGAAGGTAACATCATGGAAAATGTACCTTATTACTAAATTTTACTTTTTACTGACAGCCACAATAAGGAATTTGTGTGATTATTGGTTTACTGGACTTGTCAGTAATTAACAATAAATGGTGTGATTCAAATAATGGCCAAATATCTGGTCCCAGTCGGCCAAGAATCTGGTCCCAATCAGCCAAGAATCTGGTCACAATCAGCCTGGTCCCAATCAGCCGATTACCCTCTAAATGCAACTCATAGATCAGGAGCCCAGAGGGTCAAACCTAGACGAACGAGGTACCAAGATCTGACCATATAGGTATCTCCATACTAACCTGGGATGCACAAAAGTGGGCGTCTGCCGGGGCCCAGTCCATGGGGGTGACCCTGGTGATCCCTATAATGACCCCCAAAATGGGCACAAACTCATACATTTGAGGTACCGGTCAAAATCATTTTTAAATGAATGAATACACTCTACTGTGTACGAAATTGCCCATAACAGACGATTTTGGCCCTGGGATGGCCCAAACTGACACCCCAAATATGAACCCCAAAGGGCTTGAAAAAAAGGTTATATTCATACATGCGAGGTACAAGTTGAAACTAATTTTGAATGAAAGTATATCCCACTGAGTACGAAATTACCCATAACAGATGATTAGACCCCTGACTGACACACCAAAGTCTAAGGGGGTAGGGTGGGGCAAAATAGGGTTTGCTCATACATTCAAGGTACCAGTCAAGACCAATTTGAAATGGAAGTGTACATCTCACTGTGTGCGAAATTGTTTATAACAGACGATTTTGGCATTGGGACTGCCAAAACTGGCACTCTAAATATGACCCCCACCTCCCGGGGCAGCTTAAATTAAAGGGTTATATTTATAAATTCGAGTTACCAGTAGAAATTAATGTTAAATGAAAGAGTATATGCCAATGATTACGGAATTGTCCATAACAGACGATTAGGCCCATGGAATGGCCCAAATTGACACCCAAAGACGATGGGGCCATAAATTGCGGTACCGGTCAAAACCAACTCTAAATGAAGAAGTACATCTCACAGGTACGAAGTTGCCCATAACAGACGCTTGTGGCCCTTGGACGGCCCAAATTGACACCCTAAATATGGACCGCAGAGCCGAGGGGTCAAAAATAGGTTATACTCATATATTCGAAGTACCAGTCAACCAATTTTAAATGGAAGAGTACATCTCACCTGGGCCGTATGTAGGATTTTAAAAGTGGGGGTGCAGAAGAGTGGTGGGGCACCATAGCCTCCACGTAGGTGATGTATGAAAGTTTGGATCAGGGCAAACGAAACCATTGGCGTGTGGGTGCCCTTAAAACTGACCGACTGATCAGAGTCTGAAGAGCACCACTGTGTGATCATAATTAAGTGTATTATTTTATTGAAAGATTGTCCAATTATATTCTTTTGGATGGGGGAGGGGGCGCTATTTCTCGGGGCGCCTTTTTTTCTGGGGGTGCAATGCACCCCTGCTAGATACGGCCCTGCATCTCACTGAGTATGAAATTGTCCATAATAGTTGGTTTCGACCCTGGGGGCCAAGCTGACACCGTAATATCGACCCCGATATTGAGAAAAAGTTGTATTCACACATCCGAGGTACCAGTTCAATTTAATTTTAAATGTAAGTGTGCATCTCACTGATAACGAAATGACCCATAAAAGATGATGGTTCAAACAGACAAAACTGACAGACTTTTGCCACCAACAAGTACAATCATAGACATAAGAACTGCACCTGTAGTGTTAATATTGTTTTCATACCAGACCATCTTTTGAACCCATCAGGAATCACCAGAAATGGACAAAACTGGCTATAGGGCAGCTATCAAATACCCCTAGCACAATTACATGTCGAGATGATCTTCACAGTTAATGGATGATGTCCCTTCCTTTTGTACAATAAATAAGGGGGCTGCAAAATTTAAGCCCGACAGAGATGACCTTGACGATGACCTGTTTCCTGGAAGACCATTCACAGCAACCATTCAAGAAAACATTCCCCCGAGTGCATGACATGGTGAAGGCTGAACGACAATTTATCACTCGATATATTGCCGGTGTTGTGATCATTGCTCGTCAGAGGATTGAGAACATTATCGCCAAAGTTAGGAATAACAAAGGTGTGCCAAAGCTCTTGACTATGGATTAGAAACGTATCAGATTCTTGACTTCACATGACAATCTGCGCCGTTTTGAAGCAGATCCTGTTAATGTTTGGCCAAATTTGTAACCATTGATGAGACATGAAAAAGGAACAAGTCGGCGGTCATTTTCTTAGTTAAGATCACGCCATTTCAGCTATGTGAAAGACTTTTTGGGGAGCTGAAAAAAAATTCTTCCTGGCCATCACCCAGGCCTTGCGGCATCGTTGGCAAAAGTGTAGAAAACTTTATGGTACCATCGGCTTTGTACATGTCTCAGAACTTTTCAGCCAGCCTTCGTACTTTGCACATTAAAGGCAAATCAAAGCGTGGGGTAAGGATGGGGACAAAACTTCTCAGTATATTTTCTTACAAACCAAGGGGGCCAAATTTAGGATGTCAGTTAGACCCATCTCAGAGCTAGAATCATCTTAATACAAGGTACTAAGCGACGTTTCGACGAGGATACTCTCGTTGTTATCAAGCAAACAATGCAGATATGTTCTTTCGTTCCTTGGGTTTTACATCTACTTCCACCTAGGAAGGGGGGAGGGGGATTCAAAATTTGTTAGAATAACCTTTTTCAAGCCTAGGGATGTAAAATTTAAGGTGTCAGTTTAGACCAAAATCATCTATATATATGTACAAGGCACTACGCGATGTTTCCACAAGGATACTCTTGATGTTATCAAGCAAATGATACGGATATGTTCGCTCGTTCCTAGGGTTTTTACGTCCACTCCTACCTAGGGTGATAACACAGACAATGCAAATATATATATAGCACACAAATGTACAACAAACATGCAACACAAACACAATAATGAAATACAATAAAAACGTAAGACCTTCGATTAGGGGGCCATTTATAACTGAACCACTCACAGTGGAGACTCTTTCAGGCATTTAAAGACAGTGGGCGGGCAACCTATTGATTTATCAAGATCAATGTATTTAACACTTTTAAAGGGGAACCAATTAACCTGGTCCAATATATAACATAACTTAAAAACAATGTGAGGGTGTAAATCTGTTATGAGCCATTTTGTACTCAGTGGGGTCTATATTTCATTTAAAATTAGTTTTGGCAGAGGGACAAAACTAGGGCGTTAGTTTGGGCCGTCACAAGCGTCCGTTATGGACAATTCCGTACTCAGTCACATGTAATCGTCTGTTATGGACAATTCCGTACTCAGCGGGATATGTTCTTTCATTGTCCCCCTCCTTTCAAAGAAAGTTGGGGGACTATTAAAATGGGTTCGTCTGTCTGTCCGTCTGTCTGTCACACTTTTTGGGACACAATAACTCTCTTCCTAGTTGAGCTAGAATGTTCAAACTTGGTGTATGTGTTTATGAGGTCAATGCCTTGATGGAGTTCGAAGATGAGCATTTTCCGCTTAGGGTAAGCAGAGATAAGCAATTTGATTAGTTGATGCTTTGGGACACGATAACTTTAGTTCTAATTAAGTGAGAGTGATGAAACTTGGTGTATAGTTTCAATACAGTAATACCTTGACTAAGTTCGATAATGAGCATTTTCTGCTCAGGGTAAGCAGAGCGATAAGCAATTTGATTTGCCGAGACTTTGGAATTAAGTGAGAGTGATGAAACTTGGTGTATAGTTTCATTACAGTAATACCTTGACTAAGTTCGATAATGAGCATTTTCTGCTCAGGGTAAGCAGAGCGATACGCAATTTGATTGGTCGAGACTTTGGAACACAATAACTCTCCTTCTAATTGAGTTAAAATGTTTAAACTTGGTGTATATGCTTATTGGGTCAATGCCTTGATGGAGTTTGAAGATGAGCATTTTCTGCTTAGGGTAAGCAGAGATAAGCAATTTGATTGGTTGATGCTTTGGGACACGATAACTTTAGTTCTAATTAAGTGAGAGTGATGAAACTTGGTGTATATTTTCATTACAGTAATACCTTGACTGAGATCGATAATGAGCATTTTCTGCTCAGGGTAAGCAGAGCGATAAGCAATTTGATTTGCCAAGACTTTGGAACACAATAACTCTCCTTCTAATTGAGTTAAAATGTTCAAAATTGGTGTGTATGCTTATTAGGTCAATGCCTTGATGGAGTTCGAAGATGAGCATTTTCTGCTTAGGGTAGGCAGAGATAAGCAATTTGATTGGTTGATACTTTGGGACAAGATAACTTCGGTTCATCTTGATTGATGATTTTTATGCCAATACAATGACTGCATTCTCATTCAGTAATGGATTCGACAGTGTATAGAAACGATTGACTCGGACACGAGGGCCCTTTCCCTTGGCCAGAGGGGTCCTTTTGTCAAGCGTGGGGGCCCTTTTGTCTGCCTTTAGGGTCCTCCTAACTAGGGTACATTTTCATTTTTCTCGTCGGTTTTAGCATTTTTCTTTATAAAACACTTTTGGATGACACTTTGTGTACAGTTTGATTGCTCGATACGTTTGAAAAAAATAAATGTGCGATTAATTAATGTGTCATCTATTTATTTTGGGATTTCGTCGGGGGACATCAGCCTCACTGTTGGCTTGTTTAAAATTAGTTTGAACTGGTACCGTGAATGTATGAGTATAACCCTTTTTAAGCCCAGGGGATCATATTTTGGGTGTCAGTTTGGGAAGTCCCAGGTCTGAAATCTTCTGTTATGAGCAATTTCGTACTCAGTGAGTTGTACCCTTTCGTTTAAAATTGATTTTTAGCGGTACCACAGATTCTATGAGTACACCCTGTTTTGCCCCCTCACCTCCTCTCCCCAATCACCCCTTTTCGTCTTTGGTGTGTCAGTCTGGGCGATCCCATGGGTCTAATCGTCTGTTATGGGTAATTTCGTACTCAGTTGGATATACTCTTTCATTTGAAATTAGTTTCAACTGGTAACTTGAATGTATGAATATGACCCTTTTTTAAGCCCCTGTGGTGGGGTGCCGATTTGGGAATTCCCAGGGCGGAAATCTTCTGTTATGAGCAATTGTGTACTCAGTGAGATGTACTCTTTCATTTTAAATTGGTTGTGACTGATTCCTCGAATAAATGAGTAATCCGTATTTTTGCCCCAACCCACCTCTTTCAGCTTTGGTGTGTCAGTCTGGGCTACCCCAGGGATCTTATCGTCTGTTATGGGTAATTTCGTACTCAGTGGGATATACTCTTTTATTGTCCCCCGCCTTTCGAAGAAAGTTGGGGGACTATTAAAATAGATTCGTCCATCCGTCTGTCTGTCTGTCTGTCTGTCCGTCTGTCCGTCACACTTTTTGGGACACAATAACTCTCTTCCTAATTGAGCTAGAATGTTCAAACTTGGTGTATGTGTTTATTAGGTCAATGCCTTGATGGAGTTCAAAGATGAGCATTTTCCGCTTAGGGTAAGCAGAGCGATATGCAATTTGATTGGTCGAGAATTTGGAACACAATAACTCTCCTTCTAATTGAGCTAAAATGTTCAAACTTGGTGTATATGCTTATTAAGGTCATTGCCTTGATGGAGTTCAAAGATGAGCATTTTCCGCTTGGGGTAAGCAGAGATAAGCAATTTGATTGGTTGATGCTTTGGGACACGATAACTTTAGTTCCAATTAAGTAAGTGTGATGAATCTTGGTGTATAGTTTCATTACAGTAATACCTTGACTAAGTTCGATAATGAGCATTTTCTGCTCAGGGTAAGCAGAGCGATACGCAATTTGATTGGTCGAGACTTTGGAACACAATAACTCTTCTTCTAATTGAGTAAAAATGTTCAAACTTGGTGTATATGCTTATAAGGTCAATGCCTTGATGGAGTTCGAAGATGAGCATTTTCCACTTAGGGTAAGCAGAGATAAGCAATTTTGGTTGATGCTTTGGGACACGATAACTTTAGTTCTAATTAAGTAAGTGTGATGAAACTTGGTGTATAGTTTCATTACAGTAATACCTTGACTAAGTTCGATAATTGAGAAAAAATGTTCAAACTTGGTGTATATGCTTATTAGGTCAATGCCTTGATGGAGTTCGAAGATGAGCATTTTCCACTTAGGGTAAGCAGAGATAAGCAATTTGATTGGTTGATGCTTTGGGACACGATAACTTTAGTTCTAATTAAGTGAGAGTGATGAAACTTGGTGTATAGTTTCATTACAGTAATACCTTGACTAAGTTCGATAATGAGCATTTTCTGCTCAAGGTAAGCAGAGCGATACGCAATTTGATTGGTCGAGAGTAGTCGAGACTTTGGAACACAATAACTCTCCTTCTAATTGAGTTAAAATGTTCAAACTTGGTGTATATGCTTATTAGGTCAATGCCTTGATGGAGTTCGAAGATGAGCATTTTCCGCTTAGGGTAAGCAGAGATAAGCAATTTGATTGGTTGATACTTTGGGACAAGATAACTTAGGTTCATCTTGATTGATGATTTTTATGCCAATACAATGACTGCATTCTCATTTAGTAATCGATTCGACAGTAACAGTGTATAGAAACGATTGACTTGGACACGAGGGCCCTTTCCCTTGGCCAGAGGGGCCCTTTTATCTGCCTTTAGGATGACACTTCGTATACAGTTTGATTGCTCGATACATTGAAAAAAATAAATGTGCGATTAATTAATATGTGTCTTCTATTTATTTTGGGATTTCGGCGGGGGACATCAGCTTCACTGTTGGCTTGTTTAAAATTAGTTTCAACTGGTACCTCGAATGTATGAATATAATTGTTTTTTTCAAGCCCTCTGGGGTCCATATTTGGGGTGTCAGCTTGGGCCTTCCCAGGATCAAAATCATTTGTTATGGGCAATTTCGTACTTAGTAGGGTGTATTCTTTCGTTTAAAATTAGTTTTGACCAGTACCTCGAATGTATGAGTTTAACCCATTTTGGGGGTCATTATATAGGGGTCACCAGGGTCACATCCATGGACTAGGCCCCGGCAGACACCCACTTCTGTGCATCCCAGGTTAGTATGTAGATGCCTATATGGTTAGATATTGGTACCTCGTTCGTTTAGGTTCGACCCTGTGGGCTCCCGGTCTATCAATGTTAATTTATGAAGTAAACGTTATGTTATATGAATAAAGGTCTTGTCTGAAAAGTGATAATGAAAGTTAATTTCATTATTTTAACGACTCTCAACAAGTCCACAATGTTTACATCACGTGACTTATATTCGTACACTTTTATCAAGGGGAAATTTCCTCCCAGCTACTACATGCCTTTACGGTTTTAACACTAAATAGTTTTTCAACAATTAAATTATTGCAAAACATACGAATAATAATAATACGATTTCTCACTATTGTAATACCGAAATGGCAAAAGAATTAAAGCTAACAATAAATGATTTGAATTAATGCCCAAATTCTTGATTTTCTATGGGCATTGCCGTGGTAAGTCAATAAAATAAATGGCTGTATGCCTTGTACATTCAGTAATAAGTATCATTATTATTTGATATTACGCAGGTTTCAAATACTTTAAATTCCTCACTTCAAAGTGTGGTATTGGCAAGTATAATTGAAAACAGTCAAAAAGTGCATGTTTTCCCGTAATTTGGTTGCTATGGTAACCAACTTTGCTAATATATGGCAGATTCACATAATTTCTCTTGTATACCTCCATTCCTTCTTATTTTATTAATGACCCCAAAACGCCTGAAAAATAGGCGATTGTGTGCAGTGGAAAATTGTTAAAAAATTAACATATATCCAGCTCTTGATGAGAAAAGGCATTTAGATAATTTTACTCGTTTTTTCTTCTGTTAATCTTACTTGATAGCTACTGATTTTAAAATGCGTAACAACCAGGTTTAATATTTCAGATGTAACGTGGATGAGACCATGAGGGATGGGATTTCGCCCATATATTCTGGACTTGTCCGAAACTATTTTCCAAACGCCCAGAATTGACCGACTGGGAATATGCCCAATCACCAATCAGACATCAAGACATGGTGAATAATATTCAAAATTCCCAAATTAATATAGTTTACTGAGTGTATAACAACCACTCAACCCGATTATTGTTGATAGCACGCTGGATTGATTAGGTAATTAATTGATCAACGTATCAATTGTGTTATACCGCCAAGCACCTACGTACCTTGATGAACTAGTTAATCTGCCTTAATCCTTTATCAGACAATTCATCAATCCAATCAATGCAATAAGAGTGACTGCAAACTTACTTTTCGTGATTGACCATGATTTTCCCATTGTCAGATTTTAAAATCTCCTTGATGTGGGCTGACAGCACGTAGAAATTAGTCATAACACCCCAAATCAATATTTATCGGATAACTCGTCTGCGATATCACTTCGGTGGAAACGAGGGTTAAATAAAGCTATTTCACACACACACCCCAATTTCTGATTGCACGCGGTTATAGCACTCGGCAAACCTCTATGGCGGTATATTAGTGCCAAAATTCTAACATGCTATCGTCTAATTTCTAACCTCCATTCATGTAACTTCTAACCTCCATTCATGTAATTTCTAACTTCCATTCACGTAATTTCTAATTTAAGACAATGTATAATTCAACTTCTTTATTTGTTCAGTGTAAATATCAATTCTATTTCATCTTATTTCTATTATTGAGGCGAAAAATGTCTACTTCATTGTGGTATTACATGTTAAGCATGAACGGCAAACAAATTTAGAATTTTGATACTTCTACCTAGCAACCATCATTATGACATCGTTTGGTGTCGCCACTGTGTGCTCAATTGGATGATTGCGCACCTGATCGGGACCATAATTGGTATAAACGACCCATTCTTCGTTTGGTTGAAGGTTGGAAGGAGTGCTGAGAGAGAGAGAGAGAGAGAGAGAGAGAGAGGTCACTTAGTATTAAACTCAGTATCTGTGTAGGCCTATCCATAACATTTATACCCTGTGTTAATATAGACCAACTGCATATAGATATTAATTATTGGCTCAACCGTAAAAAAAAATAAAATAAAATTCTCCAAATCCCGTTTAGCTTATATTTGAAATAGAAAATGAAATGAAATGAAAGAGGGTTTAACGCCCTACTGTTTCGTTCCGAACCGGGCTAATGGAGACGGACATACGCCATACAGTGTGCTTTAGGGAAATATTGCCCGGAGAGCGGATCTACGACGTGGACTTATATCGAAGTCTAACGGTCACGGGATCTTTTACGTGCACGCCAACATGTACATGGAACCTCGGGTTTTCATCCCATCGGAACGACAAGACACTAATAAGGGGGAACCACGCCAGAAAATCTGGATGAACTGTTTTCGACCAATGCAGGGATCGAACTCCCGACCCACAGCCTAGCGAGCCTGCGTCTTACCCACTTAGCCACGGTATTCGAAATAATATTTGCAAACCATACATTTATATCACGTTCAATGTTGTTTAGAGGGTAGGATGGCCGAATGGTTAGCACGTGCACGCTGTAACATAAGGTCTGTCACTGAATGAACTGGCGTGGTTTCGATTTCCCGTTTTTACGTGACATGGAGCACAGCCGCCTTTCCAACCTCGTGGGTTTTCTCCGGGTCCTCCGGTTTCCTCCCACTGCTAAACACTCCTACGCGCAAGCGAATTATTGAAATACAATGAACGGTGTTAATACCGAAATGACCTGGTTGGTGTCGAGTTGATGTTAAACCCCATGTCCCCATCTCTCTCTCCCGATGTTGTTTTCAATTTTAACACTCAGGCAAGCCACTCAATGTGACGAAGAGGGAGTCGTTTGTATCAATAGAATGGTCCCGATCAGGTGCTCAATTCCCAAACTGAGCACACGGTGGCGACACCAAACGATGTCATAATGATGGTTGCTAGGTAGATGTATCAAAATTCTAAATTTGTTTGCCGTTCATGCTTAACATGTAACACCACAATGAAGTAGACATTTTTCGCCCCAATATTAGAAATAAGATGAAATAGAATTGATAATTACACTGAACAAATAAAGAAGTTGAATTATACATTGTCTTAATTAAGAAATTACATGAATAGAAGTTAGAAGTTACATGAATGGAGGTTAGAAATTACATGAATGGAGGTTAGAAATTAGACGATAGCATGTTAGAATTTTGGCACTAATATACCGCCATAAACCTCGGGTTATTTAGTTTCTCTACATCGAGCCTCGGCTGTGTTATGCGGCACCGGTTTACTTATTAGAAAAACTAGCCGATTTTAAAAAGAAATTATCAAAATTGCAATGTTCGAAGAGTGTTTAGAATTTTCAGAGCAAAGTTGTCCTTGTTCGAAAGAAAAACAGCTTCAGACTTTGAAATAGTATGAAAAATCTGGAATCTGTCGAGGTTTGCCGAGTTATGAAATGAAGTACCTTATTGTTTTAGACAATAGAGCGTGCTAGAATGGAATGCGATTATTGAGCATATGGTGTCACTCGCTCATTGTGGTAGAGTGACATTTATTGCCAAATAAATTTCGGGATATCCTTTTTATACGCCCACATTGTCATCGCCCACGTCCGTCCATCCACAAGTTAATATTCGATTGACTTTAGATTTATACACACTGTTTAAGCCCGCGAGACGAAGAAGCCTATTGATTTTCAGCGATTTCCGATAATTACTGCCAGAGTTATGGCCCTTGATCACTTCAAAAAATCTTGTGGAGGTTCTAGAGGCCAAAGTTAATAACCGATTGAAATTTATACACAGTGTTTATGGTCATGAGACGAAGAAGCCTATTGATTTTCAGCGATTTTCGATAAAAACTGCCAGAGTTATGGCCCTTGATCACCTCAGAAAATCTTGTGTATGCTCTAGAGGCCAAAGTTAATATCCGATTGACTTTAAATTTATACACAGTGTTTTAAGGTCATGAGACGAAGAATCCTATTGATTTTCGTTGATTTCCAATAATTACTGCCAGAGTTATGGCCCTTGATCACTTCAAAAAATCTTGTGTATGCTCTAGAGGCCAAAGTTAATATCCGATTGACTTTAAATTTATACACAGTGTTTTAAGGTCATGAGACGAAGAATCCTATTGATTTTCAGCGAATTCCGATAATTACTGTCAGAGTTGTCTCCCTTGATCACTTTGAAAAATCTTTTGTAACGCTCTAGAGGCCAAACTTGTCATGCAATTGACTTCAGATTGATACACAGAGTTTAAGGTCTTGAGACGAACAAGTATATTGATTTTCAATGAATTTTGATAACTGAACAGCTAAATCCATAATTTTAAATGTTTTGTATACTAAGCGTTAGCATGGGGCAGAACTTTATAAAAACTAAACAAATTCTTATGATTTTCTGATAATTACGTTATGAGTTGTTAATTTTAATCAGATTTCAGAGTATTATAAATGTTTCATTACCGAAAAAAGTAAGAAAATGCGACAACTCTTGTTGACTGCCCGGACGATTTAGCTGCTGTGGGCGTATGTTTCGTTGCCTGGCAACCTACCTTTTTCCTTCCGTATGTAAGTCGAAATGGAGTATAAGACTTCTGCTGAAAAATGTATAAACTTTCGACCTGAAAATGGCGGAATTGTACAAGTTTAAAGGGTTAATGTCATTCATTCTCAGTTAAAGGGAGATAACTCCTGTTTTTAAAAAGTTTTAGTTTAGAGATTATGTTGACAACAGTCTAGAAATTTCTTATCCGCCATTTGCTTGTAACCCATACTGTAATATATCTTTACTGTATAGTTACCAATAAAACCCTGATACAAAACATGGTCCGACGAGACGGATGGTGTAGATAGGAGTATGGGTGATAAGGAAAATACCAGAAAGGTACATGGAGGGCACAGTGGATTTGTGAAGAAAACCGTATCAAGTGCCGATGAACTGTTATCATCAATCAGTCATCGATCAGCCTGTGACGAAAATGTCATTGAAAGACTGCAGGATTTTAAACAGACTTTAAAAGATAAGGTGTGCCTTGATGAAAATGATGATATTGAAACTGAAATATTTGATAGTAGCCAGTTTTCGTGAATTTATTTCAAATCTTCAATTAGATTCGATCGAGTTTTAGAGGCCAAACCTGTTCCCAAGCCTGATCAGAATATCAGTAAAAGAATATAGCACCAACAAGTTATGAAATTCCTCCAACCAGTCCAGACACAGCAGGTGTCAACAATCATAGTCAAGGTCAAACTACTAAAAGTCGTATCGACAGGACAAGTAATAATAATTCGAAGGCTCGTCTGCCAAAGTTGACTCTAAATCAATTTTCAGGTGACTCTAAAGAGTGGAAATCGTTTTGGGATAGTTTTTCTGCTGCTGTAGACAGTAATGAATATTTAACCAAAGTTGACAAATTCAACTATCTTTGAAGTTTGCTTGATGGAGTGGCAGCATCTTCCATTGCTGGCATTACCCTGTCGGAGGAAAATTATGATTCAGCAGTGAAATTGTTGACTGAAAGATTCGCCAATACCCAGGTGATTGTATCAAGCCACATGGATGCATTACTCGGCATTAACCCGGTCAAGGACCCCAACGACTTGAGAAAACTTAGATTGTTGTATGATACTATTGAGACAAACATCAGAAATTTACAGAGTTTGGGAATCTCAACCAAGTCATATGGAAGCCTGCTTATATCACTAATCCTTCAGAAAATTCCCAAAGAGTTAAGCCTGCTTACACTAAGGACCGGGTATCGTCCAGATTTTACGAAAAAAGGAAAGAAACTACGCTTACCGTCTAGAATCTAATGCGTGTATCCTGTAAATAGATTGCCGTCTAGAATGTGTTAAATGCCGCCAAGATTCATCAAAAATCACCCAGTTTGTGCTACCGTGTAGATTTAGAAACGCTGTTTAGTTTTGACCTCGATCGTCTACTTTACGGCCGTTCAGTTTCTCGGGACATTTTTAGAAATGAACACAACCATTTAGATTTGAAAGGGGTTTAGTTTTTATACGCCCACATTTTTACATGATTTTTCGTACAATCACGGGCCATAATTCATGAAGTTTTGATCCGATATTGACATGTATCGGATCAAAACTTCATGGATTATGGCCCCTGATTGTACGAAAAATGACATTTTTAGCTTGTGGACCCTATAGAGGTCACAATTTTGAACCGATTTTGATGAAACTTGACATGCATGTTTATAATCCAAAAATCTTGGTTTCTTTCGATATTTGCGCCTATCGGAATGTAATTTCCTGATTTATGGCCCCTGATTGTCCGAAAAATCACCCTTTTTAGCTTGTGGTCCCTCTGGAGGTCACAATTATTACCGATTTAAAAAAACGTTTGGTTATATCACCGTGGGACCAAAATGGGACCAAAATTGCCATACAAAATGGCCGTTGTTTGTACGCGAATGCTGTTAAAAAATGGTATATCAAGGTTGTGGACCCTGTAGAGGTCACAATTTTAATTCGATTTTGATGAAACTCGAAATTCATAGTTATAACCCAAAGATCTTGGTTCCTTTCGATATTTGCACATATCGGATCGTAACTTCCTGAATTATGGCCCCTGATTATACGCAAAATCACCTTTTTTATACGCCCACATTGAAATGTGGTCGTATATTGTCGTCGCCCCCGTCCGTCCGTCCGTCCGTCCGTCCGTCCGTCGGTCCTTCGGTCCGGCGTCCACAAGCAATTGTGGACGCCGGACCGAAGGAGGCTAAAGTTAATATCCGATTGACTTTAAATTTATACACAGTGTTTAAGGTCATGAGACCAAGAAGCCTATTGTTTTTTAGCGATTTCCGATAATAACTACCAGAGTTATGGCCCTTGATCACTTCAAAAAATCTTGTGGACGCTCTAGAGGCCAAAGTTAATATCCGATTGGCTTTAAATTTATACACAGTGTTTAAGGTCATGAAACGAAGAAGCCTATTGATTTTCATCGATTTCCGATAATTAGTGCCAGAGTTATGGTCCTTGATCACTTCAAAAAATCTTGTGGACGCTATAGAGGCCAAAGTTAATATCCGATTGGTTTTAAATTGATACACAGTGTTTACGTTCATGAGACGAAGAAGCCTGTTGATTTTCAGCAATATCCGATAATTCCTGCCCGAGTTATGACCCTTGATCACTTCAAAAAATCTTGTGGACGCTATAGAGGCCAAAGTTAATATCCGATTGGTTTTAAATTGATACACAGTGTTTAAGGTCATGAGACGAAGAAGCCTATTGATTTTCAGCGATTTCCGATAATTAGTGCCAAAGTTATGGCCCTTGATCACTTCAAAAAATCTTGTGGACGCTTTAAAGGCCAAACTTATCATCTGATTGACTTCAGATTGATACACAGAGTTTAAGGTGTTGAAACGAACAAGTATATTGATTTTCAATGAATTTTGATAACTGAACAGCTAAATCCATGATTTTAAATGTTTCATGTATATATACTAATTCAATTGTTAGCGTGGGGTAAAACTTTATAAAAAGCAATCAAATTCTAATGATTTTCTGATAATTACATAATGAGTTGTTACTCTTAATCAGTTTTTAGAGTATTACAAATGTTTCATTACCGAAAAAAGTAAAAATATGCGACAACCCTTGTTGACTGCCCGGACGATTTAGCTGCTGTGGGCGTATGTTTCGTTGCCTGGCAACCTATCTTTTTAGCTTATGGTTCCTCTGGAGGTCACAATTTTTATACGCCCACATTTTCATGTGGACGTATTATGTCGTCGCCCCTGTCCGTCCGGACGTCCGTCCGTCCATCCACAATTGTTTTGTGGACTCTCTACAGGTCACAATTATTATCCGATTTTGACGAAACTTGAAATATAGGTTTATCCCCAAAAGATCTCGGCTGCTTCGATTTTGGCATGTATCGGATCAAAACTTCATGGATTATGGCCCCTGATTGTACGAAAAATCACATTTTTAGCTTGTGGACCCTATAGAGGTCACAATTTTGAATCGATTTTGATGAAACTTGACATGCATGTTTGTAACCCAAAGATCTTGGTTCCTTTCGATATTTGCGGCTATCGGAATGTAATTTCCTGAATTATGGCCCCTGATTTTCCGAAAAATCACCCTTTTTAGCTTGTGGTCCCTCTGGAGGTCACAATTATTATCTGATTTAAAAAAAACGTTTGATTATATCACCGTTACACCGTAAGGAAGGTTGAGTTCGAATTTCGGGAAAATCGGACCAAAATTGCCATACAAAATGGCCACCATTTGTACGCGAATATTGTTAGAAAATTGTATATCATGGTTGTGGACCCTATAGAAGTCGCAATTTTAATTCGATTTTGATGAAACATGAAATGCATGATTATAACCCAAAGATCTTGGTTCCTTTCGTTATTTGCGCATATCGGATGGTAACTTCCTGAATTATGGCCCCTGATTGTCCGAAAAATCGCCTATGGTCCCTCTGGAGGTCACAATTATTATCCGATTTGAAAACGTTTGACTCTATCACCGTTACACCCTACGGAAGGTTGAGTTCGAATTTCGAGAAAATTGGACCATAATTGCCAGAAAAAATGGCCGCCGTTTGTACGCAAACAGTGTAAAAATATGGTATATCAAAGTTGTGGACCCTGTAGAGGTCACAATTTTAATTCGATTTTGATGAAACCTGAAATGCTTGTTTATAACCTAAAGATCTTTATTCTTTTCGATTTTTGTGCATATCAAATTGTAACTTAATGAATTAAGGGCTTTTATTGTAGGAAAAATCAATTTCGGTACTGCTTGTTCTCTATCCATCTCTCAAAAATGTGGGCGTATCATGCCTGGCAGTGCCAGCCTATCTTTTAACTTGTGGACCCTATGGAGGTCACAATTTTATTACGAATTAATAAAACGTTTGACTATATCCCCGTTACACATTAATGATGGTTGAGTGTGAATTTTTTGAAAATCGATAATTGAACAGGCAGAACAGCCATGTTTCGTTGCCTGGCAACCTATTTTTTAACCGAAGTCATGTACCATGTTCCGTTCGTATAGAACTAGTTAAGCGAGCGTGGTACAATTATCTCAGTCTCTGATTCTAATATACGACGTTTTTTTTAACCAAAGTCGTGTACCACGCTCCATTTGTATAGAACCAGTACGATTATCTCAGTTTCGGATTCTATTATACCACATTTGTATAGAACCAGTAAGGCGAGCATGGTACGATTATCTCAATCTCTGATTCTAATTTACCACGTTTTTATACGCCCACATACGGTCACAATTCTTATCCAATTTTGACGAAACTTGAAATATAGGTTTATCCCCAAAAGATCTCGGCTGCTTTCGATATTGGCATGTATCGGATCAAAACTTCATGGATTATGGCCCCTGATTGTACGAAAAATCACGTTTTTAGCTTTTGGACCCTATAGAGGTCACAATTTTGAACCGATTTTGATGAAACTTGACATGCATGTTTGTAACCCAAAGATCTTGGTTCCTTTCGATATTTGCGGCTATCAGAACGTAATTTCCAGAATTATGGCCCCTGATTGTCCGAAAAATCACCCTTTTTAGCTTGTGGTCCCTGTGGAGGTCACAATTATTATCCAATTTAAAAAAACGTTTGATTATATCACCGTTACACCCTAAGGAAGGTTGAGTTTGAATTTCGGGAAAATCGGACCAAAATTGCCATACAAAATGGCCGCCGTTTATGCGAATACTGTTAAAAAATGGTATATCAAGGTTGTGGACCCTGTAAAGGTCACAATTTTAATTCGATTTTGATGAAACTTGAAATTCATGGTTATAACCCAAAGATCTTGGTTCCTTTCGATAGTTGCGCATATCGGATCGTAACTTCCTGAAGTATGGCCCCTGATTATACGCAAAATCGCCTTTTTATACGCCCACATTTTCATGTGGACGTATTATGTCGTCGCCCCTGTCCGTCCGTGGACTCTCTACAGGTCACAATTCTTATCCGATTTTGACGAAACTTGAAATATAGGTTTATCCCCATAAGATCTCGGCTGCTTTCGATATTGGCATGTATCGGATGGAAACTTCATGGATTATGGCCCCTGATTGTACGAAATATCATGTTTTTAGCTTGTGGACCCTATAGAGGTCACAATTTTGAACCGATTGTGATGAAACTTGACATGCATGTTTATAACCCCAAGATCTTGGTCCCTTTCGATATATGCGCACATCGGATCGTAACTTCCTGAATTATGGCCCCTGATTGTCCGAAAAATCGCCCTTTTTAGCTTGTGGTCCGTCTGGAGGTCAAAATTATTATCCGATTAAAAAAAACGTTCGATTATGTCATCGTTACATGGTAATGAAGGTTGAGTTCGAATTTCGTGAAAATCGGACCAAAATTGACATACAAAATGGCCGCCGTTTGTATGCGAATAGTGTGAAAATATGTTATTTCAAGGTTGTGGACCCTATAGAGGTCACAATTTTGAACCGATTGTGATGAAACTTGACATGCATGTTTATAACCCCAAGATCTTGGTCCCTTTCGATATTTGCGCCCATTGATTCTTAACTTCCTGAATTATGGCCCCTGATTGTACGAAAAATCACCCTTTTTAGCTTGTGGTCCCACGGGAGGTCAAAATTATTATCCGATTTAAAACAACGTTTGATTATATCACCGTTACATGGTAATGAAGATTTAGTTCAAATTTTGTGAAAATCGGACCAAAATTGACAGACAAAATGGCCGCCGTTTGTACGCGAATAGTGTGAAAATATGTTATATCAAGGTTGTGGACCCTATAGAGGCCAGCATCTTACCCACTTAGCAACATGATCCCCAGTCGAATTTGAAGCCTACTGAAATGCACCTTTATAACCCAAAGATCTTAATTCATTTCGATATTTGCACATATCAAATTTTAACTTAATGATGTAGGAAAAATCACTTTCGGTATTG
Organism: Patella depressa; assembly: GCA_948474765.1. Classification (NCBI taxonomy): domain Eukaryota; kingdom Metazoa; phylum Mollusca; class Gastropoda; family Patellidae; genus Patella; species Patella depressa. The sequence continues at coordinate 2,870,156 of CAOLEZ010000001.1, read as the reverse complement.
CTTGTTCTCTATCCATCTCTCGAAAATGTGGGCGTATCCTGCCTGGCAGTGCCAGCCTATCTTTTAGCTTGTGAACAGCGTAGAGGTCACAATTTTGAACCGATTTGGATGAAACTTGACATGCATGTTTATAATCCAAAGATCTTGGTTCCTTTCGATATTTGCACCTATCGGAATATAATTTCCTGAATTATGGCCCCTAATTGTCCGAAAAATCACCCTTTTTAGCTTGTGGTCCCTCTGGAGGTCACAATTATTATCTGATTTAAAAAAACGTTTGATTATATCACAGATACACCCTAAGGAAGGTTGAGTTCGAATTTCGGGAAAATCGGACGAAAATTGCCATACAAAATGGCCGCCGTTTGTACGCGGATACTGTTAAAAAATGGTATATCAAGGTTGTGGACCCTGTAGAGGTCACATTTTTTATTCGATTTTGATGAAACTTGAAATTCATGGTTATAACCCAAAGATCTTGGTTCCTTTCGATATTTGCGCATATCGGAACGTAACTTCTTGAATTATGGCCCCTGATTATATGCAAAATCGCCTTATTTTAGCTTGTGGTCCCTCTGGTGGTCACAATTATTATCCGATTTAATAAAACGGTTGATTATATCACCGTTACACCGTAAGGAAGGTTGAGTTTGAATTTCGGGAAAATCGCACAAAAATTGCCATACAAAATGGCCGCCATTTGTACGCGAATACTGTTAAAAAATTGTATATCATGGTTGTGGACCCTGTAGAGGTCACAATTTTAGTTCGATTTTGATAAAAGTTGAAATGCATGGTTATAACCCAAAGATCTTGGTTCTTTTCGTTATTTGCGCATATCGGATCGTAACTTCCTGAATTATGGCCCCTGATTGTCTGAAAAATCGCCTATGGTCCCTCTGGAGGTCACAATTATTATCTGATTTGAATACATTTGACTCTATCACCGTTACACCCTACGGAAGGTTGAGTTCGAATTTTGAGAAAATTGGACCATAATTGCCAGAAAAAATGGCCGCCGTTTGTACGCGAACAGTGTAAAAATATGCTATGTCAAAGTTGTGGACCCTGTAGAGGTGACAATTTTAATTCGATTTTGATGAAACCTGAAATGCTTGTTTATAACCTAAAGATCTTTATTCTTTTCGATATTTGCGCATATCAAATTGTAACTTAATGAATTATGGCCTTTGATTGTAGGAAAAATTACTTTCGGTATTGCTTGTTCTCTGTCTATCTCTCGAACAATTATTATCTGATTTAAAAAAAAACTGTTGCACCGTAAGGAAGGTTTAATTCGAATTTCGTGAAAATCGTACCAAAATTGCTGAACGAAATGGTCACCATTTGTACGCGAATAGTGTAAAAATATGGTATATCATGGTTGTGGACTCTCTACAGGTCACAATTCTTATCCGATTTGGACGAAAAGTAACATTTCTAGGTTGTGTACCGTCACACCATAATCATTGTCGGCTTCAAATTTCATGTATATCAGACTGGAACTGACCAACAAAATGGCTGCTCCCAATACAGTATGAAATACAGGACTTAATGATGTAGGAAAAATCACTTTCGGTATTGCTTGTCCTCTATCCATCTCTCAAAAATGTGGGCGTATCCTGCCTGGCAGTGCCAGCCTATCTTTTTAAATCGGATAATAAAGAGGGACCATATTTTTACACTGTTCGCGTACAAACGGCGGCCATTTTTTCTGGCAATTATGGTCCAATTTTCTCGAAATTCGAACTCAACCTTCCGTAGGGTGTAACAGTGATAGAGTCAACCGTTTTTTCAAATCGGATAATAATTGTGACCTCCAGAAGGACCATAGGCGATATTTCGGACAATCGCCTTTTTTATACGCCCACATTTATGTCGTCGCTCCTGTTTGTGGACTCTCTACAGGTCACAATTCTTATCCGATTTTGATGAAACTTGAAATATAGGTTTATCCCCATAAGATCTCGGTTCCTTTCGATATTGGCATGTATCAGATCAGAATTTCATGGATTATGGCCCCTGATTGTACGAAATATCATGTTTTTAGCTTGTGGACCCTATAGAGGTCACAATTTTGAACCGATTGTGATGAAAATTGACATGCATGTTTATAACCCAAAAATCTTGGTTCCTTTCGATATTTGTGCCCAACTTCCTGAATTATGTCCCCTGATTGTCCGAAAAATCGCCCTTTTTAACTTGTGGTCCCTCTGGAGGTCAAAATTATTATCCGATTTAAAAATCCGTTTGTTTATATCACCGTTACATGGTAATGAAGGTTGAGTTCAAATTTCGTGAAAATCGGACCAAAGTTGACAAACAAAATGGCCGCCGTTTGTACGCGAATAGTGTGAAAATATGTTATATCAAGGTTGTGGACCCTATAGACGTCACAACTTTGAACCGATTTTGATGAAACTTGACATGCATGTTTATAACCCGAAGATCTTGGTTCCTTTCGATATTTGCGCTCATTGATTCGTAACTTCTTGAATTATGGCCCCTGATTGTACGAAAAATCACCCTTTTTATACGCCCACATTTTCATGTGGACGTATATTGTCGTCGCCCCTGTTCGTCCGTCCGTCCGTCCACAATTTTTTTGCGGACTCTCTACAGGTCACAATTCTTATCCGATTTTGACGAAACGTATATTGTCGTCGCCCCTGTTCGTCCGTCCGTCCGTCCACAATTTTTTTGCGTACTCTCTACAGGTCACAATTCTTATCCGATTTTGACGAAACTTAAAATATAGGTTTATCCTCATAAGATCTCGGTTCCTTTTGATATTGGCATGTATCGGATTGGAACTTCATGGATTATGGCCCCTGATTGTACGAAATATCATGTTTTTAGCTTGTGGACACTATAGAGGTCACAATTTTGAACCGATTGTGATGAAACTTGACATGCATGTCTATAACCCTAAAATCTTGGTTCCTTTCGATATTTGCGCCCATCGGATTATAATTTCCTGAATTATGGCCCCTGATTGTCCGAAAAATCACCCATTTTAGCTTGTGGTCCCTCTGGAGGTCAAAATTATTATCCGATTTAAAAAAACGGTTGATAATATCACCGTTACATGGTAATGAAGGTTGAGTTCGAATTTCGTGAAAATCGGACCAAAATTGATGGACAAAATGGCCGCTGTTTGTACGCGAATAGTGTGAAAATATGTTATATCAAGGTTGTGGACCTTATAGAGGTCACAATTTTGAACCAATTTTGATGAAACTTGACATGTATGTTTATAACCCAAAGATCTTGGTTCCTTTCGATATTTGCGCCCATTGGATCGTAACTTCCTGAATTATGGCCCCTGATTGTCAAAAAAATTGCCCTTTTTAGCTTGTGGTCCCTCTGGAGGTCAAAATTATTATCCGATTTAAAAAAAAATGTTTAACTATATCACCTTTACATGGTAATGAAGAGAGAGTTTGAATTACGTGAAAATCGGACTAGAATTGGCGGACTCAATGGCCGCCGTTTGTACACGAATAGTGTGAAAATATGTTATATCAAGGTTGTGGACCCTATAGAGGTCACAATTTTGAATCGATTTTGATGAAACTTGACATGTATGTTTATAACCCAAAGATCTTGGTTCCTTTCGATATTTGCACTCATCGGGGCATTACTTCCTGAATTATGTCCCTTGATTGTTCGAAAAATCACCCTTTTTAGCTTGTGGTCCTTCTGGAGGTCACAATTATCTGATTTAAAAAAAAACCTTTGATTATAAAAACCAAACAAATTCTAATGATTTTCTGATAATTCTTTAATATGTGACAACTCTTGTTGACTGCCCGGACGATTTGGCTGCTTTGTGGGCGTATGTTTCGTTGCCTGGCAACCTATTTTTAGCTTGTGGTCCCACTGGAAGTCAAAATTATTATCCGATTTAAAAAACTGTTTGATTATATCACCGTTACATGGTAATGAAGACAGAGGTAAAATTTTGTGAAAATCGAACCAAAATTGACTTACAAAATGGCCGCTGTTTGTACGCGAATAGTGTGAAACTACGTTATGTCAAGGTTGTGGACCCTATAGAGGTCACAATTTTGAACTGATTTTGATGAAACTTGACATGTATGTTTATAACCCAAAGATCTTGGTTCCTTTCGATATTTGCGCCCATCGGATCGTAACTTCCTGAATTATGGCCCCTGATTGTCAAAAAAATTGCCCTTTTTAGCTTGTGGTCCCTCTGGAGGTCAAAATTATTATCCGATTTAAAAAAAAAACGTTTGACTATATCGCCTTTACATGGTCATGAAGAGAGAGTTTGAATTACGTGAAAATCAGACTAGAATTGGCGGACAAAATGGCCGCCGTTTGTACACGAATAATGTGAAAATATTATCTGATTTAAAAAAAAACATTTGATTATAAAAACCAAACAAATTCTAATGATTTTCTGATAATTCTTTAATATGTGACAACTCTTGTTGACTGCCCGGACGATTTGGCTGCTTTGTGGGCGTATGTTTCGTTGCCTGGCAACCTATTTTTAGCTTGTGGTCCCACTGGAAGTCAAAATTATTATCCGATTTAAAAAACCGTTTGATTATATCACCGTTACATGGTAATGAAGACAGAGGTAAAATTTCGTGAAAATCGAACCAAAATTGACTTACAAAATGGCCGCCGTTTGTACGCGAATAGTGTGAAACTACGTTATGTCAAGGTTGTGGACCCTATAGAGGTCACAATTTTGAATCGATTTTGATGAAACTTTACATGTATGTTTATAACCCAAAGATCTTGGTTCCTTTCGATATTTGCACTCATCGGATCGTAACTTCCTGAATTATGGCCCCTGATTGTCTGAAAAATTGTCCTTTTTAGCTTGTGGTCCCTCTGGAGGTCAAAATTATTATCTGATTTAAGAAAACGTTTGATTATATCACCGTTACATGGTAATGAAGGCTGAGTTTGCATTTCGTGAAAATCAAACCAAAATTGACGGACAAAATGGCCGCCGTTTGTACGCGAATAGTGTGAAAATATGTTATATCAAGGTTGTGGACCCTATAGACGTCACAATTTTGAACCGATTTTGATGAAACTTGACATGCATGTTTATAACCTGAAGATCTTGGTTCCTTTCGATATTTGCGCTCATTGATTCGTAACTTCCTGAATTATAGGGTCCACAAGCTAAAAACGTGATTTTTCGTACAATCAGGGGCCATAATCCATGAAGTTTTCATCCGATACATGCCAATATCGAAAGCAGCCTAGATCTTTTGGGGATAAACCTATATTTCAAGTAATGTGCCTGTTCCCATAGGTTGTACCCAGGGAACATGTGGCCTTGCGCAAGGAACATGTGGTCTTGTGAATACAGACAATATGTCAATTCTTTTGCAGCTGCACAAGAGGGAACACGCAATTACCAGTACGATATTGTATGGAGATGCTTCTTCCGCCAGTTCATCGCGAGTTCTTAAATTGGCCGGACCCAAGTGTCTGAAGACATGTTTGTCACAGGATGGGCGAGGCGTGACCTTGTGGGAGAATAAAGAAAACTAAGTTAAAAAAGAATTCAGTTTATATATAGTACAACATAACAATTCTTTCACTAAATGAATTATGACTTCACAAAAATACCATGTATCAGCGACTATTCAACGATGATACCATGTATCGGCTACTATTCAACAACAATACCATGTATCGGCTACTATTCAACTACGATACCATGTATCAGCAACTATTCAACAACGATACCATTTATCAGCGACTATTCAACGACGATACCATTTATCAGCGACTATTCTTAGATGATACCATCCCAAGAACAATCAGTAGGGGTATCCAAAGGGGACCTGTAAAATTAGTCAACATTTGTAGATAAATTTACTAATACTAATTTATTTACTCATACTAAAATATACAACGATGAGTAGAACATACGAATCCTGCACAGAGCAGCCTTAATGTATTACAGGTAATTAGTTTAGACTAGCCACACAGCAGAGTTTGGGCGACCGATAGTGATACTATAATGAAATACGACCGTGACAATGTTGTCTTCTGAGATGAGCACCAGCAAGGAAAATAAATGCAATAGCGGCATCCTCCTCCTCTTCCGATTTTCAGTCGTTAAGTTCATCGTCGAGCTATCAATAAAACAACTGTTCGCATAACGATAGTTGTGTCTTGTCTTTATTTTATTTGCAGGCTTATTTAATGCAAGTCTGAGATCACACACTCTTCCGTTAGTAATGGTTGGAAACTGCTCCATAATGGACAGTGCTGCTCAATTAGCTATGTGAACCCAGCATTACCAGGACGTTTAAGTGACTTACTTGTTCACTGCAGTGATAATGCAAGTGATGAAAATTCCGATGAAACTGCAACTTCTGAATCTGAACAATCAAAACTGGACCTATCTTTTGAATCGGATTCTGATTAGTAAAACTTTGACTGGATAAGTTGGTGATGTTGATTATCATGCGTGATTAAATATTACATGGCTCCATTATTAAGCGTTGATTAAATTAAAATCAAAATCAGTGGACTACTCAGTATATCAGATGATAAATATCGGTGAGTATTATTGCTGGTTGCCATCTATAGACACAAATTCATCAAAATTGAAGACATCAACCCCAAAACTATTTACCAGGCCAAAATGGTGGCCAACTTGGATTTTTCGGCCATATTGGCAAAACTAGTGGCTGAATGGATTTTTGATTACAATATTTCGATTCAGAGACCCTTAAAACATACGAATAGACACATCAGAAGCCTATATTACATAATTTTATATTTTCCCCCAACATCTGACCACCATTTTGAATTTGGCACCCAAGCTTAATCGCTTCAGCAGGTTTTTATACGCCCACATTGAAATGTGAAACTTCCAATCAATAGAAACTGGAAACACAAACCAAATACAGACGATTTGATGGGATCGATTTCAACAAAGTCAAAATGATGCATATGATATTCAGATAAATTGATATAAAATAATTAGTAGAATACAATATCAAAAAACCATAGCTTTATCCAACGTTTCGTCAGTAAAAATACTAACTTCCAGTCATTTTGTATTTAGTTTTCTTTACCTTGAGGAAGTTAGTATTTTTACTGACGAAACGTTGGATAAAGCGATGGTTTTTTGATATTTTATTCTACTAATTATTTTATATCACAATGAAATGCGGTCGTATATTGTCGTCGCCCCCGTCCGTCTGTCCGTCGTCCACAATTGCTTGTGGACGCTCTAGAGGCTAAAGTTAATATCTGATTGACTTTAAATTTATACACAGTGTTTATGGTCATGAGACAAAGAAGCCTATTGTTTTTCAGCAATTTCTGATAATAACTACCAGAGTTATGGTCCTTGATCACTTTAAAAAATCCTGTAGCTGCTGTAGAGGCCAAAGTTAATATCCGATTGACTTAAAATTTATACACAGTGTCTAAGGTCATGAGACGAAGAAGCCTTTTGATTTTCAGCGATTTCCGATAATTACTGCCAGAGTTATGGCCCTTGATCATAGTGTTTACAGTCATGAGACTAAGACATCTATCGATTTTCAGTGATTTTCAATAATTACTGCCAGAGTTCTGGCCCTTGATCACTTCGAAAAAATCCTATGGAAGCTCTAGAGGCCAAAAATAATATCCGATCGACTTTAAATTTACACACAGTGTTTAAGGTCATGAGATGAAGAAGCCTATTGATTTTCAGAGATTTCAAATAATTACTGCCAGAGTTATCTCCCTTGATAACTTCAAAAAATCTTGTGACGTTATAGAGGCCAAACTTATCATCCGATTTGACCTCAGATTGATACAGAGTTTAAGGTGTTGAAACGAACAAGTATTTTGATTTTCAATGAATTTTGATAACTGAACAGCTAAATCCATGATATTAAATGTTTCATGTATATACTAATTGTTAGCGTGGGGTAAAACTTTATAAAAAGCAATCAAATTCTAATGATTTTCTGATAATTACATAATGAGTTGTTACTCTTAATCAGTTTTTAGTATATTAAAAATGTTTCATTACCGAAAAAAGTAAAAATATGCGACAACCCTTGTTGACTGCCCGGACAATTGAGCTGCTGTGGGCATATGTTTCGTTGCCTGGCAACCTATCTTTTCATATAGAAACCACCTTTGTAGCAATATAGTCGTGGTGACATTGTAGATTATAGACAAGGAATGAGGAGATAACATATAGTTTTATGTTTCTAACATATTCACATATATGCATGTGTGTACTGAAATCAACTAACATTTGATTGACATATTGTTATATAAAAAAGGGTTATAGAAACAAAACGTAGCTGTTTCTATATGTCAACAACATGATAACAGATATCTCATGCGCAATTTCTAGAGTAAATTTCCATAACCATATAAGGGTGTGTTTTGACGTCATTGGGCTCAATTAACCAATCTCTCTAATTATTTACATCATGTTTGACCAATTAGATAATTGAATGTCCAAAACCAGTTGATACAAAATTAGGATACTCGTGAGAATTCAGCAGACTTCGATTAGATTCCAGAGGGTTACCATCTAAGAGTCCTAGACACCGCGAGGTGTCTAGGTTGAGAAGAGTTTAGTTAGTATTGACTATAATTGTAATAGGTACTATGCTTGTATGTATACCTATGCTACATAAAAAGGTAAAAACGAACTGTTGCATTGTTATAACTGAAGAAGACAAACGTCTTAAGAAACCAGTAAGAAGTAAACACAACGTGAAGGAGAAGCAAAGACAGCTAGAGACAAATTCTAGACGATCACAAGGCTACGAGAATATGTAGTAAGAAAAGATGCATGGGTCGTATGTAAGATGTGGCGACCGGTTACCCATAGACGCTCTCCATGTCAGACAGAAGACTCATGGTGCTACACCTTCAAAACAACTTCCCCGCAAATTTGTCACAGATTTTAGGTCTCGTACCTAACTAAGAGTGTCTTAAAGGCGCTTAGTCATGTCAATATCTGTCAAGTATTCTACTGGTCAGATTCGCAAGTAGCGTTGCACTGGATCAAGAACATGTCAAAAGAGTACAAGCAGTTTGTACAGAATCGCGTAATGGAAATCAGGCGATTGACATCTATCGAGAACTGGTTTTATTGTTCTACATCCGAGAATATCGCAGATCTCGCATCTAGAGGTTGTACCTCATCCGAATTAGTTCAAAATCAGAACTGGTGGCATGGTCCTAACTTTTTGTCGAAGCTAAAATTAGAGTGGTTTAATCAATCAGAAACCTAGTCAAGCAGATACAGTGAAGAATTCGAGTCCGAATTAAAGATTAAACTTGTGAGTGTAGTCACAAATATCAGTCAATCAAATCAATCAAAGCTGAATTTGAATGCAATCAAATTGGCGTCAAAGTTTAGTAGATATTCCACACTGTTGAAAGTGACATGTGACGTCATTAATCATTTGGAAATACCATGCTGAGGTTATGCACAACGATGTGCAGGAAACTTTATTTCAGTTGCGATCTAAATATTGGATAGTGGGTGGTCGTCCTAAGGTAAAAAGTATCATTTCACATTGTACTTCATGTAAGAAGTTAGAGAGTAAAGCCTATGGAAACCCAAACTCACCACCTTTACCACAGTTTCGCGTCGCTGACCAGTTTGCATTCAGTCATATCAGAGTTGACTATGCTGGCCCTTTGTATGTAAAGGATATCTATTTGAAATTGATCAAATGACATGTACAAAGCTTATATTGCTCTGTATACCTGTGCGAGTAGTCGAGCTATTCATCTTGATCTTGTTCCTGATTCAAGTACGTCATCTTTCATTCGTAGTTTCAACCGATTTATTGGATGTCGAGGAGTTCCAAGCTTTGTTATATCTGACAATGGGAAAACATTCAAGGGAGCAGATTTGAATGCTTTCACAGCATCAAAGAATATTGAGTGGAAGTATAACATCGAGCGATCACCCTGGTGGGGTGGATTTTTCGAACGGATGGTTTGCTCAGTAAAGAGATGCCTTAAGAAATCGCTAGGAACCGCACGTTTAACTTACGAGGAACTTCTAACATTAATCATTCAGATTGAGGGAGTTTTGAACTCCAGACCTATAGTCTATGTGTGCGCTGATGGAGGTGATCCGTTGACACCATCCGAATTGGTAATGAAGAAGATTATTGTCCAAACCGAGAACTGTCATGACGTTGGAAGATAAACTTGATCCTTTAGAACGACGAAAGCATCTCTCAAATGTTCTCAATCAATCAATGGAAACATGAATACCTCACAGATTTATGCGAACATCATAAGCTGCATTTGAAGAAAGGCCAGTCTGTCGAAGCTGGTGATGTTTTGATTATGTACGACGACAAGACTTCACGACTGAATTGGAATATGGGACGTGTGGAGAAAACGCTTATCGGTCGCGATGGGAACATTCGATCAGCCATAATACGAACTCTGAATAATTCTGGTAAACCTATATCAATGAACAGACCTGTGCAGAAGTTATATCTGGTTGAGCTAAAACAAACTAACAATTGAGTTTTGAATTTGAAATTTTTACATTTGTGTTAGTGTGGTATTTAGGACAATATTAATCACCAGATTACATTATCGATTATTTGTTATTGACTTGCAGTCAATAAGGGTGGGGGGGAGTGTGTACAAGTTTAAAGGGTTAATTTCATTCATTCTCAGTTAAAGGGAGATAACTCCTGTTTTTAAAACGTTTTAGTTTAGAGATTATGTTGACAACAGTCTAGAAAGTTCTTATCCGCCATTTGCTTGTAACCCATATTGTATATCTTTACTGTATAGTTATCAATATGTTGCAATTTTCACAATTCTGTAATAATTATACAGATTTCCACAGCAACTACAGCTGGGATTTCAATATTTTTCTTGTTGGACACTTTTACTCTTATCGTTATTTAAGAAGGCAGTTTTTAGACCACACCCAAAAATCAGGTGTCAACAAAATTCATCCAGATTTTCTGTAATGGTTTCCCTTGTCAGTAATGCAGGACAAAGGGCCTGACAAAAACAGCTGTCTAGTGGTTTGGAGGGGACAAAAAACTTAGGTGCCGTGTACACATTGGCATGCACGTAAAAGATCTCTTAGCAATTGGAATTCAATGTAAGAGTAGGCTGTAGCTCCACTGCCTGGGCAAAATTTCCCTCCTAGCACACTGTATATTCATTAGCCCAGTTTAGGAGCAGAACAGTAAGACATTTAACCCCATATCATTTCAATTCCAATTTGCTGGGTAACTTGTCTTTGATAATTGACAACATTGTTTGGAATTTTCAGGTTCTGGTCAAAATGGCATTGCAGATATAAAACATCATGCATTTTTTGCTTCTATTGATTGGGTCAAATTGAAAGCTCGTATTTTGACTCCACCATTTAAACCAGCAGTTGTCCCTACTGATGAAGTCTTCTATTTTGACACAGAGTTCACAATGCGAACTCCTAAAGGTTTGTTGGGTAATATCATTTTCATATATTTCTATCTAGGTGTGCTGTACATGCATGCAGCCATAGTATTCCATAGTGGTATGTGTTTTCTTTTTATTATTATTATTTTACATGGCTTACACCTATTGATTTTGTAGTGATAAGGATTAAACTTCTGTAGTTGATTTTGTAGTGAATATTAAATTAGGTTCTCATTTTCATGTGGATGTATTATGCCGTCGCCCCTGTTTGTGCGACCGTCCAGGATTGTTTGTGGACTCTTTACTTTACAAGTCACAATTCTTATCCAATTTAGACGAAACTTGAAATGTAGGTTTATCTCCAAAAGATCTTGGATTTTAATACGCCCAAATTGAAATGTGGTCGTATATTGTCGTCACCCCCGTCCGTCCGTCCGTCCACAATTGCTTGTGGACGCTCTAGAGGCTAAAGTTAATATCCGATTGACTTTAAATTTATACACAGTGTTCAAGGTCATAAGACGAAGAAGTCTATTGTTTTTCAGCGATTTCCGATAATAACTACCAGAGTTATGGCCCTTGATCACCTCAAAAAATCTTGTGGACGCTCTAGAGGCCAGAGTTAATATCCGATTGGCTTTAAATTTATACACAGTGTTTAAGGTCATAAGATGAAGAAGCCTATTGATTTTCAGGGATTTCCGATAATTAGTGCCAGAGTTATGGCCCTTGATCACTTCAAAAAATCTTGTGGATGCTCTAAAAGCCAAAGTTAATATCCGATTGACCTTAAATTTATACACAGTGTTTAAGGTCATTAGACGAAGAAGCCTATTTTCAGTGATCTCTGATAATTATTGCCAGAGTTATCGCCCTTGACTGGTGCATAAAAGCCAAAGTTAATATCCGATTGACTTTAAATTTATACACAGTGTTTAAGGTCATAAGAGGAAGAAGCCTATTGATTTTCAGCTATTTCCGTTAATTAGTGCCAGAGTTATGGCCCTTGATCACTTCACAAAATCTTGTGGACACTGTAAAAGCCAAAGTTGATATCCGATTGACTTCAAATTTATACACAGTGTTTAAGGTGATGAGACGAAGAAGCATATTGATTTTCAATGAAATCTAATAATTAGTGCCAGAGTTGTGGCCCTTGATCACTTCAAAAAATCTTGTGGATGCTCTAGAGGCCAAAGTTAATATCTTATTGACTTTAAATTTATACACAGTTTTTAAGGTCACAAGAGAAAGAAGCCTATTTATTTTCAGTGATCTCTGATAATTATTGCCAGAGTTATCGCCCTTGATCACATCAAAAAATCCTGTGGATGCTCTAGAGGCCAAAGTTAATATCCGATTGACTTCACATTTACACACACTGTTTAAGGTAATTACCTCCAGAATTATCTCCCTTGATCACTTCAAAAAACCTTGTGACGCTATAGATGCCAAACTTATCATCCGATTGCTGCACCTGTTCGAGTCGCTGGGCGGAATCTGTCACGCATTTGAGTGGACCCGTATGTAGTGGTATTTCAGCCTGGGTTGTAACATGTTGTGGACAAGGACGTTGACGGTCACGTGTTGATCCAGTAACTCGAACACATTCCACCAACCTTACAATAGTGGACTGATGACAATTAAAGTGTCTGGCAATAGCACGTGCAGACATGCCAGCCCTGGACATTCCCATGGCTTCATTCTGTTGTTTTTCAGTAACTCTTGGCATCTCTAGCTCGATTCCTTCACATATACAACAACAAATTACGACAGATTAACGTTTCACAGTTCATGTACCACACATTAAGTTGAAAACATGCTTTTAAAGGGCTCACACACAATGCTGCACTGAATATTGGGTTTAGCATGTGCATCTCGTGCAATTTTTGTGCACACAGGCCGATATTGTTTGCGTTTAGGAGCATTGTGTGAAACAATAGTTCATAGTATTGCATAATATTATACATACAAAACCATCTAGTAATAACATATTTAGGAACAAAAAGTAATGTGTATTCCATGGCGCTCATTATATATTGATTGCTGTTGAGCGTTAATCAAAACCATGTGGCTAATTATGTAAATTAATTGGTAAGCGGGTGTGTGTCATTGAGTAATACTAATCAACTGTCACAGGTCAATAATAAAGCCGTCGACAACTCATTATTTACTGCGAATAATACCTCATACCATCTTTAAAAAATAATTTACAGGTCTTAAATGGAAATAAAATGGCCAATAATTTTCTTTTCAAAGAGAATTTTATCAATAGCTGAATTCTATTAACTGTCGCTTCTTCATATGGGGCAGACCCGTCAGTTCCTCAGAGCAGATAAGCAGTAGGGTTGTGTAAAAAAAATGCAGTAGAAACCATGATTTGGCAGATTTCCAAAAACGTGTAAATTCGCACTTCCAAGGATAATTAATTTAGAAATAATACATTGAACTGTAGGCCCAACAATACAAAAATTGCATTGAATGAATAAAATACACAAGCAATGAACCACTGCATATCAAAAATTATTTATGTAATTAAACCGAAATTGAATATGTAGCCTACAGAAAGAAATAATTTATAACATAAAAATTAATAGTAGGCCTACTGGCAGTACCATTTTTCTTTTGTTTTATTTAGCATGATTTTAAAAATATCCTTGCGACGTGTATTTCCCATTCTGGGAGTTTTGTGAATATTGTTTCATGTAAGATAATTGGACCGTGCTTATTATATAGATTCTATATAGTATTACTGCATTAGAATGGAGATAAGAGGCTTAAAAAATTAGTTTTTCATAACGACTAAATATTGGCATGGATTTAATCATGACACATGTCGTGGCGATTATCTTCTCACAGTGCCGCATGTCAATTACGTGATGTTTTTCTCCTGTGATTCCGTAAATCTGCTTTCACAATTTTTATCCGATTTAAAAAAAAACAGGAATATATCACTGTTACACCCTGATGATGATTGAGATCAAATATCGTGAAAGAGGTATATAAATATGGTATATATAAAGGTTTTGGACCAGGGCTTCCACTTCAAAATTTTCACAACAGGTCATTTTTGATAACGCACGAAAATTTTGCAAAGTAAATTCATATTTCATGTTTTTTATTCACCCCTGGTAGGGTATTGTGAATTCACGTGTCTATACCATTTTGTCAGCATGAGATACACTAAAAATTATATATTGGACTTAAAAATGAGATATCAGTAAGGCAATTATTAATTAAATATTCCCTTTTGGCTAGTTAAATAATCCACATAGCTGAATTGGCCGTAAAAAAAACCAAAAACATTCCAGTGGCTGACACGTACCGCTAATTACCAGTAAGCAAGTTAACTAATGTCTAGGTCTTATTTCTGCAATTCCCAAAAGGTTGTAATATCACTATAAAAAATTATAATGCAATTTTCTCCTGTTGAGAATTTACATAAATTCTATGCTGTTATATTTAATATGACAGTTGGGTGGATTCGAAGAGCAGTACTTCTTATTAATTGCCCTTTTTACGAAGATAATAATAATCTCGTTTACATCGTGCGTAACTGTTATATAGTGGTAAAAGGCTTTGTTCTAGTAAATTCTTATGACACGTGAACAATATGTGATTGACTAAGATTGGACTCTTTCACGCCTTTGATAAGATTCCTGCATATCAATTAACTTTTATTGTTCTACTACACTACAAGACAATCATCATTAATTATCAACACAATGCCCAGTATAATCTATTGACGACTATGTATACAACTCTATAACACCCATCATGAAAGGCTTCTTTTATCTTTACATACAGATTATTCTGCACTGGTCGTACAATGTTATATATAGTTACACAGTGAATGCCACTATTTATTTCCGATTTTGATGAAACCTTAAATTTATGTCTATATCACAAAGATTTTCGTTCCTTTTGACAATCATGCATATCTGAATGTAACTGCCTGGATTATGGCCCCTGATTGTTCACATATTTTGCTTGTGGACCTTCTAGGAGTCACAATTTTGTATTCAATTTTAAAAAAACATTAAATATATCACCCTTGCACATCAATGAAGTTTGAGTTCGAATTTTGTAAACAGTCGTGTGTAGGCCTAATACGAAGGATGTGTACCCTCTTGAGGTCACAATTTTTATCCATTTTGATGAAAAATATTTGCGCACTTCAAATCATAACTATCTGGATTATATTTGAAAAATCACTTTTGATTTAATTTGTTCTCAATCCCTCTCTTGGAAAATATGGGTGTATCTTGCATGCCAACTCCTTGTCGCAATTTCCTGTCCCAAGTTGACAAAGCATTTCTCTGACTTAAGTTAAGAATCTGCTGAACTTTCAATCGCTGTTTATGAGAAATATCTTTACACATAGTTTGTTTCTTTTTGATGAATTTGATACATTTAAACAACAAAAGTTTGATTAAGGGCAATGTTTTACTTAAAGTATTAATTAAACATTAATTAACTGATCCAGGCCTTACTCAACTCTCGATGGCATCAGATTTCTCCAATATTAAATAGATTACAACGGTTCAGCAATTAAGCATGGAAAAAGGAGACTTAGCTTCGATCTACCAGTAAGGTGGTTGAATTTATTGCACACATCTGTCAAACCTTCAAAGGCTAATATCTTTGCTTGCAATAGAGTAATCTGAATGAAATTTTCAAATTACCGTATTTTTCGGTGTCTAAGGTGTATGCGTAGATAAGGCGCAGGGCGAGTTTGGCAGCGTCTTGTGAAACACGTGCAATACCATACGTGATTCAAATACACTTGGATCTCCAGTAACTGGGCCAAACTTGCTGCTTACAGTTATACATGTAATAATTACCGATATTTAGCCGTATCAAGCTTTATATATATTTCTTTATGAAATAAGAAACGATATTCATAGTTTTTGCATTGCATAAGACTTTATATCAATTTTAGCTTTCTATTGAATTGTTTCATATCTTAAATGGTAATTGTCGTTAAAGTCCCGCCCACAACAAACATGGCCGTCTATTACTTTCTGTTAAATTCACGAGCAATTGGCTTTGATAAATGAGTAGGTATTGATGATAATCAAATGAAATAATAACTGTAGAAATAATTTATTATGATCAGCTACTCACGACTTAAATCCTGACTACCGGTAAAACAGAAACAATACTTCTAGTTTATTTAAACTATCCAAACAACTGACAATCAAACGACAGTGTTCAGTAATTTTGTCTGCTAATCGATCTGTTTTGCCTATAAGCAGCGACGACAGTTTTTGGTCCACAGCAAGATACAGACAAGAACTTTCAGATATCGGTATTTCCGACCCCGTCATCTTTTTTAAAAAATCAGTTGATCAAACTCTATAATGAATATCATACTCGTCAACCGCAGCGAGACAGATCTAGGTCACCTTGAATCAGTTCAAGGTCACCTACGATGCGTTCCACAAAGAAAGTTTTACAAATGCAGCCGCCCAGTCAAACCTAGTATATGATCGTAACAGCAAGCCCAAAGTGCAATCACAGATGTAGTGAAGAATCTAAGCGACGCATTACTTAAATTCAAACAATCATTTGTGGATACTCAAAAGTGGTTATCGTTCGATCGGTGTTGAGAATGATAATAATGCTACATTTTCGGCATCTCATATAATCTATTGCCTACCATTGAATTTGTATCATTCTGATATCATATAAAAGTAAATTATGCGCACTATTTAACGACACTCTATTTGTTTCGATTCGGTGAAATCTGCCGTAGAATTCACGTTTTTTTTTGCAAAGTCTACATTTATTTTACTTATTTATAGGTTTATTCAAAATATCGGATCGTTTTTCGACTATTCCCGGTTTACAGATCATTGTTGAGATAATTTTAGCAAGTTGTCTGGATACTTAACTTCAAGTACTAGAAGTTTCAGAAACATCCATTATGTATTGTAGCACAAATTAGAAATTTCCTCGATTCTGATTGGTCGAAAAGTGTGGTCGAATGGACAATAAACCCCCTCTGAATTATCAAGGCGAATTACTGCGTATAAATATTCCAGTGTACTTTTTTTCATTTTTGTGCTCCATGATCTTCCTCAACTCAAATCTTTATTGGCAAATATCTTCAAGAAATTCTGCACATATGACTATCACACCATTTTCAAACATCATCTTTTATGAAAACACATTTCTGAAATACATAAAACAGTAGAAAATCAGTCCATATATTAATTAAAACCGTTTTCAGGTATCTAAATATATTCGTAACTAGGCTGTCACAGTATGGACAAATTTATTTTCTTTTTTGGTAGGATATAGCTTCACTCACCAATCAATTTTTACTTAATCAGGTGGATTTTTTATTAAATCACGGTTTGATCAAAGTCTGGCTAACATGATCTACCTAATAATAAGTCATTAGTCACAAGAAACCGCTTAAAAATACAATGAGGGGGTCGAAAATAGCAGCTGAATATCTAAACATGCCAAAATTGACATTTGTTGACAACACGTCAGAATAGTATACATAGCAACCACTTGAAATCTTAGGCTAGCCACCACTGTCATAAGGTATTTTTGAGGATGTAAGTACGAAATGCAATTGTTTGAACACGAACAAGCTGCTGGGTTGTGATAAAAGTCTGCAAATAAAATAATAAAGACTGAAAACTTACATGAAACTCACGAAGCGAAGAAACCTTTGTTGCCAAGAGTTACCCCTCTTTAAGTCTCGGATAGCAGGCCGGAATTATTCCTATCACCCGTCTCTTAAAATGCCACAGTAAGACTAATTTCCCGTTCTTTTAAAAAAATCTTCAAACGTTAAAAAAAATTTATATCGATATCCGAATAACATTTTCTTTCATAATTCATTTACTAGACACTCGAGAATCCAGAATTTTAAATTTGAAGGAAAGCCAGGACGGCCTAAATCTGTGTTGAGAATATTTTGAAAAATGAACGCAAGAACATGGGCAAATAACGGCTTTTTGAAATAGGTGTAAAAATGTTTCCTAAATAGTTCCTAAGAAAATCCCTAAATATTTGAGCTACAATATCGATAAACACGTTCCTGTTAAGTATTTATCGGGAGTTTATTGTCCAAAAAAAAAGGCTCCAAAAAGGGAAAATACTAGATTTTCGACGTACCTTTATTTATTTTCTAACCATCGAAATCGTACCATTGAGATGCCATATAATAGTCCTTTAATGGGGCTATCCAAAGACACTTTACTTATTTTGGTCCGGTAATATCTGACAGCGAAATCAAGCTTTTCGGAAGAGCGCCTATTTTTAAACCTTTTTTTTTCATTTTTTTAATACTTCCGGTATGGAGATTATTTTCGGGATAGTTTTAATAACCGGTTTCGGCAATTATATAGCCGCAAGGCTCTGTAATAATATATTGCATTATCTGATCAGATAAAATGCCCCTGAGAAATCATATGTTTAAAAGTGCCAAAAATGCAAAAATGTCAATATATCGAAAATTAAATTTCAATAACTGAATACATTTTATACATTATTGGAATCGGCATAAGATGAGCTATCTAAATATAAAAACATTTTTTGAAAATCTGTAAAAAAAAAAAATTAATAGAGCTTTTTTCAAAATTTCACAATTTTTCGACTTTTTTCGATTTTCAGTTCGGTATTTGACCTATTACAAATATTTCAAAGTCTTAACGGAATGTTTGATACACAAGACTACCGAAAGGTCTCTAGATAGATGCAGTTTAAGAAAAAACGCTGGAGCAGTTTTCGAGATAAAGGCGTCCAAAAACGCTCCAAATCAGAAAATACTTGATTTCCAGAGTGTCATATTTTGCTGCTTGGTCATAGTATCTGTGTAAATTGGTCATCATACGACAGTCCATTCCCCGAGCCACTCAACGAAAGCTTAATTCGTTTAATCCATTGATATTGGACGGAGAAATCGAGTTTTTCCCCCAAACACCCATTTTTTGCGTTTTTTTCGAAATATCGGGCATTATTTCCACTACTTCCGGTTAACGGATCGTTGTTGAAATTGCTTTATAAAAAGGTCTGACTATATAGCTTTATGTACCAGAGCTTACAGAAATATCGGATTATTCTTTCCAAAAAATATAAGGGTGCGGAAAATGGCAGAAAATTTGAAAAAAATCGAAAAATAAAGGGCAATAACTCGGAATGAAACTTGTATTTCTGGAATAGGATGGTCTTCAGGCATCCAAAAATGTAGGTGAAAATTTTGAAAAATAACAAAAATGTCTCTTTTGTCTCTTTTGTTCAGTTTTCGAACGCTAGAAGTCGGCGACGAAGTTTCAAAATTTCAAAATTTTCAACTGCTATCGTCCGAGAAAAGACTCAGGGTTTCCGAAAATGTCATTTGTATGAAAATAGGTACAGAATTGACGAATCTACAGCCGTTTTTTAATTTTTTGATACCGCACGAAATTCTGTCACTTTTGGTCTGCGCAGAAGTTTCAAAAGTGATTTAATGAGTAGCCACCACCTAGTTGCCCGATAGAATATTTGGTTCCAGATCGATATCTGTTTTCGATCATGGAGAAATAGGCTTCGGGGATAAATAATAATAACAATTTTAGTAAAAACAATAGTCTTTCAGACGAAAGTCTGAAAGCCTAATGACCGTAATTCTGACGCTCATGTGCAGAATGGTCATATAGACCATATTGCTAATATCTGTACTCATTCAAGTTTAACTCCTGGTAGATGTACTACAACTATGCCTGATAGGATAAGGAAGAATGCAGCTGATTTAGAATATATTTCACCAGATGTACAAAGAAAGATTGTCAGGGGTGAGAACATTAACCTTAATTTACTTTTGATTCCTCACTATGACCTACCTACTAGCGAGAATGATCAAAAGTTAGACAAAAGACGTATATAGAAATTTGTCAATTGGAGAATTTATAATTGCCTTTAATCGTTATAAGCGTATTATTTGTTCCCCAGATGCATTCCCACATAGGAATTCTGAGTTAGATTTGTACTTCTTGCACATCATAGAAACCTACAATATATGGCCAGACAAGTTCTATGAATACCACAAGTTATTTACAATCAAATGTGCCAATGCACTTATGCAACACAATATTTTGATAAACTGGGCTTCAGAAGATCCTGATCTGTTAAGAAGAGTTGTCGCAGGGGCACATGTAACTCATGTAATCAATCAACTTCACACGCAACACTTATATATATGTGCTCCCTGAAAGCCAAAATACATGGACATATTTCTGTTCAACAGAGAAATTTTCCATACAGATGCTTACACGTACGTCAAGGTGTTTCAGGGTTTTCTCACTAGGGACCGGGAATCTTCAAGTTTTTACGAAAAAAGGTAAGAAACTACCCTTATCATCTAGAATCTAATACACATCAAGAATGTGTTAAATACCGTCAAGATTCATCAAAAACCGTCCAGTTTGTGCTACCGTGTAGATTTAGAAACACCGTCTAGTTTTGTCATCGATCGTCTACTTTACGACCGTCCAGTTTCTCGGGATGTTTTAGATTTGAAAGGGGTTTAGTTTTTAGCAAGGCCTTATTTTCCCGTACGTTGTCTAGAAATGAACAGAGTGTTTAATTACTAACGGCGTTTAGTTTTTACGCCAAATTACCACTTTACCGAGAGCCGTCTAGAAACTTACGGGTGATTAGAAATGCAATGCCGTTTTCTTTTCATGTCTTTTAATTAGTTTGCCGGGTGTCATCTAGAAAACGTACGGCGTTTGTTTTTGTGTGAAATATTTAATTTCTATCTCCCAATTTTAGAAACTATGATCCGATTTAGAATCTTAGCATAGTGTCTAAAATTCTCGAATGAATTGCATATCTGTTGAATATCTTCTGTATTGCCGACGTCCGTTGGGAAACGTACATTTGCAATGAATTGACAATTTCCCCGGCGTAAATAAAACTCAACAATTTATTTATTAGAAATTAACGAAACAAATGGACGTTTTTCTTGTTTCTTATAATCTTGTTTTCTGGGTTATTTACCCGCTCCCGCCATCAATAACAAATGTATTTGTGAATTTACAAATTAATGGGTGCGGTACTCATTGCGACCACAATGACGTAATTTTCGACATTTATCAAGGCGCATTCGGGGGACTGTTTTCGTCAACATTTATTTTTGTATCCCGTGGAAATGTTGAAGAAATGCAGAAGGAGAGGAATTGTTAACAGGCACAGTTTTCCCCCATTGACACGGACATGGACCGCAAATCGTATCTAAATATATTTCTTACCTGGGTCGTAATATATCATCACTAATAGATAAATCACATACCTCTAATATAAGCATATAATAATAATATGATGATAAAAAGACGGCCACAAGCTTTTGAGCGGCCTTGTAAATAAATAAAGTAAATCATGCAGACATATATTACTACACCGCTACCGCACGATCCAGTCATTGTTTTACAATTCATACTGTCGATTCATGCACGCTTTTCACACGGAATTGTTCTTTGATGTTGATGTTGATAGCATAAATGATTTGATAGAGAAAGAATTGTGCTCGTTGAAGTATGTGAAATTAGATGACGCTATCGAAAAAATTAGACTATTCAAGACAAATGCTATTTTATGTAAAACTGATATGTCTGATGCATCAAACAGGTTCCTCATATTCTTAATCAGTGGCACGTATATCAGTACTAACACTCAAGCTTCACTCATTTCATTCACTCGGTCCACAATTTTTTGTGAACAGTCTACAGCTCACAATTTTTATCGGATTTCAATGAAACTTAAAATATAGGTTTATCACCCTAAGATCTCGGTTCCGTTCGATATTGGCATGTATCAGACTGTAACTTCATGGATTATTGTCCCTGATTGTACAAAAAATCACGTTTTTAGCTTGTGAACAGCGTAGAGGTCACAATTTTGAACCTATTTGGATGAAACTTGAAATGCATGTTTATAACCCAAAGATCTTGGTTCCTTTCAATATTTGCGCCCTTGAATTATGGCCCCTGATTGTCCGAGAAACCGCCCTTTTTAGCTTGTGGTCCCTCGCGAGGTCAAAATTGTTATCCGATTTATAAAACTGTTTGATTATATCACCGTTACATGGTTATAGAGGTTGAGTTCGAATTTCGTGAAAATCGGACCAAAATTCACAGACAAAATGTTAAATCAAGGCTGTGGACCCGATAGGGGTCACAATTTTGAACCAATTTTGATGAAACTTGACATGTATGTTTATTACCCAAATATCTTGGTTCCTTTCGATATTTGCACCTATCGGACCGTATCTTCCTGAATTATGTCCCCTGATTGTCCAAAAAATCGCTTTTTATACGCCCACATTTTCATGTAGATGTAATATGTCATCGCCCCTGTCCCTCCGGACTTGCGTTCGTCCGTCCACAATTTGTTTGTGGACTCTCTACAGGTCACAATTCTTATCTGATTTTGACGAAACTTGAAATATAGGTTTATCCCCAAAAGATCTTGGCTGCTTTCAATATTGGCATGAATCGGATCAAAACCTCATGGATTATGGCCCTTGATTGTACAAAAAATCACGTTTTTAGCTTGTGGACCCTATAGAGGTCACAATTTTACACCGATTTTGATGAAACTTGACATGTATGTTTGTAACCCAAAGATCTTGGTTCCTTTCGATATTTGCGCCTATCGGAATGTAATTTCCTGAATTATGACCCCTGATTGTCCGAAAAATCACCCTTTTTAGTTTGTGGTCCCTCTGGAGGTCACAATTATTATCCGATTTAAAAAAACGTTTGATTATATCACTGTTACACCCTAAGGACGTTTGAGTTCGAATTTCGGGAAAATCGGACCAAAATTGCCGTACAAAATGGCCGCCGTTTGTACGCAAATACTGTTAAAAAATGGTATATCATGGTTGTGGACCCTGTAGAGGTCACAATTTTAATTCGATTTTGATGAAACTTGAAATTCATGGGTATAACCCAAAGATCTTGGTTCCTTTCCATATTTGGGCATTTCGGATCGTAACTTCCTGAATTATGGCCCCTGATTATACGCAAAATCGCCTTTATTTTAGCTTGTGGTCCCTCTGGAGGTCACAATTATTATCCGATTTAAAAAAACGTTTGATTATATTACCGTTACAACGTAAGGAAGGTTGAATTCGAATCTTGGTTCCTTTCCATATTTGGGCATTTCGGATCGTAACTTCCTGAATTATGGCCCCTGATTATACGCAAAATCGCCTTTATTTTAGCTTGTGGTCCCTCTGGAGGTCACAATTATTATCCGATTTAAAAAAAAAATTGATTATATTACCGTTACAACGTAAGGAAGGTTGAAATCGAATTTCAAGAAAATGGCCGTCGTTTGTACGCGAATACGGTTAAAAAATGGTATCAAGGTTGTGGACCCTGTCAGGGATGGCAATTTTCCGCGGATTTGCGGATTTCCTCCGATTTCATTTCAATTTTGATCATTTCTGTGAATCATCTAAATCCGTTGAGATAATTTTAGGGGGGGTAAGGTACTCTATTTTTATTCGTGGCTCGTGTCATAAAAATTCTTCTCGACTCGCATCGGGTCAAACTCGGTTCGTATTTTCCTCGAGTTATCGGCAACTTCCGTTTGTTTGTTACCGACTTTGTGATTGGATGACTAAAAGATTTTGACCAATGAAAATGCTTGTAGCATGTTACTTCCCAAAATTAATGTTAGCGTGGTCAATCGAGTATCGAGATTACTTTTATTTATAACATGTAGATAGAAAGAGGATGTGAATATTTATAACATGTAGATAGAAAGAGGATGTGAATATTTATAACATGTAGATAGAAAGCACTCAAAGCAGAGACCTGTTTCTAACTTAAAATAAAATCATAAATCCAAACTTCAGTAGATATTCTAGTTTGATAGAATTTTGGATTTTCTATAACTTAACATTTTGTGAAATAGGCCTTAGTACTACGATTTATTGACCAGAATGAAGAGTCAGACATTTTTTCAAAAGTTATTTTATACAAAGAAAACAGTGATCAAGCCCCATTTTCAAAATAGTAAGTTGATATTAGTACACAATTTAGCTCATTTAAAGTCCTGTGTATTTTGTTTTTCTAATCACTTACATACTCCAAATTGGTTGTAAATTAGTGAAAATTTTTCGCCTTCAGGGGGGCTGTCCGCCCCCCAGACCCCCCTTTCAGGTCACCCAAAATTTCATTTCAGCTGAAAAATATTTTTCTTGTTGCCATCCCTGCCCTGTAGAGGTCACAATTTTAATTCGATTTTGATAAAGAAGGTTGAGTTCGAATTTCGTGAAAATTGTACCAAAATTGCCGGACGAAATGGTCGCCGTTTGTACTCGAATAGTGTAAAAATATGGTATATCATGGTTGTGGACTGTCTACAGGTCACAATTCTTATCCGATTTTGACGAAAAGTCACATTTCTAGGTTGTGTACCGCCAGACCATAATCATTGTCGGCTTCCAATTTCATGAATATCAGATTGGAACTGACCATCAAAATGGCTGCTCCCAATACCATATGAAATACAGGACTTAATGATTTAGGAAAAATCACTTTCGGTATAGTCTCTATCATCCATACAAATATTCTTCGAGTATTAGTCTGGATGGGTCCTCAAAATTTGACGGAAAATAGGTCATTGTCTGGATTATCCAGTATTTTAAGTTACCACGCACTGAATTTATCAAAACAACTCGCGTGTCAACGATGACACTCTTTAAAATTTTGTTGTGTAAATGTTTCAATTGAAATGGTAATTTTCTCTCGTCATGAATCAGACGTGTGGCTTCTCACAATCTTCTTAATTCTTCATCGCGATGCATGTTATTCCTCGTCTCTATTTTGTTTCTAATAATAGATGTGCTAAGTGAATTGTGGGATATATTTCAACCACGCTTTATAGAATCTAGCAAAATCGGCCCGGCTTCATAAGATCTAGCACTTACCGATACTTTCATTGGATACTTTAGCCAAAAGGTTCCATTGCCCATGCGTAACCAAATGTTTGGTTTTTTATGTGGTAGATTATCCAGTAATTTTCGTCAAAAATTGAGAACCGACCCAGACCCTCCGTGCGTTGAAGACTAGGGGGTTCTGGGTGACAGAGACTACTTTCGGTATTGCTTGTTCTTTATCCATCTCTCGAAAATGTGGGCGTATCCTGCCTGACAGTGCCAGCCTATCTTTTTTTTAGTTTGTGGTCCCTGTGGAGGTCAAAATTATTATCCGATTTAAAAAAAACGTTTGATTATATCACCGTTTGGTAATGATGAATGAGTCTGAATTTTGAACTGATTTTAATGAAACTTGAAATACATGTTTATAACCTAAAGATCTTGCTTCCATTGCATATTTGCGCATATCGGATCGTAACTTCCTGCATTATGGTCCCTGATTGTACGAAAAATCGCCTTTATTAGCTTGTGGACGCTATAGAGGTCACAATTTTAATTCGATTTTGATGAAACTTGAAATACAAGATTATAACCTAAAGATCTTGGTTCCTTTCGATATTTGCACATATCGGATTGTAACTTCCTGGATTATGGCCTCTGATTATACGCGAAATCGTCTTTATTATTTTGTGGTCCGTCTGGAGGTGACAATTATTAATTGATTTAAAAAAATATTTGATTATATCACCGTTACACTGTAATGAATTTTCGGTTTGAATTTCATGTACATCAGACAAAAATTCAGACATCCCATTGTTTATCATTTGCTACATTTGTGTTCAGTCTAGTTGTCCCCCGCCTTTCGAAGAAAGTTGGGGGACTATTAAAATGGGTTCGTCCGTCTGTCTGTCTGTCTGTCCGTCTGTCTGTCCCTCCGTCACACTTTTTGGGACACAATAACTCTCTTCCTAATTGAGCTAGAATGTTCAAACTTGGTGTATGTGTTTATTAGGTCAATGCCTTGATGGAGTTCGAAGATGAGCATTTTCCGCTAAGGGTAAGCAGAGATAAGCAATTTGATTGGTTGACGCTTTGGGACACGATAACTTTAGTTCTAATTAAGTGAGATTTATGAAACTTGGTGTATAGTTTCATTATAGTAATACCTTGACTAAGTTCGATAATGAGCATTTTCTGCTCAGGGTAAGCAGAGCTATACGCAATTTGATTGGTCGAGAATTTGGAACACAATAACTCTCCTTCTAATTGAGTTAAAATGTTCAAACTTGGTGTATATGCTTATTAGGTTAATGCCTTGATGGAGTTCAAAGATGATCATTTTCCGCTTAGGGTAAGCAGAGATAAGCAATTTGATTGGTTGATGCTTTGGGACACGATAACTTTAGTTCTAATTAGGTGAGAGTGATGAAACTTGGTGTATAGTTTCATTATAGTAATACCTTGACTATGATCGATAATGAGCATTTTCTGCTCAGGGTAAGCAGAGCGATAAGCAATTTGATTTGCCGAGACTTTGGAACACAATAACTCTCCTTCGAATTGAGTTAAAATGTTCAAAATTGGTGTGTATGCTTATTAGGTCAATGCCTTGATGGAGTTCGAAGATGAGCATTTTCTTCTTACGGTAGGCAGAGATAAGCAATTTTTGGATGACACTTCGTGTTCAGTTTGATTGGTCAATACGTTTGAAAAAAATAAATGTGCAATTAATTAATATGTGTCATCTATTTATTTTGGGATTTCGGCGGGGGACATCAGCCTCACTGTTGGCTTGTTTAAACTAGTTTTTGTGGTACCATGACATAGTTCTGAGTGTGGGCTGATACTATCCTGTCTCTTCTCATATGTTGTATCTACATGAACCTTTATCTTTTAAAGCCGTTTCTAGTACCCATTGTCAGATTTCCCTGTTTTGGGCTAGTCATTCTTTACTGTATTCCAGTGGCAATACATTTGGCAGAACAGGGGGCTCTAATTTAGCCCACCATGAGTATATTGGGGGGTCAGGGAATATATAATTATTGGAAGTAGTAAAATGTGTATTTTTATACGTCCACATTCATAATGTGGACATTATGCCATTATGCCATAGTCTGTGTGTTTGTATCTATGTCTGTGGGTTGCCTACAGGGCGCAATTCTTCATGGATTTTCTTCAAACTTTGTATACTTATTCTATTCTTTCTAGCCACGCCCATTCCTTGTATTTATTTGTTTGTCGTCTACAAGCCTCCTTTCTTAACGTATCATCTTGAAACTTTGAATACTTATTCTTTGTACCCTAAGGAACATCCCTATCATTTGGGGTGCATACCCAACTCCCAGGGGCAGAGCCACGCCCCTTTTCTTTTTGTGTGTTGCCTACAGGCCACAATTCTTAATCAATCATCTTGAAACTTAAAATACTTATTCCTTATACCCTAAGAATGACCCCTTTTGTTTTTTGGCGACCCCCCTGGGACAGCAACGGCCATTACTTGTATATGGGTCATTCCACAAATGAGGGGTCCAAAGTGGGACATGGGTACTAAAATTTTAAGTAATCTCAATCACTGATAAACTTATACCAATAATAGGAGTAATGTATGCCATTTGCGGGACAGTTAATGATTTCTCATTGTTGAGTTCCAAAAAAAAGTAATGAACGATTTTACATGACAGGTTACGTACAGATTTCTCGTGTAAAGGGACACCAAATTAGACTTTTAATGCTAAATTTCTGTGGATGTATAATATATATTAATGTGATTATGATGTATTATTATTCAAATGAGGCACCTTCATAAGAAATCTAAGCAGAAATAGTGAATATTTGTGCCAACACCTCTTGTCAGCCAATGTTGATTACATGGATATTCCCAACTTCTCGATACAAACTTTAAAGTGTCTTTAGATGTTTAAAAAATTTTTTTTTTACAAAATTGTCGAAGTTTGTATGACCCTAACCCTCGACATGAACTACTGTACTTGAAAATCTGCATTGTATCATGAAAAATCACCAAGGAAAGGTTTAATGTGATCCGGAGTATTGCAGTTTCGCGTGTAAAGGGACACCAAATGTTGACCACTTGCCCACTAATAATTTAATCAAGCCATATTAAGTAGTATTTCAACTTTAAAACTTGAACAATGAATGAACTTTCAAATATTAAAAAAATATAAAACTTTCAACATTCAAAATGAGTAGCAGTCTTTGAGAATTGCTTGTGTCCCTTTCAATAGCTTACGTTGTGAACCCGTTTAGCCAAACAATTAATTAAAAAAGACTTGAAAGAGCAAGGTAACATTTCAAAATTGTCAGCTTGTCACAGGGAAGCAAAGAAAATAATGGAGCATTAGTTACATACGTGTATACTAATACAATATCTCGTTAATGATAGGGACACGACATTTTTGGTTTCCCATTTTTATAATAATATTCCGACACTGCAACCATTCTGTCACGTGATCCCCGAATACCAAGGAACCGATAATTTTCAGGTATCGAAGAATACTATTATTTTAGACTCGGCAATTATAACGTTCAGCATTTATGCACCGTATGCAAGAGGAAAATTCTCGTCACAACGTAATTTCGATCACAACGTAAATACTGGGACACTAAACTTTGATTTGAACGTATTCAGAAAATATCCATTCGCCGGGCCATCGACTGCTTTGGATATGTTTATCATGTGACTGTAAACTAAACATCTCTCTCTGACGTAATTCACGGGTTATAGACGGCGTTACCGGTGGTATAAACAAGCACTTCGTAAATTGAACGAGGGACGCAATTTTGAATATCGATAAAGCTAATAAAATTTTTACGGACAATTTTACACAATACATCTGATTACGTATTCGGAATTTGTTATTTATTACAACGCCAACGAGATGGAATAGAGATGAAACATTTTGGTTTTATTTTTCAAGTTAATATCGTGGCTAAACTGACAAAAATACAACGTAAATATTGGGGACACAAAAATTTACGTTGTGAGGCGTGAATAAAAATCCTCCGACTGAGATTATTTAACATTTGTTTAGAAATGAAAAATTACCAAACGAAATTTTACATCTTCTGCTGCATGTCTTATGAAAATATTTGGAAATATTAGTATTTTGCTCAACATGGTCTAGTTGTTAAAATGTTAAGTAAAAAATGTCCCCAAAACGTAACACAAAATTTCAGGGACACCATGAATTACAACATAAAAAAATTTAACCACAAACCGATTTTCTATGTTTTTATAGAACATAAGTATAAAATAATAAACATATTACATGATGAATTACTTTTTTAAATAATTGGTGATCAGAAAATAGTTATTTTTGCTGCTTTGAGCAATGATATGTATGAATTTTCAATTGGACCCCTCATTTATGGAATGACCCATTTGTTTGTCTGTCGTCTACAGACTGCATTTCTCAACGTATCATCTTAAAACTTTGCATACTTTTTCTTGGTACCTTAAAGCCCCAATAACACTCTTGTTGTAACTGAAAAATATGTCCCAATCTTCATTCTGGGCAACAAATCGTATTATTTTAGAATATTCCAATTAAATGATGATATAAATTTCATCTTAACACACCTAATTTAAAAATTTGGAAATATTCAACCAATTGATTTGAAAAGTCTAACGTAAACCTTTTCAAATGTGACTTGGATTTTAAAATATTTTCGAACCCTCTGGACAAATAAAATAGGTTGTAATGGATAATTTACACAACAGGTAGGACATTTAAACCTCTAGTACTTAGAATAAGGGTATTATTTATTTTCTGGAGCTACCAAGCCAGCAAGAATGTTATTGTCCCTTTAAGGAAGATCCCTATTGTTTTTGATGCATGCCCGACCCCCAGGGAGAGTGCCATGCCCATTTTCTTTTTGCATGTCTGTGTGACACCTACAGGCCACAATTCTTAATCGTTTTGAAAATTTTTTTTTATATACTTATTCCTTATACCCTAAGGCTGACCACTATTATTTTTGGTGCATGCTGGACCGCCTGGGACAGAGCCATGTTTTTATGTCTTGTGTTCACCTACAGGATGCAATTCTTAACAGATCCTTTTAAAACTTTGCTAACCTATTCCATATACCCTATGACCCCTATTGTTGTTGGTGATTTCCTACCCCCCAGGGGCAGAGCCATGCCCATTTTTACTTCGTGTCTGTGTGTGTTGTCTTCTGAATGGATCGTCACGCCCAATTTTTGAGTTTGTCGTTTACAGGCCGTAATTTTGAATGAATCAGCTTGGCAGATGTATTCCTGATAGCCTGAGGGCGTCCACTATTGATTTTGGTTAATGTCCCGACCCCCAGGGGCAGAGTAATGCCCACTTTTTGCCTTTAGCGCCTTAAAGCCACAATTCGTATATTGTCGTCACCCCCGGCCGTCCATCCGGCCGACGTCCACAAGCAATTGCTCTAAAGGCTAAAGTTAATATCTAATTGACTTTAAATTTATACACAGGGCATGAGACAAAGAAGCCTATTGTTTTTCAGCGATTTCCGATAATAACTACCAGAGTTATGGCCCTTGATCACTTAAAAAAAAGGCCAAAGTTAATATCCGATTGACTTTAAAATTATACACAGTGTTTAAGGTCATAAGACGAAGAAGGCTATTGATTTTCAGCGATTTCCGATAATCACTGCCAGAGTTATGGCCCTTGATCACTTCAAAAATCTTGTGGACGCTCTAGAGGCCAAAGTTAATGTCCGATTGACTTTAAATTTATATACAGTGTTTAAGCTCATGAGACAAAGAAGCCTATTGATTTTCAGCGATTTCCGATAGTCACTGCCAGAGTTATGGCCCTTGATCACTTCAAAAATCTTGTGGACGCTCTAGAGGCAAAGTTAATGTCCGATTGACTTTAAATTTATATACAGTGTTTAAGGTCATGAGACAAAGAAGCCTATTGATTTTCAGCGATTTCAAATAATTACTGCCACAGTTATCTCCCTTGATAACTTCAAAAATCCTTGTCAAGCTATATGGAGGCCAAACTTATCATCCGATTGATACACAGAGTTTAAGGTATTGAAATGAACAAGTATTTTGATTTTCAATGAATTTTTATCACTGATCAGCTAAATCCATGATATTAAATGTTTTGTATACTAATTGTTAGCGTGGGGCAAAACTTTATAAAAAGCAAACACATTCTAATGATTTTCTGATAATTACATAAAGAAATGTTACTCTTAATCAGATTTTAGTGTATTACAAATGTTTCATTACCGAAAAAAGTAAAAATATGCAACAACCCTTGTTGACTGCCCGGATGATATAGCTGCTGTGGGCGTACGTTTCGTTGCCTGGCAACCTATCTTTAACTTTTTCTCTGTTCATCTCTTGCAAAGTGTGGGCCTATCTTGCATGGCAACCTCTTGTGGATATCATACTTCGCACAGTGTTTCGTTTGATTAGAGGTAATTCCACTACTCACTGCTGTAATGTGTTGATATTGTTTTAAATTTTGATTGGTCAGTAGTCCGACTACCAACCAATGACTAGCTGCTCTACAAAATCTTTACATTTAAAATGAGTGACAATATTGGACCAAATATGTTTACATAACGTTACGTCATGGCTCACGATTTTATTATGCCCAATTAACCCGTGCATAGCAGAATACTGCAGTAAAACTAACTGCGTGACAAATGAGGCTATCAAGTCGAATGAAATGTAAACAATACTGTTTGGAAACAAACATACTTTCACCATTTTTAATACCTTAAATCACTGTCCAAAGTTTTAGGGAAGACCCAGATTAAACGACGGACTGTCATGTTGCTGTACTTAAGTGATAGCTTTGATTGAACGGGAAGAATAGACATACTCCGGCAAAAGTTCAAGAATCAGAAGCTAATCCAGCAATGGCCAGAGAGGGATTTCTCGGGCAATTGCTTCAGGAATATGGTGGATGTATACTATTCAAAAAAAGTAGGGGATATTTGATTTTGGGGGCATAATACTAAAATATGCAAATGACTACGAAAAAAGTCACTATAGAACCTAACAGAAGAAACATTTCCAGTTACATGTGACGCCCAAACGCACCAATAGCTACCGCATGGAATGCAGGTGATGCTTGGGATCATCATAGGGGTCCAACCCAAGATTTGCACGACTCTGACTTTGAATGTTACAGTCATTGTGGCAGTGAATTGCAGGGTGGAAACATCAGTTTAATTGTTTTAGTGACCAGAAAACAAATTTTGATATGCGTCGGCTTACCCAAAATGAAAGGTTACGTGCCCTTGGCATGCTACAGATCAGCACAACACAGGCGGTTGTGGCGCGGACGATGAATGTTTCTCAGTCTGTCATAAGCTGGCTATGGTCCAGATACCGTGATACACAATCTGTACAGGACAGACCACGCTCAGGTCGACCAAGGGCGACAACTCAAGCCCAGGATCGATTTATCCGTACCTTGGCCTTGAGAAATCGTGTCATCACAGCAAATCAGATCAGCGCTCGTCTTCAAACAGACACTGGTGTGAGAGTGCGTGGCCAGACAATTCGGAATCGACTGCATAGGGGTCACCTTCCAGCCCGACGTCCTCGCGTGATCCCTTGTTTGAGAGATCGTCACATTCAGGCAAGACGTCGTTGGTGTAGGGATAATCGACGCTGGAGCAATGTGATGTTTTCAGATGAGTCATGGTTCACTGTTGATTTTTTGGACAGACGTAGGAGGGTGTGGCGTCGTCGAAACGAGCGCTTCCAAGACGTCAACGTCATCAGACATGATCGATTTGGGGGTGCTTCTGTTATGGTGTGGGGAGGCATCACTGTTGCTGGAAGAACGACTTTACATGTTATTGCAGGGCGTGTTACAGGCCAGTACTACCGGGACAACATCTTGGCGGTCCATGTTGTGCCGTTCGCACGACGTCATGGCCGCCGTTTCATCTTCCAAGATGACAACGCAAGATGTCACAGGGCCAGGATCGTTACAGGTTACCTCCTACAACAGAACATCACCACATTACCTTGGCCAGCACTGAGTCCCGACCTCTCCCCCATCGAGCATGTCTGTGACATGCTTGGACAGAGGTTACGTCAACGTCCTGCCAATGTCCAAGAACTTGCTGCTGCGTTGCAACAGGAATGGGACAATCTGGACCAAAATGACCATAGACGTCTCATTAGGAGTATGCCACGTTGGATCAATGCTTGTTTGGCAAACAGAGGAGGATTTACCCGTTACTGACTTTGTTGTGATGCTGTGGTAACTTTGCTGTTTGACCCCGGTTATCATTTTACCCTTATAATGGTCAGTCTGTGTCTTACTTGGTCTAACGATCATTTGGAATAAATCGATGAATGTGAACTTCATTTCATTTTGTCATTTGTTTCTTCGTCAGTTTCATTAGGTGACTTTACTAACACTTAAAAATCAAATATCCCCTACTTTTTTTGAATAGTATATGTCTTTGATTTTTGTGGTATTTTTAAAAATTTATAAGCTTAGTGTTTTCTTTTACACAAATCATGTATTTTTAGAAATAATTTGCTGTTTTATTTTCCAATTGTAATTTGTCTGCTTTGGGTTTTTTTGAAGATTCTCCAGGAATTCCTCCAAGTGCAACAGCACATGAGTTATTTAAAGGTTTTAGTTTTATCGCACCTGCATTACTTGGTGAGACAGAGAAAACCAAAGATCTATTAGATATTGAGATTAGTTTAGCGAAGGTAAGCTCACATTACCATATAATTTAACAATTATTTATTCCTTTTACAACCACACATATTTGGTGTGTAGTCAGCTCAGGGAATATTTTACTTTTTTACATTTGATTAGCAGTTTCCCGAAAAATTGTGTAAGAATGCTAATCAATTGTGTAATTGAGTAGCAAAAGTTACCAATTGATTAGCAGTTCTTTAGTATGTAATAGAATTCTTATTTCACATAATTATGTGAGAATAAAATACCCATATATTTGTATTACCAAACACTGAGAACTGCTAAGGAGTTACTTTGTGCACAGACCCCATAGTTTTCTTCTTAATCCTCGTTTTTTCTATGTGTGTCGGAAGATAATTAATTTTCGGACTATTACTCGATTTTACCGGTTTAAAACTGTAAAAAGGTGTGTTAATTAACGAGGGTGAAAAACTGTCTGAGAGGTGGGTTAATTAACGCTAGGTGCGTTTTCTGTAGAGGTGTGTTAATTAACCGACCAGTAAAAAATGAATGTCAATGTTGTGTATTGTTTAATTGGCGTGTTTTCTCGCTAGTTGCGATAACTGCACCAAAGGAGTATAATCAAGGACCAACATGCTTTATCTGACAAGTACGTGTTAAATCAAAATTTGAGAAGTAAAACTGTTTTACCGTGCGATTAATCATTCGGCCAAAGTTAATATCCGATTGACTTCAAATTTACACACACTGTTTAAGGTCATGAGACGAAGAAGCCTACTGATTTTCAGCGATTTCAAATAATTACTTCCAGAGTTATCTCCCTTGATCACTTCAAAAAACCTTGTGACGCTATAGATGCCAAACTTATCATTCGATTGACTTCAGATTGATACACAGAGTTTAAGGTGTTGAAACGAACAAGTATTTCGATTTTCAATGAATTTTGATAACTGAACAGCTAAATCCATGATGTTAAATGTTTCCTATACTAATTGTTAGCGTGGCGCAAAACTTTATGAAAAGCAAACAAATTCTAATGATTTTCAGATAATTACATAATGAGTTGTTACTCTTAATCCGATTTTAGTTTATTACAAATGTTTCATTACCAAAAAAAGTAAAAATATGCGACAACCCTTGTTGACTGCTCGGACGATTTAGCTGCTGTGGGCGTATGCCTGGCAACCTATCTTTAAATATGAAATACGAACAAAAATGTGAGTATAAATGCCCGTCTTACCATGATCATATATATTATTCCATTATCCTATAGAAATAGTATTCCGCCATTGACAAGTACCTGAAAAATCAGTAAATCACGTCCAAAGTAGTTATACAATCGGAAATCAGTAAATCACATCCCAGGTAATGTATCTTCTTTCAATCACAAATGAATTAACGTAGTCTTCCAACTACACACACTGCCAGAAATCAACCTCACAATGGCAGTGCGATAATCTCACGAGACTGATACAAGGTGCCAATAAAAAAAAAGTTGCCACAATCTCTATAGACAAGCTGTCGGTTCAAACAGGAAATGGGCTTCAATGATTAGTGCCTTGATGACGTAATCACGGGATTTGGGTCAGGGTTCAATTTAAGCTGTATCGCATCGCAAAAAGCGGCCCAAATTGCGGTAAAAGCGATAGAATTATTTTATTCATTAGCCAAAAATTGCTTTCAAACTTGTGAAGTGCGATTCATTACATTTTGGATGAGTGTGGAGAATAATTAGGCATATGAAAAAATCAATTTATAAATGCAGGACTAACTTGTTAAATATTCCAAGTTGTGGTCGTGATTAATTTGAACCAGTTTTTATTTCAATATATTCGATAACTAGAAGACAATTATATGCAGACTCCGTTTTTAATCACACGTGTTTATAAAATATGTTACTAAAAATAGAATAAAACAACGCAGAATAGTATGATTGGTTAACTTAACTGGAAACTAAAAGTAGACATCTCGCGAGACACGTGAAACGATGGCATATTCACGGGTTGATAATATTTTGAAGGCAGTTAGGGGGATGGTTTTAAATAAAGAAATGAACCAGCAAAGCCACGTCTACAAATATTTTGATTGGAATGGTGTAACTTAAAGTACATGTAGTTTTGTTTTAGACGATTAGTGCGTCCGGCATCGTGGAGAGACGGTAACTGATTATTTTTTTTGGAGATGTCAGTGTTTTTTACCTTCATCATCCGCACATAAGCCGAAGCAGGGTATACAACGGTCAACGAAGGCGGAAAACGAAGGCGGAAAAACAATCTACTTATACCCCGAAAAATTAGAATTGCAAATCTGAGCAAATGCTATTCAAATTTTGAATTGATTAGCCAAAATGTGAATCTGTCACAAAAATTTGCTACTCATTGGTTTTAGACTAAATTGAACCCTGATTTGGGTCAATGAAATGTTGACTGCAGTACAACGACTTTTTTACACCTAAATCAAACCATATTGCATATTCAAAAACATGGTTTCATATGGCACCTAGACATGTGATCACAGGTGGGAATTAATAAAACAATAGTATTCATCCAATGAAATATTAATCTATATTGTAATAACGAACATTTATGACTTCTCTGTATATTTAAAATAACAACAATGACAGAAATTAAATAAATATAAAACGGCATACTGAATGGATTTGTGATTTTAACGGATTTAGTAATTTGAACACCTATACAAGGTTATCAACAAAGCTACTCGTAAAATTGACCTATTTGCAACCCATTCAGGCTTTTCAGGTTTTAAAATATTTTTACATAACTTTAATAAACTTGTAGCTATAATCCATACGAAGAGAATGTATGTGAAAATTAGTTTGTAATATAAGCAGTTGCCGAGAAAAGGGCAGTTTTGCATAAGTCACTGTTTTCGTAATTTTGCCTGTAAAATAGTCAATTATTAATGGATATTCGCAAAAGTGACATTATTTGATTCAAAAAGCAAGTATGCGTCATATCAA
The DNA here is from genome assembly GCA_948474765.1 of Patella depressa. Lineage (NCBI taxonomy): Eukaryota > Metazoa > Mollusca > Gastropoda > Patellidae > Patella > Patella depressa. The sequence continues at coordinate 2,833,189 of CAOLEZ010000001.1, read as the reverse complement.
GTTGATTATAATTTTAAATTGACACCGGAAGTGACACCATTTGGTCAAAAACTGCATTTTTAACTTTTAAAATCGATATTTTTCAAGCAAGAATTATTTAATATGTTATAATAATATATTAACTTTTGGTTTAAATTCTCATACTAACAAAACTCATACGGTCATATAGATATCATAAAATTGTTTCTAACTTGTTCGGTTGCCGAGAAAAAGGCAGTTTTCTAAAAGTCACTTTTGAAGGTTTTTGGCCCATAAAAGTGTCAATTATTATTTGATTTTCATAAGATGTTCACCCTTTGAAGCCTACTGTCATAGACGATGTTATAAAACTAATTTAATGTTTTTAGTGTCACCGGAAGTAATGTCATTTTGGCAAAAACTGTATTTTTAGCCTTCAAAAACGATATTTTATTCAAATGAGTCTGATTTGTAATATTTTTACAATTATGATATTTGATGCCAATCAACAAATAGAATGGACCAATACGATCATACAAATGCCACAAAATCGTTTCTAACTTGTACGGTTGACGAGAAATAGCCGATTTTCTACAAGTCACTTTTCAAGGTTTTGGGTCTATAAAAGTGGCATATATTATTCGATTTGCATAAAATTTTCATCATGTGATGCCTTTTGCCATTTCTGATTTCATAAAAGTAATTGAACATTTTCATTATCACCGGAAGTACTGTACATAGGGCTGTACGATATTCTCGATATAGTCATTTATCGCGATATGGTATTTTCAGACCCAACTACGATATCATGTGGCCAAATATCGTCGATATAGTGGTTTATCGAATATCGCCAAAAACTTCAAATATCGAAAAAAATAGATAATAAATGCACCATACAGGAGTGGAAATTAGCCGACGGCAATAAACTATAATAAAACTAATGTTTTGAGAATCGTTAAATGTAGAAAACACTAGCGCACTCTCTGCAGCCGTTTTACACTGCATCGTGTATGCATTACTTTTACTTTGTTTTTAGTCGACATTAAATTGTCAGTTGTTACTACATGTAAAGCTTAGGCTTACTAAACGCCTGAAATTTCCCACTACCGCGCTATAAATAGGTTGTTTTAAAAAACGAATATTTTTAGAAAACACTATGAAAATTAATTTCCGAAAGCGTGAATAAAACGATCTATAAATAAATTACTACTGTCACTGTTGGGCCAATGGAATGCTTGAATGGAATAAGTACGGATCATAGTATTTGTTACTGTTTGAACTTATTATATATGACTTGAAGACTGCGTCTACTTACTTTCGCTGCATGTGATATTTGAGAATTTTCTTACGCAGGATCACAAGCAGACGCTTTTTAAACATCAGCGGTTGTGGAGGGCCTAGGTCCTAGTTGAAAAAGAGAAATAAGTACCCAAACGAAAATGCGCAAGTCGTGTTTGGTGAAAAGTTTTTATCCAAAAAGGATGTGTTTTGTTCATTTTGATAAATCTATATTTTAAAAAAAGCAAAGTTCAAAGCAATTCTTACCCACAATTTTTACCCACATTGTAAGCTTTAATGCATTTATATTTAATTTATTTGATAGCAAAGTGACATTATTATTAAGTATCGCGATATTTAACTATATCGTTGAAAAAAATGGCAATATCGATATCGTCCCTTTTTGCAATATCGTACAGCCCTAACTGTACACTTACATTCAACAAATGTATAAAATGAATTGATATTACTGGATTTGGTTGATTCTGCGTCCATTTTATTTGATGTGTGCAATGCTTATGTGGAAACCAGTTTATTGGTTTCTTTGGTACCGGAAGTGACATATGTTCAAGGGTAACGTGGCACCGAAAGTGACACAAGTTCAAAGGTAACGTGGCACCAGTGAAACCCGTCATTCCTGCATGCAGGTCTAGTTATATTTTATTTTTATACGCCCACATTTTCATGTGGACGTATATTGTCGTCGCCCCTGTCCGTGCGGATGTCCGTCCGTCCACAATTTGTTTGTGGACTCTCTACAGGTCACAATTCTTATACGATTTTGATGAAACTTCAAATATAGGTTTATCCCCATAAGATCTCAATCTTATTAAAATATAGATCTATATTTCGTTTTCGTTTTTTATACGCCCACATTTTCATGTGGACGTATATTGTCTTCGCCCCTGTCCGTCCACAATTTGTTTGTTGACTCTCTACAGGTCACAATTCTTATCCGATTTTGACGAAACTTCAAATATAGGTTTATCCCCATAAGATCTCGGCTGCTTTCGATATTGGCATTATGGTCCCTGATTGTACGAAAAATCATGTTTTTAGCTTGTGGACCCTATAGAGGTCACAATTTTGAACCGATTGTGATGAAACTTGAAATACATGTTTATAACCTATAAAGATCTTGGTTCCTTTTGATATTTGCGCATATCGGATCATAACTTCCTGAATTATGGCCCCTGATTATATACGAAAAATCGCCTTGATTAGATTGTGGTCCCTCTGGAAGTCAAAATTATTACCTGATTTAAAAAAAAACGTTTGATTATATCACTGTTACAATGTAGTGAATGTTGAGTTCGAATTTCGTGAAAATCGGACCAAAACTGACAGACAAAATGGCTGCCGCTTGTACACGAATACTATAAAAATATGGTATATCAAGGTTGTGGACCCTGTAGAGGTCACAATTTTAATCTGATGTTGATGAAACTTGAAATGCATGTTTATAACCCAAAGATCTTGGTTCCTTTTGATATTCAACGGATAATAGCGGATTGTAACTTCCAGAATTATAGCCCCTGATTGTATGCAAAATTGACTTGTTTAGCTTGTGGTCCCTCTAGAGATCTCAATTATTATACAATTTTAGAAATAATATTAAATGTTTCGTACCGTATACTAAACGTTAGCATGGGGCAGAATTTTATAAAAACCAAACACATTCTAATGATTTTCTGATAATTACTTAATGTGCGACAACTCTTGTTGACTGCCCGGACGATTTAACTGCTGTGTTGGTGTATGTTTCGTTGCCTGGCAACCTATTTTATTATATTATATTTGATTATATTATGTGTGAAATGGCTTTATTTTACTCCCGCCTCCAACGGAGAATGTAAAATAAAGCCATTTTATATATCGGGCACATGCACCATTCCTTAAATAGCACCATGCCCCTTTAACAAAGAATTGCATGCTTTATTGTGAGGCAAAGAGTCTTTGTACCCTCTGATGCATAGTTTTGAATGTTCAAACTTGATGTAGATGTTCATTTGGTGCATGTTTTGACTGAGTTCAATGATTAACATTTCAAGCTGAAGCTAAGCAGAGCTAATCAATTTCATTGGTCGATATCTTGATAATGAATGACATAAACCCTACAAACTAGTACATACTCCCCCTAATTGACTGTAACTTAGTAAGTCAATAACAAGTTATAGTTTATGTTGTCTTAATTGTTAAACAGAAAATAACTTTAGCACAGGTCTGTTCATTAAAGCAGATTTACCAGAGTTATTCAGTACCTGTATTATGGCTGATTGGTTGTTCCCATTGCACCCAGTGAGTTTTTTCTCCACACGATCCATATTTCAGTTAAAGTTGTAGACCATGGTTAGTTTATCCAGTTTACGGCAAATTCACATCAATCCGACTAAAATTATTATACGCCCACATTTTCATGTGGTCGTATTATGTCGTCGCCCCTGTCCGTCCGGACGTCCGTCCACAATTTGTTTGTGGACTCTCTACAGGTCACAATTCTTATCCGATTTTGACGAAACTTCAAATATAGGTTTATCCCCATAAGATCTCGGCTGCTTTCGATATTGGCATGTATCGGATCAAAACTTCATGGATTATGGCCCCTGATTGTACGAAAAATCACGTTTTTAGCTTGTGGACCCTATAGAGGTCACAATTTTGAACCGATTTTGATGAAACTTGACATGCATGTTTGTAACCCAAAGATCTTGGTTCCTTTCGATATTTGCGGCTATCGGAATGTAATTTCCTGAATTATGGCCCCTGATTGTCCGAAAAATCACCCTTTTTAGCTTGTGGTCCCTCTGGAGGTCTGAATTATTATCCCATTTAAAAAACCGTTTGATTATATCACCGTTACATTGTAATGAAGGTTGAGGTCGAAAATCGGACCAAAATTGACTGAAAAAGAGTGTAAAAATATGGTATATCAAGGTTGTGAACCCTGTAGAGGTCACAATCTTCACTCAATTTTGATGAAACTTGAAACACTTGTTTACAACTTAAAGGACAATATTGGTGCCAGTCATTATCACACATGTGATAGAACTGATTAAACACTTTCCAAATACAATATTACCACAGAGATCATCGCTACCATAGAGGATTAATAAAGGATTCATGAATCGGAAGTGACGAATGCCAAAGGAAAACACGAGTTATCTCTCTATGTGAATGACTGAAGTGACGAGTGATGACAGATAAACGGCCGAATTTCTGCTCACTAATAATTCCTTCAAAGACAAAAAGTTGTTATATGGGACCGCAAGAGGTTATCTGACGATACAGTAAAGTAATTAAGTGTCAAAAGATAAGAGAACACGGGAAAAATAGAAATACTCCGTACAGCCCCTTGTTTTTATTCATTCTATAGGGGAGACCGGGGCACATTGAACCACTTTGTTCACATACATGTTTGTCCTCATTTCATATCAAATGTTTTTATTAGAAGATCTCTTTATTTCATGATCAAAATTAAAAAAAAAAAATCAATATGCCCCCTTATATGGATCAAACCCCGGTTTATCTGGATTGTATAGATTAGACATATGAACTTAAGTACAAGAATTTCCTAGGCTAAGAAGTTAAAAAAATTTTCTCTTTTAAGCGCTTTTTTGAAAAATTCACTGCCTAAGAAAATAATTGACAGCATGTGGCTTATTGATGGAGAAATGGGTCTAAGAAGTTATCTCACTTCTGTACGGTGTTGGGTTGTATAGTATTATTTATAAAGGATATATCCATGGTGGTTCAATGTGCCCCGGTCTCCCCTACCTTATAAAAACATGGTAATGCACGGACTTTTAATCTGAATTTCTTTCCTGTTCTCTTATCTAGTGGCAGTCAATTCTTTTCATGAATTGTAAGATATTCTCTCACAATGTCACACAGCAACTGTAGGTCTTCGAGGGAATTATTAGTGAGCAGATATTCGCCCATGTATCTGTTATCACTTGTCCCTTCAGTTAGTTATATAGAGGAATAACTTGTGTTTTCCTTTGGCCTTCGTCACTCTGATTCATGAATCCTTTATTACTCCTCTATGGTAGCGATGATCTCTGTGTTAATATTATATTTGGGAAGTGTTTAATCAGTTCTATCAAATATGTGATAATGACTGGCACCAATATTGTCCTTTAACAATCTTAGTTCCTATCGATATTTGTGCATATCGGATTGTAACTTCCTGAATTATGGCCCCTGATTGTACGAAAAATGACCTTTTTTATACGCCCACATTTTCATGTGGACGTATTATGTAGTCGCCCCTGTCCGGACGTCCGTCCGTCCACAATTTGTTTGTGGACTGTCTACAGGTCACAATTCTTATCCGATTTTGACAAAACTTGAAATATAGGTTTATCCCCAAAAGATCTTGGCTGCTTTCGATATTGGCATGTATCGGATCAAAACCTCATGGATTATGGCCCCTGATTGTACGAAAAATCACGTTTTTAGCTTGTGGACCCTATAGAGGTCACAATTTTGAACCGATTTTGATGAAACTTGACATGTATGTTTGTAACCCAAAGATTTTGGTTCCTTTCGATATTTGCGGCTATCGGAATATAATTTCCTGAATTATGGCCCCTGATTGTCCGAAAAGTCACCCTTTTTAGCTTGTGGTCCCTCTGGAGGTCACGATTATTATCCGATTTAAAAAAACCTGTGATTATATCAACGTTACACCCTAAGGAAGGTTGAGTTCGAATTTCGGGAAAATTGGACCAAAATTGCCATACCAAATGGCCGCCGTTTGTACGCGAATACTGTTAAAAAATAGTATATCAAGGTTGTGGACCCTGTGGAGGTCACAATTTTGATTCGATTTTAATGAAACTTGAAATTCATGGTTATAACCCAAAGATCTTGGTTCCTTTCGATATTTGCGCATATCGGATCCTAACTTCCTGAATTATGGCCCCTGATTATACGCAAAATCGCCTTTTTTTTAGCTTGTGGTCCCTCTGGAGGTCACAATTATTATCCGATTTAAAAAAAATGTTTGATTATATTACCGTTACACCGTAAGGAAGGTTGAGTTCGAATTTCGGGAAAATCGGACCAAAATTGCCATACAAAATGGCCGCCGTTTGTACGCGAATACTGTTAAAAAATGGTATATCAAGGTTGTGGACCCTATATAGATCACAATTTTGAACCGATTTTGATGAAACTTGACATGCATGTTTATAACCCGAAGATCTTGGTTCCTTTCGATATTTGCGCTCATTGATTCGTAACTTCTTGAATTATGGCCCCTGATTGTACGAAAAATCACCCTTTTTAGCTTGTGGTCCCTCTGGAAGTCACAATTATTTTCCGATTTAAAAAAACGTTTGATTATATCACCGTTTCACCCTAAAGTGCACATAAAATGGTTTTGTAAATTTTTCTGTGTGAGCAGTCCATGGTTATTTTATCCACTTTACGGCAAATTCACATCAATCCGACTAAAATTAATTCAGCTATCTTCACTCAAAGTCGTAAAAATAGACCTCCCGTAAAAACGACTTTGCCAATTATCGAAAACACTCTTAATCCCCTCAGGTGCCAGTGACGTCACAGTGACCGAATGCATATTCGGAATGTTTATTCCTTAATTACCTATATACACCCGGCGTGTGTATTCATTAACGCCTGACTAATTCCTTAATCCCCCTAATTAAATAAAACAATTGACTACGGAATAATTTGTTTTATAATTCATTTCAATTCAAGATTCAATTTAGAATTTGTTTCATAATGTACGGCAGCGATTTTAATATACTCTACCATCGTGTGCAGTCGAAACGATTCGAGATACATTTTCGTCAGAAGAGTTTTGGGGTTCTAATTCAGAATTTGTTTCATTATTTACGGTCGTTCTGTTTTCTCACGGCAGCAATTTTAAAATAATCTACCATCGTGTGCAGTCAAAATGACTCGAGATACATTTTTGTTAGAAGAGTATTGTGGTTCTAATTTAGAATTTGTTTCATAATGTACGGTCGTTCTATTTTCTCGCGGCAGCGATTTAATACCCTCTACCATGTACGGTCGTTCTATTTTCTCGCGGCAGCGATTTAATACCCTCTACCATGTGTGCAGTCCAAACGATTCGAGATGCATTTTCGTCCGAAGAGTATTGTGGTTCGAATTTCCCCGAGTAAAAGAGTACAGGAGTAAAAAGATGTGGTCACGCAAAATATATCATAAACGCCAAACATGATTGAAACGACATTTGTAAATGACGAGAAGGGTCACCTAACTATCTATGTGTATCGCAAGTGTAGTGTCGTTTATAGCTGTCATTAATCAATCAGACTAAAGTTGCACAGAGACTGGGTCATAAATTATTTCTTAAAAGAATGTTGATTAGGTAATCATCTTTTTTTACCCCGGCCAGATCAATTAGCTTTGATCACCGATGTTTTTGTAATAAAGTAGCCTCGTATTATTTGTTGATTGGTGTTTAAACATCTAGATATAAATCATTCGATGGATATAAGTTTGTGATAAGATAAGGTTATATTGTCTAACATCATTTAACTTTTTAAAGAATAAAGATATTTTACAATTAAATTAGTGTATTTGATATTCATTATTACAAAAACATCGGTGAGCATAGCTAATTGATCTGGCCGGCGTAAAAAAAATGAAGACTACGCTTCTAAATTAGAACCACAATACTCTTCTGACGAAAATTTATCTCGAATCGTTTTGACTGCACACAATGGTAGAGTGTTAAAATCGCTGCCGTGAGAAAACAGAACGACCGTACATAATGAAACAAATTGTAAATTAGAACAACAATACTCTTCTGGTGAGAATGTATCTCGAATCGTTTTGACTGCACACGATGGTAGAGTGTATTAAAATCGCTGCCGTGGAAAAACAGAACGACCGTGCATTATGAAACAAATTTTAAATTGGAGCTTGAATTAAAATGAATTACAAAACATATTATCCCGTAGTCAATTGTTTTATTTAATTAGGGGGATTAAGGAATCAGTCAGGCGTTAATGAATACACACGCCGGGTGTATATAGGTAATTAAGGAATAAACATTCCGAATATGCATTCGGTCACTGTGACGTCACTGGCTTCTGAGGGGATTAAGAGTGTTTTCGATAACTGGCAAAGTCGTTTTTACGGGAAACGACTTTGAGTGAAGATAGCTAAATTAATTTTAGTCGGATTGATGTGAATTTGCCGTAAAGTGGATAAGATAAGAATGAACTATCAATCTAGAAAAAAAATTGAGGCCATTTGATGTGCTCTTTAAGGAAGGTTTGAGTTCAAATTTCGGGAAAATCGGACCAAAATTGACAGACAAAATGGCCGCCGTTTGTACACGAATACTGTTGAAAAATGGTATATCATGGTTGTGGACCCTGGATAGGTCACAATTTTAATTTGATTTTGATGAAACTTGAAATGCATGGTTATAAATAACCCAAAGATCTTGGTTCCTTTCGGTATTTGCGCATATCGGATCATAACTTCCTGAATTATTCGAATTTCGTGAAAATCGTACCAAAATTGCCGGACAAAATGGTCGCCGTTTGTACGCGAATAGTGTAAAGATATGATATATCATGGTTGTGGACCCTCTACAGGTCACAATTCTTATCCGATTTTGATGAAAAGTCACATTTCCAGGTTGTGTACCGTCACACCATAATCATTGTCGGCTTCGAATTTCATGAATATCAGCCTGGAATTGACCAACAAAATGGCTGCTCCCAATACAGTATGAAATACAGGACTTAATGATGTACGAAAAATCACTTTCGGTATTGCTTGTTCTCCATCTATCGAAAATGTGGGCGTATCCTGCCTGGCAGTGCCAGCCTATCTTTTTTTAGCTTGTGGTCCCTCTGGAGGTCACAATTATTATCTGATTTAAAAAACCGTTTGATTATATTACCGTTAAACTGTAAGGAAGGTTGAGTTCGAATTTCGGGAAAATCAGACCAAAATTGCCATACAAAAGGGCCGCCATTTGTACGCAAATACTGTTAAAAAATGGTATATCAAGGTTGTGGACCCTGTAAAGGTCACAATTTTAATTCGATTTTGATGAGACTTGAAATTCATGGTTATAACCCAAAGATCTTGGTTCTTTTCGATATTTGCGCATATCGGATCGTAACTTCCTGAATTATGGCCCCTGGTTATACGCAAAATCCCCCTTTCTTTAGCTTGTGGTCCCTCTGGAGGTCACAATTATTATCCGATTTAAAAAAACGTTTGATTATAACACCGTTACACCGAAAGGAAGGTCCAGATTGAATTTCAGGAAAATCGGACCAAAATTGACAGAAAAAATGAAAAAATGGCCGCCGTTTGTACGCGAACACTGTGAAAAAAATGGTATATCATGGTTGTGGACCCTTTATAGGTCACAATTTTAATTTGATTTTGATGAGGAAGGTTGTGTTCTAATTTCGTGAAAATCGTACCCAAATTGCCGCTTGTTTGAGAATAGTGTAAAAATATGGTATATCATGGTTGTGGACTCTCTACAGGTCACAATTCTTATCCGATTTTGATGAAAAGTCACATTTCTAGGTTGTGTACCGTCACACCATAATCATTGTCGGCTTCGAATTTCATGAATATCAGACTGGAACTGACCAACAAAATGGCTGCTCCCAATACAGTATGAAATACAGGACTTAATGCAATCTGTTTCACAGAGAATTACTTACGAATTATCTCTGTAACGGATGCCTGTCCAAAACACGTGCGTTGACTACTCGCCTCATAGTCATTGGCTCAACGGCTCGTGCAATGTTTACTTAACACATAACTGCTTCGGGCAAAATGATGCATTTTACTCATTTTAATACCCATTTACACTAAATAGGAAATATTTTTATACGCCCACATTTTCATGTGGACGTATATTGTCGTCGCCTCTGTCCGTCCGTCCATCCGTCCGTCCGTCCGTCCACAATTGTTTGTGAACAGTCTACAGGTCACAATTTTTATCCGATTTCAATGAAACTTAAAACATAGGTTTATCAACCTAAGATCTCGGTTCCTTTCGATATTGGCATGTATCGGACTATAACTTCATGGGTTATGGCCCCTGATTGTACGAAAAATCACGTTTTTTAGCTTGTGAACAGTGTAGAGGTCACAATTTTGAACCGATTTTGATGAAACTTGAAATGCATGTTTATAACCCAAAGATCGTGATTCCTTTCGATATTTGCGCCAATCGGATCGTAACTTCCTGAATTATGGCCCCTGATTGTCCGAAAAATCGCCCTTTTTAGCTTGTGGTCCCTCTGGAGGTCAAAATTGTTATCCGATTTAAAAAACCGTTTGATTATATCACCGTTCCATGGTTATGAAGGTTGAATTTGAATTTCGTGAAAATCGGACCAAAATTGACAGACAAAATGGCCGTCGTTTGTACGCGAATAGTGTGAAAATATGTTGTATCAAGGTTGTGGACCTTATAGAGGTCACAATTTTGAACCAATTTTGATGAAACTTGACAGGTATGTTTTTAACCCAAAGATCTTGGTTCCTTTCGATATTTGCACCTATCGTAATGTAATTTCCTGAATTATGGCCCCTGATTGTCCGAAAAATCACCCTTTTTAGATTGTGGTCCCTCTGGAGGTCACAATTATTATCCGATTTACAAAAAGTTTGATTATATTACCGTTACACTGTAAGGAAGGTTGTTTTGGAATTTCGGGAAAATCGGACCAAAATTGCCATACAAAATGGCCACCGTTTGTACGCGAATACTGTTAAAAAATGGTATATCAAGGTTGTGGATCCTCTAAAGGTCACAATTTTAATTCGATTTTGATGAAACTTGAAATTCATGGTTATAACCCAAAGATCTTGGTTCCTTTCGATATTTGCGCATATTGGATCGTAACTTCCTGAATTATGGCCCCTGATTATACTCAAAATCGCCTCTTTTTATACGCCCACATTTTCATGTGGACGTATTATGTCGTCGCCCCTGTCCGTCCGGACGTCCGTCCGTCCGTCCACAATTTGTTTGTGGACTCTCTACAGGTCACAGTTCTTATCCGATTTTGACGAAACTTGAAATATAGGTTTATCCCCAAAAGATCTCGGCTGCTTTCGATATTGGCATGTATTGGATCAAAATTCATGGATTATGGCCCCTGATTGTACGAAAAATCACGTTTTTAGCTTGTGGACCCTATAGAGGTCACAATTTTGAACCGATTTTGATGAAACTTGACATGCATGTTTGTAACCCAAAGATCTTGGTTCCTTTCGATATTTGCGGCTATCGGAATGTAATTTCCTGAATTATGGCCCCTGATTTTCCGAAAAATCACCCTTTTTAGCTTGTGGTCCCTCTGGAGGTCACAATTATTATTCGATTTAAAAAACCGTTTGATTATATCACCGTTACACCCTAAGGAAGGTTGAGTTCGAATTTCGTGAAAATCGGACCAAAATTGACGGACAAAATGGCCGCCGTTTGTACGCGAATACTGTTAAAAAATGGTATATCAAGGTTGTGGACCCTGTGGAGGTCACAATTTTGATTCGATTTTGATGAAACTTGAAATTCATGGTTATAACCCAAAGATCTTGCTTCCTTTCGATATTTGCGCATATCGGATCGTAACTTTAAATTTATACATAGTGTTTAAGGTCATGAGACAAAAAAAGCTTACTGATTTTCAGCGATTTCCGATAATTACTGCCAGAGTTAAGGCTTGATCACTTCAAAAAATCTTGTGATCGCTCTAGAGGCCAAAGTTTATATCCGTTTGATCTTAGATTTATACACAGTGTTTAAGGTCATGAAAAAAAGAAGCCTATTGATTCTATTACGTCATACCACTTCCGGTAATAGATGAGATGTGTGTTCTGCACGTACAACTTCAGTGTGTTAGCTAATATTAGAGCAGGTCAGACGTGGTTTGACAGAGCTCTGAAATATTGATTGGTTCTACAGTCAATGTATGAGACTAGTTAATTTTCATACTTCAGATTATAATAGTATTCGATTGTGATTACTACGAGGTAGTTATTAGACTTTGGTTTGAGGCTATTCAATCAGTGAACTTTGGTTTGAGTTTATTCTTTATTTCCTGTTTTAAAATGGCCGACGCCATGCTGTCTAAAGATAATCTCAAGTCTTCTGGTTCTACAAATAGAAGGAGAAGCAAAGAACCAAAGAAGAGGACTTCTTCGGAAAAAGAAGATGCAGTTCCTTCAAAGAAGGTGCTAGCAAGTCCCCAGGCGGCGTGTTCGTCTCAGGCCGCATGTTCGTCTGAAAAAACTTTAAACATTGATAACTCATCGGCTTCATTAGCGGAAGTGATGGCTGTTCTCGCCGAAATCAGGAACGAACAAAATTGTCAGAAGGGACAGCTAAACATTATGCAGAGCCAAGTGGACGAGGTCTACAATGTGTCATATGAGGGTTTCGAAGGATATGTTGATCCAAACGAAAATTGTAAAGAAACTTTAGAAAGTAATGATATTGTCGTTGACAATAATAATAATGACGTTCAACAGTCAGAACTTGTGTCTAAGGACAGTGACAGCACTGTAGTGAAGATGTCATCATTTATTAAAGCAGGAAGAAATTTACAAGTTAAAGATAAACTTGGTGAAAGAGTTAATGACGATTTGGCCGACATTGTAAGCACAATTTTTCGGGATGGTATCTCGGAGGAGAGATATCAAGAACTTATGAAAGATACTCTAAGACCAGAAAATTGTACGTCTCTCACCAAAACCAGGGTGAATCAGTTAATTTGGGACTTGTTGAGCCCACAGACACGTACCAGTGATAGTTTAGTGCAGCAGCACCAAAGCACAGTAATAAACGCAGCAAATAAGTTAATTCAACTTTTGGATAAAGTTGAGAAGTTCGGTTCTGTCTCAGGTGAAGAATCAATTCAAATTCAGAAAAGTCAGATAATCGAGATCGTTGATATTGGCATGGACAGTTTAGGACGCATGGCCCAATTTAATAAAATGACTAATTTGAAAAGGAAAGAAAATCATCGTTCTGACTTGAGTCACAAATTTCATCATCTAAGTTCTCCATCTGTGCCATTTACTGATCAATTATATGGAGATGATGTACCCAAAAGCATTAAAGAAATACAGGATGTGAATCGTGTTGGCAAAAGAATTGGCCGACCTATTAATAGGGGTTGTGGTTTTTCTGCATTTTCTGAAGTTTCCAGAGGTGGAACCTTTAGAGGTCGTGGCTCATTTAGAGGTCGTGGATCCTTCAGAGGTAGAGCGTCATATGGATATCGGCCCAGGAATGAAGGCAATTCCAACTTGGGTCAGTCAAAAAACTACAGAGGCCACGCTTACCAGAAAAAGGAACGATTAGTTCAGGTAAGTGATACTAGTCAATATACTTGTAAGACAGATGCACAATTTGTGGCAGGCAGACTGAAAATTTTTTCTCATAGTTGGAAAAATATAACTTTGGATGTAAATATCCTTGACATAGTAGAAAATTGTCACATTGAATTCATAAATGGAGTTCGCCCTGTACAGGAAAAAATCCCATATCAAGTCAAATTTGATAAAATTAAAGAAAAAGCTATTGATTTACAAATAAAAGAATTTTTGGAAATGGGCATAATCAAAGAGGTAGAATATGAAGCAAGTCAGTTCATATCTACAATATTTACTGTACCAAAGAAAGATTCATCAGAGCAAAGAATGATTTTAAATTTAAAACGGTTAAATGAATTTATCGAACCACATCATTTCAAAATGGAGACATTTGAGTCTGCATTGAGACTAATAACTCCAAAATGTTATCTAGCTTCGGTAGATCTACCTCATGCTTATTATTCAATAAGTATAGCAGAAGAACATCAAAACTTGTTGAGATTTATGTGGAAGGGAAAAATTTTTCAGTATGCTTGCCTCCCTATGGGAATTGCTTGTGCGCCAAGACTTTTCGCAAAATTGATGAAACCAGTATTTGCAACGTTGCGTCAGTATGGTCATAAAATGCACCTTACATTGATGATTCTTTACTAGTTGAAGATTCAATAAATGAATGTTTGGCAAATATTAAAGATACTGTCAATCTTATGGAAAGTCTTGGATTTCTTCACAGAGAATTGTATTTCTTGGGAACATCATAGATTCAGTTGACATGATAGTGGTTTTGACTCTAGAGAAAATGAATAAAATTGAATTTGAGTGTTTATCATTACTCAAAAAAGATAGTAGTAGTATAAGAACAGTTGCAAGAGTTATTGGCCTTATTATATCATCTTTTTCTGCAGTAGACTTTGGACCCTTGTATTATAGAGAATTGGAAAGGGCGAAAATTAAAGCTTTAAAATTTTCATGTGGAAATTTTGGCAAAGATATGAATATAACAAAAGAAATGAAAGATGAGTTGATATGGTGGTCAAATAACGTTCAACAGCAGAAAAGAATTATTGATCGTGGACATCCAGATGTTTCAATTATAACTGATGTCCCCGCTTTAGGTTGGGGCGCTGTTAAGCAAAATGTACATATTAGTGGTCAATGGAATGATAAAGAAAAGAGCTTTCATATAAATTATTTAGAGCTTTTGGCTATATTCTTTGGTCTAAAATCTTTCTTCAAAGATATTTCAGATGTTTTTATTCATGTTTTCTCTGACAATTCAAGTGCGGTTGCCTATATTAACAAAATGGGAGGTATCAAATCCCATGAATTGGATACTTTAGCAAAGCAAATTTGGTTATGGTGTTGTTCGAGAAACATCTGGATATCTGCGGATCACATTCCAGGAAAATATAACCCTGCTGATTTAGCATCCAGAACATTCAATGCAAATGTTGAGTGGATGTTGAATGTCGACATTTTCAGACACTTGTCTAAAATAAGTGGGGTCTCATGTCAATGGATTTGGTTGCTTCCAGACTAAATAAGCAGTTGCCCAGATTTGCTTCCTGGCATCCTGATCCAGATGCAGAAATTGTAAATGCTTTCAGTATTATTTGGAATAAAGAATTTTATTATTTATTTCCACCTTTTTCTCTTATTAGTAGATGTTTGCGGAAGATTCAAGTAGATCAGACAGAGTGTGTGATGGTGGTTCCGTTCTGGTCAACACAGATATGGTATTCTGTAATTTTAGGAATGTTAATCGACAATCCGTTGGTACTGACAGTACACAAGGGCCTACTCTTGAGGTTACCGAATTCGAGCAAAACTCATCCTTTGGAACGCCAGATGCGATTGATGGCGTGTCGGTTATCAGGCAAAAGTATAAAAGTACTGGAATTTCTGAAAAACCAACCAACATCATTCTTGCGTCTTGGTGGCAAGGTACCAAAAAACAATATACTACTTTCATCAAAAGATGGCATGTGTTCTGTAATAAAAGAAAAGTTAATTTATTTCAACCAGCTGTGAGTGAAGTGTTAGATTTTTTGACAGAACTCTATGAAAGTGGTTTGAAGTATAGTGCTTTAAATACAGCAAGATCCGCCTTCTCTGCATTTGGTATTGAAAAACACGGAATTCTAATAGGGTCAAATGTAACAGTAATTCGATTTATGAAGGGTATTTTCAATTTATGTCCACCTGAACCAAAGTACTGTGTTACTTGGGATGTGTCAAAAGTGTTAACATTCTTACAACAAATTTCACCAGTAAAGGATATCTCCTTGAAAGATTTGACATTTAAATTAGTTATGTTGATTGCATTAATTACAGCGTCTAGAACACAGTCACTTCATTTATTAACTATTAAAAACTTGGTCAAAACAAGTAACTCATATACATTGTTTTTCAAAGATCATTTGAAACAGAATCGGCCTGGTTATGCACAGAATTATTTTGAACTGTTTTCTTATCCTTCCGATAGGAGATTATGCATCTTTGTTGTATTACAGGAATATTTATTCAGAACTGCCAAATTAAGGAAGAACTATTCAGATTTATTTATTAGTTATGTGAAACCACATGGTTCAGTGTCAAGAGACACTATTAGTCGATGGACAAAATCAGTGATTTTTAAAGCTGGTATTGATGTAAATAAGTTTAAGTCTCACAGTGCAAGATCTGCCTCTGTTTTTAAGGCGAACATTAACTCGGTACCGATAAGTAAAATTATGAGTGTTGGTAGGTGGACTAATGCAAAAACTTTTGCAAGGTTTTATGAAAACCCCATCGTGAGAGACGATACACAGTTTCAAGAAGCAGTTTTGAAATTGTAGTATGATTATATCGGTTGTATAAATGTTGTGGGAACTTTGTTTCTTTAAATGGGTAAAACATGGTTTCTATATGAGTAGAGCCATTATTAAGTAAAGGAATTGTACATGATTTTGTATTTGTTAATATTATTTGCTGATATTATTTGGTATTGGTTGTTCTTGGTGTTTAGTAAATCTTTGAAATCTCATCTATTACCGGAAGTGGTATGACGTAATAGAATCCCCCAACTAAACGAGACTTAACGTAGTTGAGTTGATGTTTGGTTGTGATTCTATGGAGTCATAGAACAACTGACGGGATTAGATGCCCACCTCTAGTTATGGGGTACCCTCCCTATCATATTTATTGTGATGCTAAAGGTTTTATACCACTTCCTTTGTTAGTAGTGGAGGGACATAACAATTATGTTTGTTATACATGTAATAGTTTACGATTATTATATTAATAAATTGTTCGTGGGTTTGTAATTTGTTATGTTGTTTTACTCAACACCTGCGTATCTGTAAAGACTGAAGTTGTACGTGCAGAACACACAACTCATCTAATCCCGTCAGTGGTTCTATGACTCCATAGAATCACAACCAAACATCAACTCAACTACGTTAAGTCTCGTTTAGTTGGGGGATTTTCAGCTATTTCCGATAATCACTACCAGAGTTATAGCCCTTGATCATTTTGAAAAATCTTATGAACGTTCTAGAGGCTAAAGTTAATATCAGATTGACTTTAAATTTAAGGTCATGGGACGAAGAATCCTATGGATTTTCAGCAAATTCTGATAATTACTGCCAGAGTTATCTCCCTTGATCACTTTGAAAAACGCTCTAGAGGCCAAACTTATCACCCAATTGACTTCAGATTGATACACAGAGTTTAAGGTGTTGAAACGAACAAGTATTTTGATTTTCAATGAATTTTGATAACTGAACAGCTAAATCCATGATGTTAAATGTTTCCTATGTTAGCGAGTTTAAGGTCTTGAGATGAACAAGTATATTGATTTTCAATGGATTTTGATAACTAAATTATCAGCTGAATCCATGATTTTAAATGTTTCGTATACTAAGCGTTAGCTCTAGAGGCCAAACTTATCACCCAATTGACTTCAGATTGATACACAGAGTTTAAGGTCTTGAGATGAACAAGTATTTTGATTTTCATGGATTTTGATAACTAAATTATCAGCTAAATCCATGATTTTAAATGTTTCGTATACTAAGCGTTAGCATGGGGCAGAACTTTATAAAAACCAAACAAATTCTAATGATTTTCTGATAATTACTTTATGAATTGTTAATCTTTATCAGATTTCAGAGTATTATAAATGTTTCATTACCGAAAAAAATAAGAATATGCGACAACTCTTGTTGACTGCCCGGACGATTTAGCTGCTGTGACCGTATGTTTCGTTGCCTGGCAACCTATCTTTTATATATATGCCCACATTGAAATGTGGTTGTATATTGTTGTCACCCCTGTTCGTCCGCCTTTACATTCGGCGGTCCTGTGTCCACAATTGCTATTAATATGTGTCATCTATTTATTTTGGGATTTCGGCGGGGGACATCAGCCTCACTGTTGGCTTGTTCCAATTCTGTTTCCCCAGCTTATCTAAATTTTGGTCCTCTGCATACTTAAATTTCATTTCGTTACCCTATATTTAGATATAGGACGATTCCTGAACGCACAGGGTGAGTGTGTAACGAGACCTACGTTCAAGGTTGAACTACTGTAAATTAAATCTTCATCATGGCATAGTATTCAAAATTTGACTTCTCAAGACACATAAATTATCATGATTGTTGCATGTTTGGGCGATTAAACTGCTGTGAAATAAAATTTGTTTGCTATGCCATAGCCTTTAAATAATGAGAACGATATTTTAAAAACAACTCACTGTCAGCATGTGTAATAAATAAAAGAAAATATAACTAAAATGCTATTCAACATGTAGAAGGTAATTATTAGGACAATGCCTTGATAGATTTCAAAGATAAGCATTTTCTGCTTAGGGTAAGCAGTGATAAACAATTTTATTGGTTGATGCTTTCAGACAGAATAACTTGACTAAGTTTGATAATAAGCATTTTCTGCTCTGGGTAAGCTGAGCCAGAAGCAATTTAATTTGTCGAAACATTGGAACACAATAACTTTCCTTCTATTAATTGAGTTAGAATGTTCAAACTTGGTGTAGGGGTTAATGAGGTGAATGCCTTGATGAAATTCGATGATGTTTGGTTGATGCAAAGGTTGCAACGATATCAAATTATTTTATCATAACGGCTTTTGGAATTATCGGGATAAATAATAGTATTGCAATTATGTATTTTATCATGATAGTTCTCTTATATCGTGATAGAAATGATCTATGACAGCATGACGAGAAAGAAAATTGAAACATCCAAGGGTTGAACATTGACCAGATTGACCAGCCTCGAATATGTTAGCCTATTGGGCAGTGTGATTGTTAGATTTATGGTGATAACTGAAAAAATTTCCCGATGTACCGAGGATGGCGATTTTCTGATTTGGGGTCGATGGTATAATATCATAATTCAAAAAAATAATCAAAATTATGCGGCATCCCCGGGTTATTGCTGCAACCTTAGTTGATACTTTTTGGCACAATACCTTTCGTTATAATAAAGTCAGAGCGATGAAACTCAGAATACAGATTCATTACCTTGACTATGATTGATGTCTAGAAGAGCGATCGCACACCATTTACGTGAAGGCCTACATATGAAACAACCTCTTTTCAGATTACAAGATTTCCTTGCGAATAAGTTGCCGTTTGTATATTTCCAAGCTGTGCCTGACTATTTTACTTCATACAAAATTGTGAAGAAAGTGCAATATGTTTCTGTGAATTTATAAACAGAGCTATATTCATGCTAACCCCTAATTCAAATTTGAAAAGCTAAGATGTTTATCTCTAGAATCAACAATAATAATTTATACAAAGAAAAGATTTTATGCTATATTTTAATACCTATTATTTTCTTTTTGTTTAATAGTTACCAGGAGTAAAGGTTGCCCAATTCAGTGATGAATATGAATTGAAAGAGGTAAATACATATCTTCAATTACTAGAGAAATTTGGGTATTACTACTAACGGTACAGTACGCCCATCTTGATGCTTTGATCGAACATGAATATAAACCTTATTATTCATGGTAACAGATAGTGATAGGTTGATAATCGGTTTTAATATCGGTAATTGGCCGATAAGTGGCCTATCTGGAGACATCGGTATCGACCGATACATGACAATTTTGCCGATATTAAATTTTTATGTGGACGTATATTGTCGTCACCCCTGTCCGCCCGTCCCACAATTTCTTTGTGGTCTCTCTACAGGTCACAATTCTTATACGATTTTGACGAAACTTGAAATATAGGTTTATCCCCAAAAGATCTCGGCTGCTTTCGATATTGGCATGTATCGGATCAAAACTTCATGGATTATGGCCCCTGATTGTACGAAAAATCACGTTTTTAGCTTGTGGACCCTATAGAGGTCACAATTTTGAACCGATTTTGATGAAACTTGACATGCATGTTTATAACCCAAAGATCTTGGTTCCTTTAGATATTTGCGCCAATCGGAACGTAATTTCCTGAATTATGGCCCCTGATTGTCCGAAAAATCACCCTTTTTAGATTGTGGTCCCTCTGGAGGTCACAATTATTATCCGATTTAAAAAAACGTTTGATTATATCACCGTTACACCCTAAGGAAGGTTGAGTTCGAATTTCGGGAAAATCGGACCAAAATTGCCATACAAAATGGCCGCCGTTTGTTCGCAAATACTGTTAAAAAATGGTATATCAAGGTTGTTGACCCTGTGGAGGTCACAATTTTAATTCGATTATGATGAAACTTGAAATTCATGGTTATAACCCAAAGATCTTGGTTCCTTTCGATATTTGCGCATATCGGATCGTAACTTCCTGAATTATGGCCCCTGATTATATGCAAAATCGCCTTTTTTATACGCCCACATTTTTATGTGGACGTATATTGTCGTCGCCCCTGTCCGTCCGGACGTCCGTCTGTCTGTCCGTCCACAATTTGTTTGTGGACTCTCTACAGGTCACAATTCTTATCCGATTTTGATGAAACTTGAAATGTAGGTTTATCCCCATAAGATCTCGGCTGCTTTCGATATTGGCAAACAAAATGGCCGCCATTTGTACGTGAATAGTGTGAAAATATGTTATATCAAGGTTGTGGACCCTATAGAGGTCACAATTTTGAACCGATTTTGATGAAACTTGACATGCATGTTTATAACCCAAAGATCTTGGTTCCTTTCGATATTTGCGCCTATTGGAACGTAATTTCCTGAATTATGGCCCCTGATTGGCCGAAAAATCACCTTTTTATACGCCCACATTTTTATGTGGACGTATATTGTCGTCGCCCCTGTCCGTCCGGACGTCCGTCCACAATTTGTTTGTGGACTCTCTACAGGTCACAATTCTTATCCGATTTTGACGAAACTTGAAATATAGGTTTATCCCCAAAAGATCTCGGCTGCTTTCGATATTGGCATGTATCGGATGAAAACTAATATATCTTTTCTGGTTTAAATCACAAATGAATTAAAAGCCTTCGTCACCTGAGACGAAGCACATTTTGCTGAATGGACGTGGACACGTATCAGTCCGATAAAGGCGATAATATAATGCTGACTTTTTATACGCCCACATTTTCATGTGGACGTATTATGTCGTCGCCCCTGTCCGTCCGGACGTCCGTCCGTCCACAATTTGTTTGTGGACTCTCTACAGGTCACAATTCTTATCCGATTTTGACGAAACTTGAAATATAGGTTTATCCCCAAAAGATCTCGGTTCCTTTCGATATTGGCATGTATCGGATCAAAACTTCATGGATTATGGCCCCTGATTGTACGAAAAATCACGTTTTTAGCTTGTGGACCCTATAGAGGTCACAATTTTGAACCGATTTTGATGAAACTTGACATGCATGTTTGTAACCCAAAGATCTTGGTTCCTTTCGATATTTGCGGCTATCGGAATGTAATTTCCTGAATTATGGCCCCTGATTGTCCGAAAAATCACCCTTTTTAGCTTGTGGTCCCTCTGGGGGTCACTATTATTATTCGATTTAAAAAAACGTTTGATTATATCACCGTTACACCCTAAGGAACGTTGTGTTCGAATTTCGGGAAAATCGGACGAAAATTGACATACAAAATGGCCGCCGTTTGTACGCGAATACTGTTAAAAAATGGTATATAAAGGTTGTGGACCCTGTGGAGGTCACAATTTTGATTTGATTTTGATGAAACTTAAAATTCATGGTTATAACCTAAAGATCTTGCTTCCTTTCGATATTTGCGCAGATCGGATCGTAACTTTTTGAATTATGGCCCCTGATTATACGCAAAATCGCCTTTTTTTTAGCTTGGAGGTCACAATTATTATTCGATTTAAAAAAACGTTTGATTATATCACCGTGACACCCTAAGGAAGGTTGAGTTCGAATTTCGGGAAAATCGGACGAAAATTGCCATACAAAATGGCCGCCGTTTGTACGCGAATACTGTTAAAAAATGGTATATCAAGGTTGTGGACCCTGTGGAGGTCACAATTTTGATTCGATTTTGATGAAACTTGAAATTCATGGTTATAACCCAAAGATCTTGCTTCCTTTCGATATTTGCGCATATCGGATCGTAACTTCCTGAATTATGGCCCCTGATTATACGCAAAATCCCCCTTTCTTGTGGTCCCTCTGGAGGTCACAATTATTATCCAATTTAAAAAAACGTTTGATTATATCACCGTTACACTGTAAGGAAGGTTGAGTATGAATTTCGGGAAAATCGGACCAAAATTGAAAGACAAAATGGCCGCTGTTTGTACACAAATACTGTTAAAAAAATGATATATCATGGTTGTGGACCCTGTATAGGTCACAATTTTAATTCGATTTTGATGAGGAAGGTTGAGTTCTAATTTCGTGAAAATCGTACCAAAATTGCCGGACGAAATGGGCGCCGTTTGTACGCGAATAGTGTAAAAATATGGTATATCATGGTTGTGGACTCTCTACAGGTCACAATTCTTATCCGATTTTGATGAAAAGTCACATTTCTAGGTTGTGTACCGTCACACCATAATCATTGTCGGTTTCGAATTTCATTAATATCAGACTGGAACTGACCAACTAAATGGCTGCTCCCAATACAGTATGAAATACAGGACTTAAAGATGTAGGAAAAATCACTTTCGGTATTGCTTGTTCTCTGTCCATCTCTCGAAAATGTGGGCGTATCCTGCCTGGCAGTGCCAGCCTATCTTTCATTTCCACACCAAAGAGTCTAGGGAATGCATACTGTCAAATGTCAATCAAGGTTTGATTAGGTAAATTGGCATGTGACATCAAAAGAAACCAACTGACAGAAAATGGCACGCCCATTTTACAACAAATTATTATCCTGTTGTAGTCATCTTGACAGTACGACTTGTATTGTAAATTGTCTGTAGTAAAAACTACCCAAAAAAGGTTTGAATCTTTATTTTAAAAAAACAATCACAATTGTTAAATTGATTCTGATATATATGCAAATGGTTGGCATTCAAGAGGGTTCTTTGCATCTCAATTAGTTTGGGCGTTTTGGTTAAAATTAAACGTAAGGGAAATTTTGAAAAGAGATATCTTGTAAAATTTATTACTGAAATATTTTCTCAAATTAGCAGAATGTCAAATTAAAGAAAACCATGCAACACTTACAATATGACTAACTACGGGGTTTGTATTTGGCTGGACACCCCCACCCCTTCCCTACATGTAATACCAATATGTAACGAGGAATTGTGATTCCTGTTTTGCGGTAAAAGTCATGTTTTTAGAGATTGTTAAATTATTTAAATCGGTACAGACTCGAAGGTTGACTCCTGCAGATCATGTAATGGGCAAAATAATGTTTAGTCATCATATTTGCAATTTACATAATATTCTGTCAATAAAATCACACCGGTGCTCATTAATAATTTATCAGGTGGTTATTATTTTATTACATTGTGCACAAATGTCAGTCCTTAAATAGCACCAGGCACCTTTAACAACTTAATAAGCACGTTTTTTGTGTTAGGCAATCGCCTCAATCGCCTCTCTGTGTTGCATTCTTGGCTAACTGACGCCTCGATAACTCTAATACTACTATTATTAATCTCACTATCAAAGAGGCTTCAATTCATAAGAAATGGTCGTGAGATCGTGTTGAGGGGTAAAACAATCAAAATGAATATGACGTGATAATTTTGGGAAACTAAAATGGTTTTATTAATAAGGGTATTTATGGTCTATGGCATGAATACGGTCAAATGTTTGTATGTTTCATTCATATATTGAACGGGTGTCAGTAAACTCGTCCACAAGCAAACAGGTACGCAGTTAGGTCGTCCACAGGGCGTATCGGGTTTTTTTATAAGCAATATTTTTATTCAGATTTGTATTTGAATAGGGATTGGGTAACGGGCATAGCCTATATTAAACCCCTCTGTCGTTGTTGTTGTTGTTTAATAATTTAATTGTATTACTCACTGGTTGTTTATATTGTTTTATTTACCCAATAATCCATTATCTTGGCAAGCCGATCAAACCGAGATGAGTTCACCGATGTTTTTGTAATAAAGAGCAATAGTATTATTTGTTGATTAGCTTTATGATTTTAAACATAATAATAAATTCACCAATGTTTTTGTTATAAAGTAAACTCGTATTGTTTGGTTTGTTGATTGACGTTATCTCATTATTTAAAATATTTGGCATTGGTTAATATCGGGTCAAAAATAATTCCTTAAATTGCGCCGCAGCCCCTTTTAGATAAACTGAATTCGCTTTTTATATGATGGCGATCATTCGTAGATGAATGACTGACATACGCGACGTGGGTATATACTTTATTAAAAGAAACGTTCGTTGAGTTATTTAGGCGACAATTGGTCTTTGATCTTTACACATAAAGGGAAAATTTACTAACAATGCATGCACAAGTAAAAGGGGCAGTAGTTTAAGGAATGATTTTATTGGCAGAATATGCCCACTGCGAAATGCTGATTATACATAATTTTATCATAAGACGTGCTGTTATGTAACAATCTTCAAGTCTGTACCAATTTAAACATTGAATAAACACTTACATCCACAATTTTTTTGAAAGCGTGAGCTTTGCGGTAAAAAAAAATATAAAATCCCTCGTAACATATTAAGATGTATTCGGGGGGGGGGGGCTTTCCATCGTGGTCCGTTATTATTTAGCCATGACAACGACAGCTTTTTTGTGTGTGAATCCAGATTGGTCACGTACCAGTTGCAATTGTTTTTTTTAAAAATGAGGCCAGTAATGTTAGGTAAAGCCCACTTACTGACAATTTGCAATAAAAGTCATATTGTCTACAAGACTATTTTTTGTTAAAAGGACTTCTATTTTAGTCAATTATCGTTTCCTTTTGATGTTTGATGGCTCTTTTATATTCACGTTATTTGGAAACTTGATTGACAGTATGAAAAGGTCACCAAGGTGTTATCTGACGGAGACACGTTTTAAAGTTCCAATTTCACTTTTTCTAAGAAAGTCAAAATATAATTATTTCTATGTTTTTTGCTCAAAAGGTTGTCAACTCACTATTATACGATCATGGACAAATTTTTTTTTGGGGGGGGGGTAGAAAGGGTGACACTGGTTGATTGAGGAAATAGTTACTCAATTACCTCCCTTGTTTTCCCATTCTTCTCCATGGACGGCCATCTTCAAACGTTTGAATTTGAAGTTGAAAATGATATTTTTGCCAATTTCTCAACTGGCAATAGTGAATTATAGGATTAATAGGATTATTCTTTAACAAGGTAGGACTGTTTATAGGTTCAATCTATTTTGGGGCTTTATTTTAATAAATTTTAAAAATATAACTTAAAAAAATGCTATTGGAACTTTAATGAACATGTATTCCACAACACAAGGTACAATTTTATGGATACATTTTATGGCGGCGTGAGCTTAAAAGCAGGAGAGGCAGACTTTTTAATTCGTTTGTGATTTAAACCCGAAGATATTACTTGAGGTGTGATTTACCGAATTATTTGTCAGAATGGGACTCCGTTAAAATATAACCTCATAAAAGTACATTCTTTTTATGCAGCGTGGCTATTCGCGTCAGGATTCTTGAAAAAACTATTCAACATTTCAAATATCGTGGCAGTTTGATAACATCGTGGCAGTATATCTTTTTGACATCAAATATTTATGACAGATAAACATCGTTAATTTTACATATCAAATTACACCGAGGCCTATCGTGTCACGCTACTATCGTGGCACACCTTAGCGGCTGCTACACCGAGTTATTTATCGTGGCAATATCGTGCCGTTATCGTGGAAATTTTTAACAAAAAACGACACGATAATCGTGTTTGATCAAACCTGCGCGATGCGTGTACTGTATAGACCCTGATTGTACTAAAAATCGCCTTTTTAGCTTGTGGTCCCTCTGTAGGTCAGAACTATTATCCGAGTTTAAAAAACGTTGATTATATCACCGTTTCACTGTAATGAAGGTTGAGGTCAAATTTCGTAAAAATCGGACCAAAACTGCCGGACCAAATGGCTGCCACTTATACACGAATAGTGTAAAAATATGATATATCAAGGTTGTGGACCCTGTAGAGGTCACAATTTTAATCCGATTTTGATGAAATTTAAAATATAAGTTTATAACCCAAAGATCGCGGTTCCTTTCGATATTCGGGCACATTGGACCATCACTTCCTCAAATATGGACCCAAAGATCGCGGTTCCTTTCGATATTCGGTCACATTGGACCATTACTTCCTGAAATATGGCCCCTAATTGTAAGAAAAAAATCATGTTTTTTTACCTTGTGGACCCTATGGAGGTCAAAATTTTATTCTGAATTAAAAAAAACGTTTGACTATATCTCTGTTACACATTAATGATGGTTGAGTGTGAATTTCTTGAAAATCGATAACTGAACAGCTAAATCCATAATATTGAATTTTCGTATACTTAACGTTAGTATTGGGCAGAACTTTATAAAAACCAAAGAAATTCTAATGATTTTTTGATAATTACTTAATATGCGACAACTTTTGTTGACTGCCCGGATGATTTAACTGCTGTATGGGCGTATATTTCGTTGCCTGGCAACCTATTTTTAGCCCAAATCCTCACCATTATTCATCCTTCTGTAGCACCCCCTTTACACTGAGAACTACTAATAGTAAGTGCAGGAGGACCGCACTACACGAAAAACAAAAACCTATAAGATTAACCTGCGGAAAATATCAAATCAAGTGAATGGATACGGTGGCCAGCCGTAAGCGTCCGCTGCGCTGTACAGTCCCGGGCCTGTTATGGTACAGGCTTCACTAAAAATGATTTGAAAAAAAAAAAGAGGTAACAGAAATAATGCGACCGATCGTGTCAATGGACGTCTCTTCAATGGCGATAGTTTGCCAGTTGACGTCAGATGTTAGAACGTCAAACAATTTCAACAATAAGGGCGATAATCCGGATAGAATCTCGGAAAACGCTAAAATAATAAGTGTAGTGAGCAATCAGGAGCAAAACACGACAACGAGAACATTCTGCAGTACGACGGGTTAAAACTCTACTCTAATAGTAAGTGCAGGAGGACCGCACTACACAAAAAACAAAAACCTATAAGATTAACCCGCGGAAAATATCAAATCAAGTGAATGGATCCGGGGGCCAGCCGTAAGCGTCCACTGCGCTGTACAGTCCCGGGCCTGTTATGGTACAGGCTTCACTAAAAATGATTTGAAAAAAAAAAGAAGTAACAGAAATAATGCGACCGATCGTGACAATGGTCGTCTCTTCAATGGCGATAGTTTGCCAGTTGACGTCAGATGTTAGAACGTCAAACAATTTCAACAATAAGGGCGATAATCCGGATAGAATCTCGGAAAACGCTAAAATAATAAGTGTAGTGAGCAATCAGGAGCAAAACACGACAACGAGAACATTCTGCAGTACGAAGGGTTAAAACTCTACTCTAATAGTAAGTGCAGGAGGACCGCACTACACGAAAAACAAAAACCTATAAGATTAACCTGCGGAAAATATCAAATCAAGTGAATGGATCCAGGGGCCAGCCGTAAGCATCCACTGGGCTTGATCTGTGCACAGCCCCCTTTTAAATCTATGTTTGGCTTGGTATTTGTACGTCTGTCGGAAGAAAATTAATTTTCGGGCTATTACTCACAGTATTACTGTGTAAAAATTGTATAAAGGTATGTCAATTAACGAGGGTGATAAACTGTCTGAAGATGAGTTAATTAATGCTAGGTGTGTTTTCTGTGTGTGTGTTGCTGAGTGGAATAACTTAAGTTTGTTCACTCTACGCATCTCTCTGTACCGTGTGACGACCTTGAAATAAAACGACATATTAATGAACACTGGATAGCAAACACAGGTGTGCGATCAACTGAAGTCGACGAAGATGATAAATTAACAACAGACTTGACCTATTCAATATGCCGACGCATGTTTAATGAAATGAAAATTAATGTAAGAAAATTTTGAATATACAGTAAAGTTTATAATTTTTAAAGGGAATAACTTTCTGGTGATTCGAACCGAAGCTACAAAGCTACATTCTAATAATACTTCCAGTTTTTATTCGCCCACATTGAAATGTGGTCGTACATTGTCGTCGTCCTCGTCCGGTCGACGCTCTACAGGCTAAATTTAATATCCGATTGACTTGAAATTTATACACGGTGTTTATGGTCATGAGACGAAGAAGCCTATTGATTTTCAGCGATGTCTGATAATTACTGCCAGAGTTATGGCCCTTGATCACTTCAAAAAAATCTTGTTGACTCTCCAGAGGCCAAAGTTAATATCCGATTGACTTTAAATTTATAGGCAGTGTTTAAGGTCATGAAAAATCTTTTGTAACACTCTAAAAGCCAAATTTATCATCGAATTGACTTCAGATAGATACACAGAGTTTAAGGTCTTGAGACGTACAAGTATATTGATTTTCAATGAATTTTGATAACTGAACAGCTAAATCCATGATTTTAAATGTTTTGTATACTAAACTTTAGCATGGGGCAGAACCAAACAAATTCTTATGATTTTCTGATGATTACTTTATGAGTTGTTAATCTTAATCAGATTTCAGAGTATTATAAACCTTTCAATACCAAAAAAAGTAAGAATATCAACAACTCTTGTTGACTGCCCGGACAATTTAGCTGCTGTGGGCGTATGTTTCATTGCCTGGCAACCTATGTTTGAAGTTACAATATTTCCTGTTTTGACAAAACTGGGTATTATTCCGACACTCTATGTAATCCAACATATTGTAACGATCCCATACGATGTCTGATTTTACAGACTCCACTGTATTATAAATGTTTCATTACTGAAAAAAGTAAAATATGTGATAACACTTGTTGACTGCTCGGACGATTTAGCCACTGTAGGCGTATGTTTCTTTGCCTGGCAACCTATCTTTATTTCATTTAACATATTTTGAAAAGGTCAAGTCTGTTGTTCATTTATCTTCTTGGTCGTCCTCAATTGATCGCACGCGTGTCTTTGCTATCACATGTTCATTGGTACTCAGTTTTTCTATGTTGAAGTCGTCTCACGGTTGGAGAGATCTGTAGGGTGACCAAACTTAGGTTATTCAGATTCAATCGGCATGCTCAACGAATGTTTCTAACAAGTGCAAGGAATATTTTTACGACTCTGAATTCGTTGATATTCTTGTGTATTTGTCACAACTGTCTTATAAGAGATTATAAAATTATCAAAGTAATCAACAAAGACCTACGGTAGTGAGTGTTATATCACCGATCATTGATTGGTGATTGCTTGTTAATCTTTTGTGGCTACCCACTCATCTAGTTTTAATCTCACCGATAATTAAATGTGACAGGACGGCTGATTGATGTTGTAATTCGGAATATTAAGAGTATGGATTACCCAGAGATTTTTTGGCTGAAGTTATAAGGAAATAAATCAGGACATAAAATTGATGTCGGATTTCACAGAGTGCTGGATTTATTAGAGGTCCACTGTATTTAATATTTATTGTCCCCCGCCTTTCGAAGAAAGTTGGGGGACTATTAAAATGGGTTCGTCTGTCTGTCTGTCTGTCCGTCACACTTTTTGGGACACAATAACTCTCTTCCTAATTGAGCTAGAATGGTCAAACTTGATGTATGTGTTTATTAGGTCAATGCCTTGATGGAGTACGAAGATGAGCATTTTCCGCTTAAGGTAAGCAGAGATAAGCAATTTGATTGGTTGATGCTTCTAATTAAGTGAGAGTGATGAAACTTGGTGTATAGTTTCATTACAGTAATACCTTGACTAAGTTCGATAATGAGCATTTTCTGCTCAGGGTAAGCAGAGCGATACGCAAATTTGATTGGTCGAGACTTTGGAACACAATAACTCTCCTTCTAATTGAGTTAAAATGTTCAAACTTGGTGTATATGCTTATTAGGTCAATGCCTTGATGGAGTTCGAAGATGAGCATTTTCCGCTTAGGGTAAGCAGAGATAAGCAATTTGATTGGTTGATGCTTTGGGACACGATAACTTTAGTTCTAATTGAGAGTGATGAAACTTGGTGTATAGTTTCATTACAGTAATACCTTGACTAAGTTTGATAATGAGCATTTTCTGCTCAGGGTGCTCAGGGTAAGCAGAGCGATACGCAAATTTGATTGGTCGAGACTTTGGAACACAATAACTCTCCTTCTAATTGAGTTAAAATGTTCAAACTTAGTCTATATGCTTATTAGGTCAATGCCTTGATGGAGTTCGAAGATGAGCATTTTCCGCTTAGGGTAAGCAGAGATAAGCAATTTGATTGGTTGATGCTTTGGGACACGATAACTTTAGTTCTAATTAAGTGAGAGTGATGAAACTTGGTGTATAGTTTCATTACAGTAATACCTTGACTAAGTTCGATAATGAGCAATTTCTGCTCAGGGTAAGCAGATCGATACACAAATTTGATTGGTCGAGACTTTGGAACACAATAACTCTCCTTCTAATTGAGTTAAAATGTTCAAACTTGGTGTATATGCTTATTAGGTCAATGCCTTGATGGAGTTCGAAGATGAGCATTTTCCGCTTAGGGTAAGCAGAGATAAGCAATTTGATTGGTTGATGCTTTGGGACATGATAACTTTAGTTCTAATAAAGTGAGAGTGATGAAACTTGGTGTATAGTTTCATTACAGTAATGCCTTGACTAAGATCGATAATAAGCATTTTCTGCTCAGATAGTAAGTGCAGGGGGACTGCACCACACACAATTCTACACAAAAACAAATATACAGATAAGACATCATACTAAGAGACCACAAACAAAAACAAATCAAAAAGAGTGAATGGATCCGGGGGCTAGCCGTAAGCATCCACTGCGCTATACAGTCCCGGGCCTGTGGTGACACAGACTTCACTCATATTTGAAAAACAAGTTGGGAGTAAAACCCAAGGAAACAGTTATATAATGTCAGCAGAGCGATAAGCAATTTGATTTACCGAGACTTTGGAACACAATAACTCTCCTTCGAATTGAGTTAAAATGTTCAAAATTGGTGTGTATGCTTATTAGGTCAATGCCTTGATGGAGTTCGAAGATGAGCATTTTCTGCTTAGGGTAGGCAGAGATAAGCAATTTGATTGGTTGATACTTTGGGACAAGATAACTTAGGTTCATCTTGATTGATGATTTTTATGCCAATACAATGACTGCATTTTCATTCAGTAATGGATTCGACAGTAACAGTGTATAGAAACGATTGACTCGGACACGAGGGCCCTTTCCCTTTTGTCAAGCGTGGGGGCCCTTTTGTCTGCCTTTATGGTCCCCCTAACTAGGGTACATTTTCATTTTTCTCATCGGTTTTAGCATTTTTCTTTATAAAACACTTTTGGATGACACTTCGTGTACAGTTTGATTGCTTGATGCATTTGAAAAAAATAAATGTGCGATTAATTAATATGTGTCATCTATTTATTTTGGGATTTCGGCCTCACTGTTGGCTTGTATTCATCCTTGTTTGTGAAGAAAATCCATAAATTATTTTTATTTTATCCAAAAAGCCCATTTCCCAAAAAACACTGGTGGGGGGGGGCAGATAATTAAGTATTAATCAAGGGATTAGCGGAGGTACGACAAAGTACGACAAGATGGCATCTTTCAACAATGGCCGTTGAATGGGTGATGTTTTGTTAAATTTATTAGTAAGATAGTGACCGCTTGCCGCGTTAGAGGAGCGACTGTTGATTAAAGAGATGAAACAATAGAGTATTGCTGAATAGGAATGCCAGGTCATACAGTAACAGATTCTACTACCAGGTACTGAGTTTGATCCTGAACATTTTATGCTTAGACTAAGTATAGATAATCTGTTTCACTACCAGGTACGTCAAAACCTTGAGGGAGTTCGATCAATTGTGAACAATTTTGCAAAGACTAAGTGTGCAATTATTTGATATGAATCATCTATTTATCACATTTTGGATGGTTTGAGGAAGAATGTATCTTTGATATTTCCTTAAAATGAAAATATGTTTTTTCTTTTAGGATATTGGTATTGGGTCATATTCAGTATGTAAAAGATGTGTTCACAAGTCCTCAGGAATAAGTTATGCAGTTAAGGTAGGCTAGAGCTTTATTTTCATACTACAGCTTATGGCCATAAGAATTTGTCTGTTAGAGACTGTTCAAATGTAACTAGCCATGTTTCTACGACGCCATGTCCATCCTCTAGCATCCGTCATATAAAAGGGAAAGCGACTCTCATCTGACAAGTGAATTTATCGCCATGTTCCAATGAAGACATGCTCTTGTGGCCCTTTGCTCGTGTGACTGGTCTTCTGACGCCATATCCAGCTGATCTGAGTCAATTACAATCAGTTCTGTAGGATAGGGGAAAATTTTTTTTTTGTTTTATCTTTTTTTTCTTTTTTCCTATGATTGATTATAAATCAGTACAAACTTTTAAAATCTGATCTACCAGTACTTCATTTCTTCTCTTTTTTAGATTATGGATAAAGGTAAACGAGACCCTTCAGAAGAAATAGAAATTCTTTTACGATTTGGTCATCATACAAATATAATCACATTACGAGATGTATGTTACATTTTCCTTATATATTATTTTCATAAGACTGTTGTATGTACATGTATTATTACATATATTTTTTTTAGGCTACTACTACTGTTATAACTATGCAGATTTACATAATTTCATATCTTTTTATACACCCACATTTTCATGTGCACGTATATTGTTGTTGCCCTTGTCCAGGGCTTCCACTTCAAAATTTTCACGGCCGGTCATTTTTATACACCCACATTTTCATGTGGACGTATATTGTCGTCGCCCCTGTTCGTCCGTCCGTCCACAATTGTTTGTGAACAGTCTACAGGTCACAATTTTTATCCGATTTCAATGAAACTTAAAACATAGGTGTATCAGCCTAAGATCTCGGTTCCTTTCGATATTGGCATGTATCGGACTGTAACTTCATGGGTTATGGCCCCTGATTGTACGAAAAATCACGTTTTTATACGCCCACATTTTCATGTGGACGTATTATGTCGTCGCCCCTGTCCGTCCGGACGTCCGTCCGTCCACAATTTATTTGTGGACTCTCTACAGGTCACAATTCTTATCTGATTTTGACGAAACTTGAAATATAGGTTTATCCCCATAAGATCTCGGTTCCTTTCGATATTGGCATGTATCGGATCAGAACTTCATGGATTATGGCCCCTGATTGTACGAAATATCATGTTTTTAGCTTGTGGACCCTATAGAGGTCACAATTTTGAACCGATTGTGATGAAACTTGACATGCATGTTTATAACCCCAAAATCTTGGTTCCTTTCGATATTTGCGGCCATCGGATGGTAGCTTCCTGAATTATGGCCCCTGATTGTCCGAAAAATCGCCCTTTTTAGCTTGTGGTCCCTCTGGAGGTCAAAATTATTATCCGATTTAAAAAACCGTTCGAATATATCACCGTTACATGGTAATGAAGGTTGAGTTCAAATTTCGTGAAAATCGGACCAAAATTGACAAACAAAATGGCCACCGTTTGTACGCGAATAGTGTGAAAATATGTTATATCAAGGTTGTGGACCCTATAGAGGTCACAATTTTGAACCGATTTTGATGAAACTTGACATGTATGTTTATAACCCAAAGATCTTGGTTCCCTTCGATATTTGCACCCATCGGATCGTAACTTCCTGAATTATGGCCCCTGATTGTCTGAAAAATTGCCCTTTTTAGCTTGTGGTCCCTCTGGAGGTCAAAATTTATTATCCGATTTAAAAAACCGTTTGATTATATCACCGTTACATGGTAATGAAGGCTCTGTTCGAATTTCGTGAAAATCAAACCATAATTGACGGACAAAATGGCCGCCGTTTGTACGCGAATGGTGTGAAAATATGTTATATCAAGGTTGTGGACCCTATAGAGGTCACAATTTTGAACCGATTTTGATGAAACTTGACATGCATGTTTATAACCCAAAGATCTCTGTTCCTTTTGATATTTGCGCTCATTGATTCGTAACTTCCTGAATTATGGCCCCTGATTGTACGAAAAATCAGCCTTTTTAGCTTGTGGTCCCACTGGAGGTCAAAATTATTATCCGATTTAACAAAACGTTTGATTATATCACCGTTACATGGTAATGAAGATTGAGGTAAAATTTTGTGAAAATCGGACCAAAATTGACAGACAAAATGGCCGCCGTTTGTACGCGATTAGTGTGAAAATACGTTATATTAAGGTTGTGGACCCTATACAGGTCACAATTTTGAACCGATTTTGATGAAACTTGACATGCATGTTTATAACCCAAAGATCTTGGTTCCTTGCGATATTTGTGCATATCGGATTGTAACTTCCTGAATTATGGCCCCTGATTGTACGAAAAATGACCTTTTTTTTTAGCTTTTGGCCCCTCTGGGGTCAGAATTATTATCCCATTTAAAAAAACGTTTGATTATATCACCGTTACATCATAATGAAGTTTGAGGTCGAATTTCGTGAAAATCGGACCAAAATTGACAGCTGTTCTTGTCAGGCCATCCATCCTTCATCACTAACAAGGGGAAACCACGCCAGAAAATCTAGATGAACTTTGTCACCCAATGCAGGGATCAAACACCTAACCTCAAGGCTACCGAGCCAGCATCTTACCCACTTAGCAACATGATCCCCAGTCGAATTTGAAGCCTACTGAAATGAACCTTTATAACCCAAAGATCTTAATTCATTTCGATATTTGCACATAGGAAAAATCACTTTCGGTATTGCTTGTTCTCTATCCATCTCTCGAAAATGTGGGCGTATCCTGCCTGGCAGTGCCAGCCTATCTTTTAGCTTGTGAACAGTGTAGAGGTCACAATTTTGAATCGATTTGGATGAAACTTGAAATGCATGTTTATAACCCAAAGATCTTGGTTCCTTTCGATATTTGTGCCAATCGGATCGTAACTTCCTGAATTATGGCCCCTGATTGTCTGAAAAATCGCCCTTTTTAGCTTGTGGTCCCTCTGGAGGTCAAAATTGTTATCCGATTTAAAAAACCGTTTGATTATATCACCGTTTCATGGTTATGAAGGCTGAGTTTGAATTTCGAGAAAATCAGACCAAAATTGACGGACAAAATGGCCGCCATTTGTACGCGAATAGTGTGAAAATATGTTATATCAAGGTTGTGAACAGTGTAGAGGACACAATTTTGAACCGTTTTGGATGAAACTTGAAATACATGTTTATAACCCAAAGATCTTGGTTCCTTTCGATATTTGCGCCAATCGGATCGTAACTTCCTGAATTATGGCCCTTTTTAGGTTGTGGTCCCTCTGGAGGTCAAAATTGTTATCCGATTTAAATAAACGTTTGATTATATCTCCATTCCATCATGAGATTATGAGATTATGTGGTTTTCTATACATGTGCATTATTCTGCACTGGCCGCACAGTTTTATAGTTACATAGTGGATGTCGATCGTTGACATGTTTGAAAATCCCTTGTCGCTCCGTCATTTGTTTAGAGAACAAATGTGGACGTATATTGCCGTCACCCCCGTCCGGCCGGCCGTCCATCGTCCACAATTTCTTGTGAACGCACTAGAGGCTAAAGTTGATATCCGATTGACTTTAAATTGATACACAGTGTTTAAGGTCATGAGACGAAGTATCCTATTGATTTTCAGCGATTTCCGATAATTAGTGCCAGAGTTATGGCCCTGGATCACTTCAAAAAATCCTGTGGACGCTCCAGAGGCCAAAGTTAATATCCGATTGAATTTAAATTTATACACAGTGTCTAAGGTCATGAGACGAAGAAGCCTTTTGATTTTCAGTGATTTCCGATAATTACTGCCAGAGTTATGGCCCTTGATCACTTCAAAAAATATTGTGGATGCTCCAGAGGCCAAAGTTAATATCCGATTGACTTCAAATTTATACATAGTGTTTACAGTCATGAGACTAAGACGTCTATTGATTTTCAGTGATTTTCAATAATTACTGCCAGAGTTATGGCCCTTGATCACTTCGAAAAAATCCTGTGGAAGCTCTAGAGGCCAAAGTTAATATCCGATCGACTTTAAATTTACACACAGTTTCAAATAATTACTGCCAGAGTTATCTCCCATGATAACTTCAAAAAATCTTGTGACGTTATAGAGAGGCCAAACCTCAGATTGATACACAGAGTTTAAGGTGTTGAAACGAACAAGTATTTTGATTTTCAATGAATTTTGATAACCGAACAGCTAAATCCATGATATTAAATGTTTCATGTATATACTAATTGTTAGCGTTTGGTAAAACTTTATTCTCATAATTGTTACTCTTAATCAGATTTTAGTGTATTACAAATGTTTCATTACGAAAAAAAGTAAAAATATGCGACAACCCTAGTTGACTGCCCGGACGATTTAGCTGCTGTGGGCGTATGTTTCGTTGCCTGGCAACCTATCTTTAGCTATAGAGGTCACAATTTTGAACCGATTTTGATGAAACTTGACATGAATGTTTATAACCCAAAGATCTTGGTTCCTTTCGATATTTGCGCCCATCGGATCGTACCTTCCTGAATTATGGCCCCTGATTGTCCGAAATATCCCCTTTTTAACTTGTGGTCCCTCTGGAGGTCAAAATTATTATCCGATTTAAAAAACGGTTCGATTATATCACCGTTACATGGTAATAAAGGTTGAGTTCAAATTTCGTGAAAATCGGACCAAAATTGACAAACAAAATGGCCACCGTTTGTACGCGAATAGTGTGAAAATATGTCATATCAAGGTTGTGGACCCTATAGTGGTCACAATTTTGAACCGATTTTGATGAAACTTGACCATTTTTAGCTTGTGGTCCCTCTGGAGGTCAGAGTTATTATCCCATTTAAAAAAACGTTTGATTATATCACCGTTACATCACAATGAAGGTTGAGGTCGAATTTCGTGAAAATCGGACCAAAATTGACTGAAAAAATGGCTGCCGCTTGTACGCGAAGAGTGTAAAAATATGGCATATCAAGGTTGTGAACCCTGTAGAGGTCACAATCTTCATTCAGTTTTGATGAAACTTGAAACACATGTTTACAACTTAACAATCTTAGTTCCTTTCGATATTTGTGTTGTGCATATCGGATTGTAACTTCCTGAATTATGGCCCCTGATTGTACGAAAAATGACCTTTTTTTGTCCCCCGCCTTTACGAACAAAGTTGGGGGACTATTGAAATGGGTTCATCCGTCTGTCTGTCTGTCTGTCCTTCTGTCTCAGTGTCTGTCTGTCTGTCTGTCTGTCCGTCTGTCACACTTTTTGGGACACAATAACTCTCTTCCTAATTGAGCTGGAATGTTCAAACTTGGTGTATGTGTTTATGAGGTCAATGCCTTGATGGAGTACGAAGATGAGCATTTTCCGCTTAGGGTAAGCAGAGATAAGCAATTTGATTGGTTGATGCTTTGGGACACGATGACTTTAGTTCTAATTAAGTGAGATTGATGAAACTTGGTGTATAGTTTTATTACAGTAATACCTTGACTAAGTTCGATAATGAGCATTTTCTGCTCAGGGTAAGCAGAGTGATACGCAATTTGATTGGTCGAGACTTTGGAACACAATAACTCTCCTTCTAATTGAGTTAAAATGTTCAAACTTGGTGTATATGCTTATTAGGTCAATGCCTTGATGGAGTTCGAAGATGAGCATTTTCCGCTTAGGGTAAGCAGAGATAAGCAATTTGATTGGTTGATGCTTTGGGACACGAATAACTATAGTTCTAATTAAGTGAGATTGATGAAACTTGGTGTATAGTTTCATTACAGTAATACCTTGACTAAGTTCGATAATGAGCATTTTCTGCTCGGGGTAAGCAGAGCGATACGCTATTTGATTTGCGGAGACTTTGGAACACAATAACTCTCCTTCGAATTGAGTTAAAATGTTCAAAATTGGTGTGTATGCTTATTAGGTCAATGCCTTGATGGAGTACGAAGATGAGCATTTTCCGCTTAGGGTAAGCAGAGATAAGCAATTTGATTGGTTGATGCTTTGGGACACGATGAC
This sequence comes from Patella depressa, assembly GCA_948474765.1. Taxonomy (NCBI): domain Eukaryota; kingdom Metazoa; phylum Mollusca; class Gastropoda; family Patellidae; genus Patella; species Patella depressa. The sequence continues at coordinate 2,795,077 of CAOLEZ010000001.1, read as the reverse complement.
TTTAGTTCTAATTAAGTGAGATTGATGAAACTTGGTGTATAGTTTTATTACAGTAATACCTTGACTAAGTTCGATAATGAGCATTTTCTGCTCAGGGTAAGCAGAGTGATACGCAATTTGATTGGTCGAGACTTTGGAACACAATAACTCTCCTTCTAATTGAGTTAAAATGTTCAAACTTGGTGTATATGCTTATTAGGTCAATGCCTTGATGGAGTTCGAAGATGAGCATTTTCCGCTTAGGGTAAGCAGAGATAAGCAATTTGATTGGTTGATGCTTTGGGACACGAATAACTATAGTTCTAATTAAGTGAGATTGATGAAACTTGGTGTATAGTTTCATTACAGTAATACCTTGACTAAGTTCGATAATGAGCATTTTCTGCTCGGGGTAAGCAGGCGATACGCTATTTGATTTGCGGAGACTTTGGAACACAATAACTCTCCTTCGAATTGAGTTAAAATGTTCAAAATTGGTGTGTATGCTTATTAGGTCAATGCCTTGATGGAGTTCGAAGATGAGCATTTTCTTCTTAGGGTAGGCAGAGATAAACTATTTGATTGGTTGATACTTTGGGACAAGATAACTTAGGTTCATCTTGATTGATGATTTTTATGCCAATACAATGACTGCATTCTCATTCAGTAATGGATTCGACAGTAACTTGACATGTATGTTTATAACCCAAAGATCTTGGTTCCTTTCGATATTTGCACCCATCGGATCGTAACTTCCTGAATTATGGCCCCTGATTGTCCGAAAAATTGCCCTTTTTAGCTTGTGGTCCCTCTGGAGGTCAAAATTATTGTCCGATTTAAAAATCTGTTTGATTATATCACCATTACATAGTAATGAAGGCTGAGTTCGAATTTCGTGAAAATCGAACCAAACTTGACGGACAAAATGGCCGCTGTTTGTACGCGAATAGTGTGAAAATATGTTATATCAAGGTTGTGGACCCTATAGAGGTCACAATTTTGAACTGATTTTGATGAAACTTGACATGCATGTTTATAACTTGAAGATCTTGGTTCCTTTCGATATTTGCGCTCATTGATTCGTAACTTCCTGAATTATGGCCCCTGATTGTCTGAAAAATCACCCTTTTTAGCTTGTGGTCCCTCTGGAGGTCACAATTATTATCCGATTTAAAAAACCATTTGATCATATCACCGTTGCTTGGTAATGAAGGTTGAGTTCAAATTTCGTGAAAATCGGACCAAAATTGACAGACAAAATGGCCGTCGTTTGCACGCGAAAAGTGTAAAAATATGTTATATCAAGGTTGTGGACCATCTAAAGGTCACAATTTTAATTTGATTTTGATAAAGCTTAAAATACATGTTTATAACCTAAAGATCTTGATTCCTTTCCATATTTGCACATTTTGGATTGTAACTTCCTGAATTATTGCCCCTGATTGTCCGAAAAATTGTCTTTTATATCTTGTGGTCCCCCTGGAGGTCGCAATTACTATCTGATTTAAAAAGCCCATTTGATTATATCACCGTTACACGGTAATGAAGGTTGAGATTGAATTTCGTGAAAATCGAACCAACATTGCTGGACAAAATGGCCGCCGCTTCAACGCGAATGGTGTATACCAAGGTTGTGGACCTATAGAGGTCACAATTTTAATTTGATTTTGATGAAACTTGAAACAGTTTCAGGTCTTGAAACAATGAAGTATATTGATTTTCAATGAATTTTGATAATTGTACAGCTAAATCCATAATATTAAATGTTTCGTATACTAAACGTTAGCATGGGGCAGAACTTTATAAAAAAACTAAACAAATTCTAATGATTTTTGATAATTACTTAATATGTGACAACTTTTGTTGACTGCCTGAATGATTTAGCAGCTGGTGGGCATATGTTTCGTTGCCTGGCAACCTATTTTGATATTTGCACATATCGAATTGTAACTTCATGAATTATGGCCCTTGTTCGTAGGAAAATTCATTTTCTTTTTAACTTGTTCTCTATCCATCTCTCGAAAATGTGGACATATCATGCCTGGCAGCCGCTGGTTTAATTATTGGGTACAACTAAACTACGGCGAGTAAAGTAATGAAACTTTTTAGGATAGCAGATATGGTTAGTGAGTATCAATTCGAAAAGTTTGATGAACTTTCCTTGAGCATAATGAAGGTTGAGGTCGAATTTCGTGAAAATTGAACCAAATTGGCGGATTAAATGACTGCCGCTTTTACGCGAATACTATAAAAATATGATATATCAAGGTGGTAGACTCTGTGGAGGTCACAATTTTAATCTGATTATATATTGGATCGTAACTTCCTGAATTATGGCCCTGATTGTATGAAAAATCACTTTCATTTTAGCTTGTACTTGATCCATCTCTCGAAAATGTGGGCGTATCTTGCTTGACAGCAGCTGTTCTTCTTAATATTAGCGTTCAAAATTCTGTTGATTTCTTTTAAAACTGCACGTTTATAATTATTTGTGATATTTGTGTTTTTAGGTATTTGACAATGCTAATAAAGTTTATATGGTAACAGAGTTAATGAAAGGAGGAGAACTATTAGATAAAATATTAAGGCAGAAATTCTTCTCAGAGAGGGAGGCTAGTGCTGTCTTGCAGGTTGTGGCAAAGACAGTTGAATATCTACACTCAAATGGGGTTAGTTTCACATAATTGTCAGATTGTTACTTGTTCAAGATGGAAGTTCAATTTAGATTTTTCATTAGACTTTTGTGAATGCAGGGTTCAGTTCCCGCGGTCCTTGAAAATCCTTGAATATCCTTGTGAGCGTTTGTGGCATGGAGATAGGGGCGCCTTCTCAACCTCGTGGGTTTACTCCAGGCACTCCGGTTTCCTCCCGACACTCCGGTTTCCTCCCACTGCTAAAGACCCCTACGCGCAAGCGAATTATTGAAATAGAATTAAACCATTCCCGAAATGACCTAGTTTGTGTTGAGTTGACGTTAAACCCCATTTCTCTCTCTCTCTCTCAGTTTAGATTATAAGTAATTCTGGTTATACTAAACAATAACTCTGACGTATACCTGTCAATCAACTGATCTAAATAAACAGCTGTGTTTTGTCACGTAATAACAAGATAAGCCAATGACATTTACCGTTAGGCAACCAAATACTCTCACGCTGGTTATACTAAACAATAACTCTGACGTATACCTGTCAATCAACTGATCTAAATAAACAGCTGTGTTTTGTCACGTAATAACAAGATAAGCCAATGACATTTACCGTTAGGCGACCAAATACTCTCACGTGACTCCATTGTCCATTAACATACTAGAAACCACTACACTGAGTAATCAAAATCGGTATTAGTAATTACATTAAACAATGCATAATAACGAAAAGGGAAATAACTCTGTTTTAAAAATGGCGTGAGTTTTCCCCCGGTGTGCCGAAAGTCGATCTGTAATAATAAAAAACAGTTTATGTCTTCAATTCCTTTTAAATATGAGGTTATAACGATAGTTGGTAATGTTTTGGTTGTTTTCAAGATGAAAAATTGTAACTTGAGGCTAAAAATGTCCTTGAAAATCCTGGAATTTGACGTATATTTATCCTTGAATATCCTTGAAAAAATGTTTGACGAAGCCGCGAGGACCCTGGAATGCTCTCGGGTTCAAATTTATCATCCGATTGACTTTATACACAGAGTTCATGAGACAAAGAATCAGTTTTATTTTACAAAGAGAACAATATTGTCTTTAGTTTGAGTGATAATATATCATAAACTTTTGAGGTAGCGTCACCGGGCCGACATTTGTTGATTGTAGGACAATTATTTCTTTTACTCCCGACTTCAGTGTCGACACGGGAAAAACCTGGATTTGCTTAACGTTGTGTATTAGGCACACCCCTTCTAGAAAATAAAATATTTGGTAAAAAAAGTGCGCCTAATACACCGAAAAATACGGTAATAAATTTTAGCATTGGCCATAAGATGAAAGGAAACGAGTTATAATGTTTTGTTTTAATTTGTTAATTGTTGAAATATTGTGTTTCGTAGCATTAAAGGTTGTGTCTTCATTATTTCTTGACCAAACAAAACCTTTGTCTTAATATTTTAGGTTACAAATAGTCTTGCAGGACAAATCTAAGATTCTGGCATTCATATAAATCACCAGGACCCTGTTTTGTTTTCATTTGTTAATTCTTGAAATATTGTGTTTTGTAGTAAAAATTTTACCTGAACCTAAAATAGTGGTGTTTCACAAGACTATCATGGGGGCAATTTTAACTAAAATTTAATTTAATTTAGGACAGCCGTCTCCCTCTCCTTACTTAAAGGACAATATTGGTGCAGTCATTATCACATATGTGATAGAACTGATTAAACACTTTCCAAATATAATATTAACACAGAGATCATCGCTACCATAGAGGAGTAATAAAGGATTCATGAATCGGAAGTGACAAACGCCAAAGGAAAACACGAGTTATCTCTCTATGTGAATGACTGAAGTGACGAGTGATGACAGATAAATGGCCGAATTTCTGCTCACTAATAATTCCTTCGAAGACAAAAAGTTGTTATATGGGACCGCAAGAGGTTATCTGACGATACAATAAAGTAATTAAGTGTCATAAGATAAGAGAACACGGGAAAAATAGAAATACTCCGTACAGCCCATTGTTTTTATTCATTCTATAGGGGAGACCGGGGCACATTGAACCACTTTGTTCACATACATGTTTGTCATCATTTCATATCAAATGTTTTTATTAGAAGATCTCTTTATTTCATGATCAAAATTTAAAAAAAAAATCAATATGCCCTCTTATATGGATCAAACCCCGGTTTATCTGGATTGTATAGATTAGACATATATGAACTTAAGTACAAGAATTTCCTAGGCTAAGAAGTTAACATGTATGGAAAATGTTTCTCTTTTAGGCCACCCATTTTTGATTATTAGGTTCACGGATTTTTAGGACATAGAATTGATGATGTCGGTCGAAATAAAAAAAAAAAAAAAGATGTCAGTGTCTTATTTTTTTTATTTTTTACAGAGCAAAATTTTGATGTCGGGCTATAATAAAAAAAAATTTTTTTCGACTAATGATTAATTTTACCAGATCATATATATATACTTAATTTAATACAGACTTGTTCTTTTCATTATACTATTAATCTTAATATATGTTTTTTTACACTTTAACTTTGATACTATTTAAGGGGATTTTAAAATCCTGTATATCTTTTTTTCTCTATAATCGGTTTATTAGAGAATAAGGCAGATATCAATGAGTTTAAAGTCAAATTACACAATTGATCTTTTTACTTCTGTATGGTTCTATTGTCTAATTATGCCAGGAAGACTTTGTAAATTTATGAACGGTTAAGTTTTATTATACTATAGCCAGATAACCTAATTGGTCTATGAACGTCTTTCATCTCATTATTCTTGATTTGACCATTGTCAAGCGGTATCACGTCATTTGGGACTCACGTCATTTGGGACTCAACACAAACGACATTTTGGGACCCAGTTGACGACGTTTGGGACTTCATTGGCGTCATTTGGGACTTCATTGGCATCATTTGGGACTCAATATAAAACGACATTTGGGACCCAATATAAACGATATTTGGGACCAGTGTACGACACAAACGTCGGTCCGTTGGCCCGATTTATCGGAGGGCCGCTGCTTGCCTATTTGTGCATTTCGCTCGGGAATCGCGCTTCTTTGACGCTCTGTATGAATTCCAGATACCGGTAGATATTAAGTTAATAATTAGATCATACATTTAATGGTTTTGCTGACCAGTTGTTTGTGAAATTTAAATCTTAGTTGAATATAATCCTCTGATAGAACACCAAAATACGCCGAGAAACAGTCATTAATAATAATATATTTTTTCCGCCATTGCCAAATCCGCCGATGACACGTGACATTGATTGGAATTTCTAGGTCAATAAGCCGGCGATGATACGTTTAATTTTAAGTATCATCTAGTTCTACCATTATAATTTTTTATATACACGTGCTGACAGAGGCTTAGTTTTAAACATATTGTCGTTATTATTATTGAAAGGTAGGACTATCTGGTATAGTCGTACTCGTACGGAATTTTATTTTAAAGCAATTTCAATTATGGTTGTCACATGACCACTGTGCCGTACGTGTGTCTATCATGGACGAATGAATAAAAACATGCCCGTAAGTCGCAAATTGGTTAATTCCCGCCTGAGCCATGCTCGACCTGCCTTTGCTCGTATACTGTCGTAAAATATTACCAGAAAGTGACTGCCGTGATTATAATCTGCTAAAACTCCGGTATGGCGGTATTTTAAAACAAAAAGAAGCTTCGATGTAATTGTAAGCAATTTTTTTCAGAATCACATTTCGTTATATGCTTCGGCGGTTTAAATAAAAATAAAAAAACACACGCATTTTTTATTTTCCCAGCGGCAGTTTTGAACTGTCGTCGGCGGATCCGTGAACCGAATAATCAAAAATGGGTGGCCTTAAGCGCTTTTTTGAAAAATCCACTGCCTAAGAAAATAATTCACAGCATTTTGCTTATTGATGGAGAAATGGGTCTAAGAAGTTACCTCACTTCTTTATAGTGTTGGGTTGTATAGTATTATTTATAAAGGATATATCCATGGTGGTTCAATGTGCCCCGGTCTCCCCTACCTTATAAAAACATGGTAATGCACAGACTTTTAATCTGTTTTTCTTTCCTGTTCTCTTATCTAGTGGCAGTCAATTCTTTTTATGAATTGTAAGATATTCTCTCACAGTGTCACACAGCAACTTTAGGTCTTCGAGGGAATTATTAGTGAGCAGATATTCGCCCATGTATCTGTTATCACTAGTCACATCAGTTAGTTATATAGAGTAATAACTCGTGTTTTCCTTTGGCGTTCGTCACTTCCGATTCATGAATCCTTTATTACTCCTCTATGGTAGCGATGATCTCTGTGTTAATATTATATTTGGAAAGTGTTTAATCAGTTCTATCACATATGTGATAATGACTGGCACCAATAATGTCCTTTAAGACCACAACATTAACAAACATCTGAAATTATAATCTGATCTGTATGATCTTGTAAATGCAATAAAAAAAAAAACCTTAATATCTGAACTCCTGTCATACATTATAATGTCATGGAAAGAAGCACACTCTTATTTATAAGAAATATCTTCATGTGCAATGGTTTAAAATGGTAAATTTCTTGGCATTAAAATTAAGGCCTACAATACCAGACATGCCATATAATGATAATAGGGTCATTCCATATTCCATGTCAAGTGGACCAGTGTTGGGAAACTGACCCCCTCAAAAAAATCTGGAAAAAATATAAGTTAAAGTACATGGTCTAAAACTATCAAAAACCAATTTTCAGATTCCTAGGTCAAATATTGGCGGAGATATCACCATTTGAAAAAAAGGTTGAAAATTGGTAATAAAGATTCTCTTATTTCTGTTAGGTTTTCAGCTCCGTTGTTTATATACTTCTAAGGGGGGTTGGGATGGCCTAGTGGACTAGAGTGCCGGGCTTCAACCTCTAGCTGGCCGGTCACATCTGGCTTGCGGCTGTGGTTTCGAGCCCTGGTGTGAGCGTATGTGGCATGGAGATAGGGGCGTCTTCTCAACCTCGTGGGTTTCCTCCGGGCACTCCGGTTTCGATATGGAATTGAATATAGGACCATATGATCTTATATCCCAAAGATATCAGGCCTCAAAGTTGGTTTCCCGCCCAAATCTCGTGAAAATGCCTAATTTTGGTTGCCATTTTGGTTATGTGGGACAAGTATTTTGATTTTCAATGAATTTTGATAACTGAACAGCTAAATCCATGATATTAAATGTTTCCTATACTAATTGTTAGCGTGGGGCAAAACTTTTATAAAAAGCAAACAAATTCTAATGATTTTCAGATAATTACATAATGAGTTGTTACTCTTAATCAGATTTTAGTGTATTACAAATGTTTCATTACCAAAAAAAGTAAAAATATGCGACAACCCTTGTTGACTGCGCGGACGATTTAGCTGCTGTGGGCGTATGTTTCCCAATTTCCCCAAAATTGGTCCACTTGATATGGAATGACCCAATATCATCATTTATAAAGCGTGTTAATACTGAAGAAAACAATTTCTAAGGCACCGTTTCTTTTTTATATTCACTGATTATTATCATATCAATGTTTTGAAAAAGAATGTTTTGAGTTGAGATTTAAAATGGCCCACAGACAGTAATTGCTCCATTGACTGGTAGTCTATTCCATCGGAAAAGGACCAGCATAATAAACAATACGTTTTCCAAGTTGTAAGTTAATGGCTGTTTTTTTTTTAGATGTTTTTTCTGAGAACGGTGATTTCTGCTGCCAGTATAGATTCTACAACACTTTTATATAAGATGGGGCTTGGCCGCTTAACACTTTGAATGCGAAAAATAGTAACTTGAACTTAATTCTTTGCTGAATTTGGAGCTAATGTAATGATTGCAGTACAGTTCCGAGTACAGAACCTTGTGGTACTCCACAAAGCATTGCATGATACAGGCATGATTTTTTTGTCTGACCGCCCCTGACTGACTGTCGGTCCACAATTGTTTGTGAACAGTCGACAGCTCACAATTTTTATCCGATTTCAATGAAACTTAAAATATAGGTTAATCACCCTAAGATCTCGGTTCCTTTCGATATTGGCATGTATCGGACTGTAACTTCATGGGTTATGGCCCCTCGTACGAAAAATCATGTTTTTAGCGTGTGAACAGTGTAGAGGTCACAATTTTGAACCGATTTGGATGAAACTTGAAATGCATGTTTATCACCCAAAGATCTTGGTTCCTTTCGATTACCGTTACATGGTAATGAAGGTTGAATTCGAATTTCGTGAAAATCGGACCAAAATTGACAGACAAAATGGCCGCCATTTGTATGCGAACTGTGTGAAAATATGTTAAATCAAGGTTGTGGCCCCTATAGAGGTCACAATTTTGAACCGATTTTAATGAAACTTGACATGTATGTTTATAACCCAAAATCTTGGTTCCTTTCGATATTTCCGTCCATCGGATCGTAACTTCCTGAATTATGGCCCCTGATTGTCCAAAAAATCGCCCTTTTTAGCTTGTGGTCCCTCTGGAGGTCAAAATTATTATCCGATTTAAAAAAACGTTTGATTATATCGCTGTTACATGGTTATGGAGGTTGATTTCGAATTTCGGGAAAATCTGACCAAAACTAACAGACAAAATGGTCGCCGTTTGTACGCGAATAGGGTGAAAACTTGTTATATCACACTACAGATATGGTATCGTCTAAAATAGTAGTTTTACCGATAGTTATTATTCATACCATTTACTTTCAAAACATCTTTCAATAAATGATAAAACTAGTTGAAAATAGTGCTGGCACGATATATCGGTGAATCAATGTATTGCGATTCACCGTCTCACGATACCTGTATTGAATCGCGGGATGCCAAATCGATTTTTCACGATAACTTTAAAAACTTTAAATTACACCTTAAACTTTATTTGAAACAATGACACTTCGCAAACGATGTCCAGTAGTCCCTACATGTGTGTTTCTATAAATAGTGCACGACCGTGATTACCGTTAGTTTCGTAGGTTTAGATTAACAACATTTTAAGTTTAACGCCTTTTCGTATTGTTTCCGAATTTTATAGTCTGTATTAAGGCTAAGTTAATAAAACATAAATATTTAAATACATAAAACGACATTTTACTCTAGAATTTTATAAACGTAAATTTTATAGATAGTAGCTCTTGTGAAAATCAAAATGGCGGAAAACACAGTCGCAATAACAAATCCTCCAGCAAAATATAAATCTAAAGTTTGGGTAAATTTTGGCTTTTTAAAAGGTGACAACACGAAAGTTGTTTGTAGAGTATGCAAAACTATTATAAAATATTGTGGAAACACAACCAATCTCAACACTCACTTGACAAGACACCATAGTGGCGATTGTCTAAATTCGTCTGCTAAGACCGCCAGTTCAACCTGTGGTGAAGTTCAAGGTCGCCAATGTCAACATCCAACAATTGACAGTGCATTTCAAAATAAACTCTCACGAAACTCAAAGCGAGCTACAGAAATAACCGATAGTGTTACTAGATTTATCATACAAGATCTGCAGCCTTACTCTGTAGTGGAAGATAAAGGTTTTAAACATATGCTGTCCATACTAGAACCAAGATACACGATTCCAGGACGTCATTATTTTGCTGACACTGATGTGCCACAGTTATACACGAGTGTTAAAGATGACATACAACTACAGTTACGCGAGACGAGTCGAGTAGCGATAACATCAGATGGCTAGATGTCTAATTCTACACAATTATATGTCACTATAACTGTCCATTTTATCAATGATTTATGGGAGTTGTGTTCTTTTGTACTCCAGACAAGAGAAATGGCAGAGAGTCATACTGGAAGTAACCTGGCACAAGTTTTACTTGACGCTGTTGATGAGTGGCAGATTAAAGATAAACAACCAGCACTTGTAAGTGACAACACATCGAACATGATTCTTGCCGGTCGTGAAACGGGTTTTACCCCTCATGTTGGTTGTTTAGCACACACCCTCAACTTAGCTTCACAGAAAGTGATGAAGATTACTGCAGTTTCCAAACTTTTAGCAAGAATAGTTACATTTTTCAGGAAGAGCACAAAAGCGTCAACTATTTTGGAAGATAAACAAGTACTTTTGGGTTTGCCTAAACACAGATTAAAACAAGATGTATGCACAAGATGGAACTCTGCATTAGATATGCTGGATAGAGTATTGGAACAGCAAGCTGCAATTGTTGCCAGCCTTCTTGAAAAGGATCTACGGTCTAGGGATAAAGATATAAACACTCTGAGTGAGGCAGATATTACGTTAGCTGAAGACATTATCAAAGTATTAACACCCATGAAAAGAGCAACTACTGTTATGAGTGATGAACAACTACCAACCCTGTCAATCTTAAGTCCACTTTATCACCAAATTTTAGAAGATATGACACCAGATAGTAATGATTCACCAACAGTTAGAAACATCAAGATAGCAATAAATCAAGATGTCATGGATGTTTTTAATAGGGCCTCAGCATTACAGTATTTTTCGGTGTATAAGGCGCACTTTTTTTACCAGATATTTTTTTTTACAGAAGGGGTGCGCCTTATACATAGTAATAAGCAAATCTTGGCTTTTCCCTCTGTCAACATTGGCGTCTGAAGTTGATGATGTCGGCCTTTCCCACGCAATAAAGATGGCGGCCATTTTACAGACGGCAATTCAGTATACCGTTAGTCATAAACGACAGTGCTAACAATATGGGCCGATAGCTGTTTAGTTTAAATTATCGTAAATATTTCTGCTTTTTCCACGTATTTCATGACGTATATTTCAACTATTCCGAAATTCAGATGTCGACATTTGTCGTGCGATGACGGCCATTTCAAACACGGCAATTCCGTATACCGTTACTCATAAACGACAGTGCTAAAAATATCTGCAAATCGTTACTATTACTATTATTCTACGTATTTGGTGACATATATATTTCTGCAAATTGTTAATATTACTATCATTCCTACGTATTTGGTGACATATATATTTCGGCTAATCCTTCACTGTTATCCATTACCAGCAATCCAAACGTCTCGTCAATGGCGGTGATGTCAGTCAGTTGACGAAAAGGCGGGGCTTACGACAGACAAGACATTTCATTGGCTTTTAGAAAGATAACATCCATTGAGCACACGCTCAGTATACCGGTACCATAGGTGTTTTCTTTGAGCAATACTGTCTTACAATTTAAACAAAAAACCGTTTTAAGTTAACCACAGTTTTCATTCAACATGGATTCAGTGATTGACCCATTGTTATGAAATACCGGTATAGTTAATTATCAACCAGTGAGTTGTTACCGTTTTCTTTATGAAGTTGTTTGTAGTTAACGAAATCATTGTTTCCTTGATTGGTATTAAAATGCTATTGTATTATTCTACTGATAGATCTAAATGGCTACAATCTGGGTATTGTCATCACACGTGTGTGGGCGGGGCAACGGACGCTATCGATTGTTTGTCAGTTGTTTGCAAATTAACAAGATTGTTTGTAGTTAACAAAATCATTGTTTCCATGATTGGTATAAAAAATGCTATTGTATTATTTTACTGATAGATCTAAATGGCTACAATCTAGGTATTGTCATGACGTGTGTAGTGGGCGGGACAACAGACGCTATTGATTGTTTGTCAGTTGTTTGCATGACTTAGAGTAAACCTGGAATTGTTGTTTCTCTTTTACCGGTAGTCAAAATTTAAGTCGTGAGTAGCTGATCATGAGAAATTATTTCTACAGTTAATATTTAATTTGTTTATCATCAAAAAATTTATCAAAGCCAATTACTCCCGAATTTAACACGATGTAATAGACGGCCATGTTTGTTGTGGGCGGGACTTGAATGTCAATTTCACTACCGTACGAGTAACAAAAGTACCGCTAGAATAATCAATTGTATGTTATAATTAATAGAAACAAATGTAACAAAAGCAATTTATTTCATAAAGAAATATATATATACCTAGATATACGGCTAAATATCGGTAATTATTATAACTGTAAACAATAGAGTTTGGTTAAATTACTGGAGATCGCAGGTAGATTTGAGTCGGGTATAGTATGGCATGAGTTTCACGAGGCATTGAGAAAGGGGTGCGCCTAAACCACGCATATTTTTTTTTTCCTGAAACACCTCTGCCTTATCTACGCATGCGCCTTATACACCGAAAAATACGGTAGATCCTCGTTTCAAAAGTTTACCATTCTTGACTGAGGGGGAAAGACACAAAGTATTTTATGATCTAACTGTGGAAGTTGAACATAACAACACTGATTTGCAGTCCACTCTTGCTAGCCCAATGGATCCAGCCATATCAGATGATACGTTCAATGCGAATACCTCAACTGCTACAGATGCTAATTCAAAGTAATTCAAGTTCTGATGATTCATTTGAAAGCCCTCGGAAAGTGTGTAAAATAGACCCCACGTGTGCTTTATCACAATTATTTGGTCACAAATTTGTTACCTCAGAAACCAGCAATACAAAAACAAGATCTTTACTAGAAAGAGCAACAGACGAAGTAGCAAACTACAAGAAAGAACCAAGTTTGAGTTTAAATAGCAATCCACTAAACTGGTGGAAAGAACATTCCACTTTGTTTCCATTATTGTCAAATCTTTCCAAGCAGTATCTGTGCATTCCTGCTAGTTCAGTGCCGTCTGAAAGGGTATTTTCAACAGCAGGAGACATCATAACCGCCAAACGATCATGCCTTAAACCCAAACATGTGAATGAACTAATTTTCCTTAAAAAAAATTACAGTTAAACAAAAAGACAATAACTTTATTTCTCTGTGAAGTGTTATTTTTTTTTAATTAAATGGTACCGGTATTCGAACAGAGTTGACATTACTAAATAGTAATCAAGTTTATTTATTTCCTTGTTTTAGTGTCTTCATTAAAAACACAATCACATATTTAATTTGTTGTTTTATTGATAAATCTATGACCAAGTTATGAATCCCGATACGTATCATATCGTGGCACATGAATCGCAATACGTATCGTATCGTATCGTGACTGCAGTCGCAATACCCAGCACTAGTTGAAAAATAACAAAAATGGTTTAATTAGTACTATGGTTTAGATTAATAGCAACGGCTTTAGTTTCTCAGAGATGCGTTTAAAAATGGACGACCCGTGCACTTATCTATGGCGACCATTTATTGGCTGAGCCGTTGAGTTTCACGAGATGCGCTTAAAAATGGACTTTCCGTTCACTTATCTATGGTGTTCAGTTATTAGACGAGACGTTGAATTTCCCGAGATACGTCGGATTTCCCGAGATACATATATAAATCAACATATGAATAATTTATCTGTAGTGTTTAATTATAAGATAATTATTATTATTATTACAAAATTTATATAGCGCCCCTTTCACAGATGTGTTCAAGGGCACTTTACAGTGTAACAAAAAATATACATTCAAACAATAAATAGCATGAAAAAAGCAATTATAAAAATACAAGAATTACAATAAACAAGATAATAGGTGTTAAAATTTGTTATAAGCCTTTAAAAATTTTAGTCTGTTTTTTAAAACCAGCTAGTGATGATAAAATTCGAATATTAAAAGGTAACTGATTCCATAAAATAGGTGCTTGATAACTAAAAGAGCGTGCCCCATAACTAGAAAGGTTCACAATTCTTTGCTTTAAAAGTAATTTAACAGATGAACATAGAGTTCTGCCTGGGGTATATAATTCTAAAAGTTCAGATAAATACTTTGGTGCTAAATTATGAAGGCATTTGAAGGTTAAAAGTAAAATCTTAAAATCTATTCTATATTTAATGGGCAACCAGTGCAGCTGATAGAAAACAGGGGTTATACTTGTATATTTATTCGTCAAGGTTATTAATCTGGCAGCAGTATTTTGTATTCGTTGAAGTTTGTTAATAAGTTTAAGGGGTAAGCCAGCTAACAGAGGATTAAAATTATCAAGTCTGGAAGTCACAAGGGAGTTAATAAGAGTTTTTGTTGCATCTCTTGACAAATAGTTTCGTATTTTACCAATATTGCGAATATTAAAATAACAAACTTTAGATATATGATTAACTTGTGCTTCCATATTCATAAAATTATCAAACATTGCACCAATATTTCGATTAAAAGCAATAGGGTTAATCTCACAATCACCTATAACAATGGATAAGTTAGAATGTACATGTTTATTTAATTGATGTTTTGATCCCAAAAGAAGAAATTCTGTTTTATCGTCATTTAATTTAAGAAAATTCTTAGACATCCACAGTCTTAGTTCACTAATACAGTCTTCAAGTTGTTGTTTAGATATGTTAAAAGAAGATGGATATTTTGGGTTAAAAGAAATATATAGCTGAGTATCATCAGCATATAAGTGAAATTTAAGATTATATTTATCAACAATATTGCTAATAGGTGATGAGTATAATATAAAAAGTATCGGGCCTAAAACCGATCCTTGCGGAACACCGAAAGATAAAACAGTTTCTTTCGACAATTTGCCATCTAATAAAATAGATTGCGTCCTACCCACTAAATAACTTTCTAACAGTTTTAATGCATCACTCTGTATACCAAATCTAAAACGTAATCTATGAAGAAGAATGGAATGGTCAACAGTGTCAAATGCTGCAGATAGATCCAATAAAAGCAAAATCACACACTTCTTATCATCTAATTCAAGAAGTATGTCATTGGATACCCTTGTTAGGGCAGTTTCGGTACTGTGGAATTGCTTATATGCACTTTGAAATGGCTCATCTAAGCAGTTGTCTTCTATATGACTCTTTAGTTGGATTGCAATTAATTTTTCAAATTTTGTTATTTGTAATTTCCTGCGTACCGTTTATCTGATCAATTCATTTTGATTACGATTATTTACGTACGAAGTACGAATAAAAATTTGAGTACAAGAAAATGTGCACACATAGATATTCACCTTATCGTGGCCGTACTATATATTATCCTTTAGCCTCTAAAAGTAGTATACCACCATTGACAGATACGTCAAAAATTGGTAAATCACTTCCCAGGTAATTATACAATCAGAACTTGGTAAATCACACAGGTAATGCATCTTCATTAAATAATCAGAAATGAATTACGCAGACCTCCACGTGTGCATGTCACTAGAAGTCAACCCCACAATGGCAGTACAAGAGAGTTAGACATGTACTGGCGCCAAAAGAAGTCACCCAGGAAATACGCTTCAATGATTAGTGCCTTGATGTTATGACCCCTGATAGTACGAAATATCATGTTTTTAGCTTGTGGACCCTATAGATTTTGATGAAACTTGACATGTATGTTTATAACCCAAAGATCTCTGTTCCTTTTGATATTTGCGCCCATCGGATCATAAATTCCTGAATTATGTCCCCTGATTGTCCCAAAAATAGCTTTTTTTAGCTTGTGATCCCTCTGGAGGTAAATTTTATTATTCGATTGAAAAAAACATTTGTTTATATCACCGTTACATGGTAATGAAGGTTCAATTCGAATTTCGTGAAAATCGGACAAAAATTGACAGATAAAATGGCCGCCGTTTGTATGCAAACAGTGTGAAAATATATCAAGGTTGTGGCCCCTATATAGGTCACAATTTTGAACCGATTTTAATGAAACTTGACATGTATGTTTATAACCCATAGATCTCGGGTCCTTTTGATATTTGCACCCATCGGATCGTAACTTCCTGAATTATGTCCCCTGATTGTCCAAAAAATAGCTTTTTTTAGCTTGTGATCCCTCTGGAGGTCAATATTAGTATCCGATTGAAAAAAACATTTGTTTATATCACCGCTACATGGTAATGAAGGTTGAATTCGAATTTTGTGAAAATCAGACCAAAATTGACAGACAAAATGGCCGCCGTTTGTATGCAAACAGTGTGAAAATATGTTATATCAAGGTTGTGGCCCCTATATAGGTCACAATTTTGAACCAATTTTAATGACACCTGACATGTATGTTTATAACCCTAAGATCTTGCGTCCATCTGATCGTAACTTCCTGAATTATGGCCCCGGATGTCCTTCCGTCCCATAGAGTTATATATAGAAACTAGAGTCCGCACTGATCACGTGACAGCGTGCCG
This sequence comes from Patella depressa, assembly GCA_948474765.1. Lineage (NCBI taxonomy): Eukaryota > Metazoa > Mollusca > Gastropoda > Patellidae > Patella > Patella depressa. Next base: position 2,778,382 of record CAOLEZ010000001.1, on the reverse strand, counting down.
ACATGGAGCCTTGTCCGCCATGTTAGTTCCAGGGAGAGTGAACGTAAATACCCGGATGTTCACTATGTTATTGCATCAATCAATCGGTGTCGAACTGTTTTAAAACGTGCACAAATATTACATATTTAAATTTTCTCACCGAAATACTTATTGTTTAATAAAAAATAATAATAAAGATAAATGGACTGACTTATCTCCGGGCCCCTCTTTCCACGTAAAGGTTATAGAATAATTTATTTTGACATGTCCGCGATCTCGACAACACCAGTGTCTCTCCTCTAGGTCGCGTCTACTTACTTTACCTTTTTTACTAATAATAATACTCTATGACATAGGCCTAAAAAGTTAAGCAAACCTTATGACAGTAGGTAAGATTTCAATTTATAAATTTATTAGTCACATTTACTATAGAATACACATTCGGGACATAATTTAAAGTATCAAATATTAAACTGGAAATTAAAGTGAAAAAAGAGTAGGCCTACGGGATCGCTGACAATGACATGTCACTTTTCATTACATAATTTTCTAAAACAAATTAACAAATAAATAATTAATAATACAATATTTTCTGCAGGCTGTTTTTAGTTTCTCTTCTCTTTTCAGTTCCATATATTTCTAAAAATAATTAACAAATATTGAAATAAATCAATACCGGGCGGTAAATAGAAATGGGCCTACAACATTATACGTGGGCTATTAATTTTTATACGCCCATATTTTCATGTGGACGTATATTGTCGTCGCCGGGGCCGTCGCCCCTGTTTGTCCGTACATCCGTCCACAATTGTTTGTGAACAGTCTACAGGTCACAATTTTTATCCTATTTCAATGAAACTTAAAATATAGGTTTATCACCCTAAGATCTCGGTTTCTTTCGATATTGGCATGTTTTGGACCGTAACTTCATGGGTTATGGCCCCTGATTGTACGAAAAATCACGTTTTTTAGCTTGTGAACAGTGTAGAGGTCACAATTTTGAACCGATTTGGATGAAACTTGAAATGCATGTTTATAAACCAAAGATCTTGGTTCCTTTCGATATTTGTGCCAATTGGATCGTAACTTCCTGAATTATGGCCCCTGATTGTCCGAAAAATCCCCCTTTTTAGCTTGTGGTCCCTCTGGAGGTCAAAATTGTTATCCGATTTAAAAAACCGTTTGATTATATCACCGTTCCATGGTTATGAAGGTTGAGTTCGAATTTCGTGAAAATCGGACCAAAATTGACGGTCAAAATGGCCGCCATTTGTACGCGAATAGTGTGAAAATATGTTATATCAAGGTTGTGAACAGTGTAGAAGTCACAATTTTGAACCGATTTGGATGAAACTTGAAATGCATGTTTATAACCCAAAGATCTTGGTTCCTTTCGATATTTGCGCCAATCGGATCGTAACTTCCTGAATTACGGCCCCTGATTGTCTGAAAAATCGCCCTTTTTAGCTTGTGGTCCCTCTGGAGGTCAAAATTGTTATCCGATTTAAAAAACCGTTTGATTATATCACCGTTCCATGGTTAAGAAGGTTGAGTTCAAATTGGATCGTAACTTCCTGAATTATGGCCCCTGATTGTCCGAAAAATCCCCCTTTTTAGCTTGTGGTCCCTCTGGAGGTCAAAATTGTTATCCAATTTAAAAAACCGTTTGATTATATCACTGTTCCATGGTTATGAAGGTTGAATTCGAATTTCGTGAAAATCGGACCAAAATTGACGGACAAATTGGCCGCCATTTGTACGCGAATAGTGTGAAAATATGTTATATCAAGGTTGTGGACCTTATAGAGGTCACAATTTTGAACCGATTTGGATGAAACATGACATGTATGGTTATAACCGAAAGATCTTGGTTCCTTTCGATATTTGCGCCCATCGGATCGTAGCTTCCTGAATTATGGCCCCTGATTGTTCAAAAAATTGCCCTTTTTAGCTTGTGGTCCCTCTGGAGGTCAAAATTGTTATCCGATTTAAAAAAAATGTTTGATTATATCACCGTTACATGGTTATGAAGGTTGAATTCGAATTTCGTGAAAATTGGACCAAAATTGACGGTCAAAATGGCCGCCGTTTGTACGCGAATAGTGTGAAAATATGTTATATCAAGGTTGTGGGCCTTATAGAGGTCACAATTTTGAACCAATTTTGATGAAACTTGACATGTATGTTTATAACCCGAAGATCTTGGTTCCTTTCGATATTTGCGCCCATCGGATCGTAGCTTCCTGAATTATGGCCCCTGATTGTTCAAAAAATTGCCCTTTTTAGCTTGTGGTCCCTCTGGAGGTCAAAATTGTTATCCGATTTAAAAAAAATGTTTGATTATATCACCGTTACATGGTTATGAAGGTTGAATTCGAATTTCGTGAAAATTGGACCAAAATTGACGGTCAAAATGGCCGCCGTTTGTACGCGAATAGTGTGAAAATATGTTATATCAAGGTTGTGGATCTTATAGAGGTCCCAATTTTGAACCAATTTTGATGAAACTTGACATGTATGTTTATAACCCAAAGATCTTGGTTCCTTTCGATATTTACGCCCATCGGATCGTAACTTCCTGAATTATGGCCCCTGATTGTCCCCAAAAATCGCCCTTTTTAGCTTGTGGTCCCTCTGGAGGTCAAAATTGTTATCCGATTTAAAAAACCGTTTGAATATATCACCATTACATGGTTATGAAGGGTATGTGTGAATTTTGTGAAAATCGGACCAAAATTGACGGACAAAATGGCCGCCGTTTGTACGCGAATAGTGTGAAAATATGTTATAGGCTGTGATTTAGCCACGAAAGTCGATTCATTTTGTCTCAGCAAATTCTAGGCGAAAATCTGACGCTTTGCTGCACAAGTAAACAAGTAAGTCGTCACTGTAGTACACATTTCTATTGCGATGTTTTGAACAATCAGACCAACACTCGAATTACGCTTCGGACTATATTTGTCAAGTGTAGCCATAATGTTGTGAAGAAATCATATTCTAAGCCAATCAGAAACCATAAAAGCAATCAACGTCATTAGGTCAGGGGTCAATAGCCATAAATAGACCAGGGAATACCTTTTACGAGACGGAACACGTTGGCTTGTTTACATTTGTATGAGAAAATTTTTCTGCAAATATACCTGAATTACGGGACAATAACATCAGATAAATGTTGTGCTGACACCGCGAACACGGCTAGCCCCTGATTTGCGGCAAAAATATGGTCAAAAGCGAAATTGTATCAATGAATGTGATATTTCCTGAAAAAAGTATTTTTTCCATTTTATTTCAATACAATATCCAAAAAAAATATAAATATAGTATACAGATGAAAACGTTTTTGGCATGATTGAAATACTCGGTCGGTATAATAATTATATATAATGTTGAGAAAAAAACAAAAAAAATAATACTATCTGAGCCCACTGATACAACAGAATATTAATAATGATTCACTTAACAACCCTGAACATGCACCAATTAATTATACTTGTTTTTTAAAAAAAAACAATAAAGACAGATTATACGAGATGTCAAATAAATGTACATTTATTTAAAGAAAGAAATACAGTACTAAAAAATAAGAAATGAATGCAATTTTATATACTTCCTCATACAGTATCAACAACACTCGATGGTATGAGATTTCTCTGATATTAAATAGATTAAAATGATTCAGCGATACTTTGATTTAATCAAATATGGAGGACCGAAACTCAGCTTTGATCAAACAGTACAGTGGTTGAAATTGTTGAACACATCTGTCAAACCTTCAAAGGCTAATAAGAGTAATTTGAATGAAATTTTTCAAATTATTCATTTTACATTATCTACATTTGAACTATTATAGCAAGAATATATAGAATGACTAGTTCTTTATCTAAATCTTATATAATGTATCTTTAATGAAAAATGTATATAATAATAACATCATTTATATAGTGTATTAATACTGGAGAATGGTTTCTAATCTGCTTTTCAGATTTTTATATCCACAGAATCGGGCCCGGCGCCAGCGCATAAAAATATGGCCCCTGATTGTACGAAATATCATGTTTTTAGCTTGTGGAACCTATAGAGGTCACAATTTTGAACCGATTGTGATGAAACTTGACATGCATGTTTATAACCCCAAAATCTTGGTTCCTTTCGATATTTGCGCCCATCGAATCGTAACTTCCTGAATTATGGCCCCTGATTGTCCGAAAAATTGCCCTTTTTAGCTTGTGGTCCCTCTGGATGTCAAAATTATTATCCGATTTAAAAAAACGTTTGATTATATCACCGTTACATGGTAATGAAGGTTGAGTTGAAATTTCGTGAAAATTGGACCAAAATTGACAAACAAAATGGCCGCGAATAGTGTGAAAATATGTTATAGGCTGTGATTTAGCCACGAAAGTTGTTTCATTTTGTCTCAGCAAATTCTAGGCGAAAATCTGACGCTTTGCTGCACAAGTTAACAAGTAAGTCGTCACTGTAGTACACATTTCTATTGCGATGTTTTGAACAATCAGACCAACACTCGAATTACGCTTCGGACTATATTTGTCAAGTGTAGCCATAATGTTGTGAAGAAATCATATTCTAAGCCAATCAGAAACCATAAAAGCAATCAACGTCATTAGGTCAGGGGTCAATAGCCATAAATAGACCAGGGAATACCTTTTACGAGACGGAACACGTTGGCTTGTTTACATTTGTATGAGAGAATTTTTCTGCAAATATGCCTGAATTACGGGACAATAACATCAGATAAATGTTGTGCTGACACCGCGAACACGGCTAGTCCCTGATTTGCGGCAAAAATATGGTCAAAAGCGAAATTGTATCAATGAATGTGATATTTCCTGGAAAAAGTATTTTTTCCATTTTATTTCAATACAATATCCAAAAAAAATATAAATATAGTATACAGATGAAAACGTTTTTGGCATGATTGAAATACTCGTTCGGTATAATAATTATATATAATGTTGAGAAAAAAAACAAAAAAAATAATACTATCTGAGCCCACTGATACAACAGAATATTAGTAATGATTCACTTAACAACCCTGAACATGCACCAATTATACTTGTTTTTTAAAAAAAAAACAATAAAGACAGATTATAAGAGATGTCAAATAAGTGTACATTTATTTAAAGAAAGAAATACAGTACTAAAAAATAAGAAATGAATGCAATTTTATATACTTCCTCATACAGTATCAACAACACTCGATGGCATGAGATTTCTCTGATATTAAATAGATTAAAATGATTCAGCAATACTTTGATTTAATCAAATATGGAGGACCGAAACTCAGCTTTGATCAAACAGTACAGTGGTTGAAATTGTTGAACACATCTGTCAAACCTTCAAAGGCTAATAAGAGTAATTTGAATGAAATTTTTCAAATTATTCATTTTACATTATCTACATTTGAACTTTTATAGCAAGAATATATAGAATGGCTAGTTCTTTATCTAAATCTTATATAATGTATCTTTAATGAAAAATGTATATAATAATAACATCATTTATATAGTGTATTAATACTGGAGAATGGTTTCTAATCTGCTTTTCAGATTTTTATATCCACAGAATCGGGCCCGGCGCCAGCGCATAAAATTTGGGGGGTGGGGGGTACAGATTTTTTTGGAGGTCCTGAGGATGTGGCCGGCTAAGAATATTCCTAAGAAATCATCAATTTTTTTTTTTGAGGGGGGGGGGGGCTAAGCCGCACAGAATACATGTATTTACACACAGATCAGGTCTTGTGTCCATATACACTGTACAAAATTAAAAGATATATACCAGTTAAGAAAAGTACATATAAGAGAAAAACAAACAGTTAACTAAATAAAATGGTTCCAGTAAAATGAATAAGAAATGAAATGGAGTTAAACGTCGTCCTACTGTTCTGCTATTATACATGTACTGGATTAATGAAGACGAGCATACGCTATACAGTGTACTATGAGGAAAATTTTGCCTGGGCACAGCACTATGGCCTACTCTTATATCAAATTCCAACTGCCATGGGATCTTTTTACGTGCACACCAATGTTACACAGGAATTCGTTTTTTCGTCACATTTGAACGACTAGACAGCAGTCCTGGTAAATTGTCAGCCCTCTTGCCTGCACCACTGACAAGGAGAAACCACGTCTGAATTGAATTGGAATAAAAAAGGAAAATAAAAACATATATGTCAACTTAAAATAGCTAAATATGATATGAACATTTATCGACATGTACAGTACATTTAAGTAAAACAAGTTTAAAATATGTAATGTAAAAACCACTTACAAAAATACATATGTATACAGGTTTAGGCCTACTCATAAAAATCACATAATTTCATCAATATGATTCGGCTGTCACTTTCATATTCGAACAATTTTCACAAATCCATACTAGAAAACTTTCACTTCTAAAAAATACATCTATCTAGGTAGCTCCTATATACATGTACTGGGTTAAGGAAGACAGGCGTGCGCTATACAGTTTATTATGAGGGAAATTTTGCCTGGGCACAGCACTATGGCCTACTCTTATATCGAATTCCAACTGCCAAGGGGTCTTTTTACATGCACACCAATGTCCAAACCGCTTACAAAAATACATATGTATGTATACAGGTGTAGGCCTATTCATAAAACATTACGTAATTTCATCAATATCATTTGACTCTCACTTTCATATTCGAACAATTTTCACAAATCCATACTAGAAAGCTTTCACTTGTAACAAATACAACTATCTGTAGCCTAATGCAGCCTGATTTACACCCACAGAGAAAATATCGTTTGGTTCTTGATCTCTATAGTCAACCTAACCCTGTCATTTGTTACAGTAGAGTTTAACAAGAAGGGCATAAATTTCCGCAGCTACAGTAAGGCAATTTTAAAGTAATGCACATGGTATATTTCACCCCAATGGTGACACAGTCTTTACCATAGTGGTCTTCTGTCTTGGTCTGAGTTGTCATACATTAAGGAATAGGAGAATATCTTCATCAACTTGCATTTGCAATAAAATTGGAAAATGTTAAGATATGATCCCCATAACAAATTAACCAGACCTATTATTCTTTTTCTTATTTCGCTGGTAAAATATTAGCTGCTCTGAACGTAGTTCTTTATTCATACACAGTTGTTGGGGTGCACATTCCTACAATCTTTGTCCAACATATCAATATTTCCATCTAATTTGATCCACTGGTTAGCACATAGCCTAAATTTTTCCAGTTTCTCACAGTAAACGGTTTTACATCGGTGTTTTAAACAAAATCTACACGGAGTATACAGCTCTAGTTATTCTTCCGCTTTTTTACTATCATAACGTAAACAAACCGATGACCTTTCACTGTACACGACCCGTTGACCTTTCGTCGTGTGTGTCTGATTGGTGAGCTTTGTCACGTGATCTATTAAAACCAAATCACCGCGAAATTCAAATATCATCGCACATTGATAAGTAAGCCCATATTTATTTTACGTTTTCTGTCAAACGTCAAAGAATTGATAAAAGAAAAGTTGTGTGGAAATACAAAGTAATACTAGAAGAATAAGATGACGTAGTTTGTTTTCCGCCTGAAAATCGTCGGGATGGAGCAACAGAAGCAAGCTTGCTAGAAATTTCACATCACGGCCTATTATATCAAGGTTGTGGACCCTATAGAGGTCACAATTTTGAACCGATTTTGATGAAACTTGACATGTATGTTTCAGGGGCGTAAAAATATTTCTTAATCCACTAGCCCCGGGCTAGTAGTCTACTGTCGGACACTAGCCCGGCATCCAGTTCCACTAGTCCGTAGTTGGACAAGGTACAAACTTTAATCGTCAATAATGACAATAATGTACACTGCAGATTGTCACCCATTTGACCACATTAAATGTATTCTTTCTAACTGAACTGGGGGTTGGGATGGCCTAGTGGTCTAGAGTGCCGCGCTTCGAACTCTAGCGGGCCGGTCACCTCTGGCTTGCGGCTGTGGTTTCGAGCCCTGGTGTGAGCGTATGTGGCATGGAGATAGGGGCGCCTTCTCAACCTCGTGGGTTTCCTCCGGGCACTCCGGTTTCCTCCCACTGCTAAAGACCCCTACGCGCAAGCGAATTGTTGAAATAAATTAAACCATGTGTTAGTCCGGAAATGACCTAGTTTGTGTTGAGTGGACGTTAAACCCCATTTCTCTCTCTCTCTCTCTAACTGAACTGTATTCCATATTATACAGAGTATATAAATCGATGTGGAGTATACAATTTTTCCGGGCCTCAATCCATATGACGACTGTTTTTCAACTCCACCGCATATCAAGTTACCGCATGGGACACTGTTCCCGATCTGACACTGTTCCCGATCTAATACTGTGCCAACGTACGCCAACAGAAATTGGCTTCAGGGTATAAATGAAGGACTAATTTGATTAATATTCCAAGTTTTGTTCTTGGTTATTTGAACTAGTTTTCATTACAATATATCTGATAAATAGCGAACAACACAGGTCCTTATATGTATTTCTACGATATAACTAAAAACTAAAGTAGACATCTCCCATGATGCATTGTAGTCTAGATTATCACATGACTTTAGATTGTATTGACTGAGATCTATATTTAGCCCCACTATAAATAGAAGAGGTACAACCTTCCCGTGTTCACTACAGAAAAACTATTATTATATAGTTTCCTTTGGTTTGGCGAAATAAAAGTGCAGTATTTCACATCTCATTTATCTAGTTTAAATCACAGAAAAAATGAACAATGAAAGGGCACTAGCCCAGGACTAGTACGGCTAAATAGGTCACTAGCCCGTAGGTTATTTTTGGTAGTCCCGGGCGTCGGGCTAGTGGATTTTTACGCCCCTGGTATGTTTATAACCCAAAGATCTTGGTTCCTTTCGATATTTGCACCCATGGGATCATAACTTCCTGAATTATGGCCCCAGATTGTCCTACTACTACTACTACTACTTGGTGTTTAACGTCTGCTTCCACATAAGTGATATCGCAGACAAGACTTGGGAAAGCCGAAGCCGATTCCTGTTTTTTAGAATATGATTTTGCAATCTTTCCATTTGGCTTTAAGCCATGGATTGGGTTTTAGTGGGAAGTTCTTCCCTTTATTTAATAAAAAACATATCATTTGGTAGATGATCTCGTCTGCTTCTGGATTGGTTGATGTCATCGTTTGGGGTTAGTGTTTAGGTGCCAGGCCCGTCTTATCGTGGCCTCCCCTTACTCCACTCTATGGGTTTGGTATCAGTTTTTTTTTTGGTTTTTTTTTTTTTTTTTTTTTTTAACTGAATAGTGTTTAGGTGCCGAGTACGTCTGACCGAAACTCCCCCTTACTCCACTATCCTGCTTAGTTTGGTAGATGTCATCTTTGTAGGATTTGTGTTTAGGTGCCAGGCCCGTCTTATCGTGACCTCCCCTTACTCCACTATCCTATTCTGTAGGTTTGGTGTCTGTATTTTGGCGGAATAGTGTTTAGATGCCGAGTCCGTCTGATCGTGACCCTCCCTTACTCCACTATCCTGCCAGTTTGGTATAAATCCTCTATGTAGTTTAGTGTTTAGATGCCGGGCCCGTCTAACCGTGACCCCCTCTTACTTCACTATTCTACTTAGTCCAACTGTGTCCATTAGGGCGTGGATTTGTTTGAAGATTTGCAGTTTCAGATCTGGTCTAGGGAAGAGTAGGTTCTTAGTGTTGAATGGTATGTTGTTGGTCTCCATTATTCTCACTAGTTCCCTTCTCTCGTCCTTGTATACCTCGCAGTCTACCAGGACATGGTTGGTGGTACATTCTTCCCCGCATTCACAGACGATGACTTGGTGTTTGTGGTCTCGCATCCGCTCTTTTCACCCTTAGTTTCGATATAAATCTGCATATATCTCTTCTAGGGTGATTGATTGCTGTCTTAGTGTAGATCTTGTCATCCAGCCGGAATCTGTATGTGTCAAGTTCAACAAGTTTTAATTCCCAGATTGAATTGACCTGTCTTTTAACCAGGGGCGTAAAAATCCACTAGCCCGACGCCCGGGACTACCAAAGATAACCTACGGGCTAGTGACCTATTTAGCCGTACTAGTCCTGGGCTAGTGCCCTTTCATTGTTCATTTTTTCTGTGATTTAAACTAGATAAATGAGATGTGAAATACTGCACTTTCATTTCGCCAAACCAAAGGAAACTATATAATAATAGTTTTTCTGTAGTGAACACGGGAAGGTTGTACCTCTTCTATTTATAGTGGGGCTAAATATAGATCTCGGTCAATACAATCTAAAGTCATGTGATAATCTAGACTACAATGCATCATGGGAGATGTCTACTTTAGTTTTTAGTTATATCGTAGAAATACATATAAGGACCTGTGTTGTCCGCTATTTATCGGATATATTGTAATGAAAACTAGTTCAAATAACCAAGAACAAAACTTGGAATATTAATCAAATTAGTCCTTCATTTATACCCTGAAGCCAATTTCTGTTGGCGTACGTCGGCACAGTATTAGATCGGGTACAGTGTCAGATCGGGAACAGTGTCCCATGCGGTAACTTGATATGCGGTGGAGTTGAAAAACAGTCGTCATATGGATTGAGGCCCGGAAAAATTGTATACTCCACATCGATTTATATACTCTGTATAATATGGAATACAGTTCAGTTAGAAAGAATACATTTAATGTGGTCAAATGGGTGACAATCTGCAGTGTACATTATTGTCATTATTGACGATTAAAGTTTGTACCTTGTCCAACTACGGACTAGTGGAACTGGATGCCGGGCTAGTGTCCAACAGTAGACTACTAGCCCGGGGCTAGTGGATTAAGAAATATTTTTACGCCCCTGTCATGAAGTTACCTGTATAATTTTTTAATTTTTTTACGATGGATATTCAATATTAACAAAGTAGCATTTATAGCTTATGTGCAATGTTTTGACAACAGTATGACTTTATGATAACGATTGATGTGATAGGATCTCCCTAAGAAATGGAAATTGAATCTATGATCGTAAATGAAATGAAATAAAATGGGGTTGTCCTACTTTTCTGCACCGACTGGGCTAATGATTTTGGGCATGCCGTGTACCATGAGGGAAACTTTGCACAGACAGGTTATTTTATGTGCACGGCAATATGACATACAGGACCCCGTTTTCCCTCTAATCCGAAAGACTATACACTGCGCCTTGCCAGGCTGTTCGTCCTGTACCAGCCACTGCGGCTCTCTGTGTAACGTCACATGTCAAGTTATCACTCGGTACATAATAATATGGGCACAGTAACAAACTTATCAAATTGCTAAATATTTGATAAATATTTACACATTATAATGTATTATTGCTGTAACATAAGTGTAAAAATTTGAAATACTTGAACTTAAAGTATTCGAATACTAATCTATAAAATCTGTTGCTAGGCAACCATCAATATTAAGTAGTTTTCCCTTTTAAACATCTAATCTTAATTCATACAATAGAAGCAAGCATGAGCATTGTTAAGGTCTATCTGACAGATACCTATTTGAATGTTGTCATAATATCAACGTTATTTTATTGTGAAATAGATTATATTTCTGTTTACATATAAGTTCACATATTTAACATTTGTTATATTGTTACTTTGATGTTAAATAATTATTCTGGGATAAATTGTTACATGTCATTGCATGATATGATGATTTATGAAGTAAATGTACATATTTGAACTATTAAAACTAACAATATTGGTAAAACAGTGATTAATAAAATCTGTTGCTATGGCAACCATAAAAATTTAGTAGTTCTCCCTTAATATCTGAACTTGTTTTTTTAATTCATACCATAGGAGTAAGTATGAGCACTACTTATGTGTATGTATGAGTGAATATCTGTCTGATGCCTATTTGAATGATATTTGAGGTTATCATGAGATTTGTCAAAATACCAAAGTTTTTTTTGTGAAATTGATTATATTTCTTACGCATAACTTCTCCCATTTTACATTTGTTATTGTTACCCTGATATCGGATTGTAACTTCCTGAATTATGGCCCCTGATTGTACGAAAAATGACCTTTTTTTTTTAGCTTGCAGGGATCAAACACCCAACCTCAAGGCTACCGAGCCAGCATCTTACAGACTTAGTAACATGATCCCCAGTCGAATTTGAAGCCTACTGAAATGAACCTTTATAACCCAAAGATCTTAATTCATTTCGATATTTGCACATATCAAATTCTAACTTAATGATGTAGGAAAAATCACTTTCGGTATTGCTTGTTCTCTATCCATCTCTCGAAAATGTGGGCGTATCCTGCCTGGCAGTGCCAGCCTATCTGGTCCCTCTGGAGGTCAAAATTATTATCCGATTCAAAAAAACGTATGATTATCTCACCGTTACATGGTAATGAAGGTAGAATTCGAATTTCGTGAAAATCAGACCTAAATTGACGGACAAAATGCCCGCCGTTTGTACGCGAATAGTGTGAAAATATGTTATATCAAGGTTGTGGACCCTATAGAGGTCACAATTTTCAACCGATTTTGATGGAACTTGACATGTATGTTTATAACCCAAAGATCTTGGTTCCTTTCGATATTTGCGCCCATCAGATCGTAACTTCCTGAATTTTGCTTCCTGATAGTCCGAAAAATCGCCCTTTTTAGCTTGTGGTCCCTCTGGAGGTCAAAATTATTATCCGATTTCGAAAATCGTTTGATTATATCACTGTTACATGGTAATGAAGGGTGAATTTGAATTTCGTGAAAATTGGACCAAAATTGACAGACAAAATGGTCACTGTTTGTACGCGAATAGTGTGAAAGTATGTTATATCATCAAGGTTGTAGACCCTATAGAGGTCACAATTTTAATTCGATTTTGATGAAACTTGAAATACATGTTTATAAACTAAAGATCTTGGTTCCATTGCATATTTGGGCGTATCGGATCGTAACTTCCTGAATCATAGCCCAAGATTGTACAAAAAATTAGCTTGTGGTCCCTCTGGAGGTCACAATTACTACCTGACTTAAAAAAACGTTTCATTATAAAACCAAACAAATTCTAATGATTTTCTGATAATTCCTAAATATTTTCTGATAATTCCTAACTCTTGTTGACTGCCCGGACGATTTAGCTGCTGTGTGGGCGTATGTTTCGTTTCCTGGCAACCTATTTTGACATTTGTTTTAAGGGTAGTGCCTTTGTAGCGCATTGGTAGTTAATCGGACTATTGACCAATCATAATTTAGAACAAGAATTTTCTCTTTCCAGCAGTGAGTAGTGGGATTAGCTCTAAACGGAACACTGCGAGGAGTATGAGCCAAATGTGGCTTGTATAGTTTCTCTTTGGGACAATACCTGAAGTTGTGCCTTTTACTTTAACTACGTTGTCTGCCATTTTGTAAATCTTCCGATAGCTATATATACATCGCCGACCAGCCAAAACTTTACAAATTAAAATTGAAAACTTGAAATTGATAATCAAGACTATTCACTTTCAAATTTTTTGTAGTCTCGGTGTACCAATCACGAGATCTTATTGTATAATTGTGCGACTGGACATCTACCGTCTGGGGTTATATTTACCAGATAAATATGTATATTTCTTAATTTGTCCACTATTAATAAAAATTTGTTATTCGGGGGGTTTCAAAAGAAATTTCTGAACTAAATTCAAAAAATATTGCAGTGCATACTGCAATATATAACGTCAAACAATATATTGGAATATTGCCATTTTTGTGAGGGTCTTAAAATTACTGTCAATATATCTTCCAAACCGCAATGTATTGATTTATCGGAATTACCAACCAGCCCTACCAGATCATCAAAATCACCGTTAAATGTGCTAATTATTCGGAGTCGGATTATGAACCACATATGGCCGATTCTCACGTGACTAAGGTATGATTGTTGTTCATTGTTTTACCAATCGGCTAGATTAAAGCCAACAAAATACGCAATGACCCTGACTGACATGCAATAGGCTGGCTCGACATTAATATCCTCTGAGAAACTTTATGTAAATCCTTGTAGATTCGCAACGTAAGCTCTTGCGAGAATCCTTGCACGAATCAAAGTCGGGCGAGAATCCTTGCATGAATCAAATTCGGACATGCGCATGAATTTCTTGCCCGGTGATCATTTTTATACACCCACATTTTCAAGTGGTCGTATATTGTCGCCGCTCCTGTCCGTCCATCCACAATTGTTTGTGAACAGTCTACGGGTCACAATTTTTATCCGATTTCAATGAAACTTGAAATATAGGTTTATCATCCTCAGATCTCGATTCCTTTCGATATTGGGACGTATCAGACTGTAACTTCATAGATTATGGCCCCTGATTGTACGGAAAATCACGTTTTTACCTTGTGAAACTTGAAATGCATGTTTATAACCCAAAGATCTTGGTTCCTTTCAATATTTGCGCATAGAAGATCTTAACTTCCTGAATTATGGCCCCTGATTGTACGCAAAATCGCCTATTTTAGCTTGTAGTCCCTCTGGAGGTCACAATTATTATCAAATTTAAAAAAACGTTTGATTGTATCACCGTTACACCAAAATGAAGGGTCAGGTTGAATTTCGTGAAAATCCGACCAAATCTGTCGGACAAAATGGACGCCGCTTGTCTGTGAATAGTGTAAAAAATATGCTATATCAAGGTCGTGGACCCTGTATATGTCACAATTTTAATAGGATTTTGATGGAAATTGCATGTTTTAAACCCAAAGATCTTGGTTCCTTTCGACATTTGCGCATATCGAATCGTACCTTCATGAATTATGGCCCCTGATTATACCAAAATTCTCCTTTTTGCTTGTGGTCCCTCTGGAGGTCACAATTCTTATCTCATATAAAAAAAAAAACCGTTTGATTATATCACTAGGGACATGGTATCGTCCAGATTTTACAAAAAAAGGAAAGAAACTACGTTTACCTTCTAGAATCTAATACACGTGTTCAGTCAATAGATTGCCGTCTAGAATCTGTCAAATGCTGTCAAGTGTCATCAAAAACCGGCCAATTTGTGCTACCGTGTAGATTTAGAAACGCTGTTTAGTTTTGACCGCGATCGTCTACTTTACGACCGTTCAGTTTCTTGGGACGTTTTTAGAAATGAACACTACCATTTAGATTTGAAAGGGGTTTAGTTTTTAGATGTTGTCGAGAAATGAACCGCGAGTGTTTGATTTATGTGGTTACAATTAATGGAAAAAAGATTTTGAAAATGCACTGATTCAGCTTGGTCATCGTTTTATTTGTTATAAAAATGGCTGATGTATTACTCAACGCGTGTACAACACAACAATAATTTTTCATTGGTTAAAGCCGTATAAATGCAGGAAAATTGACAGTAGCTATTGGCTAACGCATAAACAAACTAATTTGCATACTATTTATAGTATTATATTTAGCTGGAATTAGAGTCGAGCAGGGTAGCATAGAATTGTAATAATACATAGTATGCAAGTCTAAAATAATTATATTCGTGAAAAATTGTCTTACATTAGTGGTGGGCCACACTGATTTAGGTTAATCCATATTAAGTGCACAATGATAAAACCATAGCGTACATATCATGGGTTCCACGGCTTTGGAAAATGACCGAATCTGGATCAGACCCTTAGGTCATTTTGCACGCCGGAAAAATAGCATATTTTGTGCTAAATCATAAAATCCGGGAGACGACGAAACTCTGTGCGTGGCGTGATGTAAACTATCGGGTATAATAAAATTAACAGTGTTCAGTAGCCCACGAATGGAAACCACTGCCAATCAAATATCCGTGTGTATATTGCTCTAATCACAATTAACAAAGGGGCTACATCAAACAGATTAAAAGCTCAACATTTAATCAATTTACTTAGTTTTGTTTTGTTTTATAATTAGTAATACTGTAAGCGTGATCATTCTTGAGTTGTTGTTACAGCATATTTACCGACTTTCATCATTCGTGCGGCAATTCACTGTTTGAACATCAAACAAATTAAAAACTTTTCTTTGATGTCTTCACTTGATCACAAGAGTTAATCATGTCAATCTTGCAAATGATATATATATATACAAGAATGTTATATATCATTTCAAAATGTTGAAATTCCTCACCTCCCAGAATAACAAAAGAAAGCGAGATGATGATATTGCTGTCAATGAATCCGATCCCCCTTCTTCAACATCGAACCACGAGGATGACAGTTCCGCCCCGAAAAACAAAGTCAGCCGTAAATTCTCTACTAAATGGTTACAAATATTCCCGTGGTTAAGATATGATATTCCCACACAAAAATATGTATTCCCATGTATGTTTTTAATCCATTTATTCCGTTTATATAACAATCGATAGACGTCATTTTGGTTAAAACAATGAGCTTTTATGATTGCCACCATTTTGAAATATGTGCAAATATCTTTACATGTTATAGAGTTAAAATACTAGTACGATATTATTTGATCTGTCAAAATATCAATACGAGTTAATAAATTGATAAGTTTAAGAATTATGTTAATTATTGTACATGTGTATTACTTTGAATTATTTACGTGTGCTAATCATTCGGAACTACTTTTTCCCCGTGTATGGAGAAAATAGTCAACGCCGAATTATGTCACGTACGCCACTGAGAACCGGGATTCTAGCACCAAAACATAATTAAAACCAAGTTACGATGTTCCTTGAGCATGAAAAATCTTGACGAATTAATGAGAATTTCTATGAAGGGGCCACCACTTGCAGAATTTCAACCGGCACGTGCTTTACAGAAATGGAAATCCTGTAGAAACCGACGAGTATATACGGGTGATGTCGTAAACAAATTAAGAAAATACTGTACTTTCGATAAATGAATGCATCTTGTTATTGTTATACTTTATGAATGTATAAATAACTAAATGATAATAATTGATTACATGTGTTCTTTTATTTATTAGGGGGATAGGTGGGTGGGTATATAAATGTCGATGTGGGATTGATTTTTTGTGTGACTGTCCTTGACCCAATTAAAGTCGATCGACATTCCGATAGCAAGTAGTTTTTGGCTTCTTATTATGTGCTTAAAATAGCACCACTTTCTCCGTGAGAAAAATGACCGGTTGGGAAAATTTTGAAGTGGAAGCCCTGGTACATATACAGTGAAATCCCTCTATTAAGACCACATGTGGGACTGTCTAGAAGTGGTCTTAATAGTGAGTTGGTCTCATTACTGAGTGTGCATGCTTTAGACAAATTCAAAGAAAAACAGACAGTGTTAGTAGCATTACCACATTCGTCCTCTTCGCAGTGTGACGCTTTGTCAGCGTATTGACTGTGCCCTACACTCTTTGCGGACAGAGTGCCAAGAAAAAATAACCGATATAAAACTCAAATTTTGTGTCAACATATTTTAACCTATATGGATAAAAAGCCAATTAAATTACCTTTCTAGTGTCTAGTGATACAAGTTTCGTTTTTGTTTTTTATTGATAATGCACTCAAAAAACAAGTTATAAAGTACCCACGCTAATATTAGGTCACTCACAGTTAACCATTGTTTTTCCATTAGCGAATTAATTATTGTTCACGGCACGCCCAGGTTTTGGAGCGGTATCTCGCTGGGGATTCTCATAGCTCGGAAAGTTCTGCCCGTACATCATTGAAACTTTCCACGAATCACCAGGAGACCCCCCGCAAGGTTCCGCGGCTTCCCCGATGAAAATGGCGGGTATAGTCTTTGAGATACAACTGTTATAAAAGTTTGAAGCGAAAATTCTCTAAAATCCAATGTTGCGGGTTGAATTTTAAAACGCTGAGTACCTTTTTGAAATATTGTAGATTATAGTGATATATGTGTCGTCGGTAAAAAAAGCTATTTTCATCGAAGAATAAGCCGCAGAAGTTTGGTTGCCAAGATGAATTCTTACGGCGAAAAATTCACGGGAGATTCCATTCATAGCAAAATGACGATCCCCTATGACGAGCATGGTTGAAGTCACGTGATTTACTTTGTCGAGTCTGATTGGACAAGCTCGCGTGCCATTTCAGCAATAGGGGGTGGAAGGTGGGTAAATCCTTCGACGGAAGCTATTTCACGCAGGATATAAACAAGAAACTTATTATTTTGATTATGAAACTCAATAAAAATGGTTTAATTTTTAAATATTAATATAATTAATAAAATTATGTAAAACTGTAATTATTTACCAATCATTTTACCAGTACTCAAGAAGGCTTATTAATATTATTATTTTGATTAAAGTGTAACTCAATTAAAATTGTTTTATTTTAGATATTAATATAATTAGTAAATATGGAAAACTGTAATTATTTATCAAACATTATTAATAATCTAGGCCTATTAATATTATTTTTATTAAAATGTAACTCAATTAAAATTAGTTAATTTAAGATTTAGTTTGCTAGTAAATTTCGGTTTCAATTCCGGACTTTTAGTTTTGTCACAAGTCTGTTGTACTCTTAGCCTTCTGATTCAACTTTTTAATATTGAACAAAAACAATGTCTAAAAACAACTTCTTTATTTACTATATTCTCTGATGGGTATTGGACATTTGGAAACTGTATTCCCCTCTTCAATACCTTTCAGATGATATATTACAACCCATATTTAGAGCACCGAATAAATTACGTCGAACTGTAACTAAATCTGGCATGTCGGCCATCTTGGATTCCAAAATGGCTGCCATTTTCCATTGAAGTCAATAAGCAGATCAAACTTACTTTATCGAGTGCAGAATTAAGTACTTTTGACAGCCGTATAGTGTCATTTGATGCTAACCTCAAAGTTGTAGTACATTTTAATGACATTTTTAACAACAATCCAAGATGGCCGCCGTTTCTCGGAACGTGCGCGTTACAGAGCCAATTTGACGACAGAATTGAACTCATCATCCATTTTTCATCTGGGTTTCAAAATTTCAACTAATTGCTTTCATTATTACCAGAGTTATTGTAGGATCTTTGAAATACTAATTTGGCCCCAAAATGCCATAATTCAAGGGCGTGTTTTGCCTATAGAGAAGTCCATTACTTTTTGTCACAAAAATACTGCCAATTTTGATGAGAAAAATGTTCATAGAACTCTTATTTATTAACTGATTTTGAAAATTTAAAAAGTTTCTTCATGTTTAAAGCAGCCAGCATACAGTAAAACAGATTATCTGTTATTTGAAATTTTGATGTGGTAATGCTGGTGTTAGGTAAATTACATACAGTAAAGACATACTTTATTACTAATAACAGATGTAATGTTAAAACACACCATGAAAACATTATAATAATTATGCATGTTATAAAGTCTTTGATCATATTATAATTTTTAATTCATAATGCTTCCTTTATTTATCTTAATTTTTCGATTAAAATCCCGCAACCACCCGTTAAACAAAAATTATGTCATCCATGTTTTTTTTATTATTGGATCTCCACGAAACCGGCAGACGTAAAATGTTCAAATAATTATCCTGTCATACAAGCTTTTTTATTATTGGATCTCCACGTAACCGGCAGACGAGAAATGTTCAAATTTCTAAACATGTCGCTATTTTGACACCAGAACAAGTTTAGCCACGAACAGAGAGTGTTTTATCTGGAAGGCCATGATAATTCACTCCTCTCTCTTCCATGTTGTAGATATCCAGAGCTTCGTAACCAATGACAATGTCAGGTACAATCAGTCCATTCTTTCACAACGTCGTCATTTACGCTACCACTTTCAACGTACATCTTGAAAAATGAAATGTTGTCTTTCTCTAAATCTGCTTTTTCACGAAGCGTAGGACCGGAGATCGACACATCATTGCCACGCACACGCTGAAACCACGCCCACATTCTTCCATCAGCGAGCGAACACAGAGACGTTTCCTGTCGCTGTCTCCATTTCCTCGTATCCATCAATAATTTCTGCCTTTCTTTTCAAAATAGTCTGTAATTGGGTCTTACCAATTTCAAATTCTTCGGCCTATTGTGTTTGGCTTCTACCCTCAATTTTTTTTTTTTAGATAAGTTCTACTTTTGCTTTCAGGCTTAATTCTACACAAGTACGCTTATTACTACGGGTTTTTTCCATTACACAGGTGAAGGTCGAATAAGAAATGATACCATTTTGACAAATTTTAATCGTACAAACAGACGAAGGCCGAATAAGAAATTATAATATCTTCACCAAATTTACTCGTATAAATAGTATGAGTTTAAATCACTTAATCATTAATCATTATTAATTACTCTGTTTAAATTAAACAAACAATGTGAAATTCCATTGTTTAAAAAATGAAATCAACAAAGAATAAGATTAGCGGCTTGTTAAATTGTTGCGATAAATCAGTCAACCACGACTGTTTGATCTCAGTCGTTAGATTGACTAATCCCCGTCAGTGGTCGTTATCGTTTTGATCTCGGTCGAGAGCTGATTAAATCCAATCAGTTGTCGTTATCGCGAGTCACAAAAACAATGAAATTGACTGATTTGGACTGGCTTCGGTGGTCGTAATCCGTAATAGGAGGTTGCCCGTAATACTGAGTTTAATTTATAAGGAATATAGAAGAAAAAAATTGGTTCTTTTAATATGTGGTCGTATATGTGAATTGCCCGTAATTCTGAGTTGGTCGTTAAGCGGGATTTCACTGTACCAGAAATCAAAGATTACAGGCGCAGATCATTTCGTTCGTTCGTTTCTCGTGTTTAACGTCCAGAGAGAGATTTTATTTACCATCCGTTTTTATATTAACTGGGAAGGTGTTGTTTCGGATGGAATCCAGACATGTGTCTGGTTTACAGGATTAATTAAATAATAGGTAGCAGCCATTCAAAGAATCTAACGACAGACATTTATGACTGTTGTATATATATTCCATGTGACGGTATGTAATTACACGTCTGCGAAACAGGTGGCTGGAATTTTTGCGTTATATAACAATAGCAAGCAGTCATTCAAAGAATATAATCAAAATTGTAATGACGAGCATTTATGACTGTATATTCCAAGCGACAGTGGCCTTATTCGTAGACTGAAACACATCATAGGTCATTGTGTGTAATAGTATGCAAATAAGTTTGTTTATGCGTTAGCCAATAGCTACTGTAAATTTTCCCGCATTTATACGGCTTTAACCAATGAAAAATTATTGTTATGTTGTACACGCGTTGAGTAATACATCAGCCATTTTTATAAAGAATAAAACGATGACCAAGCTGAATCAGTGAATATTTTCAAAATCTTTTTTTCTATTAATTGTAACCACATAAATCAAACACTCGCGGTTTATTTCTCGACAACATCTAAAAACTAAATCCCTTTCAAATCTAAATGGTAGTGTTCATTTCTAAAAAAGTCCCGAGAAACTGAACGGTCGTAAAGTAAATGATCGAGGTCAAAACTAAACAGCGTTTCTAAATCTACACGGTAGCACAAACTGGGCAGTTTTTGATGAATCTTGACAGCATTTAACACATTCTAGATGGCAATCTATTTACTGGATACATGCATTAGATTCTAGACGGTAAACGTAGTTTCTTTCCTTTTTTCGTAAAATCTGGACGATACCCGGTCCCTAGTGTATAGAGCTGGGCGATATTTCGGTATTTCGATATAAAATCATCACAGAAATAAAAAACGTGAAAAATACCGTCTTCAGAAAAATATCGAAAAACCAAACATATCACGTTTTTCATTTTTCTTGATGATATTTGAACAAAATGTTTTCTTTTTTATGTTATTTACGATATTTTATTGCTTAATGATGAAAAAATATTGCTATAAACTCCTGTGTATTCATTCCACTAAGTTTGCAAGTGCTGACACACAAGGAGCTTTATTTACGTCATGTGACTTCTCGCTCACCTTTCCACCAGTTAGAATTATCCCTGTTGCTGTTCAATTTCTATACATCTTGACGAATTGTGAAGATCAATAGTTTGATTTTCGAAAGTAATCATTGATTTTAGGATTGGATTAAATTTTAATAAAGCAGAAATATAAATAATGCCAATTACATTGAGAGTTCCGGTAGACTGATAGTGATTATCATTCAGCGTCGGACGTGTCATGGTGGTCGTGATCAGGGAAAAAATATTTGACTAAATCAATGGACACTTTTTGACTTTTTTGTACTTCTGTTTTATAGTTTAATTTAGTATCCTTGTATTGTATAATGCATTTTCAAATAGGTCTTCTGTTGAATGAGAAAACACGAGTTTGCAAGGGTAAATGAACCGCATCCTCTCGTACCCGTAGATATAAAAATATGCACTGCCGAAAGAACACAAACTTTTTTTTAATATTTTATGGGGGTTTTATAAAAAATTCTTTGGGCCTCCTCTATTCGAAATGTTTTTGATTCAAGTAAAATATTATAATTAATATTTTGAATATTGAAATTGTAATAAACATTCGAAATATTTTTGATTTAAACAAAATATTAAAATTGATATTTTGAACATTTGAACCAGCTTGAATTAATGGGTTTTTTTAAAATTTGGTACTGTTTGCCAAAAGTAATATCGATTAGAAATAATAATATTGAGGGGTATTCCCAACTTTTTATGCATGTTTATTGTTGTTTATTTACATTTAAAAAGTGATAAAATATCGCGATATAGTGATTTTGGTTTGATTCTCAGTAAATTCAAATTTTTTGAGAATATCGCAATATCTGTTTCTAGGGATATCGCCCAGCTCAATGATTATATGACCGTTACATTACACAGTGAGGAAGGTTGAATTTGAATTTACTGAGAATCAAACCAAAACTGTCAAACAAAATGGTCGCCCCTTGTATGCGAATAATGTAAAAATATGGTATATCAAGGTTGTGGACCCCTGTAGACTCAGTAGAGGTCACAATTTTTATCCGATTTTAATGAATCTTGAAATGCATGTCAGAAACCCAAAGATCTTGATTCCTTTTGATATTTGCGCTTATTGAATTGTAACTGCATGAATAATGGCCCTTGATTGTAGGAAAAATCACTTTCTTTTTAGCTTGTTCTTTATCCATCTCTCGAAAATGTGGGTGTATCCCGCCTGGCAGCTGCTGGCTAAAAATGTTATCATCCGATTGATTTTAGATTTATAAACCTTGTTTAATGTAATACGATGATGAATCCTGTGGATTTCCAGTGTTTTTTCCAAATAAATGCGATTTTCTCCCACTGCTAAAGACACCTACGCGCAAGCAAATTATTGAAATAAAATTAAAACCATATGTTGGTCCCAAAATGATTTGTTCACTGCCCGGGAAACTTAGCTGCTGTGAATGTAAGTTTTGTTGCCTGACAACTTATCTTTGAACTATAGAAATGTTGTATATGCCTCTTGAATCAAAATTAAAAGAGTGGACATTTTGTGTTTGTGTTGATAGTTGATAATTTACTAAAAGTATATTCTGCATTCGTAAGAAATGTTTGATTGTCTATATCCTGAATTTTATTCTCCCTTTCTACAGGTTGTTCATCGAGATTTGAAACCTTCCAACATATTATACGCTGACGATTCTGGTTCTCCAGAAAGTTTACGAATCTGTGATTTTGGTTTTGCCAAGCAACTACGAGCAGAGAATGGATTATTAATGACACCATGTTACACAGCAAATTTTGTAGCTCCAGAGGTTAGCGTTTATCGTACTTCTACATACTGTTGTCCGCACTTTCTTTCACTCTCTCATTAAGAGTTAAATGTATGACCTATTTTTGTATAGTCACAGGTAGCTTGGGCGTTTATAATCGTCATACTGTCGGCCTTTACACAAATTTGGATACTTACCAAATTTGGTATCGGAATAGTCAGTTGCCTCAATTATACCGAAGTATTATTCAAAATTTATTGTGTTAGATTTCATTTTACACATGAACTGTAAATATATTATTTTGAAGAATGTTTATAATTATAATATAAGGAGAGAAAAATGGGGTTTAATGTCCACTCAACGCAAAGTAGGTCATATCGGGACTAACACATGTTTTTTAAAAATTTTACTTCAATAATTTGCTTGTGCATAAGGGTCTTATTAGCAGTGGGAGGAAACTGGAGGACCCAGAGAAAACCCACAAGGTTGAACAAGCTACCCCACTTCTTGTCACGTACAAATGACTCAATGACAGGCTTTATGATACAGGGCACACATGCTAACCATTTAGCCATTCCCCCCCCCCCCCAAAAAAAATTATAATATGGACTCAGACTAGTAAGTATTTGCTCATTGACTTCAATGTTAAATGGCTGTAACATCACAGGCTGTAGCTTTTTGCTCAACATTCCGTTGGTTCCAATCTTTATAGGCACACTTGGGACCACATTTAGCGATCTCCTCATCATAATTTTTGCTACGGGGATTTGAAGTTGACTGGGGTGAAAATCTCACTTCCGACACAATGATTGCTCTGCAGAAAGACACTTTACACCCCCTATCTCTCCGCTGTAATATCATCACAATCGCCCAAAACTGCTATGACATTGAAAATTTTATGCCTTTTCTCCAATTCTAGACCAAAAGGTCAACCCAAAAATGCAGAGGGGAGAAAAAAAATAAGGGAAAAATTGTCTATTTATAACTTGCACTACATTCGTCCATCATGAAATAAGGGGAAATAATTACTAGTCTTAGTCCTATGTACCTCACATGTTGCTGCTATTTGAACAAATCTTTTGTAATCTAATAAACAAACATATATGCAATTCCCTGGCCAGAGATTATGAAAATCCATGCATTTTCAGATGAGCCGTACTGCATTCTGCTAACCCTATAATACATCAGAAAACTGCGGAATTTCAGACAGAAATTTCAAAGCACATGAATTTTGAATTCCACACAAGATTTTTATTGTTGAACATAAATGCATTCTGTAAAAAGATGAGATAAATTCAATATAAATCAAACATAAAAATACTTTAAAACAGCAATCATGATGCAATATTAGACTTTTTAACACTTTCATCGAAAACCATACAGTTTTTCGCTGTTAACGTAGTTTCACTTGCCAAATTGTGGTTAAATCTAAGATGTTGAAACCTGCAGTGCCTATCAATTTTAAACTGTCTCCTATATAGCTATATTTCCATAGGATAAGTAAGTTGAAATAATCTGATTGTGTAACACTACAACAGCTCCCCACCCCCTAGTATGAAATCTTATAATTTGAAAGCAACCTATCTTTGATATTCTCACTGCAATGAAACCAAGGCCAAGCATTACAGGTAATTAATTTTTTATGGGAAGACCCTGCCATGAACTACAAATCTTAAAGTATATACTCTGATGTAGAGTTTCGTTTTCATAGTTGAGTAGTAGTCCTTTTTTGCGTAATTTGATAACCAAATTCAAAAATTGATTACCACTTTTCAATTTCAACATAAAACACCTAAATAACAAGATATTACTTTAATTCATAATCATAATAATAATAATAGTTTATTGTTTAAAGCGGACTACATACAAATTTATTGTTTAAAGCGGACTACATACAAATTTATCTCAGCCCGCTGTACAGTATAACAATAAAAAGATAATAATAATATCGACATAGAATAAAACAGATAATCTTGATCTGTTTAGAAGGAAGGCCCAAAAGCAGACTATTGCAATAATCTAAACGAGATGTCACAAAAGCATGAATCAGTTTTTCAGTCGTCTGCAGGTCCAAAATCTTACGAAGTTTTTCTATTCGCCACAGAGGGGATGCCGACCTACACAGACTGGCAACGTGAGTCTCCAAGGTACCACCTGAATCAATCATTACACCCAAATCACGAACAGTTTCGGAGGGATGAACTGTGATGTCACCCACCCGGACACCACCCGTGACCCCAGCAGCCCTCTTGTACTTAGATGATAACCAAACAAGTTCGGTTTTGTCATCATTCAATGCTAGCATATTTGCGCGCATCCAATGACGAATCTCACCCACAGAGGCCTCAACACGGGCATTACAAGAAGTGTCAGTGCGTGAGCCACAGACGATGTACAGTAACATGTGGAATTATCAATATTGCTACACATAGCACCGGAATACGTAATATTCTTAATTTGTCGGTAAGCAAGTTAACTTATTTCTACAATTCCCACAAGGCCGTAATGTCACTATAAACAATTATAATGCAATTTTCTCCCAACATGTACGTTGTTAAGAATTTACGTAATTTCTATGGTGTTATATTTAATATGACAGTTGGTTGGATTCGAAGAGCAGTACTTCATATTAATTTTCCTTTTTTCGAAGATCGTAACAATCTCGTTTACATAGTACATAACTGTAATAGCAGTAAACGGCTTTGTTCTAGAAAATTTTTATGACACGTGGACAATACATGATTGACTAAGTATGGACTGTTTCACGCCTTTGTTTCCTGAATATCAATTAACTTTTATTGTTCTACTACACAAAAATCAGCATCAATTATCAACATAATATCCAGTATAATCTACTGACGACTATGTATGCAACTCTATAACACCAATCATGAGATAATGTGGCTTCTTCTATCTTTACATACGCATTATTCTGCACTGGCTGTACAATGTTATAGTCACATACTGGATGTCGATGGTAGCCATGTTTGAAAATTGGGTTTTTGAAAAAAGGCTATTTTTCCGGTGTGCAAAATGACCGTTGGGTCACATCTAGTTATGGTCATTTTCCATGGCCCTAGGTCCCGACATTGGTGCCAAATGTAATGAAAAAAGCACAGGACCTAAAACAGATCCCTGTGGTACACCGAAATTTAACGGTTTCGACTCCAACACGACTGAACCGATCACTACTCTCAGTGTGCGTCCCTTGAGATACGAATTCAGCAACTCTAGGGCTGTCCCGTCAATTCCATCACGACAACGCAGTCTGTCAATGAGAATACCGTGGTCAGTCGTATCGAAGGCAGCTGATAGATCTAAAAGTAACAAAATTACATCCTTTTGCTTATCAAGAGCGAGCATAACATCGTTATGCACTCTAAGGAGTGCAGTTTCAGGGCTATGCCCCTCTCGATAAGCAGACTGGATTTTACCGAGCAGTGAGTTTCGAGTGAGATAATCCATTATTTGAGATAAAATGATCTTTTCAAGCAATTTTGCTAAAAATGACATATTTGACACTGGTCTATAATTTTTGAGTGCATTACGGTCAAGGTTTGGCCTTTTAATCAGAGGTCTTACAATGGCCTCCTTACAATCATCCTGAAAAATACCAGAGGAGAGCACATCATTTATAATAATCGTCAAAGCTGGTACTATTTCATCCAGACACTCTTTTAGTAGTTTTGTAGGAATTGGGTCCAGAGCACATGACTTACTCTTCATTCGACACACCACTGATATTACATCTTCAACATTCACTGGCTCAAAAGCAGACAAATTACACTGGGGTGGAACATTAATGTCAGTGTAAGGGGGGCAGTCAACAAACTTTTCACGAATTTTAATAATTTTGTTGGTAAAAAAGTCAATAAAGGTCTGTGGTAAAATACAGCTATCAAGATCAGGCAGAATTTTATTATATACTATTAAAAAAAAGTAGGGGATATTTGATTTTGGGGGCATAATACTAAAATATGCAAATGACTACGAAAAAAGTCACTATAGAACCTAACAGAAGAAACATTTCCAGTTACATGTGACTCCCAAACGCACCAATAGCTACCGCATGGAATGCAGGTGATGCTTGGGATCATCATGGGGGTCCAACCCAAGATTTGCACGACTCTGACTTTGAATGTTACAGTCATTGTGGCATTGAATTCCAGGGTGGAAACATCAGTTTAATTGTTTTAGTCTCCAGAAAACAAATTTTGATATGCGTCGGCTTACCCAAAATGAAAGGTTACGTGCCCTTGGCATGCTACAGATCGGCACAACACAGGCGGTTGTAACGCGGACGATGAATGTTTCTCAGTCTGTCATAAGCAGGCTATGGTCCAGATACCGTGATACACAATCTGTACAGGACAGACCACGCTCAGGTCGACCAAGGGCGACAACTCAAGCCCAGGATCGGTTTATCCGTAGCTTGGCCTTGAGAAATCGTGTCATCACAGCAAATCAGATCAGCGCTCGTCTTCAAACAGACACTGGTGTGAGAGTGAGTGGCCAGACGATTCGGAATCGACTGCATAGGGGTCACCTTCTCGTCCGACGTCCTCGCGTGATCCCTTGTTTGAGAGATCATCACATTCAGGCAGAGATCATCACATTCAGGCAAGACGTCGTTGGTGTAGGGATCGTCAACACTGGGATAATCGATGCTGGAGCAATGTGATGTTTTCAGATGAGTCAAGGTTCACTGTTGATTTTTTGGACAGACGTAGGAGGGTGTGGTGTCGTCGAAACGAGCGCTTCCAAGACGTTAACGTCATCAGACATGATCGATTTGCGGGTGGTTCTGTTATGGTGTGGGGAG
Organism: Patella depressa; assembly: GCA_948474765.1. NCBI lineage: Eukaryota > Metazoa > Mollusca > Gastropoda > Patellidae > Patella > Patella depressa. The sequence goes on along the minus strand of CAOLEZ010000001.1, from coordinate 2,750,037 downwards.
GCATCACTGTTGCTGGAAGAACGGCTTTACATGCTGTTGCAGGGCGTGTTACAGGCCAGTACTACCGGGACAACATCTTGGCAGTCCATGTTGTGCCGTTCGCACGACGTCATGGCCGCCGTTTCATCTTCCAGGATGACAACGCAAGATGTCACAGGGCCAGGATCGTTACAGGTTACCTCCAACAACAGAACATCACCACATTACCTTGGCCAGCACTCAGTCCCGACCTCTCCCCCATCGAGCATGTCTGGACAGAGGTTACGTCAACGTCAACAACGTCCTGCTAATGTCCAAGAACTTGCTGCTGCGTTGCAACAGGAATGGGACAATCTGGACCAAAATGACCTTAGACGTCTCATTAGGAGTATGCCACGTCGGATCAATGCTTGTTTGGCAAACAGAGGAGGATTTACCCGTTACTGACTTGGTTGTGATGCTGTGGTAACTTTGCTGTTTGACCCCGGGTATCATTTTACCCTTATAATGGTCAGTCTGTGCCTTACTTAGTCTAACGATCATTTGGAATAAATCGATGAATGTCATTTGTTTCTTCGTCAGTTTCATTAGGTGACTTTAATAACACTTAAAAATCAAATATCCCCTACTTTTTTTGAATAGTATATTATAAACACAAATAATTATATACAACAACGGGCATAACTAATGATATACATACGTAACATAATGTGGTCTATTCGTTAAGATATAAGGCGATGGCGATAGACGTCACAGTTATGCACTTGGATACAGATCAGTGGGAGTTAAATCCACGATTCTGATGATCTGATGTTTCGTTATAACCACAAAGAGCTAAATAGACTCGGTCAAAGAAATATGGACTGTGGATTCATTTTAGTACGCGATCAGTCCACTTCGTGACTGTTTACTTACTGATTCCTCCACTCTAAAATCATGAATACTCATCAGAATATGGCAGAAAATGGAAATTCAAACAATCTTCTTCGATGCTATATAGGTCAAAACAGCAAAAGAGAATATTGCTCTAAATTGAGACAAAGCATTCGACTGCGATTGTCGCTGTAATCAAATAGTTTCATTCGGATTACCTCCGTAAAACTTCTTTTAATAGATTGAGTATAACAAGGGGTGTAGTTTGACCAACAAACATGATCAAAATATTTGACTGGGTACTTCAATGTTTCTTCATCAATAATGACCCTGGACCTACAATTTGGGCTATATTTACCCCAACAGTAACTATTGCTGAGAATATAATTATGTAGATAACAACCAAGTGTGGATGACGACCAGGGTGACGACAGTAAGGTGTGAGAGTATTAAAAGCGATCTGGGTCTAAGTTTGTCAGTTACAGAGACATTTTTCAAGGGATTTCGTTGTACCAGAGATTTCATCAATTATGTTAAAAATTGCTTTTTGATTTGATGCCCCGTCAATTCGAGCTCTGTGGAACGAAGTCCTTAGGTCATCAAGATGCTTTTGATAGTCAGAACGGGCCTTGTTGAAAAGCTGACAGTCAATTTCTTTTGCAGTTTTTGATGGGTTTTTTTACTTGAGTTTGCGCATATCTCTGCGTTCCTGTAACAATTCTGAAGTCCACCATTGCGCACGTGGCTTATCAACTAATATCTTAATACAAATAGGCGCAAGTTCGTCCAGGGAGGTCCTCAGAACTGTGGCATAGGATGTAGTATGTACAGTGTTGATGCACACATGTGATAGACTGTAACTGGTTCAGTTGAGAGGCAATCAAGGATTTGAAGACTGATTTATCCAAATTAGCCAAAACCAGGGCTTCCACTTCAAGATTTTCCCAACCGGTCATTTTTCTCACGGAGAAAGTGGTGCTATTTTAAGCACATAATAAGAAGCCAAAAACTACATGCTATCGGAATGTCGATCGACTTTAATTGGGTCAAGGACAGTCACACAAAAAATAAACCTCACATCGACATTTATTTACCCACCCACCTATCCCCCTAATAAATAAAAGAACACATGTAATCAATTATTATCATTTAGTTATTTATACATTCATAAAGTATAACAATAACAAGATGCATTCATTTATCGAAAGTACAGTATTTTCTTAATTTGTTTACGACATCACCCGTATATACTCGTCGGTTTCTACAGGATTTCCATTTCTGTAAAGCACGTGCCGGTTGAAATTCTCATTAATTCGTCAAGATTTTTCATGCTCAAGGAACATCGTAACTTGGTTTTGGTGCTAGAATCCCGGTTCTCAGTGGCGTACGTGACATTATTCGGCGGTTGACTATTTTCTCCATACACGGGGAAAAAGTAGTTCCGAATGATTAGCACACGTAAATAATTCAAAGTGATACACATGTACAATAATTAACATAATTCTTAAACTTATCAATTTATTAAGTCGTATTGATATTTTGAGAGCTCAAATAATATCGTGCTAGTATTTTAACTCTATAACATGTAAAGATATTTGCACATATTTCAAAATGGCGGCGATCGTAAAAGCTCATTGTTTTAACCAAATGACGTCTACCGATTGTTATATAAACAGAATAAATGGATTAAAAACACACCTGGGAATACATACTTTTGTGTGGGAATATCATATCTTAACTACGGGAATATTTGTAACCATTTAGTAGAGAATTTACGGCTGATTTTGTTTTTCGGGGCGGAACTGTCATCCTCGTGGTTCGATGTTGAAGAAGGGGAATCGGATTCATTGACAGCAATGTCATCATCTCGCTTTCTTTTGTTATTCTGGGAGGTGAGGAATTTCAACATTTTGAAATGATATATAGAATGCTAACATTCTTGTATATATATATCATTTGTTAGATTGACATGATTAATCCTTGTGATCAAGTGAAGACATCAAAGAAAAGTTTTTAATTTATTTGATGTTCAAACAGTGAATTGCCGCACGAATGATGAAAGTCGGTAAATATGCTGTAACAACAACTCAAGAATGATCCCGCTGACAGTATTACTAATTATAAAACAAAACAAAACTAAGTAAATTGATTAAATGTTGAGCTTTTAATCTGTTTGATGTAGCCCCTTTGTTAATTGGGATTAGAGCAATATACACAAGGATAATTGATTGGCAGTGGTTTCCATTCGTGGGCTACTGAACACTGTTAATTTTATTATACCCGATAGTTTACATCACGCCACGCACGGAGTTGCGTCGTCTCCCGGATTTTATGATTTAGCACAAAATATGCTATTTTTCTGGCGTGCAAAATGACCTACGAGTCTGATCCAGATTCGGTCATTTTCCAAAGCCGTAGGTCCCGACCGGCATATACGGCCGAAATGGAACCCATGGCCAAAACTCTGTGTTCTTTAGCGATTTTGCTGGATATCCGATATAAAGTGAACAGCAGCATGATCAGATGGCATGGTACTATCAATACCAAAATTGACAGACAGAGATCAGCAGCCCGCGTTATCACCAAATCTTAAATGTGGCCCTGACTGTGTGTAGGGCTCCTGATAAGCTGCACACATCCAAGTGATGTGATTAGACCTATGAAGTTTGTTGCGTCTGGACAGGTCTGGTCATCTATGTGGATATTAAAGTCACCTGTATGGTGGTCGATAAATGAGAAGCACGTGTATTATCTCATTACGGACGTGTATATTAATGTCCATGAGTTCAAAAGAACGGTATGCAGTAGTTTTATTGATATGTATCTTCAAGTTTTTCCTCGTGAGAATAGCCAAACCTCCACCCTTCCGACGATTACGTGGCACATGATGGACATCAAAAGCAGGTACCAGTAATGAAGATATGAAATCAGCATCGATAAAATCTCTATTATCATCAGTCACCCAGGACTCTGTGAGCAGGAAAATATCTGTGCTGTTTTGAGGAATGGAATCACAGATGGATGATGTTTTATTACCCATAGATCTAGCATTCCATAATGTAAAGTTCAGATTACATGAAATAAAGTACGATGATATTCTATTAATATTAACTAGATTTTTAAAATTTCCCGAAGTCTTTCTGTGTGACTGTGGTCGACTCCCAGTGCTAATAATTGTACTTATTTTCTGAAGTAATGTTCCAGATTCTGATGTTCCTTTGACAATCTCATTCAAACTCGGATATTCAACTACACAGGATATCACACGTCCCAGAAACATGACTATTTAAAACAGTTGTAATTGTATGGGGTTTTAGATCAGCACTACCAGTGTTAGTGTTTACAAGATTATTGTCCCCCACCTTTCGAAGAAAATTGGGGGACTATTAAAATGGGTTCGTCCGTCTGTCTGTCCGTCACACTTTTTGGGACACAATAACTCTCTTCCTAATTGAGCTAGAATGTTCAAACTTGGTGTATGTGTTTATTAGGTCAATGCCTTGATGGAGTTTGAAGATGAGCATTTTCCGCTTAGGGTAAGCAGAGATAAGCAATTTGATTGGTTGATGCTTTGGGACACGATAACTTTAGTTCTAATTAAGTGAGATTGATGAAACTTGGTGTATAGTTTCATTACAGTAATACCTTGATTATTTCGATAATGAGCATTTTCTGCTTAGGGTAAGCAGAGCGATACGCAATTTGATTGGTCGAGACATTGGAACACAATAACTCTCCTTCTAATTGAGTTAAAATGTTCAAACTTGGTGTATATGCTTATTAGGTCAGTGCCTTGATGGAGTTTGAAGATGAGCATTTTCTTCTTAGGGTAGACAGAGATAAGCAATTTGATTGGTTGATACTTTGGGACAAGATAGCTTAGGTTCATCTTGATTGATGATTTTCATGCCAATACAATGACTGGATTCTCATTCAGTAATGGATTCGACATTAACAGTGTATAGAAACGATTGACTCGGACACAAGGGCCTTTTCCCTTGGCCAGAGGGGCCCTTTTGTCTGCCTTTAGGGTCCCACTAACTAGGGTACATTTTCATTTTTCTCGTCAGTTTTAGCATTTTTCTTTATAAAATACTTTTGGATGACACTTGGTGTACAGTTTGATAGCTCGATACGTTTGAAACAAATAAATGTGTGATTAATTAATATGTGTCATCTATTTATTTTGGGATTTCGGCGGGGGACATCAGCCTCACTGTTGGCTTGTTAAGATTAACACACCTAGCTGATTTATAGCCAAGTTTCTTTCTGTTTTTTATCCTGACCTTAATAGCTTGTTCACTAGATTGAGTCCAGATTATAAACCTCTTGTGTAATCCTACCAGAGAACAGCAACTCACTACTTATAGAAATCAACTCATCTCCGCTGTAGGTGATCATTTTCAAACTCACTATACAAACGTTTTGTGTTGAATTTTATCAAACCTATTAATATTTTCCAAAGTTACTCCAAATATAGTAATTCACAATATCATTGTTATTTCTTCATTACGTTAAAACAGTAATTTTCGATAATTACTTGATCACTTTAAAAGCTCTTGTGAAATTTCTAGAGGCTAAAGTTAATATCCGATTGACCTTAAATTTACACACAGTGTTTAAGGTTATGAGACGAAGAAGCTCATTAATATTCAGCGATTTCTGATTACTGCCAGAGTTATGGTCCTTGATCACTTCAAAAAATCTTTTGGACATTCTGGAGGCCATAGTTAATATCCGATTGACTTTAAATTTATACACAGTGTTTAAGGTCATGAGACGAAGAAGCCTATTGATTTTCAGTGATTTCCGATAATTACTGCCAGAGTTATGGCCCTTGATCACTTCAAAAAATCTTGTGATCGCTCAAGGCCAAAGTTAATATCTGATTGACCTTAGATTTATACACATCTAAGGTCATGAAACAACCAAGCCTATTGATTTTCAGCTTTTTCCGATAATTACTGTCAGAGTTATGGCTCTTGATCACTGAAAAATCTTGTGAACGTTCTAGAGGCTAAAGTTAATATCAGATTGACTTTAAATTTATACACAGTGTTTAAGGTCATGGGACGAAGAATCGTATTGATTTTCAGCAAATATAACTGCCAGAGTTATCTCCCTTGATCACTTTGAAAAATCTTTTGTAATGCTCTAGAGGCCAAACTTTAATACCCAATTGACTTCGGATTGATACACAGAGTTTGAGGTCATGAGATGAACAAGTATATTGATTTTCAATGAATTTTGATAACTGATCAGCTAAATCCATGATTTTAGATGTTTCATATACTAAGCATGGGGCAGAACTTTATAAAAACCAAACAAATTCTAATGATTTTCTAATAATTACTTTATGAATTGTTAATCTTAATCAGATTTCAAAGCATTATAAATGTTTCATTACCGAAAAAAGTAAGAATATGCGACAACTCTTGTTGACTGTCCGGACGATTTAGCTGCTGTGGGCGTATGTTTCCTTGCCTGGCAACCTATCTTTAATTATTTTATATGTAAACACCGGTCAATATATAAAAATAACAAAGTATATTTGTAAGCACATGTCAATAATAAAACAACGTAGCACAAATTATTTTCTGTGAATAGTCGGAACTCGGAAATATGCTGTAGGGGCGAAAGATCATGTGGCCAATTGTGATTCAGATTAGTTTATTTTTAGTGTTACCGGTACTCGTAAAAAGTAGACTTCAATATTTAGTTCTTTTTTTTAACTCGGCAGACTGATAGAGCTCGATTTGTGAGGTTTTATTTATCGTAAAATGTTCCCATACAGTAAACAATAGTAGAAGTGTTGTTACATCTGCACACATTCGATGTATTGTAAATAAAAAACATGTGTTATTATTTGTTTACATACTAACGATTGGCTAATTGCACCCCCACAACCACCTCACTATACTGAAATAAAATTTTGAAACATAGACAATAAGTGTAAATTAGGTAAAGCTTCCACCCCCACCCCCACCCCCAATCGCCAGAAGTAACAGAATCTGAATGTTTCACAGAGATTTGTACCTCAAATGCAAACGATGACTACGGCCACCTTGAAAAAGTTGGGTCAAATTTATTTGTGAGGCGATACCTGCAGCACCCTTATTTTATGATTTAAACTAAAGTTCTACGCATACAAATGTATGCGAGATAAAATTGTGCCTAATTTAGTTCTTTTTTTTAACTCGGCAGACTGATAGAGCTCGATTTGTGAGGTTTTATTTATCGTAAAATGTTCCCATACAGTAAACAATAGTAGAAGTGTTGTTACATCTGCAGGCATTCGATGTATTGTAAATAAAAACCATGTGTTATTATTTGTTTACATACTAACGATTGGCTAATTAAACACACATGACCAATATCTAAGTCCAAATATGGTTAAAACAGTAGCATTACGCAGAAAATAGTCTACCAATTTCTGATCGCTACATAAAAATACAGCAAGGTTAGAGCACTAGAACTGTCCGCATTTTTATTCAGAATATACTTATCTATTAGCCAAAGTAAAGATCTTTTACATTTCATGATCCTGGAGCAAGATGTTTTTTCTGGTGACATTATTAGGTGTTAGCTACTGGCCTACTTGACTAAGTTCGATAATGAGCATTTTCTGCTCATGGTAAGCAGAGTGATAAGCAATTTGATTGGCTAAGACTTTGGAACACAAAAGCTCTCCTTCTAATTGAGTTAAAATGTTCACACTTGGTGATGGAGGTCGAAGAGGAGCATTTTCTGCTTAGGGTAAGCAATAAAGATAAGCAATTTGATTGGTTGATGATTTGGGACACGATAACTTTAGTTCTAATTTTAGTGCGAGTGATGAAACTTGGTGTATAGTTTCATTACATCAGTACCTTTGACTAAGTTTGATAATGACCTCAGTCAGGCTAAGCAGAGCGATATGCAATTTGATTGGCCGAAACTTTGGAACACATTAACTCCTTCTTATTGAGCCAGAATGTTCGAACTTGGTGTAGGCGTTCATTATGCAGAGATGAACAATCTGATTGGTTGATGCTTTGGGGCCACGATATCTTTGGTTATAATGAAGTGAGAGCGACAAAACTCAGAATATAGATTAATAATATCATTACCTTGACTAAGTTTGATTGTGAGAATTTTCTGCTTAGGCTAAGGAGCGGTAAGCAATTTGATTGTTCAAGACATAGGAACATAAAAACTCTGCTTTTAATTGAGGTAGAATGTTTAAACTTGATGTAGATGTTCAATATGTGAATGTCTTGACCGAGTTCAATGATTAATATTTCGAACTGAAGCTAAGCAGAGCTAATCAATTACATTGTTCGATGCTTGGGGACAAGATAATCTTGATTCTATCTGATCGAGAGTGATGAAACTTGTTTATAGTTTAATTGCTTCATACTTTTGAAAAAAAATAAATTTGCGATTAATTAATATGTGTCATCTATATATTTTGCGATTTCCGCAGGGGACATCAGTCTCACTGTTGGCTTGTTACACTGAGAAATAGGGTGTATAGTAGAAGTGTTCTGTTGGGGACCTTTCTCTGAGAGAAAATGGAACATTGAAAGTGCCCAAAAAAGAGATATAAGGCGACACCAAACAAAACGTTTTCTCTTTAATCTTCTTAAACAGTGCAAAGCATCAGAATACGCGTATTTGTCTAACCAGTTCAGTACATCACTGTTGGCACTGTTCAATAATTTGATATCGAAGACGGCGCCTACACTGAGAAATAGGTAAGGGTTAAACTGTACGTTTGCCGTAATAAAAATGATCACAAAGTGTCAATAAATAAATTTCGGATTATAACTCCTCATTATGGCTTAAAATCTCTAGATAAGGTGTGTTAATTAACAAGGGTGAAAAATGGACTTCAAGGCAAGTTAATTATCGGTAGGGTTGAACAACTCTTGGACGATGCGTTTTCTGTACTGAGTGTGTTAATTAACCGACGGGTTAAAAACGAATGACACGGTGTGTATTGCTTAATTGGTGTGTTTTCTCGATAGTTGTTATAACTGCGTCAAAAGGGTATAATCAAGGACCAACAGGCTTTATCTGGCGCGTGAGTGTTAAATCAAAACTTGGGAAGGAAAATTAATTTTACCGTGCGATTTTTCATTCGCCGGTGTGTTTTACGCAAATAGGTCTTTGTATAAGGACAGGTCTTCATATTTGGAGTTGTACGGGGCCGTTTCTTCATTGCGTCTTTTGTATTTGTTGATGAACATGAGACTCAGTACTGTTTTATAGTCACGCCATTTATAAAATTGCATAATAAAATATAAATATGGACCTTCATCTGTCGTAAAATGGCGAAAACAATGTCGTCATTTATAAGTATCTAGCAGTCAGACCCCAATTTTAATATATATCCGGGTACATAGCGATAATCTAAATTTACAGCATGTCTATATATATTCTTTTGTTCTGACAATTTATTGTTTTGTGTGTTTAAATGGGTACCACGTAAATGGTAACTCGTTGCCAGTTTATTGTTTTGCATGTCGAAACGGGTACCGTGCAACCCGTAACTCATAGCCAGTTTATTGTTTTGCGTGTTGAAATTAGTACAACGTACGTAACTCGTATTTATTTCATTGCAACTTTTAATAGATAAAGACAAATGTTCAACGAGTTTGCAATTTTATTTATTATTATAAACAAAACAACTCTAGAAATGTTAGCAGTTCAATAATAATTATTATATAGCCAGATAAAGTAGTGATTAGAACCACGTAACTCATTCCCAGCGTATTGCTAGGACTGATCGCTTGGCACCCCCGTAAATAAAACCACAGAAACTTGTAAAAAACAAACAACAAAGCCAAGTGGTGCGTAAAAACTTATTACTGTATCACAATTAATTATTTAATTGTCTGCGATACAATAGAAAAAAACCTATATTTATATCAATAACATATACTTTATACAGTTACAATAAAATGCCTCTCCGTCAGAATAAAATCGAGTTAAAACTGGAGGTCAAGCGATTGGTAGCTCTAAAAATGATTTAAGGAAATTATAATTAAGCATAGAACTAAATTCAATTGATTAAGCAACATATGATCAATTGAGTGGTAATTAAAACAGCAGGCCTAAAATATAAATTTACAATAGAATGCAGATAAACAATAACAATGATCATTTGATCGCTGTAATTATCATTTGCGGAAAATGTACATGTGGGTTTTAATTTTTATTGTATAATTGGTATAATTTGTTACTGATGAAATTGAGACAACGAATCTTTTACGCATACCGTAAGGATTTTTATTGTCGTTTCCGAAATCTATAAATGTCTGGCTTGCGTTTTGATCTATACATCGTTAATGGACAAAATTAAAAAAAAGTCATTATCTTTCGCGTTTACAAGCGGGGTCGACAAGAAAAGGCATCACGGAAAAGCCCGCAACACTTCAAGAGTGATATCAGCCACTGACTATGTAAGAGAAAATAAAACATATTTTACAATTTGTATTGGGGATTGACGGTGCCATAAACTGGGTTGCACTGGGCTTCGCGCCTGGAAGTCGAATTCCCGTCTACTGTGGTTCATTTGGAATGTAAAATATACAACCAATAACGATGTTATTTGAAATTAAATGTTATCGGCATGGCCATGGAATGGGTAGGAAACGTGCGTACAAAGAACGGGTCGGAGTAGCGAAGATTCTCGAGTGAGAAAACGGTGGTCATTTGTGTCATTACTAATACTTCCGCCAAAATGTGCTAAGGTGAACGCTGAGTTTATTGAAAAAAATTATTATTAAAATTAAAAACGAAAATCAAAGGTGACAACTTGAAATGACCAAGTGACAAGTACAAAATATTTCTAAAAGTTTACAAACATTTCAACCCGTGACTTAGTGGAATAAACTGTAACAATTGCCAAATTCCAACTAACTACAGGTATATCAGCTAATCCATTACAGCACGGGTTTCCTGTGCTTCGATCGTCTGTCAACATCAAAGAGCAGAGCCAACCGTGCAACATCAAAGGGGTATTCCGTGTGAAAAGCGTGCATGAATCGACAGTACTGTAAAACAAAGGCTGGATTCACAATCACAGAAACCTGTGGTTTTAGCAGGCCTTGAGATTTGACAATCGAGATTAAAATATATCAGATAATCAAATTGGAACTAAGTATAAAACATGTTGTATTCATCAAGAAATGAAATGCGTATAAGAACGCATATATTATGTAACTACATGTAGGCCTACACCAGGTATAAATCCATATAAAGACCTATAACACTTAACAAAGGCTGATCTGCGTAAAACAGATGTTTGATGTTTATGAAAGAAAAGACTGCCGCTAAAATTATAAAATCTTTATTATTTAAATCAACCATGCACAAATCTTATATAATCAACCGAATCAAATCCTAGTCAAACTGGCCCAAATAGATGGTGGTTGAAATAAATCGGGTAACGGGTGTTGAACCAGCTCGATGTCGAAACAACTTGTTCCCGTAAGTTCACATATTGACTTATACATTGGAGGCTGAGCCGTTGGGGCCAAAATGAAAAATAGAAATCAGCATGGTATTGTATCTATCTGTCCCGTGAATCCAGCAAAAATTATAAAACTTTTGATCGATAGATCTGCTCCCGATAGAACTAGACGATATTAATACTTGGGATGTGTTGCTAACATTTAAATAGTTCATCAATAACACCGCCTATATTTTAGTCTCTGTACCTATATTTCTTACCATTTTCTAAAATACAGTATTAGAGCACTGGTATCTTATATATGCTGTCAAACTGGGGGAAAGTATTTCCATCTTTTTGTTCTGGTTGATTGATCAGAATGTTTGAAAACGTTGACCTATATAGGTGTTATGTAATGCGGTTTATAGAGTTTAGACACAGACACTTGATTGGTGTCATAAAGTAATAAACTAATTAACAAGCTACATGGATTATTTATTTCAACTAAAATGTGTATTACAATTTGCAGTCTGAATTACAGTTGTTGATTTTGTTTATAGATTAATTAATTAAATGTTTTTGATAACTTAAAAAATCGTGCAAAATGAAAAATAAGGTAATTTATGTTTAAAACTTATATGGCATGTAAATAGAATACATACATGTAGACGCGTGTATAGTAAAATTTACGACAACCAGTAACTAACTCTTGATACTGGCGTATCTTTTTTAAGGAATAATCTACCATTTACTTAGTTGCATATAACTATATTCTCTCTAAAAAAAGGATATTTAAAACAAAGTCATTTAACCTGGCTTTTAATATTTTTTTATATGATTAAATTGTCACTTTGTAAAGCGTCCCTAAACAAGTTATGAAGAGCACACTATAATTATATATGCACGTGTAGTGTATCAATATCCGTTCTTAAACTTTCATATGTATTAACAGTAACAAAATTTCGATTTATAGTATTATTATTACTTTGTCCCCTTTATTTGCAAAACATCTCCCCGGCGTTGATAATAGATTATATTTGAATTATTTCTCCGTGCCAGTTGGAAACATAATTGTCTAAGGTCTAATTGAACCGTGAAGTTTAAATCAAGTATCAAATCGAATTAGGAAACAGGTAAATGTATTTTTTCATAGAATAACAATGCTGTTTGTTTCAAATCTGCATTGGACTATTCACGATCTATTTATTGTGATTTATATTTGATATCTGTGAATGATATCCGACTATCATAAAAAGGACACTTTAAAAATTAACATCTAATAATGAGATATAATATGTTCATTCAGAAATTATTCAGATATCCTATATTATCTGCTAGCTATAATAAACTTACAATACACACAAACAGAGTAAGCTATATGATCAACGCTTCCCGAAGAGCTACCAATTTATCAGAATTTTCAAAGAAAAAATTGCCAAATGTTATAGGTTATTATTAGTATCGTCTCAAATAAAGCAACCGAACAGTTTTCCAGTACGTGCGAATAAGCTCGTGCACGTCTCTACATGTAAACAGAAGTGTTGCTTTGATCATGGAAACGTAATTGAGATTGTCGAATCTGCACGGACAACGCATGAACCGGAGAGACGTGAAGTCTGAAACGCCAATGGATGGGTTGACATTTGAATTATATTATTTTTTGGATCATGAATACGGTTACATGGTACAAATTTGAAGACACAAATAATAACTTGTCGGAAGACGAGATTTAGTATATATTTACGAGAATAAGTATATTTACGAGAATAAGTATATTTACATACGGTAAAGTTACAAGTTTAGTTCTGGAATTAGGATCGTTGGAGTGTATGCAATGTAAATTTAGTGAAAAGCTAAAGTAAAGTTTAAATACCATTTGTGTGGGAATTACCACTGTTCGGTTGGTTGTCGTGTCGTAATATTTATCAACATGGAGATTTCTGTTTTATGGATATTGCTATTGAAGGTAAGATGGGGCCCGGGACATACCAACTGGGCGGGGGCCCCATTGTTGTTCGTTTAAATTGTTCGCACTGACCGCGGATCGTACTAGTATATACTCCGCCCCTTGCTTTGAGTGCCTGGGATGTTTTCCTCCGGGATTTTTTTTTTAAATTAGGATTAATTTCAGTGCAACTGAGACAATAATTTAGGCAGCAGTTTCATTGACGTTTAGAATTCGTTGGCAATTTGAGTATTTTAAGCTCCGTCCGGGATAGAATTGGGGGGGGGGGCATTTGTCCCACCACTTTGCCTAGACTCGGTACGGATTTGAAAGGAGAAACCACTACCTGAAGAAAAGAAAAATGAAGGAACAAACGAATAAGTAAATATACACATACGGAAAATTTAGCTTACTCGCTGTGTACCCGGCATGGGTTCCATGTCGGCCGTATATGCCGGTCGGGACCTAGGGCTATGGAAAATGACCGTAACTAGATGTGACCCAACGGTCATTTTGCACGCCGGAAAAATAACCTTTTTACAAAAACTCAATTTTCAAACATGGCTACCATCGACATCCACTATGTAACTATAACACTGTACGGCCAGTGCAGAATATTGCGTATGTAAAGATAGAAGAAGCCACATTATCTCGTGATTGGTGTTATAGAGTTGTATACATAGTCGTCAGTAGATTATACTGGGCATTATGTTGATAATTGATGATGATTGTCGTGTAGTAGAACAATAAAAGTTAACTGATATTTGGGAATCTTATCAAAGGCTTGAAACAGTCCATTCTTAGTCAATCACGTATTGTCCACGTGTCATAAGAACTTTCTAGAACAAAGCCGTTTACCGCTATTACAGTCACGCACTATGTAAACGAGATTGTTACGATCTTCGAAAAAAGGAAAATTAATATGAAGTACTGCTCTTCGAATCCAACCAACTGCCATATTAAATATAACGGCATAGAAATTACGTAAATCCTTAACAACGTACATGTTGGGAGAAAATTGAATTATAATTTTTTATAGTTATATTACGGCCTTGTGGGAATTGTAGAAATAATATCTAGAGATTAGTTAACTTGCTTACCGACAAATTAAGAATATTACGTATTCCAGTACTATTGTGTAGCAATATTGATAATTATACACGACGATATTCTAGACGGCGCTAGTGTTGCTTGAAGTTAGCAAACATGAATGCCAAGTTAGCTACCCGACAGTTATTCATTACTAAGATTTTCGTCAATATTCTGCGGCCCGTAATATATGCCGTGGATAATTATATATTTATCTTCATATCAAAGTTATTGTATTACAACTCATAATTATCCAGGTCAGTGTGTTTTCTATTGAGCACGTGGTAATTACATGTCAGCCAGTGACATGTTTTTTCATCAGCAATTTCGATTATTTAAGTACCGTAGCCAAAAGAGAATATTTAACTTATAAATAATTATCACAAGCCTTACAATAAATATTTCATTTTTAAGTCTAATATATAATTTTTTGTGTACCTCGTGCTGACAAAGTGGTATAGACACGTGAATTCACCATACCCGACCGAGAATAAAAAACATGAAAAATGGATTTTTTTTGCAAAGTTTTCGTGCGTTATCAAAAATGACCGGTAGTGAAAATTTTGAAGTGGAAGCCCTGGTACCCGGGGATATTCAAATTTTGGATTCTGTGAGGGATATCTATATAATTATGACGACATTATATTCACCTTTCCGTACATTTTTATTTCATTAAATGCAAATTTATATATAAATAACGTGAAAGTATAAAACGCGTACCGGTTTTATACAAATACAAAAAGACGAGATGAGAGAAACGTGAATCATATAGCGAGCACACGTCCATATAGGCAATTTTATAAATGGCGAGACTTATGTTCATCAACAAATACAAAAGACGCATTGAAGAAACGGCCCCGTACAACTCCACATATAAAGACCTGTCCTTATACACATACTGTGTCTTATGTT
This sequence comes from Patella depressa, assembly GCA_948474765.1. NCBI lineage: Eukaryota > Metazoa > Mollusca > Gastropoda > Patellidae > Patella > Patella depressa. Next base: position 2,734,801 of record CAOLEZ010000001.1, on the reverse strand, counting down.
CATCAACAAATACAAAAGACGCATTGAAGAAACGGCCCCGCACAACTCCACATATAAAGACCTGTCCTTACACAAAGACCTATTTGCGTAAAACACACCGGCGAATGAAAAATCGCACGGTAAAATTAATTTTCCTTCCTAAGTTTTGATTTAACACTCACACGTCAGATAATGCCTGTTGGTCCTTGATTATACCCTTTTGGCGCAGTTATAACAACTATCGAGAAAACACACCAATTAAACAATACACACCGTGTCATTCGTTTTTAACCCGTCGGTTAATTAACACACTCAGTACAGGAAACGCACCGTCCGAGAGTTGTTCAACCCTACCGATAATTAACTCGCCTTGCAGTCCATTTTTCACCCTTGTTAATTAACACACCTTATCTAGAGATTTTAAGCCATAATGAGGAGTTATAATCCGAAATTTATTTTTTAATGAGGCAAATGTAGGTATTGACCCTTTCGGATACTTTTTTATGATGCAAACGTACAGATTAACCCTTACCTATTTCTCAGTGTTAATGGAAGGGTTAAAAACTACTGACACAGTGTGTATTCTTTTGGTGAGTTTTCTCGAAAGCGTGTTTTAACTACAGCAAAGGTGATTTATCAAGGACCAGTAGGGTGCCCCACCCTAAATGAATATCTCCAAATATCTCGACAATTACACCACAATACTAATATATTTAGAAAGCCTTAAATCTGTTTCACACCTGTATAGTCACTAAATAAACGACCATGCTGTACTTCATAAGCTATGATCATTTAAACCATACTGAAAAATGGTTTGGAGTGGCGTCCATAACATCCAGACACTTTTGAGTAAAAGATAGGTTACGTGCCCTTGTTTTGAAATTAGTCTCGCTTAACTAGTCTACCGATCATTCTACGTCTAATTGACGGGTCGGGATAATCAAGACTACTTTTTTTACGAAACATGGAACAAGAAATTGAATTTAGAAGCACCAACATCAGGCGTCTCAACAATATTTTTAAGAACCTTGTAAAAGTAAAATGAAACTACTGCTTTTATCATTATTCTTCCATACGGACGTTGAGTCAGAGATATTATTTGTACTTAACCAAAATATGCAGCTTCTAATGGTACAGCTAATTATAAGGCAATTTAAAAAATAAAACGAGCGTAATTTCTAAAGATGCCGTAATAACCAAAAAGTTAAATATTATTGCGATTCAGAATCGTCAACAATAGATTTTTTACGGCTGTAGTAGTGTTTGGTGTTTTGAACATTTCCGCATGCTGTTGCTATTTATAGCCTCAACGAGTGTGCGAGACTGTTAGAAATCAGTAGTAAGTCATTGAACTAAAACGTGCAGGATCAACGTGTCAAGAAAAACTTTTCAGTTGGCACGTGGGGCACCCTAGGACCAGCAGATTTTATCTGATGCGTAAGTGTTAAGTCTCAACCTGGATAGGAAATCCATTTTTACCACGCAATTTCTCATTCCAGTGTGTGTTTTGAAGTCAGACTTTGTATAGTATAAGGATATACACAGATTGATACATGCTCTAGGCATATTTTTCACACCTATATAGCTCAAAGTAAGTCAAGCAATGTTATGACATTGGTTTAATGACTGCTTCCATTTCTCTTGCGCTGCAAAGTACATCTTAGCGCATGCGCAAGAGAAGATTGACCAATCAGCATGTTCGAAAGAGCCATGACCTAGCAACAAAACGTCATTGTTTACAGCTCTTTGACAGATTGCAACCCTTGATACTACTGTCAATTACGCAACTAGATCTTATTGAATCTGCATAAAATCACAATATTTGGGAAGTTGATGTCAGGGGGGCGGAGTTTGATAGAAGTACTTTCGCAATAGAGCCAGGAGAAATACTTCAAAACAATGTCCGATTTTTGTTATTTTTTAGGGTTTCACACTGCGTAGCTTGTGTGGAGCACTATTGTTTTTGTTCGGATTCTTCTTCTTATTATTATTATTCCATTGGATCACGTCTCAGAAACTACTTGACGGATCGGTTCGATGTCTTCGGTTTTACTGAGAAAGTAGGATTAACTGAAATTTTAAAGCTATTTCTGACGTTCGGCGACAACGTGGAATGTCCAAAATCACCGAAGTTGACGTTTTTCGAAATTTTGCCGTAATATTATCAATTATTGTCGGATTGTCATATTTGGTACATTTTGTCATAGCCGGAGACAAGTCACATAGCTACAATTATTTAGATTTTTTATTTTCGACGAAGCGCCAAATTTTGAAAATTTAAATTTTTACAAAAATTTTTTACTAATGAATATTTTTATGCAGTATTTTACCAAGAGTTAAAAAGAGTCATCTGATTTGACCAACAATGGCAAAAATTTTTATCACCGTATGTTTCCATGGCCCCCATTGGCTAATTCAGTTTTTCGGTCCTAGATTAATTATTTAATGTTCGATTTATATAAAACAAAGTTCATGTGCTCCATGGTCTAAAATGTCATTTTCTTTGTTACTGGTAAAGTTGCCTTTCTGCAACAGAAGTGACGTAAATTAAGCAAAAACTACAATTTTGACAGTGCGGTACCACTTTTTGAAAGCAAATATTATTTTTATACGCCCACATTGAAATGTGGTCGTATATTGTCGTCGCCCCCGTCCGTCCGTCCGTCGGTCCGGCGTCCACAATTGCTTGTGGACGCTCTACAGGCTAAAGTTAATATCTGATTGACTTTAAATTTACACACACTGTTTAAGGTCATGAGACGAAGAAGCCTACTGATTTTCAGCGATTTCAAATAATTACTTCCAGAGTTATCTCCCTTGATCACTTCAAAAAAACTTGTCACGCTATAGATGCCAAACTTATCATCCGATTGACTTCAGATTGATACACAGAGTTTAAGGTGTTGAAACGAACATGTATTTTGATTTTCAATGAATTTTGATAACTGAACAGCTAAATCCATGATGTTAAATGTTTCCTATACTAATTGTTGGTGTGGGGCAAAACTTTATAAAAAGCAAACAAATTCTGATGATTTTCAGATAATTACATAATGAGTTGTTACTCTTAATCAGATTTTAGTGTATTACAAATGTTTCATTACCAAAAAAAGTAAAAATATGCGACAACCCTTGTTGACTGCCTGGACGGTTTAGCTGCTGTGGGCGTATGTTTCGTTGCCTGGCAACCTATCTTTTCCAAAAATAGTATGACTGAAAGGATGTGTCCTGTAAAGGCACAGAAATTTTCATAAAAGTGACACCATTTGATGTGTAATGTCAATTTTAACTATTTAACTAGGTCAAACCAATTTAACATTTTCAATGTCACCTGAATTACATAAATTGGGCAAAAACTGTATTTATAGCCTTCGAAACAAATATTTTTTTCAAATGAGTCGTATTTGTTATTTATTTAAAATGTTGATATTTGATTCCAATCAACTAATAGAATGAACCCATACAATCATAAAGATATGGTTTCTAACTTGTTCAGTTGCGGAGAAATAGACGATTTTGATCAGGTCACTTTTCAAGGTATTTGGTCCATAAAAGTGTCAATTATTATTTGATTTTCATGAAATGTTCACTGTGTGATACCTAATAAATGCCAGTTACCATTTCATACGAGTAATTTAAGATTTTCATTATCACCAAAAGTAACGTCATTTTTCAAAAACTGTATTTTTAGCCTTTAAAACAGATATTTTTTTCAAATGAGTCTGATTTGTAATGTTTATAATATTATATGATGTTTGATTCCAATCAACAAATAGCCCAGTAAACATGGATGGTTAGATTTACGTTACTTTTACGTCATTATGGTTAGATTTTGGTTAGCGTCCAATAATGGTAAAATTTTACGTTACTTTTACATCATAATGGTTATGGTTACTTTTACGTCAGAAAATGACGTAAATCTAACGTAAATTTTATGACGGTTTTCTTACCAATATTTTTCACTTTAAATACTTCTTGATTAAATAACCGTCCAGTGTGCGCACCCCTGCTCAGCTACATTAAAAAAAAAATAATGCCTTGCATCAATTAAATTACATCACAAAGTGATCCTACATCTCTGTTTAAAAAGCTCAATGTGTATGTATGCCTATGTAATTTAGAGACGATGATGGCAGATTTCCGTGACAGAAACCTGGCAAACCCCCTCCTGCAAAAATTCCTGGATCCGTCACTGGGTTTCATTGGTAGTGGAAGTGACATGTTCAAGGATAACGTGGCACCAGTGAAACCCGTCATTCCTGCTACGCCGGTCTTTTTAATTGGATAAAAACATAACTTAGTTTAAACAATATTTTATTCATTTGAAAAGGATTGAACAAGGCAAAGCCTATCTAAGTTCTTTCCCTGGTATACAAAAATTATAAACATTAAATATAAACACAATATACATTAAAATAAGATTAGGTATAATAAATTGTAAAATCGAACATATTTATTATATACAGTGTCGTGTGGAAATGATATATATACGAAATATAGTTAAAGCAATTATTTGATATTAAAACAATATTTAAAAGTAAATCAAAACCTCTTAGTACGTTTAATAAAATTATGGACTGCTTCAAAAATCAAAATATTAGTTGTGTTTGAAAGCTCTGTAGAGCCATTCAGAATTAAATCTAAATTAATAGTATCTGTGATTACCTTTAATGAATTTAATAGTTCGGTTCTAATAGCTGAATAAGATGGACATGAGAAGAAAAAGTGGAAGTTATCTTCATTCAAAGAATTGCATTTAGGACATATTTTTGATTCAGATAGGTAGTGGTAGAAAAGGTGATTATTGAGATTACTAGATTCATTTCTTAGTTGGCAGTGAATGATATTTTCCTTGCAGTTTCCATAATGAAAGTAACTCGGTTTTTTATGTATAGGATATTGACTCAGGAAATATGACTTAAAAGTATTGAGAGACAGCAATAACTGCACGTGTGTAGGAAGACTGTTCCATAGTTTGATTGTGTTGGGGAAAAAAACTTTTTATGTAAGAAGACGTTTTACATTGTGGTATTTTCAGTTTATGAAAAACTCATTTGATAACCTTATTTGTCACTCAATTATTTTTACTGTAATATTCTGATATGCACTGGTTAATTGGGCATGAAAAACTCAGTTGCCATGACGTAACGTTATGTAAACATATTTGGTCCAATTTGGCGCTTTTTGTAATGTAGTTAACTATTGGTTGTTAATCAGACTATTGACCAATCATAATTTAAAACAAGAATTTTCTGTCTTTACAATAGTGAATAGTGGGATTAGCTTTAATCAAACGAAAGACTGCGAGGAGTATGAAGATACTGGATAATTAGCCACATAAAAAAAAAACCTCTCTGTACAGATCAACCCCCTACTAATTAATTCTCCGGGTGATCTGTAGGAAATTTATGTGCATTATTTAAATTAGTAAAGCAGAGAATATCAGATATTTCCATTAATTATTTCTAGAGTTATGGCCTACTTTATCATCTTAAACGATTTAGCTGCTGTGGGCCTTGGTTTTGTTTCCTGACAGCAAATTTTCTTTTTAATTAGTTGATGATTTTTGTAGGTATTAAAACGACAAGGCTATGATGCTGCATGTGACTTATGGAGTTTAGGTGTACTTTTATATACAATGTTAGCCGGGTAAGTAGAACAATAACTGTGACTGGTGTTGGTAAAATGATTTTGGAATGTGCACGGTCTAATAACAAGCTACATGCAGAACAAGTGAAAAATATCAATTTTGTTCGAAATTGAGATTTTCTCAAATAAATACAGTAGAATCTGTATGAGCAGCCGCTCCTATTCAGCGACATCTCCTCGGCCACTATTTTACCGATGAATTGACCAAAATAGCGCTTAATCAACGGCCACTGTTGATATCCGCCATTTTGTTTTGACTTTCGCTATGGTTTCAATTCGCTACTTGCCTCTCCTTAACCCTAGATTAAGTGTTAATCAGCACCAACAAGCCAGTTGAAAGAAACAATAAACATATCAATCAACCGATGTTTGTCGATTAATTAAGCCTTTGTTATTTAGTAAGAGTTAATCCCTCCTCAACAAGTCGGGTAAATTAAACAATGAAAATGACAACAACTCGGAGATCATCGATTTGTTATACCTTTGTTATTTAATCCTGCCCAAGCCACAATAGTCAGTATAAAATGAACATCCCACACAAACTTTTCATTTATTGATTCAATATGTCTAAATTACGGAAAGTTTTAACGATCGAGGAACGAGTAAAGGTCATTAACCTCTCGGAGCAAGGTCAAAGCAGTAGGCAAATAGCGGATTCAGAATATTTTGAAGAGAAAGGCAAAAGTGTTAGAAGAATATCAGGTCTGTGCTCTGGATAGAAAGCGTGCAAAACGTGTGACAGGGAACAAAGACATAAACACTCTTGTTTGGGAATTTTTTAAAGACTGTCGGAAACGAAATGCCCCAGTGAACGGGCCTCTACTACAAGCAAAGGCATTGCAATTTGCTGAGAATTTAGAATTAGAAACTTCTAACGGATTATTTTACAAAGACTGGTCGCGGAAAACTTTCCACGTTAAGTAGGACAACTGTTTCAGAGGAAAGCGGTCAAAGGAAAGACTTTCCATTGCATTGTGTGCTAGTTTGTCAGGAGAAAAGCTGAAACCCCTAGTGTTAGGACGATCGAAAAAACCTTGATGTTTTAGCAAAGTGAAGGACATTGATAAGCTTCCCATAATGTATCGAAGTAATAAGAAGGCCTGGTTGACTGCGGCTGTGGCTACAGACAATAAATAAGCAGATGCGACGACAGAATAGAAACATTCTTTTGTTTTTGTTTAATGCGCTATCACATCCACATTTAGAACTGTTAAGCTCCAGTTTTTTCCAGCCAACACCACATCAAAGTCCATAATCAAGGAATAATCGAAACGTTTAAAAAACACTATCGGAAAAGACAGCTAGAACACGTTATCATGCAAATGGAGAAAGACGCGACTTCTACTAACACCGAGATTTTGAAAAGCTTGGGTATACGGACAGTGATTTTCTGGATTAGTGCTTGTTGGAAAAGTGTTTTGGATACAACCATAACCAAGTGTTTTTTAAACGTTGTGGCTTTGTAGATAATGTAAGTGATGAATTCAATTTACCCCTTTGCCCCTTTCCCTATTAAGGATGTCAAAACAAGTTTTTGACACAGATTTTGTTTCGTTACCAGCAATAGATAGTGACTTGGCAACTTGTGACAATGTGTCTGAAATTGACTGGTCAAAATCAGCTAAAGATTTATTAGCTGAAGAGATGGGAGAAAGAAATGATGATATTGATAACAAAAGTGAAGAAGATGATGAATTAAAAGAAACAAAGTGAAAAATGTATTAATATAGACACAGCCTTAAACTATTGCGACCAAATAAAAACACTAGCTGAAAATGAGTGCAATTTCGAACCTGTGTACAAGGCATATGTCATTTTCAAACAAAACGCAGTAAGGTACGACTTTTTGGAGTTGATTATGTCCTTGCATGTGCACTATGCATTTTCCATTAACAGTTTTGGCATAAAAAAAACCTTCCATGACCGTGCTGCTCTCAGTTGAAATTTCAACATAGTCAGACATCAGCTGAGTGAACTTGACAGAGGAAGAGACATTGCGTGGCTTCAACAGGGTTTTACTTGGAGGAATGTGGCACAGAGAATCGGTTGTAGCCAGAGTGTAATTGGGAGACTTTGGCAGCGTTTCCAGGCAACCAATTCAATTCAGAATCACCCACGGTCTGGTAGGTCAAGATCAACATCGCAACGTCAAGACCGGCATGTCATTCAAATGGCCTTACGTCGGCGCGTTGTTACAGCAAGATGTCTGAGAGGTGAACTAAGAAATGCAAGTGGTGTTCAGGTATCGGACCAGACCATAAGAAATAGTCTGCGAGCCCACAGCATTCGATCTCGACGACAAGCGGTTCGACCACCTCTTCGGCAAGGAGAAAGATTTGCTGATGTTAACGTCTGACAACGCCATCGCTTTGGAGGTGGTACGGTAATGGTGTGGTTTGGAATTTGGGTATATCACAGGACTCCTCTTTTCGTCGTCCAAGGAAATTTGATGGGTATCACTAAGTACAAGTCTTCGTCAAATTGGAGCATGTTCTGTTCTTGAAGATGACAATGCTAGACTGCATAGAGCACGAGTTGTTAATGATTTTCTCTCCCAAAATGGTATTGAACGAATGTGTTGGCCTGCATATTCTCCAGACTTGGCACCAATATGAGCATGCATGGGATGAGTTGGGCAGAGACAATCATAGGCAACCTGATAATCTTAAGAATTGGTGCAATTCCTTCAGACAGAGTGGCAGGCCTTTCCCCAGATGTTTTGTCAACGTCTGATCGACAGCATGCCTCGTCGTTGTGTCGACTGCTTACGAGCATGTCGTGGTTTCTAGAGCTGCAACGATTCAGTTTGGTGCACCGATAACCGACACTAGCCGTCTCGGTTCGATCCACGATCTACAACGTTCAAATTTCGATTCGGTTCAATTGCAAATTAAATTTCAAATAAAAACAACGTACACCTTACCATATGAAAAAAAATGAGACCTGAAGCAATTAAGTCCACTTAAAATTTAAAAAAAAAAATTTGTTTTTACGTAACTTTTAATTCACGTTATTTAACAAAACGCGAATGTCACTCGAAAACATAACTAAAACGGAGTGACCTCCCTTTAAAACAATTCCGTATGCTGACGAAAGTTAATTTATTTAAAATTGGTCACATACCGAATGTTCATTGGATGTTAATTTAGGTCAATAGCTTCGGTAATCTTTAAATAAATTCTAAACGATCTCATTAGCTGATAATTCCGGTCATTATCCTCGGATATTTTCGTGTTTAGCGATTATTACCCGTAATCAAGCAAACACTGGAAGGTAAAATTATGGCAGACGACATACTTTCTCGACCACCTGGTCATTTGTTAACATATTATGTAGTATTAAATAAATTTTAGTCTTGTGTTTTTATTGTTTTTAGTGAATTACATACAGAAAAAATTACTGGTTATTGTAGCTGATAATCGAATCGAAAATAATTGAATCGAATGGTTAAAATCAATAATCGAACTGAATCGAGGTAGTTGTGAATCGTTGCAGCCCTAGTGGTTTCACTCGTTATTAACAAAGTTATCGAATTTGAGACAGTTTTGTTGGACCTCATTATGCTCAAAATCGCGAATTTTCATCAGATCCTCAGAATAGTTGTGTATAAAAAGTGCATATGCTTTGCATAACAGATCCAACATTGAGACATATTGAACTCATTCTGACCAAAAATGTGCTTATAAGTTTTGATTTACATGTTCCCTCTGTCTAATAAAATGTCAAACAAAAATAATTGGTTAACCTTCTTTTGAGTAGTATACATAATTTGTGCCCACGATTCACAAATAGTGAAAGGAAGGTATAGCAACATCCAGACAAGTAATAGCATATGCATATTATTGAAGCAATGGCCCAAGAAATCCCTCTCTGGCCATTGCTGGATTGGCTTCTGATACTTGAACTTTTGCGAGAGTGTGTCTGTTCGTCCCGTTCAATCAAAGCTATCACTTGAGTACAGCAACATGGCAGTCCCACATTTAATGTGGGTATTCTCTAAAACTTTGGACAGTGATTTAAGGTATTAAAAACAGTGAAAGTCAGAAAGTATGTTCATTTGTTTACATTTTATTTGATTTGATATTTGATTTGATAGCCTCATTTGTCACGCAATTTGTTTTACTGCAATATTCTGCTATGCACTGGTTAATTGGGCATCATAAAATCGTGAGCCATGACGTAACGTTATGTAAACATATTTGGTCCAATTTGGCACTTTGTTTTAAGGGTAAAGCCTTTGTAACACAGTCAGCTACTGGTTGTTAATGGGACTTTTGACCAATCATAATTTAGAACAAGAATGTTCGCTTTTTACAGCAGTGAGTAGTAGGATAGTTCTAATCAAACGAAATGCTGTGCGGAGTATGTATCATATGTAACTTTTGTAAATGTGATGAAATTGAAGACGAGTTCCACGCTGTTAGTTTGTCCATCTTTATAAAGTATATCAGAGAAAAGTACATAGAAAAATACTATTGGTTAAAACCATCAATGTATAAATTGGCATTGCTATTAAGGAGTACCAAAGTTCAACATTGAATAAACAAATTTATTACAAAATATCAACATCGAATTGTCACCAATATTCACACCTACAGACCTTTGCGTGACGCATCAACCATTTATATCCATATATACTATTCAAAAAAAGTAGGGGATATTTGATTTTGGGGGCATAATACTAAAATATGCAAATGACTACGAAAAAAGTCACTATAGAACCTAACAGAAGAAACATTTCCAGTTACATGTGACGCCCAAACGCACCAATAGCTACCGCATGGAATGCAGGTGATGCTTGGGATCATCATGGGGGTCCAACCCAAGATTTGCACGACTCTGACTTTGAATGTTACAGTCATTGTGGCATTGAATTCCAGGGTGGAAACATCAGTTTAATTGTTTTAGTGACCAGAAAACAAATTTTGATATGCGTCGGCTTACCCAAAGTGAAAGGTTACGTGCCCTTGGCATGCTACAGATCAGCACAACACAGGCGGTTGTGGCGCGGACGATGAATGTTTCTCAGTCTGTCATAAGCAGGCTATGGTCCAGATACCGTGATACACAAACTGTACAGGACAGACCACGCTCAGGTCGACCAAGGGCGACAACTCAAGCCCCGGATCGATTTATCCGTACCTTGGCCTTGAGAAATCGTGTCATCACAGCAAATCAGATCAGCGCTCGTCTTCAAACAGACACTGGTGTGAGAGTGCGTGGCCAGACGATTCGGAATCGACTGCATAGGGGTCACCTTTGCGTCCGACGTCCTCGCGTGATCCCTTGTTTGAGATATCATCACATTCAGGCAAGACGTCGTTGGTGTAGGGATCGTCAACACTGGGATAATCGACGCTGGAGCAATGCGATATTTTCAGATGAGTCAAGGTTCACTGTTCATTTTTTAGACAGACGTAGGAGGGTGTGGCGTCGTCGAAACGATCAGACATGATTGATTTGGGGGTGGCTCTGTTATGGTGTGGGGAGGCATCACTGTTGCTGGAAGAACGGCTTTACATGTTGTTGCAGGGCGTGTTACAGGCCAGTACTACCGGGACAACATCTTGGCAGTCCATGTTGTGCCGTTCGCACGACATCATGGCCGCCGTTTCATCTTCCAGGATGACAACGCAAGATGTCACAGGGCCAGGATCGTTACAGGTTACCTCCAACAACAGAACATCACCACATTACCTTGGCCGACCTCTCCCCCATCGAGCATGTCTGGGACATGCTTGGAAAGAGGTTACGTCAACGTCAACAACGTCCTGCCAATGTCCAAGAACTTGCTGCTGCGTTGCAACAGGAATGGGACAATCTGGACCAAAATGACCTTAGACGTCTCATTAGGAGTATGCCACGTCGGATCAATGCTTGTTTGGCTTTGTTGTGATGCTGTGGTAACTTTGCTGTTTGACCCCGGGTATCATTTTACCCTTATAATGGTCAGTCTGTGACTTACTTAGTCTAACGTTCATTTGGAATAAATCGATGAATGTGAACTTCATTTCATTTTGTCATTTGATTCTTCGTCAGTTTCATTCCCGAAGATGGCCGCCAAGTAAAGTCATGCTACAGACAAGCTCCAGAAAATTATTTTAAAAACTGTGTTTCAAATTAATATTCATTCATTAGATTTGCAAAAAGCAAGCGGAATACTACAAGGAAATTATTGGATTTACTGTGAAAAGTTTCTGTGGAATATTTGTAAAACTAATAGGACCAGTGAAACTGAGGATACCAATCTATTTATTGCTGTAATTTTATGAACGGATACGTTTCTGTTAATTTTGAACAAAATGGCCTCATTTTTATCCCACATTTCCTCCATACTTCACCTTTCATATCTTTTTGGTCGGGAGAAGAATACAAGCGACAGTAAAGACAACCAGGAATATGAAACTGTGGATACTGATGAGTATTTTTACATTGAAGACCATACTGATAAATGCTGCAGTATAACCATTCATTTCTTAGATGAATATGCTTATGGTACCATGAAAAACATTTTATTTGAATACTATGATAAGAGCCAATTTCAAGATAAAGGAAAATGTGGACTACTTTATAGAGAATTATATAATGGTAGAAATTTATTAATACATGTATATGACTCAACAAACAGAATGCATATACAAGGCGGGGCATGTTCTGAGTGGTACTATGAACTATTTCCGTTATTTAAGGAAGATTTTTGTGAAGCTATAAAAAGTAATAGATTTATACATGTTATATCAAACCCCAGAGGGAATGAAGAAACCCGAAATGAAGAACAGACATATGTAAAAGACATTAACTCATTAACTAAATCAAGTAGTCACGCCTCACTGCAACTTCCATTGCCCTTACATTGTTCTACCCCAATTAAACAAACAGTGCTAAATCAGTCGGACGTGGAATGCCTGTTTACGCAATTAAGGGTCATGGAAGACCGGATAAATTCTCTTCAAGTTTCCAGTACAAATGCCAAACCTACATGTGACACTAGATCTATCCACACTCAAACGGATAGACCTAGCTTGACTATATCTACTGGAGTACATGTACACAATATACAGCCAACTCATCAAGATCAAGATAAGACAAAACAAACCCATTCCCCTGTCTAACCCGAAGGAACTGAAAATAGAAAAGGAAAAACCCATAAATCAAGATAACCACCATGATACTTCTATACTCAAAAATCAACTCAAAGGTACATTAATAATTGGTAGCTCCATTCTTCAAAGAATTACTCCAAGGGGTTTAAAAGAAAACGTAACTGTGAAATGTATAAAGGGTGGAATTATATCCACTATATACAAACAACTGTCTTATTATCACCTACCTGACTTTAAAGACATTATTATATTGGTTGGCGGTAATGACATGAGCCAAGGAAGAAATCTACACAGAATCGAACAAGATATTATCAAGGTTATTGATTATATCAAAGGTGCTTCTCCATCTACCAATATACTCCTGTCGCGAGTTCTACCCAGGTGTGATGTGGACGTTGCTCCCATAAATGCGATATATGAAAAGGTGTGTAAGAACTCGCGTATTTCCTTTATTAAATATCGTCAAATATTTTCGTATGATTGGAACATGTACTGGGAAGATGGAAAACATCTGAGTGATTTAGGAACAGCTGAGTTAGTAAAAACATTTAACAATTATGTGGACATCCTGAAACCATCAAAGCGTGTAAAAACTCCCATCTGCTTCAACTGTGGAGAAACTGGACATGTTTCAAAATCCTGTAAGCTTCCACCAGATGTGCATTGCTACTCTTGTGGAGTAAGGGCCCACAAAGCGAAGAATTGTTATCACAATTCTAGTTACGGGTCTATGTATGATCAATAGAACATAGGCAATGTTGTTAATGCCGAAAAAATACTTCTGAAACATCTTCCAGCACAGGAGCATTATCTGTATGACAAAATTCAATATAGAACTTTTCTTTTTTTAGAACTTTTATTTGATAACTTTAATGTCCCACCTCGTGATATTGTAATCACTCCTAAAAGCAGTGTAGAAGTCGAGAAAAAACTTAACGTAACCTATACTTGTTCAAATCATTCATTTAATAACAATCATATTAATATTGATAAATCGTATAAAATGGATACTCATATTTGTCAAAATCCAACAAACAATGTTGATCATTCACATTCTAGTGTTAATAGTGATGATATAATTGATTCATTGTCTGATAACTCACTCCAGACTACCACACTGTCATCGGCAATTAGTGATGAGGGTAATAAAACAGGTGTTGATACTTATAACATGACAGATTCCTTTTCCAATCCATTTATTACTAAACGTCTTGGATTCAAACTCTGTCATCTAAATATCAACAGATTTTACAGTAAATTCCATGAAGTTAAAGATTTTATTCTTGATGAATCTAATAAGATTGATATTTTAGGTCTAACTGAAACATTTTTACACTCAAAGATTAATGACGCATATATAAATATTTCTAATTTTGAAATAATTCGAAAAGATAGATGCAATAAAATTGGTGGAGGATTAATTATGTATGTAAAGTCTAACATCATATTTAAGAGACGGCCAGATCTAGAGATTGGGGATATTGAAACAATATGGATCGAAATTACACCCAAATATAGAAAATCATTTTTATACGCCCACATTGAAATGTGGTCGTATATTGTCGTCGCCCCCGTCCGTCCGTCGGTCCGTCCGTCCGTCCGTCCGTCCGTCCGTCGGTCCGGCGTCCACAATTGCTTGTGGACGCTCTACAGGCTAAAGTTAATATCCGATTGACTTTAAATTTATACACAGTGTTCAAGGTCATGAGACGAAGAAGCCTATTGTTTTTCAGCGATTTCCGATAATAACTACCAGAGTTATGGCCCTTGATCACTTCAAAAAATCTTGTGGACGCTCTAGAGGCCAAAATTAATATCCGATTGACTTGAAATTTATACACAGCGTTTAAGGTCATGAGACGAAGAAGCCTATTGTTTTTCAGCGATTTCCGATAATAACTACTGGAGTTATGGCCCTTGATCACTTCAAAAAATCTTGTGGACGCTCTAGAGGCCAAAGTTAATATCCGATTGACTTCAAATTTATACACAGTGTTTAAGGTCATAAGACAAAGACGCCTATTGATTTTCAGCGATTTCCGATAATTAGTGCCAGAGTTATGGCCCTTGATCACTTCAAAAAATCTTGTGGAGGCTCTAGAGGCCAAAGTTAATATCCGATTGACTTTAAATTTATACACAGTGTTTAAGGTCATAAGACGAAGATGCCTATTGATTTTCAGCGATTTCCGATAATTAGTGCCAGAGTTATGGCCCTTGATCACCTCAAAAAATCTTGTGGACGCTCTAGAGGCCAAAGTTAATATCCGATTGACTTTAGATTTATACACAGTGTTTAAGGTCATGAGACGAAGAAGCCTATTGATTTTCAGCAATTTCCGATAATTAGTGCCAGAGTTATGGCCCTTGATCTCTTTAAAAAATCATGTGGACGGTCTAAAGGTCAAAGTTAATATCCGATTGACTTTAAATTTATACACAGTGTTTAAGGTCATAAGACGAAGAATCCTATTGATTTTCAGTGATTTCCGATAATTAGTGCCAGAGTTATGGCCCTTGATCACTTCAAAAAATCTTGTGGAGGCTCTAGAGGCCAAAGTTAATATCCGATTGACTTTAAATTTATACACAGTGTTTAAGGTCATAAGACGAAGATGCCTATTGATTTTCAGCGATTTCCGATAATTAGTGCCAGAGTTATGGCCCTTGATCACCTCAAAAAATCTTGTGGACGCTCTAGAGACCAAAGTTAATATCCGATTGACTTTAGATTTATACATAGAGTTTAAGGTGTTGAAACGAACAAGTATTTTGATTTTCAATGAATTTAGATAACTGAACAGCTAAATCCATGATATTAAATGTTTCATGTATATACTAATTGTTAGCGTGGGGTAAAACTTTATAAAAAGCAATCAAATTCTAATGATTTTCTGATAATTACATAATGAGTTGTTACTCTTAATCAGTTCTTAGTGTATTACAAATGTTTCATTACCGAAAAAAGTAAAAATATGCGACAACCCTTGTTGACTGCCCGGACGACTTACCTGCTGTGGGCGTATGTTTCGTTGCCTGGCAACCTATCTTTATTATGTTTGGTTTACCGACCTCCTGCCTCAAATCTAAACTGGTATAAGATTTTTGAAAGCCAGCTAAATATTATTAATAGTTCAAATATACCATTATATATTATGGGTGACATTAATATAGATTTTAACGTAAACGTTCCTAAACAATGGTCTGAAATTTTAACGATAAACAATTTACACCAACTTGTTGATTCTCCAACACGGTGTACCCAGAATAGCGAGACAACAATAGATCATCTATATATGAACGCTCCCGATACGGTTATAGAATTAAATGTTCCAGTTTATGGCCTTAGTGACCATTATCCAGTTATTTTTATCATAGGAAATGATAAAAACGTCAGGCGGCATTGTCATCTTGAAATCGAATACAGAAATTTCAAACATTTCAATGAATATGCTTTTTTAAATGACCTTTCTCTTCAAAGTTTTTCAGATATTGAAACTATAGATAATCCAAATATGGCATTGGAGATATGGTATAAATTATTTCATGCTATTCTTCATCTGCATGCACCAAAAAAACGAAAACGAATAAAAAATTATAAACAACCAGAATGGTTTAATTCAGAAATTAATAAAGCTCGAAAAACAAGAGATTTTTACAAGAGAAAAAATGATCATATCAACTACAGACTTTGGCGAAACAAAACGAAAAATTTAATAACAAGTTCTAAGTCTAAATATATCAAAACTGCCATTCAAGAGAACAAAGACTCAAAACATATTTGGAAATTTTTTAACAATGCTATGGGAAATAAAAAGAATTGTCCCTATCCGGTGACTATCAAATCAGATAATAAAGAATATGATGATCTATCTGATATTGCTAATATTATGAATAATTATTTTACCAATGTTACCGATGATATTAAGCCTGTATATAACCCCCTTTCCAATAAATATTGTGAAAAAATTGATAAATTTGTTAAAAAAACAATTCCTCCCGACAACGAATTTACTATAAATTATATCTCCTGTGCAGATGTACACAAATATCTAAATATGCTCGATCCAAGTAAGGCTACTGGTATTGACTCAATAGGACCAAAAATTCTAAGGATGTCGACAGACTATATTTTTGAATCATTAACTTATATAATAAATTTATGCATCTCAAAAGATATTTTCCCTGAACAATTAAAATTTGCTAAACTTATTCCAATCCACAAGAAGGAAGACAAGGATCTACCAAATAATTATAGGCCGATCTCTGTCTTACCAACAATATCAAAAATATTTGAAAAACATATTAGTTCTCAAATTACAGAATATTTTGAAAAGAACAAACTATTTTATGAATTCCAATCTGGTTTTAGAAAAAATCATTCATGTTCAACAGCCTTATTGCGAATTACAGATATCTGGCTGAGAGAAATAGACTCAAGTAATATGACCGGAGTCGTTTATCTTGATCTTAGTAAAGCTTTTGATCTTATAGACCACAGATTAATCCTCCAAAAATTAAAATTATACAAATTTGACTTGAAATCGCTTAAGCTAATCTCATCTTATCTCGAATTTCGAAAGCAACAAGTAGTCTTAGGGGCATGCCATTCAAATATTACTGATGTGAAATGTGGGGTCCCACAGGGATCAAATATTGGTCCGTTACTTTTCTTGATTTTTATAAACGATCTCCCACTTCATGTCAGTAAATGCCATACTGATCTATTTGCTGATGACAGTACCCTTCATTTCTCTAGCAATAATATAGCCAATATAGAGATTGCCCTTCAAGAGGATTTACTAAATGTATTTAATTGGTGTAATGATAATGGTATGGTAATTAATGCTAAAAAGACAAAAGCCATGCTAATAGCTTCAAAACACCAAACAAACACAAACAGCTTATCATTAAAAATTAATGGAGAATCATTAGAAAATGTATCTGAAGCAGTGTTATTAGGACTTACTGTTGACCAAAATTTAGATTGGAATCTCCAAATTAACAAAGTTTCCAAGATCATATCCTCCAAAATCTACCTCCTGACAAAGTTAAAACCTTTTTTACCACACCATCTTAGAATTTTATTTTTCAACGGCTATATTTTACCATATTTAGATTACTGTTCCACAGTTTGGGGCAGTGCCAATAAAGGTAAACTGGAGGTCCTGTATAAACTCCAAAAGCGTGCGGCAAGGAGCATTTTGGATGAAAAACCTGATTCACATTCGGCACCTTTGTTTGAAACTCTAAATTGGCTTACAATCTACCAACGCATTCAATACAATCAAGGAATGCTCACCTTCAAAATTCTAAGAGACAAATTACCATCATATTTATATAACACATTCTGTGAAAATTCGAAATTGACCGAAACTAACATGACATTGAGATCAGAAAGTCAAAATAAATTAGCAATTCCAAAAAGTAAGAAAAAGGCAATGACAAGAACATTCCAATATACCGCCTCTGTATTCTAGAATTCACTACCTCAAACTGTGAAACACGCGTCTTCAAGTTTTATCTTTAAAAAAGAGTTAGTAAAACACGTTAAATCTTTGAACTCTTGTTAATTACTTTTGCCCTCTGAATGTATGTTTATTTGCTTTTCTTTTCTCTCCTTATTGTTTGTTTGATTTTTTTCTTTTATTTCTTTAATTATTATAAGCTTATATAATATGTACTTTGTAAATATCATTACCATGTAGATTCTAGTTTTAGAGTAGGAGGGACATGTTGAAAATTAGAACTCATGTACTAAATATGTTCCTTCAGAAAATAAAGTCATTATTATTATTATTATTATTATTAGGTGACTTTAATAACACTTAAAAATCAAATATCCCCTACTTTTTATACGCCCACATTTTTATGTGGACGTATATTGTCGTCGCCCCTGTCCGTCCGGACGTCCGTCCGTCCACAATTTGTTTGTGGACTCTCTACAGGTCACAATTCTTATTCGACGAAACTTGAAATATAGGTTTATCCCCAAAAGATCTCGGTTCCTTTCGATATTGGCATGTATCGGATGAAAACTTCATGGATTATGGCCCCTGATTGTACGAAAAATCACGTTTTTAGCTTGTGGACCCTATAGAGGTCACAATTTTGAACCGATTTTGATGAAACTTGACATGCATGTTTATAACCCAAAGATCTTGGTTCCTTTCGATATTTGCACCTATCGGAATGTAATTTCCTGAATTATGGCCCCTGATTGTCCGAAAAATCACCCTGTTTAGCTTGTGGTCCCTCTGGAGGTCACAATTATTATCCGATTTAAAAAACCGTTTGATGATATCACCGTTACACCCTAAGGAAGGTTGAGTTCGAATTTTGGGAAAATCGGACGAAAATTGCCATACAAAATGGCCGCCGTTTGTACGCGAATACTGTTAAAAAATTGTATATCATGGTTTGTGGACCTTTTAAAAGTCACATTTTTAAATCGATTTTGATGAAACTTGAAATTCATGGTTATAACCCAAAGATCTTGGTTCCATTCGATATTTGCGCATATTGGAACGTAACTTCCTGAATTATGGCCCCTGATTATACGCAAAATCGCCTTATTTTAGCTTGTGGTCCCTCTGGTGGTCACAATTATTATCCGATTTAATAAAACGGTTGATTATATTACCGTTACACCGTAAGGAAGGTTGAGTTCGAATTTCGGGAAAATCGGACCAAAATTGTCATACAAAATGGCCGCCGTTTGTACGCGAATACTGTTAAAATATTGTATATCATGGTTTGTGGACCTTGTAAAAGTCACATTTTTAAATCGATTTTGATGAAACTTGAAATTCATGGTTATAACCCAAAGATCTTGGTTCCATTCGATATTTGCGCATATCGGAACGTAACTTCCTGAATTATGCCCCTGATTATACGCAAAATCGCCTTATTTTAGCTTGTGGTCCCTCTGGTGGTCACAATTATTATCCGATTTAATAAAACGGTTGATTATATTACCGTTATACCGTAAGGAAGGTTGAGTTCGAATTTCGGGAAAATAGGACCAAAATTGTCATACAAAATGGCCGCCGTTTGTACGCGAATACTGTTAAAAAATTGTATATCATGGTTGTGGCCCCTGTAGAGGTCACAATTTTAATTCGATTTTGATGAAACTTGAAATGCATGGTTATAACCCAAAGATCTTGGTTCCTTTCGATATTTGCGCATATCGGATCGTAACTTCCTGAATTATGGCCCCTGATTGTCCGAAAAATCACCTATGGTCCCTCTGGAGGTCACAATTACTATCCGATTTGAAAAAACGTTTGACTCTATCACCGTTACACCCTACGGAAGGTTGAGTTAGAATTTCGAGAAAATTGGACCATAATTGCCAGAAAAAATGGCCGCCGTTTGTACGCGAACAGCGTAAAAATATGGTATGTCAAAGTTGTGGACCCTGTAGAGGTGACAATTTTAATTCGATTTTGATGAAACCTGAAATGCTTGTTTATAACCTAAAGATCTTTATTCTTTTCGATATTTGCGCATATCAAATTGTAACTTAATGAATTATGGCCTTTGATTGTAGGAAAAATCACTTTCGGTATTGCTTGTTCTCTGTCTATCTCTCGAACAATTATTATCTGATTTAAAAAAAAACTCTGATTATATTACTGTTGCACCGTAAGGAAGGTTGAGTTCGAATTTCGTGAAAATCATACCAAAATTGCAGGACGAAATGGTCACCGTTTGTACACGAATAGTGTAAAAATATGGTATATCATGGTTGTGGACTCTCTGCAGGTCACAATTCTTATCCGATTTTGACGAAAAGTAACATTTCTAGGTTGTGTACCGTCAAACCATAATCATTGTCGGCTTCGAATTTCATGAATATCAGACTGGAACTGACCAACAAAATGGCTGCTCCCAATACAGTATGAAATACAGGACTTAATGATGTAGGAAAAATCACTTTCGGTATTGCTTGTTCTCTATCCATCTCTCAAAAATGTGGGCGTATCCTGCCTGGCAGTGCCAGCCTATCTTTTTGAATAGTATATATTGCTAAAATTATTGTCACAGGTAAATGCCAAAATTTCTAACCAAGACATTACTTCCAAAGAGCTATCAGCAAAATTAAAATATATTTATACAGAGATAATTTAGAGAGGCTCATACATGCTGTCATAACATCTAAGCTTGACTACCATAATGCTCTCCTTTATCAGCTTCCAGAAAACCTCATAAAGAAGCTACATTATGTTCAGAACTCAGCCGCCAGATTACTCACTGGGAAAGGACGATTTGACAGCATCTCTGCCACATTATAATCACTACATTGGCTACCCGTTAAACAGTGAATTAATTTCAAGATTTTATTATAAACATTTAAAGCTCTAAATTCACAATCACCTACCTACATGCAAGATATGATTGTACCTTATACTACAAGCCGAAATTTACGTTCATCTGATAAACACTTATCTACAAGTATGGTATCATCTAAAATGGTAGTTTTACCGATAGATTCTATTCATACCGTGTAATTTCAAAACATCGTTCAATAAATGATAAAACTCGTTGAAAATAACAAAAATGGTTTAATTAGTACCATGGTTTAGATTAATAGCAACGGGTTTAGTTTCTCCGAGATGCGTTTAAAAATGGACGATCCGTGCACTTATTTATGGCGATCATTTATTGGCCGAGCGGTTGAGTTTCCCCGAGATGGGTTTAAAAATGGACTTCCCGTTCACTTATCTATGATGTCCAGTTATTAGATGAGGCGTCGAATTTCCCGAGATACATCGAATTTCCCGAGATACATATATAAATCAACATACGAATAATTTATCTATATGGTGTTTTATTATAAGATAAAACTTGTAATTTCCCGCGTGCCGTTTATCCGATCAATTCATTTTGATTACGATTATTTACATACGAAGTACTAATAAAAATTTGAGTGTAAAAAAATGCGCACACATAGATATTCACCTTACCGTGTCGTACTACTGTATATTATCCATTAGCCTTTAAAAATAGTATTCCACCACTGACAAATACGTCAAAAATCGGTAAATCACGATATTCACCTTACCGTGGCCGTACTATATATTATCCATTATCCTATTAAAAATAGTATTCCACCATTGACAAATACGTCAAAAATTGGTAAATCTCGTCCCGGGTAATTATACAATCAGAACTCGGTAAATCACATAGAAAATGCATCTTCATTAAATCACAAATTAATTAACGTGTACATGTGGCCAGAAGTCAAGCCCACAATGGCAGTGCGTTAGACCCGCGAGACAGTTAGACATGTACTGGTGCCAAAAGAAGTCACCCAGGAAATACGCTTCAATTATTGGTGCCTTGATGTTACGTAATCGCGGGATTTGGGTCAATAAAATGTTGACTTTAGTACAACGGTTTTTGTTACACCTAAATCAAACCATATTGCATTATATCACAGGTGCATTTATCACAAATAATGCAGGTAGAAGTTATAAAACAAAAGCATTCCAGCAATCAAACAATTAATCCATACTGTAATAACGGCGTGCGTATTCAAAAACATGGTTCCATATGGCACCCCATATTCCTGAAGCAATGGCGCGAGAAATCCCTCTCTTACTAATCAAACGAAACACTGCACAGGAGTATGATGGCACCCAGACACGTGATCACAGGTGGGAATTAATAAAACAATAGTATTCGTCCAATCAAATATTAATCTATATTGTAATAACTGACATTTATGACTTCTCTTTATATTTAAAATAACACCAATGACAGAAATTAAATAAATTTAAAATATCAAAGTATAAACGGCATATTTGAACACTGATACAAGGAGATCAACAAAGCTACTCGTATATAGTGTAATTAATTGATCTTACGTGGCGTTACATATAATATTACATATAATAAGATGGTAAGCTAAGATTTCTATCCTGCAGAGAAAAGGCGCAAGTGTCATTTCAGATACGAAATTCTATGTGGATTCTTAAAATGAGACTGACAAGACTTGGGCGTATTAACCAAGTTGCACTTATTGTTAAATAAACTGTTAAACGCTTACTTATTGTTAAATAGACAATAATGTATGGAATAAATAAGTTTTACACTTTGATTTTTGTTGATTACCGATCACGAACGAGATTAGTTCACGGCTGTATATTAGTATTTTTGAATTGGCATTTTAATTTAAATTTTTAGGTCAGTTCACCGATGTTTTAGTAATAATAAAGTATATCGCATTGTTTAATTAGTTCCCCTAATTATTATTGATGTAATAACAAAAAGCGAATTGTATACATTGATAATTACATGAATATGAATCATTCAAAATATAACTCAATCTGTTAAAATATTAAGAATAAAAGAAAGAGCGTCACGTGGAATTTCACTAAATTTACATGAATTACAATCCGAAGTCATTGTTTTTTAGTGTAGTAACTTTTTGTCAGGTATCACAGCTGTTTAACCATTTAATGATTTGTGTCTATATGAACTTTAAGCTAATTTGAGAAAACCATTTGTTTTTAAAGAATTGTTTCATACAACCCACTCAGTTAATCATGTTGTTATTGCCAATCCATAACAATTAATTGAACTTTTATTACAGGCGAAGCAAAAAGTTTGCTATTGCCCAATATTATATACAGATATAAATATTATGCATTGTAATATAAATATACCTACAGATAACAATAACAGTATATAATATATAATCCCCCTCTCACCCTTGTAAACTGAAATATAGATAGATATATACATAACCCAACCCCAAACCATTTGCCATTAGGTATGGGTTTTCTCTTATTTTTTATTGAGTGGTACAAATATTTTCCAAGATTTAGCAGTTTTATATTATTATCACTGTGATTCGTGAGATTTTTTTTTTAATTTTTGAAGTGATCGAAAAGACCCAAAATATTTTCTACGGATGAATATATAAGCGGGACAGCACAGCAGAAAGTGATATTCATCTTCAACATTTGCATAATCTTTTATTTCTATCGATTTTATTATATCGAGCGGTTTCAGTGTTTAGTTGGAGAAGACCAAAACGAAAATGACCTTAGAGTTTTATATTTAAGTGTTTGAATTGTTATTTAAAAATGAATAACGTATGTAAATACAACCCAACTTTCACGTAGCTAATTAAATGAAGCAATGGCAAACAATGCGATTATTACATAAGATTTTTTTTTATATATTTTGGTTTTGGAATTTTCATGCAATTGGGAATTACATTCAAGCATGGTGTATTTATAATTACATGACATTTCAGTCAGTTCCAATTTCACTTTTTCTAAGAAAGTCAAAATATAATTATTTCTATGTTTTTTGCTCAAAAGGTTGTCAACTCACTATTATACGATCATGGACAAAATTTTTGGGGGGTTAGAAAGGGTGACACTGGTTGATTGAGGAAATAGTTACTCAATTACCTCCCTTGTTTTCCCATTCTTCTCCATGGACGGCCATCTTCAAACGTTTGAATTTGAAGTTGAAAATGATATTTTTGCCAATTTCTCAACTGGCAATAGTGAATTATAGGATTAATAGGATTATTCTTTAACAAGGTAGGACTGTTTATAGGTTCAATCTATTTTGGGGCTTTATTTTAATAAATTTTAAAAATATAACTTAAAAAAATGCTATTGGAACTTTAAATATAGCCACGTCATCCCTTTTACAAAATATTTTTGTACTTGAAGCTTTTCGACTTACAAATTCAAAATACAAACTGCTTAATTACCGTATTCATACAAAATACGTATTCCAATTAAACCCTGTTCAGTTTCCAGTAATTATCACAGCCACAAATACTAATTGTCATTGTTTTATGTGTCATCACTCCGAAGACTTTACCAAAGAAATATCAAACACGATCTTAATAATCTTATGAATTGCAACCTATCTCACAGATAAACAGATTATTAATAGTAACATTTGGATTATCGAGGCGACATTTTGTCTGGAGAACTATGCATGACAGGGTACAAAGACTCTTTGCCTCACAAAAAAGCATGCAATTCTTTGTTAAAGGGGCATGGCGCTATTTAAGGAATGGTGCATGTGTGTGCCGATATAAAATGGCTTGGAAGCGGGTGTAAAATAAAGTCATTTCACACATGCCCAATATAATAAAGTAATCGTGCCAAATACTTGACTCGTACATACACCAATTGTATTGAATAAATATGTTTTACATGTTTAGGTTTTTTTTAATTCACCCATCTTCAATCATAATAAAAAACATATTATAGAATAATAGTACAGTATAGCACAACCAAAATACACCAAAGTACATACATAGATCAATTACACAAATCCATTCAGTGTGCCGTTTTAAATTTATTTAATTTCTGTCATTGGTGTTATTTTAAATATAAAGAGAAGTCACAAATGTCAGTTATTACAATATAGATATAGATTTGATTGGACGAATATTATTGTTTTATTAATTCCCACCAGTGCTCTCGTGTCTGGGTGCCATATGAAACCATGTTTTTGAATACGCACGCCGTTATTACAGTATGGATTAATTGTTGATTGCTGGGATACTTTTGTTTTATCACTGCTACCTGCATTATTTGTGATAAATGTACCTCTGATATAATGCAATATGGTTTGATTTAGGTGTAACAAAAATTGTTGTGCTACAGTCAACATTTTATTGAGCCAAATCCCGCAATTACGTAACATCAAGGCACCAATCATTGAAGCGTATTTCCTGGGTGACTTCTTTTGGCGCCAGTACATGTCTAACTATAGAAGACCGACAAGAAAAACAACCCCACTGCAGCACGGGCTCTCTCTCTAGAACATCTGGAAGACAACTGGCCGTCGGATGACTGGGAACATGTTTATACGGATGGCTCACGCAATCCTGAAAGGGGCACCAGCTCGTTTGGAATATACCTGCCAAACGGGGAACAGGGAATAAGCAGGAAACTTCCCAATAACTGTTCGGTGTACACTGCAGAGATTGTGGCCATCCGTGTTGCTATATCATGGATCTCTTATCAAAAGACTAGTAAGTTCGTCATCCCAAGCGACTCTCTGAGCAGTCTGATTTCAATCCAAAATGACAACTCGGACTCAAGACCAGAAGTTATTTTGGAAATCAGACAGCTGTACCAGAGGGTCCTAGAGAAGGGAAGCAAATTAGAGCTCGTGTGGATTCCATCACATGTGAACATTAGAGGAAACGAGGAAGCAGATCGACTCGCAAATGAAGGTCTCGGGGACACAGCACCACTCCGCACCATAGAATACAGCACCACGGAAATCTACAGTATGGTAAAAAGACAGGTCAATTCACTCTGGGAATTAAAGCTCGTTGAACTTGACACATACAGATTCCGGCTGGATGACAAGATCTACACGAAGACAGCTATCAATCACCCTAGAAGAGATATATGCAAACTTATATCGAAACTAAGGGTGAAAGAGCGGCTGCGAGACTACAAACACCAAGTCATCGTCTGTGAGTGCGGAGAAGAATGTACCACCAACCATGTCCTGGTAGAATGCGGGGTATTCAAGGAAGAGAGAACGGAACTAGTGGAGATGATGGAGACCAACAACATACCGCTCAACACTAAGAACCTACTCTTTCCAAGACCCGATCTGAAGCTGCAAATCTTCGAACTAATCCACGATTTAATGAACACCGTTGGATTAAGTAGAATAGTGAAGTAAGAGGGGGCTACGATAAGACGAGCTCGACATCTAAACACTAAACTATATAGGGGATATACACCAAAGTAGCGGGCTAGTGGAGTAAGGGAGGGTCACGGTAAGACGGGCTCGGCATCTAAACACTAATCCACTACAAAGACACCAAACCTACAAAGTGGGATAAGTGGAGTAAGGGGAGGCCACGATAAGACGGGCCTGGCACCTAAACACTATACCCCAAAAGATGACTTCTACCAATCCAGAGACGAGACACATATATGTCTGCATAAATGCTGTCCCTACAGATCAACTACCAAACAATATATTAAATAAAGGGAAGAACTTCTCACTAAACCTACTCCATGGCTCGAGGCCGCAAATGGAAAGATTGCAAAATCATATTCTAAAAACAGGAAGAAGCCTCGGCTCTCCCATGTCTTGTCTGCGATATCACTTCTGTGGAAGCGGACGTTAAAACATCAGGTAGTAGTAGTAGTCTAACTATCTCGCGAGTCTATCGCACTGCCATTGTGGGGTTGACTTCTGGCCACATGTACACGATAATTCATTTGTGATTTACTGAAGATGCATTACCTGTGTGATTTACTGAGTTCTGATAGTATAATTACCCGGGACGAGATTTACCAATTTTTGACGTATTTGTCAATGGTGGAATACTAATAATTTATAGGATAATGGATAATATATAGTGCGGCCACGGTAAGGTGAATATCGTGATTTACCGATTTTTGACGTATTTGTCAATGGTGGAATACTATTTTTATAGGCTAATGGATAATATATAGTACGGTAAGGTGAAAATCTATGTGTGCGCATTTTTTTACACTCAAATTTTTATTCGTACTTCGTCAAACTGATCCCGCAGTGAATATTCGCTTGGCCGCTACAATCACTGATAAGCATGACATCGACGAGGCTTAATGAGTACGGCATATTAACTTTTTTACTCCGACAAATTAAATTCTCAAACATTTTTTTGAGGTAAAAGAAAAATAAATAAAGACGTTTGAAGTATTTGTAGTTAAAAAATATTTCCTATTTAGTGTAAATTGGTATTAAAATGAGTAAAATGCACCATTTTGCCCGAAGCAGTTAGGTGTTAAGTAAACATTGCACGAGCCGTTGAGCCAATGACTACGAGTTGTGCAAGTCAACGCACGTGTTTTAGACAGCCATCCGTTACACGGATAATTCGTTAGTAATTCTCTGTGAAACAGGTTGGTACTTCGTATGTAAATAATCGTAATCAAAATGAATTGATCGGATAAACGGCACGCGGGGAAATTACAAGTTTTATCTTATAATAAAACACCATAGATAAATTATTCGCATGTTGATTTATATACGTATCTCGGGGAAATTCGACGTATCTCGGGGGAAATTCGTAACACTTGAGACTGGAAAACGTGCATTTTCATACTCAGCGTTGTTTCTTTGGAATCAGCTCCCACTTTTCATACATCTAGAGTCATCTCTTTCTGTTTTTTAGAACAAACTGAAAACTTTCCTTTTTTACACGCCCACATTGAAATTGTCGTCACCCCGTCCGTCCGTCCGGCGGTCCGTCCATCGGTCCGGCGTCCACAATTGCTTGTGGACGCTCTAGAGGCTAAAGGAAATATTCGATTGACTTTAAATTTATACACAGTGTTTAAGGGCATGAGACGAAGAAGCCTATTGTTTTTCAGCAATTTCCGATAATAACTACCAGAGTTATGGCCCTTGATCACTTCAAAAAATCTTGTGGACGCTCTAGAGGCCAAAGTTAATATCCGATTGACTTTAAATTTATACACAGTGTTTAAGGTCATAAGACAAAGAAGCCTATTGATTTTCAGTGATTTCCAATAATTAGTGCCAGAGTTATGGCCCTTGATCACTTCAAAAAATCTTGTGGACGCTCTAAAGACCAAAGTTAATATCCGATTGACTTTAGATTTATACACAGTGTTTAAGATCATGAGACGAAGATGTATATTGATTTTCATTGATTTCCATATCTGATTTTGACGAAACTTGAAATATAGGTTTATCCCCAAAAGATCTCGGCTGCTTTCGATATTGGCATGTATCGGATCAAAATTTCATGGATTATGGCCCCTGATTGTACGAAAAATCACGTTTTTAGCTTGTGGACCCAATAGAGGTCACAATTTTGAACCGATTTTGATGAAACTTGACATGCATGTTTGTAACCCAAAGATCTTGGTTCCTTTCGATATTTGCGGCTATCGGAATGTAATTTCCTGAATTATGGCCCCTGATTGTCCGAAAAATCACCCTTTTTAGCTTGTGGTCCCTCTGGAGGTCACAATTATTATTCAATTTAAAAAACCATTTGATTATATCACCGTTACACCCTAAGGAAGGTTGAGTTCGAATTTCGGGAAAATCGGACGAAAATTGCCATACAAAATGGCCGCCGTTTGTACGCGAATACTGTTAAAAAATGGTATATCAAGGTTGTGGAGCCTGTGGAGGTCACAATTTTGATTCGATTTTGATGAAACTTGAAATTCATGGTTATAACCCAAAGATCTTGCTTCCTTTCGATATTTGCGCATATCGGATCGTAACTTCCTGAATTATGGCCCCTGATTATACGCAAAATCGCCTTTTTTTATACGCCCACATTTTTATTGGCATGTATCGGATGAAAACTTCATGGATTATGGCCCCTGATTGTACGAAAAATCACGTTTTTAGCTTGTGGACCCTATAAAGGTTACAATTTTGAACCGATTTTGATGAAACTTGACATGCATGTTTATAACCCAAAGATCTTGGTTCCTTTCGATATTTGCGCCTATGGTAGGGTGCCCCACGTGCCTACTGAAAAGTTGTACTAGACACGTTGAATATGCACGCTTTACTTGGTTCACTACTACTAATTTTCTGACAGTCTCGCACACTAGTTGAGTCTATAAATAGTAACAGCCCGTGGAAATTCTAAACACACTGGTAACTATTACAGTCGTAAAAAATCTATTGTTGACGATTCTGAGTAGCAGTAATATTTATCGTTTTGGTTATTACGGCATCTTTAGAAATTACGTTCGTTTTATTTTTTAAATTGCTTTATCCTTCGCATAACCGTTAGAAGCGACATATTTTGGTTTAGTACAAATAATATCTATGAATAACTTGGGTTGTACAGAATCATGATACCAGCAGCAGTTTCGTTTTACTTTTACAAGGTTAGAAAAAACAATTGTTGAGTCAACACTGTGTGTTATTTATAAATTCGATTTCTTGTTCCAGCTTTCAGTCACGTTTCGTAAAAAGTAGTCTGGATTATCCCGGCCCGTCAATCAGACGGAGAATGGGAGGTAGGCTGGTGAAGTGAGACTAGTTTCAAAACAAGGGCACGTAACCTATTTTTTACTCGAAAGTGTCTGGATGTTATGGACGACGCTCCGAACCATTTTTCAGTGTATTATTTATGATGTTTAAATGGTCATAGCTTATTAAGTTTAACATGACCGTTTATTTAGTGACTATAAATTTGTGAAATAGTTTTAAGACATGTTATATATATAAATATTGTGGTGTAATTGTTTAGCTATTTGGAGATATTTATATATGGTGGGGCACCCTACCTATGGGTATGTAATTTCCTGAATTATGGCCCGATTGTCCGAAAAATCACCCTTTTTAGCTTGTGGTCCCTTTGGAGGTCACAATTATTATCCGATTTAAAAAAACGTTTGATTATAATACCGTTACACCGTAAGGAAGGTTGAGTTCGAATTTCGGGAAAATCAGACCAAAATTGCCATACAAAATGGCCGCCGTTTGTACGCGAATACTGTTAAAAAATGGTATATCAAGGTTGTGGACCCTGTAGAAGTTACAATTTTAATTCGATTTTGATGAGGAAGGTTGAGTTCTAATTTCGTGAAAATCGTACCAAAATTGACAGACAAAATGGCCGCCGTTTGTACGCGAATACTGTTAAAAAAATGATATATCATGGTTGTGGATCCTGTATAGGTCACAATTTTAATTCGATTTTGATGAGGAAGGTTGAGTTCTAATTTCGTGAAAATCATACCAAAATTGCCGGACGAAATTGTCGCCGTTTGTACGCGAATAGTGTAAAAATATGGTATATCATGGTTGTGGACTCTCTACAGGTCACAATTCTTATCCGCACCATAATCATTGTCGGCTTCGAATTTCATTAATATCAGACTGGAACTGACCAACTAAATGGCTGCTCCCAATACAGTATGAAATACAGGACTTAAAGATGTAGGAAAAATCACTTTCGGTTTTGCTTGTTCTCTGTCCATCTCTCGAAAATGTGGGCGTATCCTGCCTGGCAGTGCCAGCCTATCTTTAAGTGTTATTAAAGTCACCTAATGAAACTGACGAAGAAACAAATGACAAAATGAAATGAAGTTCACATTCATCGATTTATTCCAAATGATCGTTAGACTAAGTAAGGCACAGACTGACCATTATAAGGGTAAAATGATACCCGGGGTCAAACAGCAAAGTTACCACAGCATCACAACAAAGTCAGTAACGGGTAAATCCTCCTCTGTTTGCATTGATCCGACGTGGCATACTCCTAATGAGACGTCTAAGGTCATTTTGGTCCAGATTGTCCCATTCCTGTTGCAACGCAGCAGCAAGTTCTTGGACATTGGCAGGACGTTGTTGACGTTGACGTAACCTCTGTCCAAGCATGTCCCAGACATGTTCGATGGGGGAGAGGTCGGGACTCAGTGCTGGCCCAGGTAATGTGGTGATGTTCTGTTGTTGGAGGAAACCTGTAACAATCCTGGCCCTGTGACATCTTGCGTTGTCATCCTGGAAGATGAAACGGCGGCCATGACGTCGTGCGAACGGCACAACATGGACTGCCAAGATGTTGTCCCGGTAGTACTGGCCTGTAACACGCCCTGCAACAACATGTAAAGTCGTTCTTCCAGCAACAGTGATGCCTCCCCACACCATAACAGAACCACCCCCAAATCGATCATGTCTGATGACGTTAACGTCTTGGAAGCGCTTGTTTCGACGACACCACACCCTTCTACGTCTGTCCAAAAAATCAACAGTGAACCTTGACTCATCTGAAAACATCACATTGCTCCAGCATCGATTATCCCAGTGTTGACGATCCCTACACCAACGACGTCTTGCCTGAATGTGATGATCTCTCAAACAAGGGATCACGAGAGGACGTCGGGCGCGAAGGTGACCCCTATGCAGTCGATTCCGAATCGTCTGGCCACTCACTCTCACACCAGTATCTGTTTGAAGACGAGCGCTGATCTGATTTGCTGTGATGACACGATTTCTCAAGGCCAAGGTACGGATAAATCGATCCGGGGCTTGAGTTGTCGCCCTTGGTCGACCTGAGCGTGGTCTGTCCTGTACAGTTTGTGTATCACGGTATCTGGACCATAGCCTGCTTATGACAGACTGAGAAACATTCATCGTCCGCGCCACAACCGCCTGTGTTGTGCCGATCTGTAGCATGCCAAGGGCACGTAACCTTTCATTTTGGGTAAGCCGACGCATATCAAAATTTGTTTTCTGGTCACTAAAACAATTAAACTGATGTTTCCACCCTGGAATTCAATGCCACAATGACTAACATTCAAAGTCAGAGTCGTGCAAATCTTGGGTTGGACCCCCATGATAATCCCAAGCATCACCTGCATTCCATGCGGTAGCTACTGGTGCGTTTGGGCGTCACATGTAACTGGAAATGTTTCTTCTGTTAGGTTCTATAGTGACTTTTTTCGTAGTCATTTGCATATTTTAGTATTATGACTCATGAATTTTAATGTGCTCTTTGAAGCCACAGAACGCTATTTCTATTTTTCGGAAAACTTCTTTCAATTTTGATTTTTGGAAAGTAAGTAAGGAAAAGGATATTCTGAAAAAATGACCCTCCCTCAATGAAATGAGCTGACTGACATAGCGTCTAAAAGCAGTTTATTTATAGCTTGCAATATCTCCTGACGAATACAATGTTTTGAGAGGGATTTGAATCAAACGTTTGATAGATTTATTAGTTTGAATATATTTTTAGCCCAAATATATCATCAAATCACACAGTTTGTACGCGGGGAAGGTATCTTTAAGGAGAACATGAAATCAATGTATCATAAATGATATTAATGAGGGAATGAAGTTAATGAGAGTATGAATAGTATTTAATTAGGGCACAACCAGGTGATGCCAATCCCGTGACATACAAAAGTACTTCGTTGGGCTGGAGGGTTGGATTGTCGATTTGTTAGCACGTGCGTGCTTTATCTTAAAAGCCTGTCATTGAGTCAACTGGCGTGGTTTCGAATCCCTGTTTGTACGTGACAAGGAGTAGGATTGCCTGTCCAACCTCGCCTGTCCTCCGGTTTCCTCCAACTGCTAAAGAGAGTGTGTGTGTGTGTGTGTGTGTCTGTGGTTCGCCTACAGGGCGCAATTCTTCATGGATTTTCTTCAAACTTGGTATACTTATTCCTTATACCCCAAGGAAGATCCCTATTGTTTTTGGGGCATGCCCTATCCCCAGGGGCCGAGCCACGCCCATTTCTAGTATTTGTTTGTTTGTCGTCTACAGGCCACATTTCTTAAGTTTTAATCTTGAAACCTTGCATACACATTCTTTGTACCCTAAGGAGCATCCCTATCATTTGGGGTGCATGCCCAACCCCCAGAGGCAGAGCCACGCCCATTTTCTTTTCATGTGACTTTGTGTTGCCTACAGGGCGCAATTCTTACTGGATTTTCTTCAAACTTGGTATACTTATTCCTTATACCCCAAGGAAGATCCCTATTTTTTTTGGTGCATGCCCGACCCCCAGGGGCAGAGCCACGCCCATTTCTAGTATTTGTTTGTTTTTCGTCTACAGGCCACATTTCTTAACTTATAATCTTGAAACTTTGCATACACATTCTTTGTACCCTAAGGAACATCCCTATCGTTTGGGGTGCATGCCCAAACCCCAGGGGCAGAGCCACGCCCATTTTCTTTTCGTGTGACTTTGTGTCGCCTACAGGGCGCAATTATTACTGGATTTTCTTCAAACTTTGTATACTTACTCTTTATACTCTAAGGATGGTCCCTATCGTTTGGGGTGCATGCCCAACCCCCAGGGGCAGAGCCACGCCCATTTTCTTTTTGTGTGTCGCCTACAGGCGGCAATTCTAACTGGATTTTCTTAAAACTTTGTATACTTACTCTTTACACCCTAAGGATGATCCGTATTGTTTTTTGGTGCATGCCCGACCCCCAGGGGCAGAGCCACGCCCATTTTCTCTTTGTGTGTCGCCTACAGGCCACAATTCTAACTGGATTTTCTTAAAACTTTGTATACTTACTCTTTACACCCTAAGGATGATCCGTATTGTTTTTTGGTGCATGCCCGACCCCCAGGGGCAGATCCACGCCCATTTCTTGTATTTATTTGTTTGGCGTCTACAAGCCACATTTCTTAACGTATCATCTTGAAACTTTGAATGCTTATTCTTTGTACCCTAAGGAACATTTCTATCATTTTGGGTGCATGCTCAACCCCCAGGGGCAGAGCCACGCCCATTTTCTTTTTGTGTGTCGCCAACAGGCCACAATTCTGAATCGTTCATCTTGAAACTTAAAATACTTATTCCTTATACCCTAAGGTTGATCCCTTTTGTTTTGGGTGCATGCCCGACCCCCGTGGGACAGCAACACCCATTTCTTGTATTTGTTTGTCTGTCGTCTACAGGCTGCATTTATTAATGTATCATCTTGAAACTATGAATACTAATTCTTGGTACCTTAAGGAAGATCCCTATTGTTTTTGGTGCATGCCCGACCCCCAGGGACAGTGCCATGCCCATTTTCTTTTTGTCTGTCTGTGTGTCACCTACAGGCCACAATTCTTAATCGATCGTCTTGAAAACTTTTTTATACTTATTCCTTATACCCTAAGGCTGACCACTATTATTTTTGGACAGAGCCACGCCCATTGCTTTTGTGTCTTGTGTTCGCCTACAGGATGCAATTCTTAACAGATCCTTTTAAAACATACCTATTCCTTATACCCTAAAGATGACCCGTATTGTTTTTGGTGATTTCCTAACCCCCAGGGGCAGAGCCATGCCCATCTTTACTTCGTGTCTGTGTGTGTTGTCTACAGGCCACGATTCTTAATGGATCGTCTTTAAACTTGGGATATGTATTCCTTATACCCTAAGGACGTCAACTGCATGTCCCGACTCCCACAGGCAAGACACGCCCAATTTTTGTGTTTGTCGTTTACAGGCCGCAATTCTGAATGAATTGGTACTTGGCTTATGTATTCCTTATAGCCTGAGGGCGTCCACTATTGATTTTGATGAATGTCCCGAGCCCCAGGGGCAGGGCCACGCCCATTTTTTACCTTTAGCGTTAGGAAGGCACAATTCTGAATAGATTATCTTGGTATACTTATTCTTTATACTCTAAGGACGGCAACTATTGATGTTGAGGCATGACCCTCAACGCTAAACAAACCAAACGCCTAGCCTTCTTGACAAAGTACCATATCGATCAAAGCAGGAATGTGGACGTATATTGTAGCGTTAGCGTTATGTTCTTTTTGTGTGTTGCCTACAAGCCACAATTCTTAATCGATCATATTGAAACTTAAAATACTTATTCCCTAATGATGATCCCTTTTGTTTTGGGGCATGCCCAACAACCTGGGACAGCAACGCCCATTTCTTGTATTTGTTTGTCTGTCATCTACAGGCTGCATTTCTTAACGTATCATCTTGAAACTTTGCCTACTTATTTTTGGTACCTTAAAGGGACAATCCCGATAAGAACAGAGTCTCAAAAATTAAAGTCCGAGCCTTTATAAAATTTATGGACCAAAATATAGAGGCATGGTGTATTTACCTTGGCTCAAAGTTTCAGCTCAAAATATTGAGTCGTTTTGGCTTTAACGTCAACACTGCTTATCCGGACACGTAACGCTTTTAAGATTTTGGGTCAATTTTTTGATTGGGTGATCTAATAATCGATTCCCATTTCTTGAGAGGTCTTTACAGTGAATGACCCATGTACTGTACTTGATAACAAAAGGTAAATTTCACCATTTCCAGATGAAGACTGTCAGGTTTAAGTTATTTACAAGCATATCACAAATATCGGGTTAGTTGGTCGGCCTTAGGTAATGGGATATAAGGGATTTTAACACAAAATTAAGCAGTTTTATTCCCCAAAAAGTTATTGGGATTGGCCCTTTAAGGAAGATCCCTATTGTTTTTGGTGCATGCCCGACACTACAGGATGCAATTCTTAATAGATCCTTTTAAAACTTTGCATACCTATTCCTTACACCCTAAGGATGACCCCTATTGATTTTTTTGGGGGGGATGGCCTAGTGGTCTAGAGTGCCGCGCTTCGAACTCTAGCGGGCTGGTCACCTCTGGCTTGCGGCTGTGGTTTCGAGCCCTGGTGTGAGCGTATGTGGCATGGAGATAGGGGCGCCTTCTCAACCTCGTGGGTTTCCTCCGGGCACTCCGGTTTCCTCCCACTGCTAAAGACCCCTACGCGCAAGCGAATTATTGAAATAAAATTAAACCATATGTTAGTCCCGAAATGACCTAGTTTGTGTTGAGTGGAAGTTAAACCCCATTTCTCTCTCTCTCTCTTGTTTTTGGTGATTTCCTATCCCCCAGGGGCAGAGCCATATGCATTTTTACTTCATGTCTACAGGCCATGATTCTAAATGGATCGTCTTTAAACTTGGGATATGTATTCCTTATAGCCTAAGGACGACAACTGCATGTCCCGACTCCAAGAGGCAAGCCACACCCAATTTTTGTATTTGTGGTTTACAGGTCGCAATTCTGAATGAATCAGCTTAGTACTTGGCATATGTATTCCTTATAACCTGAGGGCGTCCACTATTGATTTTGGTGAATGTCACGATCCCAAGGGGCAGAGCCACGCCCACTTTTTGCCTTTAGCGTCTGAAAGCCACAATTCTGAATGGATTATCTTGATGTTGAGGCACGACCCTCAATGCTAAACGAACCAAACGCCTAGCCTTCTTGACGAAGTACCATATCAATCAAAGCAGGAATGTGGACGTATATTGTAGCATTAGCGTTATGTTTTTAAGAAGAAGACGCTTATAAGTTGTTAGAACTTTTGTTTAATCCTTTTGTATTGTACAATGATATGTCGATGGAATAAAATATGTTTAAACTAAACTAAAAATCTTAAGGATGGTCTAGAGGCCAGAGTTAATATCCAATTGATTTTGAATTTATATACAGCGTTTAAGGTCATGAAGAGAAGACTCCTATAGATTTTTAGAGATTTCTGATAATTACTGCCAGAGTTATGGCCCTTGATCACTTCAAAAAATCTTATGGACGCGCTAGAGGCCAAAGTTAATATCACAGTATTTAAGGTCATTAGACGAAGAAACCTATTGATTTTCGGTGATTTCCCATAATAACTGCCAAAGTTATCTCCCTTTGAAAAAATTTGTGGCGCTCTAGAGACCAAACTAATTATCCGATTAATTTTCAATGAATTTTGATAACTGAACAGCTAAATCCATGATATTAAATGTTGTGTATACGCCCACATTTTCATGTGAATTCGAATGATAAAGTGAGAGTAATCCAAAACCATTTGAATAACATAAACTTAGACAGGATCAAAGTCATAATAAACTTGATACAGTGACACCAGTAGTAGGAGTGGTTAAAAACATAGTCAAAAGTATCACAAAACCATCTTTTAAAGTATCTAACGTTTCCTAAGCAAAAACCTACTTATTCAGAAAATATAAGCTACATTCTCTGAAGAAGTAGGTTTTAAGTTACGAAACGATAGATACTTTAAAAGATGGTTTTGTGATACCTTTGACTTTGTTTTTAACCACATTTTCATGTGGACGTATATTGTTGTCACCCCTGTCCATCCGCTCGTCTGTCCATCCACAATTTGTTTGTGTACTCTCTACAGGTCACGATTCTTATCCGATTTTGACAAAACTTGAAATATAGGTTTAACCCCATAAAATCTCGGCTACTTTTGATATTGGCATGTATCTGATCGAAACTGCATGGATTATGGCCCCTGATTGTACAAAAAATCACACTTTTAGCTTGTGGACCCAAGAAAGGTCACAACCGATTTTGATGAAACTTGACATGTATGTTAATAACCCAAAGATCTTGGTTCTTGGTTCATTTCGATATTTTTGCCCATCGGATCGTAACTTCCTGAATTATGGCCCCTGATTTCCTTCGCCCCCATCTGTCGGTCCGTCCGTCCGCCGTCCACAATTTCTTGTGAACCCACTAGAGCCTAAAGTTAATATCCGATTAACTTTAAATTTATACACATTGTTTAAGATCATGAGACAAAGAAGCCTATTGATTTTCAAAGATAATTACTGCCAGAGTTATGGCCCTTGATCACTTTGAAAAATCTTGTGACGCTCTAGAGACCAAACTTATCCAATTAATTTTCAATGAATTTTGATAATTGAACCGCAAAATCCATGATATTAATTGTTTTGTATACCGTACTAAATTTAGCATGGGCCAGAACTTTATAAAAACCAAAGAAATTCTAATGATTTTCTGATAATTACTTTATGAGTTGTTACGCTTAATCAGATTTTAGTGTAATATAAATGTTTCATTATCGAAAAAAAGTAAAAATATGCAACAACTTTCGTTGACTGCCCGGACGATTTAATTGCTGTGGGTATATGTTTCTTTGCCTGGCAACCTATCTTTACATACTGACACAAGTAAGGAATACTAACCAATTAACTTAAATACTCACCGTATGATCATTACTGCTCCCAGGGTTTTCTAACACAGAAGCCCGTTACTAAAAGCTCTGACGCCAGTTCTACACACTATGCATGTTACGCCAATTACAAATGTGAGTTTAAAGTTATTGAAAACTCAAAAAAAAATATTTCAGTTTGTATATCAATACCGTGACTAAGTTTGATAGTGAGAATTTTCTGCTCATGCTAAGGAGAGATAAGCAATTTGATTGGTTGAGACTTAGGAACATAACAACTCAGCTTTTAATTACAGTAAAATGATTATACTTGATGTATTAATGTTCATCAGGTGAATATCTTGACTGAGTTCAATGATAGGGTGCCCCGAGCTCTCTAAGAAAGTTTGTCTTACCTCGAGAGGTGTTTACTCTGCCAAGACGAATTTCTCAATGATGACGAAACAGGCTCGGGCACAATGGGAGCACGTGCACGGACCAAATATTCACCGTATACAGCCATGCACGTGGTATTATCACAACATAAAATTGTAAATAAAGACAGGTTAAAAATATTTTCATCACGCGTTTGTCTTTCAATATTATTGGATCGCTAACTACGCTAAAAATTCTAAAAATGATTGTCGTTTTTATACGCCCACATTTTCATGTGGACGTATTATGTCGTCGCCCCTGTCCGTCCGGACGTCCGTCCGTCCACAATTTGTTTGTGGACTCTCTACAGGTCACAATTCTTATCCGATTTTGTCGTCGCCCCTGTCCGTCCGGACGTCCGTCCGTCCACAATTTGTTTGTGGACTCTCTACAGGTCACAATTCTTATCCGATTTTGACGAAACTTGAAATATAGGTTTATCCCCAAAAGATCTCAGTTCCTTTCGATATTGGCATGTATCGGATCAAAACTTCATGGATTATGGCCCCTGATTGTACGAAAAATCACGTTTTTAGCTTGTGGACCCTATAGAGGTCACAATTTTGAACTGATTTTGATGAAACTTGACATGCATGTTTGTAACTCAAAGATCTTGGTTCCTTTCGATATTTGCGGCTATCGGAATGTAATTTCCTGAATTATGGCCCCTGATTGTCCGAAAAATCACCCTTTTTAGATTGTGGTCCCTCTGGAGGTCACAATTATTATTCGATTTAAAAAACCGTTTGATTATATCACCGTTAACCCTAAGGAAGGTTGAGTGCGAATTTCGGGAAAATCTGACGAAAATTGCCATACAAAATGGCCGCCGTTTGTACGCGAATACTGTTAAAAAATGGTATATCAGGGTTGTGGACCCTAGAGCCTAAAGTTAATATCCGATTAACTTTAAATTTATACACATTGTTTAAGATCATGAGACAAAGAAGCCTATTGATTTTCAAAGATAATTACTGCCAGAGTTATGGCCCTTGATCACTTTGAAAAATCTTGTGACGCTCTAGAGACCAAACTTATCCAATTAATTTTCAATGAATTTTGATAATTGAACCGCAATTATTAGGTAACAATTATTATCCGATTTAAAAAAACGTTTGATTATATTACCGTTACACCGTAAGGAAGGTTGAGTTCGAATTTCGGGAAAATCAGACCAAAATTGCCATACAAAATGGCCAC
The DNA here is from genome assembly GCA_948474765.1 of Patella depressa. NCBI lineage: Eukaryota > Metazoa > Mollusca > Gastropoda > Patellidae > Patella > Patella depressa. The sequence continues at coordinate 2,694,991 of CAOLEZ010000001.1, read as the reverse complement.
CGTTTGTACAAGAATACTGTTAAAAAATGGTATATATCAAGGTTGTGGACCCTGTAAAGGTTACAATTTTAATTCGATTTTGATGAAACTTGAAATTCATGGTTATAACCCAAAGATCTTGGTTCTTTTCGATATTTGCGCATATCGGATCGTAACTTCCTGAATTATGGCCCCTGGTTATACGCAAAATCCCCCTTTCTTTAGCTTGTGGTCCCTGTAGAGGTCACAATTTTAATTCGATTGTGATGAAACTTGAAATTCATGGTTATAACCCAAAGATCTTGCTTCCTTTCGATATTTGCGCATATCGGATCGTTACTTCCTGAATTATGGCCCCTGATTATACGCAAAATCGCCTTTTTTTTTAGCTTGGAGGTAACAATTATTATCCGATTTAAAAAAACGTTTGATTATATTACCGTTACACCGTAAGGAAGGTTGAGTTCGAATTTCGGGAAAATCAGACCAAAATTGCCATACAAAATGGCCACCGTTTGTACAAGAATACTGTTAAAAAATGGTATATATCAAGGTTGTGGACCCTGTAAAGGTTACAATTTTAATTCGATTTTGATGAAACTTGAAATTCATGGTTATAACCCAAAGATCTTGGTTCTTTTCGATATTTGCGCATATCGGATCGTAACTTCCTGAATTATGGCCCCTGGTTATACGCAAAATCCCCCTTTCTTTAGCTTGTGGTCCCTGTAGAGGTCACAATTTTAATTCGATTGTGATGAAACTTGAAATTCATGGTTATAACCCAAAGATCTTGGTTCCTTTCGATATTTGCGCATATCGGATCGTAATTTCCTGAATTATGGCCCCTGATTATACGCAAAATCGCCTATTTTTATACGCCCACATTTTCATGTGGACGTATTATATCGTCGCCCCTGTCCGTCCGTCCACAATTTGTTTGTGGACTCTCTACAGGTCACAATTCTTATCCGATTTTGACGAAACTTGAAATATAGGTTTATCCCCATAAGATCTCGGTTCCTTTCGATATTGGCATGTATCGGATAAGAACTTCATGGATTATGGCCCTGATTGAACGAAATATCATGTTTTTAGCTTGTGGACCCTATAGAGGTCACAATTTTGAACCGATTGTGATGAAACTTGACATGCATGTTTATAACCCCAAAATCTTGGTTCCTTTCGATATTTGCGCCCATCGGATCGTAACTTCCTGAATTATGGCCCCTGATTGTCCGAAAAATCGCCCTTTTTAGCTTGTGGTCCCTCTGGAGGTCAAAATTATTATCCGATTTAAAAAAACGTTTGATTATATCACCGTTACATGGTAATGAGGGTTGAGTTCAAATTTCGTGAAAATCGGACCAAAATTGACAAACAAAATGGCCGCCGTTTGTACGCGAATAGTGTGAAAATATGTTATATCAAGGTTGTGGACCCTATCGAGGTCACAATTTTGAACCGATTTTGATGAAACTTGACATGTATGTTTATAACCCAAAGATCTTGGTTCCTTTCGATATTTGCACCAATCGGATTGTAACTTCCTGAATTATGGCACCTGATTGTCCGAAAAATTGCCCTTTTTAGCTTGTGGTCCCTCTGGAGGTCAAAATTATTATCCGATTTAAAAAAAAGTTTGATTATATCACCGTTACATGGTGTAATGAAGGCTGAGTTCAAATTTCGTGAAAATCGAACCAAACTTGACGGAGAAAATGGCCGCCGTTTGTACGCGAATAGTGTGAAAATATGTTATATCAAGGTTGTGGACCCTACAGAGGTCACAATTTTGAACCGATTTTGATGAAACTTGACATGCATGTTTATAACCCAAAGATCTTGGTTCCTTTTGATATTGAGGTCGAATTTCGTGAAAATCGGACTAAAATTGACAGCTGTTCTTGTCAGGCCATCCATCCTTCATCACGAACAAGGGGAAACCACGCTAGAAAATCTAGATGAACTTTGTCACCCAATGCAGGGATCAAACACAAAACCTCAAGGCAACCAAGCCAGCATCTTACCCACTTAGCAACATGATCCCCAGTCGAATTTGAAGCCTACTGAAATGAACCTTTATAACCCAAATATCTTAATTCATTTCAATATTTGCACATATCAAATTCTAACTTAATGATGTAGGAAAAATCACTTTCGGTATTGCTTGTTCTCTATCCATCTCTCGAAAATGTGGGCGTATCCTGCCTGGCAATGCCAGCCTATCTTTATTTTTCAATTCGCTATTTATTTACAGAGTGCTGTCGTTTAGTTTCTGCGATTTAACATCTCCTAATGACACGTTTTGGAAAAGATAAGAGTACAACCGGTATTTTTCTTTTAATTTTGAAAGGTTCGTGAAATCGTCGTCGTACTCGACTAGATGTGTTATACCAAATTAGGAAATATAACAATTGTTTCGTATTTTTAAATTTGCTACCGGGAATTTTTCGAAGCAAAATGTAGTCTCGATTGACTAGATTTCTGTTCAAGACTACTTGCTTTTAGGGTTAAGGGGAAACAAATCTTCTTATATTGTTAAGGAATTGACCGACGGTCTTTTTAAAATTGTTGTCAATCGATTCATTTAGCAGGCATGACGTCCAACGATGAATTACTATCCAGCAGTGGTTCGGGCGATAACTATGATCTCGGCACAATAACAAAATTTGCCTTTGCAAGAACTACAGGCTAGTACTAGGTACCATATATTAATAAATTTCCGACCAATACAGAGCGCCAGTCTATAATTACTGCTTTACATGACGTCAGTGTGACGTTTGAAGACAACGGTATTCGAAAGAGACTGATCAGACGGAAGACAAAGGCTAGAAAGCTGGGTAAACATATACAAACTTCTAATAAATCTTTAAAATTATATAACGATTATCTCGACAGCCCTCTTTTCCCCGGGATAGTGGACAAGACACCATCGAAAGATACCAGCAAGACACATTTAAGTAATAGAGAAACACAGACATCTGTCGATTCGACTTAGGCCAAATTAAATAGGAAAAATAGGTATTTAGTAAGTAGGATCAATAGGTATAAAAAAAACAATTTTCAGTTTAACAAATCGACTAAGGAAGACCTCAAACGAATTGATTCACACGAAGGCTAATAATAATAAAGTCTTGACAAATAAAAAAACTGGTTGTACGTCCCAACCTCGTGTGGAAGAAGTAATTTTGTATGATGTCGAAAATCAAAGATACACTTCAGAATACCATAATTTTGCCATGCAACTAAAAATCCTCAACGTTCCCGATGGGAATATCGACGCGGTTAAAACCGCATTTTTTTGCCTCTCGCGAACTAAAATCTAATTACACTCCAACAGAAACTACAGTCCAAAGAATATCTTTAAAACATGTTTCGGAAACCCCAAAGTCAGCGAAAAACACCACTTTATATACGGACGAAACAACTAAATATGACTCCTAATTCGGCACATATGCAATAACCGCTGACTCAACTCATATGCCAATGATTATTGGTCTTCGAAATATGTCAGATGAATCTGCGCAAATTACTCTTGCAACTTTAAATGCAATTTTGGCAGATCTTGATGATATAGCCGGACCCATTAGTAAATACGTAATTTCGAAATTAGAAATACAATGCCGCAATTGTAAATTATATGGCCAAGCATATAACAAATTTTCTTTTCATTTATTCTTGTGTAAATGTTATCATACAATAAGGCACGGGATCTCGAATTTGAATTTGTTCTTAATTATGTATCTTCTAGTTTGTATTCACTTATTCAAATCCAACTTCAAAATGCCAATGTACATCTCAAATCTGTACATAACTTGAACAGCTATTGCATATTTTTCATTCAGATTGATTAAAATAGTCTGTCATTATTTATTTAATACTGTTAATTATTCCATAAAACTTTCCTTAAATAAACATACTTCCAAACATTATACAAGGGGTATTTCGGGACCCCACGACATCGGACACCGGGGGTCTTTTGGACCCCCCCCCCCTTGCTTTTTACAAGTGTCTCATCTGCTCTGTAATCAGTGCTAGCTTTGTATTAGGAATCTTTCTTACTGATGATATTGTTTTGGTTATTCTAGTAATCTAGATCTGAAAGCAAATCAAGGTACCCTACCGACCCCACCAATAGACGATTCTACATGGAACATGACAATTACGATATTAATTTAGATTTGTATGGTTTAAAAAAAATCTTATAATTCCTATCGTCAGTGACAATACCTGAAATAATTTGTTTTAGCCTGATTGATTATTGTTCAGTCTTGATATGAAGCTGAGGTTTGATAGTATTTGAATACAATTATTCATCCAAAACCTATTTATGTTTGGGGTCTTAGGTTACCCCTTGTTGCCGACAACATTTTTCGCGCGATGTGTACGCGCAAGGGTTAAATGGGACATCAAATATAAATTTACAAAGGCACGTTCACATCTTTGGGTATAGAAACTATAAATCGATCGGTCCATTGTATCAACAAAAACTTAAACAAATGTAAATTGGACTGCACACATATAAATTACACAGGAATGGCCGATCCAAACACTGAGTCGTATTGCGCTTGCTTGGAGATCTGAAATCCAATCGATACATGGAGCAGATTTTGTTAGATAGCAAATTACGATATAAACGAAGAGTCCCGAATGGTTGTGGTGGTAAATTCTTATCGGAAAAGAAATCCATAATTTTCCATTTCCAAGAAAACATAACTCTGTCAACATTGAAATCCCAAAATACAAATGTCCGCCGCTAGAACACAAAAGTAGAGATTTTACCGTACAGTCGAATGAATATATCTTGTGAAATAAAGCACGCAGGTACAGTTTCTTGGAAATGGAAAATTATGGATTTCTTTTCCGATAAAGGGTTATCTGGGGTTGTTGTTTGTATAGATATAGTGCCATAACAGTAAATAGTTTTCGAGATTTTTTTTAGCTCGGGGCACCCTATCAATGATTAACATTCTTGCTGAAGTAATGCAGCACTAATCAATTTCATTGGTCGATGCTTTGGGACAAGATAATCTTGATTATATCTGATAGAGAGTGATGAGACTGAGTGTATAGTTTGATTGCTCCATACTTTTGAAAAAAATAAATGTGGGATTAATTAATATGTGTCCTCTTATTTATTTTGGGATTTCGGCGGGGGACATCAGCCGATCAGCCTCACTGTTGGCTTGTTTATTTCTTTCTGAACCCGCTTTACCTTTCTGTACATACCCCCTGAAGATAGTGGGGGTTAAACTGTGGGTGGTAATTTTGATTTCATTAAAAATCTTCATTATTTTTCCCTGTATAAACCTCATCTTGACTATATTAGAGTTCGTTGATGAGGTTTGAAAATCAAAGATGGCGGAAATCCAAGATATAAAATATAAACCTCTGTATCATCACAAGAGATATAAAACAGTTGAGAATATTCAGTGTTAAATAGTTAAACATTCTCTTTATATTTTTCATTTTTCTTTGCATGGTGCATTCGGGTGAAATTTTCGAAATTTTGGGTAAGGAGTTAGTATATTCGTTTTGATATGTTTGGTAGTGATAGTGTATACTATTACTATACGTTACAAAATAACCAGTGTTCTGAAAGCACATATATGCCAAAACTAGAGCTTCATTATTTTTAGAACGTCTCTAGTTGGTCTTATCAGATACATCATATTAAGGTGGCAGCTATCATAACCGGGGGATGGGGATATATCGCGATAATTAGGTCAAACGATAAAATTATTCGCTGAAATCTCAAATATTGCGATCTACGCGATAATTTTAAAAAATATCGCGATATTGAAATTTTAAATCACAGGAAATATTAACACAATTACCTCCCTTGTTTTCCCATTCCCCCTCCATGGACTGGCCATCTTCAAACGTTTGAATTTGAAGTTGAAAATTATATTTTTGCCAATTTCTCAACTGGCAATAGTGAATTCTAGTATTATTCTTTAACAAGGTAGGACTTTTTACAGATACAATCTATTTTAGGGCGTTATTTTAATACATTTTAAAAATATAGCTTAAAAATATGAAATCGGAACTTCAATATAGAGTCAAGATGAGGTTTATCCAGGGAAAAATAATGACGATTTTTAATAAAATCTAAATTACTACCATCAGTAGCTTCAGAGGATATGTACAGGGAGGTTAGGAGAGTCAGAAATTTTTTTTAAAAAATATATTCATACATGGGTAGGATAACTATAACTTTTGGAGGGGCCCCGATAAAATTCATATTTAACACACACACCCCCTAATGTTAGTCCTGAATTGACCGGGTTTGTGTCGAGTGGACATAAAACCCCATTTCTCCCTCTCTCTCTCAAACTTGGTGTAGGCGTAATGAACGCCTTGATGGGAGTTTGATGATGAACATTTTCTGCTTACAGTAAGCAGATATAAGCAATCTGATGGGTTAAAGAGCACATAAAATGGGGACAATTTTTTCTAGCTAGTGTAGACAATGGTTACTATATCCATTTTAGGGCAAATTCTCACAAATCTGTTTAAAATTAATTCTGCTAACTTCACTCAAAGTCGCAAAATAGATAAGGTTGTCACGATTAATCGGTTTAGTCGTAGTCGATTCGATTAATAGTTCAAACCGATTCCCATTTTGATAAATTGATAGTCGTTTCATCCAATTTATTTTATTTTTTTAACTTAAAATATATTGTTTGATTTTTATTGCTTGCTAAACGCTTTGTTGAAAAAAACAAAGCACTTTCAATTTGAAATGAAATATATGCGTTGTCTATTCTTTCCCTTTATTACGTATAGTAACCTAACAGTAAATAACAGAACTAACTATTACCGTTCGTTGTAAAATGTCAACGAGTGCAGTCCATAATACTGTATTGGTCATGTGATGCACAAAAGCATGACGTATGTACACGTTTTAGTGTAAACAATGACGAAATACTCATTATATTTCTTATAGGGAATACTGTTATAGGTAAGTTTATCCAGACATATAACTCACTGTAATTTACCGTCGCTTAATGCACTGGTAAACACGTCTACGATTATAGTAAAAGTTGTAGTAGTAGTAAAATTAAAATGGCTTCTAACGATAAAAGGACGAGAACAATATGGAAATATTTCAATCTAAGTGACTGCAAGGCCGTTACAAAATGCTCTTTGTGTCAAGCAACCTTAAAATATTATGGGAGCACATCGAACATGAGAAACCATATTAAACATTTACACAAATCAGTAAGTTTGACTGATCAATCGACATCGTCTTTGGCGGGATCGTCGTCGACGACGACACAGTCGTGCATTATAAATTTTACAAGACAAAAGCTTTTGCCTGTAAAAACAGACGTAATCAATAAAAGGTTGGCACTTATGTGTGCCGTGGATTTAAGGCCAATAAACATTGTCAATGGTGAAGGTTTTAAGAACTTTGTTGTTGCCTTAAACCCGGATTATATACTACTGTGTCGCACCACCATCACCAAACACGTACACTAACTATACGACCAAGTAAAGCAAGATGTCATTAAAGAGCTTGATAATCGTTATATATCACTGACGTCCGATATATGGACAAGCATAACTAACCACGCTTACATCAGTTTGACCGCTCACTATCTTACTGATGACTGGAAGCTTGAAAATAAATTACTGGCCACCAGACTTATGGCAAATAAACACACGGGGGGAAACATAGCATCCTACTTAACTGATTTGGCCAAGGAGTTTAACATTAAGGATATAGTGGCAGTCGTCACGGATAATGCGGCAAATATGCGTGTGGCTCTACGCCACGTTAATGATGTCATGGAAAATGAAACCACAGTCGAGCTCACGGGTTGTTTTGCACACACACTGCAACTAGCATGATGTCAGGCTGAACTGATTTTCGGCCGGACATTTCAGATTTTCAGCCTGACAAATACCATTATTCCATGCAGTGGAAAATTCCCTCATATAATTCATATTTTTAAAATACTTTATATAGAGTTCACAATTTAATGTAGTCACAAAACCATCGTCTTCTCAGTATGTTAACCACACGTCAGCATTGCATTTTGCTACGTCAGGTTTGATCCACTTTTCTACGGTTCTTATTGTATGTAATTTTCGAACTAGTGACGGCGATGGCCCCCGTTTAGAAGTGTCATTTTGAGAGACATTAAACACAGTACCAGTTTTAAAATATTCTGGAACGGTCCCACTAGCCGGGATATCCTGTGCCCGCGGGTTGGGGAAAAAACAACGCTCGTCTATTTACATTCACATCGATGATCGGAAGTGAGATATTTTAATTTTCGACATGTTTTCAACGCTCGTCTGTTTACATTCACATCGATGATCGGAAGTGTCCAACAAAGTGAGATATTTTAATTTTCGTATAAAAAGTCTCTCCCTAATTACACCCATAGTCAACTTGAACATTTTCTTGTAACATTTTAAATATCATTACTTTTATTACTAATAATTTGTATAATTACATGTCATGTTATGTGTGATTTGGAACTAATCATATACGAAAGTAACGCAAAGCTAGCTACTACTACATGTTGACTCGAATAACCAGCGGAAAAGAGCCGATTCTCAATATTATTCATTATTTTATCTTCACGCGGCCAAGATACATGTATGTAAATAGTGATATTTTAACTATGACTCGGGTCGTTGATATTTACCAGCGAAAAAGAGCCTATTCTAAAAAAATAGTAATATTTTTACTATGACTCGGTTCGTTGATGTAACCAGCGGAAGAAAGGCGATTCTAATAATTGTCCCCCGCCTTTCGAAGAAAGTTGGGGGACTATTAAAATGGGTTCGTCCGTCTGTCTGTCCGTCTGTCTGTCCGTCACACTTTTTGGGACACAATAACTCTCTTCCTAATTGAGCTAGAATGTTCAAACTTGGTGTATGTGTTTATTAGGTCAATGCCTTGATGGAGTTCGAAGATGAGCATTTTCCGCTTAGGGTAAGCAGAGATAAGCAATTTGATTGGTTGATGCTTTGGGACACGATAACTTTAGTTCTAATTAAGTGAGATTGATGAAACTTGGTGTATAGTTTCATTATAGTAATACCTTGACTAAGTTCGATAATGAGCATTTTCTGCTCAGGGTAAGCAGAGCTATACGCAATTTGATTGGTCGAGAATTTGGAACACAATAACTCTCCTTCTAATTGAGTTAAAATGTTCAAACTTGGTGTATATGCTTATTAGGTCAATGCCTTGATGGAGTTCAAAGATGAGCATTTTCCGCTTAGGGTAAGCAGAGATAATCAATTTGATTGGTTGATGCTTTGGGACACGATAACTTTTTATAGGTTTTTGTTTTTCGTGTAGTGCGGTCCTCCTGCACTTACTATTAGAGTAGAGTTTTAACCCTTCGTACTGTAGAATGTTCTCGTTGTCGGGTTTTGCTCCTGTTTGCTCACTACACTTATTATTTTAGCGTTTTCCGAGATTCTATCCGGATTATCGCCCTTATTGTTGAAATTGTTTGACGTTCTAACATCTGACGTCAACTGGCAGACTATCGCCATTGAAGAGACGACCATTGTCACGATCGGTCGCATTATTTCTGTTACCTCTTTTTTTTTCAAATCATTTTTAGTGAAGCCTGTACCATAACAGGCTCGGGACTGTACAGCGCAGTGGACGCTTACGGCTGGCCCCCGGATCCATTCACTTGATTTGATATTTTCCGCAGGTTATTTTATAGGTTTTTGTTTTTCGTGTAGTGCGGTCCTCCTGCACTTACTATTAGAGTAGAGTTTTAACCCTTCGTACTGTAGAATGTTCTCGTTGTCGGGTTTTGCTCCTGTTTGCTCACTACACTTATTATTTTAGCGTTTTCCGAGATTCTATCCGGATTATCGCCCTTATTGTTGAAATTGTTTGACGTTCTAACATCTGACGTCAACTGGCAGACTATCGCCATTGAAGAGACGACCATTGTCACGATCGGTCGCATTATTTCTGTTACCTCCTTTTTTTTCAAATCATTTTTAGTGAAGCCTGTACCATAACAGGCTCGGGACTGTACAGCGCAGTGGACGCTTACGGCTGGCCCCCGGATCCATTCACTTGATTTGATATTTTCCGCAGGTTATTTTATAGGTTTTTGTTTTTCGTGTAGTGCGGTCCTCCTGCACTTACTATTAGAGTAGAGTTTTAACCCTTCGTACTGTAGAATGTTCTCGTTGTCGGGTTTTGCTCCTGTTTGCTCACTACACTTATTATTTTAGCGTTTTCCGAGATTCTATCCGGATTATCGCCCTTATTGTTGAAATTGTTTGACGTTCTAACATCTGACGTCAACTGGCAGACTATCGCCATTGAAGAGACGACCATTGTCACGATCGGTCGCATTATTTCTGTTACCTCTTTTTTTTCAAATCATTTTTAGTGAAGCCTGTACCATAACAGGCTCGGGACTGTACAGCGCAGTGGACGCTTACGGCTGGCCCCCGGATCCATTCACTTGATTTGATATTTTCCGCAGGTTATTTTATAGGTTTTTGTTTTTCGTGTAGTGCGGTCCTCCTGCACTTACTATTAGAGTAGAGTTTTAACCCTTCGTACTGTAGAATGTTCTCGTTGTCGGGTTTTGCTCCTGTTTGCTCACTACACTTATTATTTTAGCGTTTTCCGAGATTCTATCCGGATTATCGCCCTTATTGTTGAAATTGTTTGACGTTCTAACATCTGACGTCAACTGGCAGACTATCGCCATTGAAGAGACGACCATTGTCACGATCGGTCGCATTATTTCTGTTACCTCTTTTTTTTCAAATCATTTTTAGTGAAGCCTGTACCATAACAGGCTCGGGACTGTACAGCGCAGTGGACGCTTACGGCTGGCCCCCGGATCCATTCACTTGATTTGATATTTTCCGCAGGTTATTTTATAGGTTTTTGTTTTTCGTGTAGTGCGGTCCTCCTGCACTTACTATTAGAGTAGAGTTTTAACCCTTCGTACTGTAGAATGTTCTCGTTGTCGGGTTTTGCTCCTGTTTGCTCACTACACTTATTATTTTAGCGTTTTCCGAGATTCTATCCGGATTATCGCCCTTATTGTTGAAATTGTTTGACGTTCTAACATCTGACGTCAACTGGCAGACTATCGCCATTGAAGAGACGACCATTGTCACGATCGGTCGCATTATTTCTGTTACCTCTTTTTTTTTCAAATCATTTTTAGTGAAGCCTGTACCATAACAGGCTCGGGACTGTACAGCGCAGTGGACGCTTACGGCTGGCCCCCGGATCCATTCACTTGATTTGATATTTTCCGCAGGTTATTTTATAGGTTTTTGTTTTTCGTGTAGTGCGGTCCTCCTGCACTTACTATTAGAGTAGAGTTTTAACCCTTCGTACTGTAGAATGTTCTCGTTGTCGGGTTTTGCTCCTGTTTGCTCACTACACTTATTATTTTAGCGTTTTCCGAGATTCTATCCGGATTATCGCCCTTATTGTTGAAATTGTTTGACGTTCTAACATCTGACGTCAACTGGCAGACTATCGCCATTGAAGAGACGACCATTGTCACGATCGGTCGCATTATTTCTGTTACCTCTTTTTTTTCAAATCATTTTTAGTGAAGCCTGTACCATAACAGGCTCGGGACTGTACAGCGCAGTGGACGCTTACGGCTGGCCCCCGGATCCATTCACTTGATTTGATATTTTCCGCAGGTTATTTTATAGGTTTTTGTTTTTCGTGTAGTGCGGTCCTCCTGCACTTACTATTAGAGTAGAGTTTTAACCCTTCGTACTGTAGAATGTTCTCGTTGTCGGGTTTTGCTCCTGTTTGCTCACTACACTTATTATTTTAGCGTTTTCCGAGATTCTATCCGGATTATCGCCCTTATTGTTGAAATTGTTTGACGTTCTAACATCTGACGTCAACTGGCAGACTATCGCCATTGAAGAGACGACCATTGTCACGATCGGTCGCATTATTTCTGTTACCTCTTTTTTTTCAAATCATTTTTAGTGAAGCCTGTACCATAACAGGCTCGGGACTGTACAGCGCAGTGGACGCTTACGGCTGGCCCCCGGATCCATTCACTTGATTTGATATTTTCCGCAGGTTATTTTATAGGTTTTTGTTTTTCGTGTAGTGCGGTCCTCCTGCACTTACTATTAGAGTAGAGTTTTAACCCTTCGTACTGTAGAATGTTCTCGTTGTCGGGTTTTGCTCCTGTTTGCTCACTACACTTATTATTTTAGCGTTTTCCGAGATTCTATCCGGATTATCGCCCTTATTGTTGAAATTGTTTGACGTTCTAACATCTGACGTCAACTGGCAGACTATCGCCATTGAAGAGACGACCATTGTCACGATCGGTCGCATTATTTCTGTTACCCCTTTTTTTTCAAATCATTTTTAGTGAAGCCTGTACCATAACAGGCTCGGGACTGTACAGCGCAGTGGACGCTTACGGCTGGCCCCCGGATCCATTCACTTGATTTGATATTTTCCGCAGGTTATTTTATAGGTTTTTGTTTTTCGTGTAGTGCGGTCCTCCTGCACTTACTATTAGAGTAGAGTTTTAACCCTTCGTACTGTAGAATGTTCTCGTTGTCGGGTTTTGCTCCTGTTTGCTCACTACACTTATTATTTTAGCGTTTTCCGAGATTCTATCCGGATTATCGCCCTTATTGTTGAAATTGTTTGACGTTCTAACATCTGACGTCAACTGGCAGACTATCGCCATTGAAGAGACGACCATTGTCACGATCGGTCGCATTATTTCTGTTACCTCTTTTTTTTCAAATCATTTTTAGTGAAGCCTGTACCATAACAGGCTCGGGACTGTACAGCGCAGTGGACGCTTACGGCTGGCCCCCGGATCCATTCACTTGATTTGATATTTTCCGCAGGTTATTTTATAGGTTTTTGTTTTTCGTGTAGTGCGGTCCTCCTGCACTTACTATTAGAGTAGAGTTTTAACCCTTCGTACTGTAGAATGTTCTCGTTGTCGGGTTTTGCTCCTGTTTGCTCACTACACTTATTATTTTAGCGTTTTCCGAGATTCTATCCGGATTATCGCCCTTATTGTTGAAATTGTTTGACGTTCTAACATCTGACGTCAACTGGCAGACTATCGCCATTGAAGAGACGACCATTGTCACGATCGGTCGCATTATTTCTGTTACCTCTTTTTTTTCAAATCATTTTTAGTGAAGCCTGTACCATAACAGGCTCGGGACTGTACAGCGCAGTGGACGCTTACGGCTGGCCCCCGGATCCATTCACTTGATTTGATATTTTCCGCAGGTTATTTTATAGGTTTTTGTTTTTCGTGTAGTGCGGTCCTCCTGCACTTACTATTAGAGTAGAGTTTTAACCCTTCGTACTGTAGAATGTTCTCGTTGTCGGGTTTTGCTCCTGTTTACTCACTACACTTATTATTTTAGCGTTTTCCGAGATTCTATCCGGATTATCGCCCTTATTGTTGAAATTGTTTGACGTTCTAACATCTGACGTCAACTGGCAGACTATCGCCATTGAAGAGACGACCATTGTCACGATCGGTCGCATTATTTCTGTTACCTCTTTTTTTTCAAATCATTTTTAGTGAAGCCTGTACCATAACAGGCTCGGGACTGTACAGCGCAGTGGACGCTTACGGCTGGCCCCCGGATCCATTCACTTGATTTGATATTTTCCGCAGGTTATTTTATAGGTTTTTGTTTTTCGTGTAGTGCGGTCCTCCTGCACTTACTATTAGAGTAGAGTTTTAACCCTTCGTACTGTAGAATGTTCTCGTTGTCGGGTTTTGCTCCTGTTTGCTCACTACACTTATTATTTTAGCGTTTTCCGAGATTCTATCCGGATTATCGCCCTTATTGTTGAAATTGTTTGACGTTCTAACATCTGACGTCAACTGGCAGACTATCGCCATTGAAGAGACGACCATTGTCACGATCGGTCGCATTATTTCTGTTACCTCTTTTTTTTCAAATCATTTTTAGTGAAGCCTGTACCATAACAGGCTCGGGACTGTACAGCGCAGTGGACGCTTACGGCTGGCCCCCGGATCCATTCACTTGATTTGATATTTTCCGCAGGTTATTTTATAGGTTTTTGTTTTTCGTGTAGTGCGGTCCTCCTGCACTTACTATTAGAGTAGAGTTTTAACCCTTCGTACTGTAGAATGTTCTCGTTGTCGGGTTTTGCTCCTGTTTGCTCACTACACTTATTATTTTAGCGTTTTCCGAGATTCTATCCGGATTATCGCCCTTATTGTTGAAATTGTTTGACGTTCTAACATCTGACGTCAACTGGCAGACTATCGCCATTGAAGAGACGACCATTGTCACGATCGGTCGCATTATTTCTGTTACCTCTTTTTTTTCAAATCATTTTTAGTGAAGCCTGTACCATAACAGGCTCGGGACTGTACAGCGCAGTGGACGCTTACGGCTGGCCCCCGGATCCATTCACTTGATTTGATATTTTCCGCAGGTTATTTTATAGGTTTTTGTTTTTCGTGTAGTGCGGTCCTCCTGCACTTACTATTAGAGTAGAGTTTTAACCCTTCGTACTGTAGAATGTTCTCGTTGTCGGGTTTTGCTCCTGTTTGCTCACTACACTTATTATTTTAGCGTTTTCCGAGATTCTATCCGGATTATCGCCCTTATTGTTGAAATTGTTTGACGTTCTAACATCTGACGTCAACTGGCAGACTATCGCCATTGAAGAGACGACCATTGTCACGATCGGTCGCATTATTTCTGTTACCTCTTTTTTTTCAAATCATTTTTAGTGAAGCCTGTACCATAACAGGCTCGGGACTGTACAGCGCAGTGGACGCTTACGGCTGGCCCCCGGATCCATTCACTTGATTTGATATTTTCCGCAGGTTATTTTATAGGTTTTTGTTTTTCGTGTAGTGCGGTCCTCCTGCACTTACTATTAGAGTAGAGTTTTAACCCTTCGTACTGTAGAATGTTCTCGTTGTCGGGTTTTGCTCCTGTTTGCTCACTACACTTATTATTTTAGCGTTTTCCGAGATTCTATCCGGATTATCGCCCTTATTGTTGAAATTGTTTGACGTTCTAACATCTGACGTCAACTGGCAGACTATCGCCATTGAAGAGACGACCATTGTCACGATCGGTCGCATTATTTCTGTTACCTCTTTTTTTTCAAATCATTTTTAGTGAAGCCTGTACCATAACAGGCTCGGGACTGTACAGCGCAGTGGACGCTTACGGCTGGCCCCCGGATCCATTCACTTGATTTGATATTTTCCGCAGGTTATTTTATAGGTTTTTGTTTTTCGTGTAGTGCGGTCCTCCTGCACTTACTATTAGAGTAGAGTTTTAACCCTTCGTACTGTAGAATGTTCTCGTTGTCGGGTTTTGCTCCTGTTTGCTCACTACACTTATTATTTTAGCGTTTTCCGAGATTCTATCCGGATTATCGCCCTTATTGTTGAAATTGTTTGACGTTCTAACATCTGACGTCAACTGGCAGACTATCGCCATTGAAGAGACGACCATTGTCACGATCGGTCGCATTATTTCTGTTACCTCTTTTTTTTCAAATCATTTTTAGTGAAGCCTGTACCATAACAGGCTCGGGACTGTACAGCGCAGTGGACGCTTACGGCTGGCCCCCGGATCCATTCACTTGATTTGATATTTTCCGCAGGTTATTTTATAGGTTTTTGTTTTTCGTGTAGTGCGGTCCTCCTGCACTTACTATTAGAGTAGAGTTTTAACCCTTCGTACTGTAGAATGTTCTCGTTGTCGGGTTTTGCTCCTGTTTGCTCACTACACTTATTATTTTAGCGTTTTCCGAGATTCTATCCGGATTATCGCCCTTATTGTTGAAATTGTTTGACGTTCTAACATCTGACGTCAACTGGCAGACTATCGCCATTGAAGAGACGACCATTGTCACGATCGGTCGCATTATTTCTGTTACCTCTTTTTTTTCAAATCATTTTTAGTGAAGCCTGTACCATAACAGGCTCGGGACTGTACAGCGCAGTGGACGCTTACGGCTGGCCCCCGGATCCATTCACTTGATTTGATATTTTCCGCAGGTTATTTTATAGGTTTTTGTTTTTCGTGTAGTGCGGTCCTCCTGCACTTACTATTAGAGTAGAGTTTTAACCCTTCGTACTGTAGAATGTTCTCGTTGTCGGGTTTTGCTCCTGTTTGCTCACTACACTTATTATTTTAGCGTTTTCCGAGATTCTATCCGGATTATCGCCCTTATTGTTGAAATTGTTTGACGTTCTAACATCTGACGTCAACTGGCAGACTATCGCCATTGAAGAGACGACCATTGTCACGATCGGTCGCATTATTTCTGTTACCTCTTTTTTTTCAAATCATTTTTAGTGAAGCCTGTACCATAACAGGCTCGGGACTGTACAGCGCAGTGGACGCTTACGGCTGGCCCCCGGATCCATTCACTTGATTTGATATTTTCCGCAGGTTATTTTATAGGTTTTTGTTTTTCGTGTAGTGCGGTCCTCCTGCACTTACTATTAGAGTAGAGTTTTAACCCTTCGTACTGTAGAATGTTCTCGTTGTCGGGTTTTGCTCCTGTTTGCTCACTACACTTATTATTTTAGCGTTTTCCGAGATTCTATCCGGATTATCGCCCTTATTGTTGAAATTGTTTGACGTTCTAACATCTGACGTCAACTGGCAGACTATCGCCATTGAAGAGACGACCATTGTCACGATCGGTCGCATTATTTCTGTTACCTCTTTTTTTTCAAATCATTTTTAGTGAAGCCTGTACCATAACAGGCTCGGGACTGTACAGCGCAGTGGACGCTTACGGCTGGCCCCCGGATCCATTCACTTGATTTGATATTTTCCGCAGGTTATTTTATAGGTTTTTGTTTTTCGTGTAGTGCGGTCCTCCTGCACTTACTATTAGAGTAGAGTTTTAACCCTTCGTACTGTAGAATGTTCTCGTTGTCGGGTTTTGCTCCTGTTTGCTCACTACACTTATTATTTTAGCGTTTTCCGAGATTCTATCCGGATTATCGCCCTTATTGTTGAAATTGTTTGACGTTCTAACATCTGACGTCAACTGGCAGACTATCGCCATTGAAGAGACGACCATTGTCACGATCGGTCGCATTATTTCTGTTACCTCTTTTTTTTCAAATCATTTTTAGTGAAGCCTGTACCATAACAGGCTCGGGACTGTACAGCGCAGTGGACGCTTACGGCTGGCCCCCGGATCCATTCACTTGATTTGATATTTTCCGCAGGTTATTTTATAGGTTTTTGTTTTTCGTGTAGTGCGGTCCTCCTGCACTTACTATTAGAGTAGAGTTTTAACCCTTCGTACTGTAGAATGTTCTCGTTGTCGGGTTTTGCTCCTGTTTGCTCACTACACTTATTATTTTAGCGTTTTCCGAGATTCTATCCGGATTATCGCCCTTATTGTTGAAATTGTTTGACGTTCTAACATCTGACGTCAACTGGCAGACTATCGCCATTGAAGAGACGACCATTGTCACGATCGGTCGCATTATTTCTGTTACCTCTTTTTTTTTTCAAATCATTTTTAGTGAAGCCTGTACCATAACAGGCTCGGGACTGTACAGCGCAGTGGACGCTTACGGCTGGCCCCCGGATCCATTCACTTGATTTGATATTTTCCGCAGGTTATTTTATAGGTTTTTGTTTTTCGTGTAGTGCGGTCCTCCTGCACTTACTATTAGAGTAGAGTTTTAACCCTTCGTACTGTAGAATGTTCTCGTTGTCGGGTTTTGCTCCTGTTTGCTCACTACACTTATTATTTTAGCGTTTTCCGAGATTCTATCCGGATTATCGCCCTTATTGTTGAAATTGTTTGACGTTCTAACATCTGACGTCAACTGGCAGACTATCGCCATTGAAGAGACGACCATTGTCACGATCGGTCGCATTATTTCTGTTACCTCTTTTTTTTCAAATCATTTTTAGTGAAGCCTGTACCATAACAGGCTCGGGACTGTACAGCGCAGTGGACGCTTACGGCTGGCCCCCGGATCCATTCACTTGATTTGATATTTTCCGCAGGTTATTTTATAGGTTTTTGTTTTTCGTGTAGTGCGGTCCTCCTGCACTTACTATTTAGTTCTAATTAAGTGAGAGTGATGAAACTTGGTGTATAGTTTCATTATAGTAATACCTTGACTAAGTTCGATAATGTGAATTTTTTGCTCAGGGTAAGCAGAGCTATACGCAATTTGATTGGTCGAGACTTTGGAACACAATAACTCTCCTTCTAATTTAGTTAAAATGTTCAAACTTGGTGTATATGCTTATTAGGTCAATGCCCTGATGGAGTTCGAAGATGAGCATTTTCCGCTTAGGGTAAGCAGAGATAAGCAATTTGATTGGTTGATGCTTTGGGACACGATAACTTCAGTTCTAATTAAGTGAGAGTGATGAAACTTGGTGTATAGTTTCATTACAGTAATACCTTGACTAAGTTCGATAATGAGCATTTTCTGCTCAGGGTAAGCAGAGCTATACGCAATTTGATTGGTCGAGACTTTGGAACACAATAACTCTCCTTCTAATTGAGTTAAAATGTTCAAACTTGGTGTATATGCTTATTAGGTCAAGGCCTTGATGGAGTTCGAAGATGAGCATTTTCCGCTTAGGGTAGGCAGAGATAAGCAATTTGATTGATTGATGCTTTGAGACACGATAACTTGAGTTCTAATTAAGTGAGAGTGATGAAACTTGGTGTATAGTTTTATTACAGTAATACCTTGACTATGATCGATAATGAGCATTTTCTGCTAAGGGTAAGCAGAGCGATAAGCAATTTGATTTGCCGAGACTTTGGAACACAATAACTCTCCTTCGAATTGAGTTAAAATGTTCAAAATTGGTGTGTATGCTTATTAGGTCAATGCCTTGATGGAGTTCGAAGATGAGCATTTTCTTCTTACGGTAGGCAGAGATAAGCAATTTTTGGATGACACTTCGTGTTCAGTTTGATTGGTCGATACGTTTGAAAAAAATAAATGTGCGATTAATTAATATGTGTCATCTATTTATTTTGGGATTTCGGCGGGGGACATCAGCCTCACTGTTGGCTTGTTTACTTTTAAACACACACACACACTCAAATCTCCTTTCCGTATCGGCAATGATGTAAGCGAACTACAGAAACATTTATTTTGCAATTAGGAGAGAATTTTTAACGGCATCCGATTAATCGGCACCGATACGATTTTTGGCCAGACGATTAACCGATTCAAGAATTTTGTAACCGTGACAACACTAAAAATAGATCTCCAGTAAAAACGACTTTGCAAATTATCGAAAACACTCTTAATCCCCTCTGACGCCAGTGACGTCACAGTGACCTTAATTACCTATATACAGCAGTCGTGTGTACTCATTAACGTCTGACTGATTCCTTAATCCCCTAATTAAATAAAACAGGTGACAACGAAATAATTTGTTTTGTAATTTGTGACAGATGACAGCGTAATGAGTCTTAATGATGACCAAAAATTCAAAAATGAGTTATATATGTCATCGTAAAGCGAATGTTCTAAGCTGTCTAATGATACCAATATCATTTCTCTTCCTTACTCCATCGCTGAGATATTCATGTCAAAGTCTGGGGGTCCAGAAAGGCCTATTTCGAGAAAACTGTGTTTAAAGATTACGTTCAAAATTTCTGATATGCATGACGAAAGTCATGGTTAAAAATGCCAAACAGCCACTAAACTTGACACAATTGTTAAGAAAATCAGATTTCAACATAACACACGTAATTGCATTGAATTCATGCATTCAGGAATTTTCCTATTTAACGTTGTCACAAAAATAATCCACAAAACGAGATCGTTCCATTGTTAATACTGGCCGATGTAGACAAATTAAAAGCTGTCAAACTGTTCCTACATTTTGCCACGGTTTGCTCTTTCGAACAAAGTGCCATTTAAACAAGGAATGTTTGTTTACTAAAAGTAGGCAATTTTAAAAAATTAACTACAGTTTTAATTCATAACTTGATAATTGTTTGTCTGTTAAAGAAAACTCGATAGGCATTTTGGTTGAGACGCCATCGCCAAATTTCAACCAATCAGACGCACGATAGGCGGGTCAGGTCATTGACATCACCTCCGCGACATCACATAGCAACAAGGCGGGTTTGTTTACTAATTTTAACTCTGCTATTGGTTGTGTAGTGGTGTTGAATATTATAATGAGTACTATAAATGGAAAGAGGAGATTTTGCTGGTTGTGTTGGTATAGGTTACATGCTGGTCTTCCTTCGGCAAAATGGCTGCATTTTCCAGTGAAATAGGTCAATTATGGCTTTGTTTCAAGTAAATTGACCAACTATAAGTAAACTACTGTTTACTAATTGCTCCATTTCTACCCTTTATCAACATTTTCTTGCTAGTAAAGTGTGCCAGGCTGAATTTCAACATGTTAAAGTACTGTGGACTCTGTCACATCCGATCTCTGATAAATCTGAATCTCTTTGACATCCGACATCATTTTAATGTCCCGATTTATTTCCTTATTACTTCAGCCAAAAAATCTCTGGTAGATCCGGACTCTGTACGTTCCGGATTCCGACATCAATCAGCCGTCCCGTCCCGTCACATGATTTTTCATTGAATCGACACGGTATAATCCGACTTTCAAACGGTGGGTGTGAAGCATCCAATTATCGGTGAAGCCAGAAAAGATTAACAAGCAATCACCAATCAATTATCGGTGAGATTAAAACTCGCAAGCGCCGGTCTGTGTTGATTATTTGATAATGTTATAAATTCTTCGTTGATTATTTAATCTCTTGTAAGCGTGCGTTTGGTATTTGATTTTAGTTACTCATGTCAAATACCGCGACATTATATAAAAATTGCCGCGACTTTAAGGGCGTGGACATGATCAACCTGCCAGTAAATTGGTCGGCCAATCGCAAAGCTTGGTTGACAGGTGTCATTTACTCTGATTGGCTTGAAAAACTCAATCGTCAGATGAGGCGTCAACGACCTAACATTCTTTTGTTTATGGACAATGCACCATCCCATATCTGCGACACGTATAGCAATGTAAATATTAAATTTTTGCCACCAAATACTACATCAATATTACAACCATCGGATCAGGGTATTATTAGAGTGTTCAAAGCACGCTATAGACACCACATGATGACGCATTTGATTACGCGAATTGATGAATGTGATAAAGCCGGGGAGTTAGTGAAGGGTGTGACTTTTCTAAACGCCATCAATTGGACTGCCAAAGCATGGCGTGAGACATCCGATTCGACAATAAGTAAATGTTTTATTAGATGTGGTTTTAGTGTGGACTTAAATGCTGACGACGAAGACGACAATGTGCAACTCGCGAGATTAATCGAGACATTAGTGCCTGAATCCAACGTGACTGAACGTGTAAATTTTGACAGTGAGATACCGACAGAATGTGACGACGAATTGGACATAGAACGACATATCATCAATGAACGCGTGACAGCAAAAACAAGTGGACAGTCGAGTGAAGACGAGGACGATGAAGAAGACACATTGACGACTGACTTGACCTATGCCAAATGCCTACGCATGCTCGACGACATAAAACAGTTATTTAATGTAATGTAATAAAATTCTGAAAGTACATAAAGGTTTATCATTTTTATACGCCCACATTGAAATGTGGTCGTATATTGTCGTCGCCCCCGTCCGTCGGTCCGTCGTCCACAATTGCTTGTGGACGCTCTAGAGGCTAAAGTTAATATCCGATTGACTTTAAATTTATACACAGTATTTAAGGTCATGAGACGAAGAAGCCTATTGTTTTTCAGCGATTTCCGATAATAACTACCAGAGTTATGGCCCTTGATCACTTCAAAAAATCTTGTGGACGCTCTAGAGGCCAAAGTTAATATCCGATTGGCTTTAAATTTATACACAGTGTTTAAGGTCATGAGACGAAGAAGCCTATTGATTTTCATCGATTTCCGATAATTAGTGCCAGAGTTATGGCCCTTGATCACTTCAAAAAATCTTGTGGACGCTATAGAGGCCAAAGTTAATATCCGATTGGCTTTAAATTTATACACAGTGTTTAAGGTCATAAGACAAAG
This sequence comes from Patella depressa, assembly GCA_948474765.1. Classification (NCBI taxonomy): domain Eukaryota; kingdom Metazoa; phylum Mollusca; class Gastropoda; family Patellidae; genus Patella; species Patella depressa. The sequence goes on along the minus strand of CAOLEZ010000001.1, from coordinate 2,672,925 downwards.
AAGCCTATTGATTTTCATCGATTTCCGATAATTAGTGCCAGAGTTATGGCCCTTGATCACTTAAAAAAAATTTGTGGACGCTATAGAGGCCAAAGTTAATATCCGATTGGCTTTAAATTTATACACAGTGTTTAAGGTCATGAGACGAAGAATCCTATTGATTTTCAGCAATTTCCGATAATTAGTGCCAGAGTTATGGCCCTTGATCACTTCAAAAAATCTTGTGGACGCTTTAAAGGCCAAACTTATCATCTGATTGACTTCAGATTGATACACAGAGTTTAAGGTGTTAAAACGAACAAGTATATTGATTTTCAATGAATTTTGATAACTGAACAGCTAAATCCGTGATTTTAAATGTTTCATGTATATATACTAATTCAATTGTTAGCGTGGGGTAAAACTTTATAAAAAGCAATCAAATTCTTATGATTTTCTGATAATTACATAATGAGTTGTTACTCTTAATCAGTTTTTAGAGTATTACAAATGTTTCATTACCGAAAAAAGTAAAAATATGCGAAAACTCTTGTTGACTGCCCGGACGATTTAGCTGCTGTGGGCGTATGTTTCGTTGCCTGGCAACCTATCTTTAAAGGGAATAACCATTATGGTGATTCGAAGCTACATTATAAAAATACAATGTACTTCCGGTTTTCGAAGACAGTATTTCCGGTTTTGGAGAAAACTCGGTATTCCGATCCTCTTTGTGATCCGACATATTGTAACGATCCCGTAGGATGTCGGATGTGACAGAGTCCACTGTATTCAAAAATGGTCAAAACCAAATTTTGAAAATTTCTGCACTCAGACACAAATTAGAGTGTAATTTGAAATCTACTTGTGCGACTTAAGACTCATTTAGCTGTCACACGTCACATTTAGATTGTTTTATAATGTCCCGGCCTCTCTTCTCACGGCAGCGATTTTAATACATGTACTGTGTTTTAAAGTGATTATTTTATAGAGTCCATTTACCATCGTGTGCAGTCCAAAAGATTCGAGATACATTTTCATCGAACGAGTATTGTGGTTTTAATTCCTCGAGAGCGCGATTCGGCTGCAAAGCCATGCATCGGCCGTCTCATTCCCCCCTTCTCTCTCCAACACCGAGGCGGGCACTCCATCGGGCTCACCTGAGACTCTGCTGCGAGGCCACTCATCGATTGTCTGGAGGAATGGCAGCCCAGCCCGTCCGTTTCTCCGCTTCTTTTTCCAACAGGAGTTCCATTCCCGACAGGCACTAAAATTCAGTTGGTAAATAACAGTATCATTTATCAATTCGTGTCATTAATTAATTAAGAATGCTGATTAGGAATTACCATTTTTTTACGTCGGCCAGATCAATTAATCTTGAAGCTATATGATAGAGTTTGATAAAAGTTAGTGTATAGTTTGATTGCTTGATATTTTTGAAAAAAAATAAATGTGTGATATATGAATATGTGTCATCTATTTATTTTGGGATTGCAGCAAAGGACATCACACTCACTGTTGGCTGTTCATTCTTAATCTTAGCCACACTCCATAGCCTTGAAAATATTTTTCTAGTGAAATTGTGCACATGGCTTTGCTTACAAAGGCCATGACCTGTCATTTGCCCGAAGAAATTTTGGCCACAAGCACTAAAACTATTCAATAGCTTTGACAAATAAAAACACTATTTTTAAAACTGAGCCTTTGTCAGCATGTATATCAGACTCAATTATATTGCTAAATCTTGAAAGATAATTTAATGATTTATGATACCAAAGTGGCTGATTTATTCTTTTATCTGTCAGATTTTTATTCAAATTGCTGCAACCAAATCAACCAATTACAATTCCTAATACTTAAAATATTTTTATCGTAAAAATTGCTACATTTTCAGGCACACACCTTTTGCTAATGGTCCAAAAGACACACCCAATGATATCCTAGGTCGTATAGGGCAAGGAAAGTTTTCACTTAGCGGAGGTAACTGGGATTCTGTTTCAGCACAGGCTAAAGTAAGCATATAACAATTATGTGATTCATATCTGCATATTCTTTAAAAAGGGTTTATGAACATAGTTAATTCATGCGCATTTTTCAGCAGTTGCTATTAATAACCCTTTTTATACGCCTACATTTTCATGTGGAGGTTTATTGTCGTTGCCCCTGTCCATCCGGATGTCCCTCTGCCCTTTCACAATTTGTTTCTGGACACTCTACAGGTAACAATTATTATCCGATTTCAACAAAACTTGAAATGTTTACCTCCCTAAGATCCAAGATGACATGTATCCGACCATAACTTCATGAATTATGGCCCCTGATTGTACGAAAAATCACGTTTTTAGCTTGTGATCCAATTTCGATGAAACTTGAAATGTATGTTTATAACCAAATGATCTTGATTCCTTTCGATAATCGCGCACATTGGATTGTAACTTCCTGAATTGTAAGGAAAATCGCGATTTTGGTTTTTGGTGACAATTTTTATAGGCCCACATTTTCATGTGGACGTATTATGCCATTCCCCCGTCCGTCCATCCTTCCACAGTTTGTTTGTGGACTCTCTACAGGTCACAGTTCTTATCCGATTTTGACGAAACTTGAAATAAAGGTTTAACCCCATAAAATCTCGGCTGCTTTTGATATTGGCATGTATCGGATCGAAACTGCATGGATTATGGCCCCTGATTGTACAAAAAATCACACTTTTAGCTTGTGGACCCAAGAAAGGTCACAATTGTTCACGGATTTCGATGAAACGTGACATATATGTTTATAACCCAAAGATCTTGGTTCCTGTCGATATTTGCGCATATCGAATCGTAACTTCCTGAATTATGGCCCCTGATTGTACGAAAAATTGCCCTTTTTAGCTTGTGGTCCCTCTGGAGGTCAAAATTATTATCTGATTTAAAAATCCCCTACGTTCGACACCGTTGTGCCATTGAAAGTTTTTCCATTTTGGGAGTGCAGAGTATGATGTATTTGTAGTCATGCACTACTTTTACTTTTGTTGGAAGAACCGGTTGGGGCTTTTTGGGTGAATTGGTTATAACATTTGCAAAGCTTCCTGCCATTATGATAATAGATGTAGTAAAAAGATTTAGTAAAAAGATATGATAAAAAGAGGAAAAATAGTATCAATCAAAAAAGGACAGAAAGGGAGAAATAAACAATCCAAGTAAACTAAAAGTAATGGGGGGATAGGAGAGGGAAACGAAAAGTGGACGAAAGTTCGAAACCTTATTTGTGACCAACTAAGATTACCCCGCCCGCTAACTTGAGTTGTTCAGATGAGGAATTTATCTAAGATTATTTAGAACAAAAATAAAAGAAGAGAACTAAAATAACAGTATAGAATAATCCACTTAGCACAGCTAGTTGTTAACATGGCGAACGCTAATTAACAAATGAGATGGTGTGAATGAGTGCAGATCATTTCATTTACCATCCTCTTTGTTAACCTGGAAGGTGTGGTTTTGTATCACCTATGCTTTCGGGGCTATTCTTTTAGTTCGAATATGCACCCAGGTGATACATATTTACATATGTAATATTTCATACATATGGATTAGCTAGGATTGGGGGTGTAGCATAGTTCATTACTGGAGAAGTATTCTGGAGAAGGCGATCACTGTTCAATGTGTTCATTAAAAGTCCAAGTCCAAATCCATTTCAATATTACTTTATATACAGTTTAACAATACATTATTTACAAATTCTATACAGGGCATCTGATCTCCCTGTCTCTATCCCCTCTGTCTGTGTTGGGGTCTTTTAAAGACACCAATATCTACACAAAGGAACAATTTCACCAAATCAAATTAAAGATAAAATTAGGGATAAACAAATCAAATGAAAGTTAAATTAATATATACGTTTCATTGGTTGAAGTTTCATAATAAAGTTAATGGAATTATTTAATAAGCTTTAAGCCATAATGAAAGTATAGGCGTTGACACTTGATCTGCCTGCATTGTTAACTGTATAAATCTTTGCTCAAGGTTTCTCTTAATAAGCCTACTGGCATTCAAAGATTATAAAAAAGTCAACACCAATCATGCTTTTAGGCAATTACTTTAAATCAAAATATTGACATTAAATGTAAGGAAAGACCAACTGATAACCTTAATATTGGCTATATTGTCTAAATGCTTAATAGATAAATTCTGTATTTCTGTATATCACTTGCAATAATTATGAGAAGAAAAAAATTTTTTTTTAAGGAATGCAAAATTCCAATTAAATGTTTTTCGGTCAGTTATTGAACTGAATAAAGATAATAAAATATGAAAAGTCAATGATAATTAAGAGTCACATAATAAAATATTAGCACTATAATGAAGAAAGTTTGAATGTAATTTCTGCTGTAACACACAATTATAATGATTCCGCCGCACTTATACACAAATTTCATCAGGTACACACTTTTCATCTTTGGCAGTTTCTGGAATGTTACAATTTACTGGATCAGGGATTATGACTGTAAGGTCCACCACATTCATCTTATTGGTCTAGCACATTTTGTTATCTGGTTACCTTGCAGTCTGTCTGGTTATGAACCATGCGCTGGTACTTCTTCTTGACATGGAGAAATCTCACTTGGTTTGACAAAGTCAACCTTGCCCAGAATTGAAGATATCAGCTTCAAACTTCTTTGGTCCAGTCTGTTATCAGAGATGTTGTTCAGCAAGATGAAACCTGAAATATCTTGTGACCATCTCATATAATAACATTCAATGTGTGACTATAAATCAATTATGTTAAATAATTTTGAATCAAAAGAATGTGGTCATTCCCTGTACTGAACCTGACTAAAATGTAATACCATTCCCATGTTCCATTCTAAATGTTAAAATCATGTATGTCTTCAACACTGTCAAATTGTCAAGACTGTGCAAAGGCTCAGAAGATACTCTATTCTTTTATTCTCTTATAGTATTATTCAATATTTTAGTTATTACCATGATCATTTCTTATTCTTACATGTATATGATCAATACTATTCTTATATGATCATTTCTTATTCTTATATTATGATCGTTTCTTATTCTTATATGTATATGATCATTTCTTATTATGATCTAATTCATTTTCTTATTTATTCTCATATTTTATTTATGATCTAATATTTCTAATATTGTCATATGTCATTTATTCGCTTATTGTCCCCCGCCTTTCGAAGAAAGTTGGGGGACTATTAAAATGGGTTCGTCCGTCTGTCTGTCCGTCACACTTTTTGGGACACAATAACTCTCTTCCTAATTGAGCTAGAATGTTCAAACTTGGTGTATGTGTTTATTAGGTCAATGCCTTGATGGAGTTCGAAGATGAGCATTTTCCGCTTAGGGTAAGCAGAGATAAGCAATTTGATTGGTTGATGCTTTGGGACACGATAACTTTAGTTCTAATTAAGTGAGATTGATGAAACTTGGTGTATCGTTTCATTATAGTAATACCTTGACTATGTTCGATAATGAGCATTTTCTGCTCAGGGTAAGCAGAGCTATACGCAATTTGATTGGTCGAGAATTTGGAACACAATAACTCTCTTTCTAATTGAGTTAAAATGTTCAAACTTGGTGTATATGCTTATTAGGTCAATGCCTTGATGGAGTTCGAAGATGAGCATTTTCCGCTTAGGGTAAGCAGAGATAAGCAATTTGATTGGTTGATGCTTTGGGACACGATAACTTTAGTTCTAATTAAGTGAGAGTGATGAAACTTGGTGTATAGTTTCATTATAGTAATACCTTGACTAAGTTCGATAATGAGCATTTTCTGCTCAAGGTAAGCAGAGCGATACGCAATTTGATTGGTCGAGAGTAGTCGAGACTTTGGAACACAATAACTCTCCTTCTAATTGAGTTAAAATGTTCAAACTTGGTGTATATGCTTATTAGATCAATGCCTTGATGGAGTTCGAAGATGAGCATTTTCCGCTTAGGGTAAGCAGAGATAAGCAATTTGATTGGTTGATACTTTGGGACAAGATAACTTAGGTTCATCTTGATTGATGATTTTTATGCCAATACAATGACTGCATTCTCATTTAGTAATCGATTCGACAGTAACAGTGTATAGAAACGATTGACTTGGACACGAGGGCCCTTTCCCTTGGCCAGAGGGGCCCTTTTTTCTGCCTTTAGGGTCCCCGTAACTAGGGTACATTTTCATTTTTCTCGTCGGTTTTAGCATTTTTCTTTATAAAACACTTTTGGATGACACTTCGTTTACAGTTTGATTGCTCGATACATTGAAAAAAATAAATGTGCGATTAATTAATATGTGTCTTCTATTTATTTTGGGATTTCGGCGGGTGACATCAGCCTCACTGTTGGCTTGTTTTTTTTTTTTTACAACATTATTTTTACGCTTGGCAATGACACCCAAACGCGAAATAATCGGTCGGGGGATTGAACAGGCACTGTCAATAACAATACTGCCACGCAATTTCACGCGAACGACAATACCAATCGGTTAGTGCGGTCACGCCAGCTCAAAAACACGCGACTGATTTTCTGGTTTCGCAAATTCAAATATTGGTTACGTTGACAATTTTCATTAACAAATTTATTCACATTTGATCAATATTTATATGTGACACTTGTCTAAAGTATTAGTATTATAGCACAAACTCAATTCATTCATTCTTGGCATTTCATTTCTCCATCACCATTCTTACCAGTACTTTTTCACTTTGACAGATCAGGTATATTTGACATCAGGTATTTGCGAGTTGCAAGCAGGTTAACTGATTTAAAATGGCCCTACCCCTAATTCTTTAAATGGTTTGTTATGCCATAAAATATATATTAAATATTTGAACATGTCATCTATATTTCCAAAGAATCTACTTCACGTGTTCCTTTCACTTTAGCCATGCTGTGCGGTAGTTCTACTGACCCGTATGTATGTCGTCATTTTTGACCCCCACCGACACATGGCATCGCTTGACTGCCAATGTAAACGATTTCACTGTCCAGTCTATTTAGATATTATTTCATCACATCAAATTATTCTGTTTCTTTTGAGACTTTGTTTGTAGGGTGCCGAGGTTAGTAAACACTTTTAATTTTGTCAATCAGTCGCTACCTACAAATCCTACGATTAAGGCCATCTCATGTTACGTGCCACGGAAGAATGATTACACAAATGACAAGTGTAGTCCTAGTGTGAAGAATGAATGTAGTCTTCAGCAACGGACAACGATGTGGTAGCTACCATTCCTGGTTTTTGAATGTCAGATATGATATAAAAACGAAAATCCATTACTAATTTTTGGAGCTGATTCACCTCAGCAACCAAACCGTGACCAGTTAACTGAGTATTCGTTAAGTTTACATACATCGGCTGATTATACTATAGTTGGCATCAGCTGTTTGAAAAAGGTGATTAATAAAAGAATTATTAAAATATAGGGATTTAGTTTTTGCATTTAGTTCTCAAAGTCTGGTCCCCCCCCCCCCCACAAAAAAAAAAGAATTTGCCTACCTACCTACCCATACCTAATCATCATGAGTCGGGTTTGGGCAAACTGAAATATTTTTAACCCTGGCCTAAGCTGCCAAACGACCCTTCTTCTGTACTAAACCTGTTGCTCATTATCAAGCCAAGCCATGTCTTTAATTCTGGCACAGAAATATCAGACCAATCTTTATGAATGTCTTTACTTTGTTTAGACTGGGAAGCATATCTATTCGTCTCCAACACAATATCACGTAGGATGTAATCTGTGAAAAACAGTTCAAAAAAATCTACAGCCTCAAAAGTGGTCACATCCCCAATACTGGGATCAATTCCAACCTGATCTTCGTAACAAAATTTTATATCTGGAGATTCTGTCAAATCATATTTCCATTCTGATTCAAACGAATTTACTGCAAATGTAGGCCTAACTTCGCCACGTTCATCTTGAGGAGATTCTAAAGTTACGTCTCCATACGATCTATCACACGGGGTTCCATTTGCCGTGAAAACGTCAGGAAAAGGTTTGTTTACATTACCACTATTATTATTACCGATATCGCCGTCTACATTTTCCTCGATCAACGAGTCCGCGTCGCTTGCATCACTGTCAAAACAGACTTCTCCATCGCTGTCCCGCTCTAAGTCGCTCTCAATGTCATCGTCGCTTTCCCCAAAAGACGGATCTGCTAAGATTTCATCAACAATTCTTTTGGCCATTTAACAACTAAAATAGATCGTAAAAAACATTCCGAGCTGTCGTCTGGATAGTAAACAAACCAGAGTTACGTCCCCTATATGAACTGTCAAAAGGTCAAGGTAAAATTTCCCCGAAACTTTCAATTACTCCAAGGTACGTAATAATACGTACAGTAGTCGCAATGGTTGTTTATTTTATGACGTAATATTACGTATAGTAGTCTGAAAGGGTTAAAGATTATGATATCCGATAGATCTTCACAATTACGTTGCAGGTGGCATAAATTTGGATCATTTAAAATTGTGCAAGAATTGTGATTACCTTGATCATCCGGAACATCAGCTTCGTCCATGGCTGCAGCGACTAGTGGGAGAGTGCATGAGGAATGCTGCACTTCATATCGGTCTGTCTCATACTCGAATGTGTAGATTGTTTCTAACTTTTTTTCCTGGCAGCAATAGACTGGCTGATCATCAAGGAACTTATTTGGATTGTCTGATGGAGGGTAGATTCTTCTTTATAAGCCATCAGCATTTCCATTCTTGGAACCTGCTCTATGTTGGATGTCAAAGTTATATTCTCCTAAAAGCATAGACCATCTTCCAAGGCGACTAGTTTTATCCTTAATGCTTTTTAACCATTTGAGAGAAATATGATCAGTAAATACGAGAAATTCTTGGTTAACTATGTATGGCCGGTATGTTTTTACAGCTTCAACTAACGCTAAGCCTTCTTTTTCGTAAGCAACCACATATTCTCTATTTTGATCATCCTTCTGCCCTAAAACAAAGCCAATAGAATCATTAGATGCATCTGTTGAAATAATAAATTGTTTTCTGAAATCTGGAAATTTCAGAATTGGACCTGAAGTTAGATGCTTCTTACGATTCTCAAATGCAACATCACATTCTTTTGTCCATAGAAATGTTGCGTCCTTTTGCAGTAAAGCACTTAAAGGAGAGGCAATCTTCGAATAATTTTTGATAAATTGTCTATAATAGTTACAGGTTCCTAAAAAAACTACGTACCTGTTTCACATTCTTTGGTGTAGGAAATTCTGTTACTGCTCGTATTTTGTCTTCATCAACGCTAATGCCTTCTTTACTTAAAATATGTCCTAAGTATTAAACTTTCTTCTTAGCAAATTGACACTTTGATGGTTTTACTGTAAGATTTGCTTCGCGAAGTCTGTTGAAGATTTGGCATAAATCATTTAAATGAGATTCAAAGTTTTGACTAAAACTAATTTAATCATCTACGTAGACTAAAGTGATTTTCCAATTTAGCCCTCGCAACACGGAGTTCATCATCATTTGGAATGCGGCCGGCAAGTTACGCAAGCCAAATGGGAGCCAATTAAATTCAAATGATCCTTGATGTGTGACAAAAGCAGTTTTATGCTTTGTTTCTGGATCTAATTCCTGTTGCCAAAATCCTGATTGCAAGTCTATTACCGAAAAAATAGTAGCATTTGCAGCAGCAATGAGATCTATGGTGTCTGATAAGAGTGGTAATGGATGTGTCATAGGTTCTGTGACTTGGTTTAATTTTCTGTAGTCTACTGCAAACCTATGACTGCCATCTGGTTTCTTAACTAACACAATTGGAGATGCCCAACTACTGGAAGATGGTTCTATTACACCGTTGTCTAACATTTCCTTGGTTAATTTTTCGGTAATACCCTTTGCATTAGTACTTTGTCTATATGGCCGTGATCTAATTGGTGGTGCATTATTTGTATTAATTCTGTGCATATATCCTTTTGCCTTGCCTAATTCTGCTAGATTCGTTGCAAATATATCTCTGTATTGACCTAAGAAGCCTAGTAATTTTGTCTTCTGTTTTTGTGATAAATCAGAGTTTTCTAAATTGAATCCCAAAGACTTAGCTACTTCCACTGATTCATATTCTGGACACTGGATATTTGAGACTGTAAAATTATCATGATTTTGTTTATCTTGCTCTATGTCTAAAATATGATCTTTCTTTATGAGATGAGCTTTCGCTATTATAGTATTAGCCTTAATTTTAATTTGTTCCTCGGAGGGATTTAAAAACCTAACATAACCTCTATTAACATCTGTTTTAATGATAATTTTAGCTGGAATTGATATTTCTGAATAAGGATCAATTGATATGTCTATCACCGAATAGTGATACTAAATTTTACTTCTCTTCGGTCAATGCAGGGATCGAACACCCAACCTCCAGGTTAGCGCGCCAGCGCCCACCCACTTAGCCACGCGATCCCCCTCTTTTTTCAAGGTTGATAGCAGTAGGGTATATGGTAATAGGTTCTGGTAAAACATTATCATTATTTTCCGGATCACTGTCAGTGTCACTCAATGAGACTTTACTAGTATTGATAGCATTTATAAAACTTTTCTCAAAAATATCATTTTAACTATTTTAAAGCAGGCCGGCTCCGTCACATACCAGAATAAGATTACGCATGCCCATTGACTTCTAAAAATAGGCGCCCAATAGAATCTTGGTCATCCTACTACGCAATCGCGCTATTCAATTCCAGATTTATAGGATTACATCATGACATCGAAGTAAAAAAAAAATAATAGCGTCCTTTGATTGATCTAAACAATTTCTAAACTGTTGGCCTTCAGCCTATAAGGGCAGTGTATAGGCTTGCATAGATCCATACCAACGTGCCAACCTAAATTTTGCACACTGTCCCTAGATCTTATTGTCATTTTTAAAAATCAAATGTCAAAACTCAAAGTGCCATGGCCCATATATATAAGGACTATTGATTTTTTCTCCGCAAGCAAAATACTTCTGTCTTTCTATAGCTTCTCTATGTTCTTATATGTAAGAAAATGGTCCTGTTTTATGAATTTCATTAAAATTTTGTAATATTTACTTGATTTCATAGTTTCTGGCAATCCGTATATATATCGATCTACATTGACAATATTTTCACTGTTAAAAAAACCGCGTTATTTCATTTGTTTATCGAGGAAAAATAAATATTGCTTAAAATAAAAACCAAGGCTGAAATTTAAGTTGAGATGTTACTCTGTGTATAAATAATTGTCATGTGTAAAGAACAAAACAAAATGGATACTATTTTAGTTAAATTAATCATTGTTATATGCCCACATTGAAATGTGGTCGTATATTGTCGTCGCCTCCGTCCATCCGTCCGTCTCGCGTCCACAATTGCTTGTGGACGCTGTAGAGGCTAAAGTTAATATCCGATTGACTTTAGATTTATACACAGTGTTTAAGGTCATGAGACAAAGAATCCTATTAATTTTCAGCAATTTCCGTTAATTAGTGCCAGAGTTATGGCCCTTGATCACTTAAAAAAATCTTATGGATGCTTTAGAGGCCAAAGTTAATACCTATTGAGTTTATATTTACACACAGTGTTTAAGGTCATGAGACGAAAAAGCTTATTGATTTTCAGCGATTTCAGATAATTACTGCAAGAGTTATGGCCCTTGATCACTTCCAAACATCTTGTGATTGCTCTAGAGGCCAAAGTTAATATCTGATTGACTTTAGATGTATACACAATGTTTAAGGTCATAAGATGAAGAAGCCTGTTGATTTTCAGCAATTTCCGATAATTAGTGCCAGAGTTATGGCCCATACTTCAAAAAATCTTGTGGATGCTCTAGAGGCCAAAGTCAACATCTGATTGACTTTAAATTTATACACAGTGTTTAAGGTCATGAGACGAAGAAGCCTATTGATTTTCAGCGATCTCTGATAATTATTGCCAGGGTTATGGCCCTTGATCACATCAAAAAATCCTGTGGACGCTCTAGAGGCGAAAGTTATTATCCGATTGACTTTAAATTTACACACACTGTTTAAGGTCATGAGACGAAGAAGCCTACTGATTTTCAGCGATTTCAAATAATTACTTCCAGAGTTATCTCCCTTGATCACTTCAAAAAACCTTGTGACGCTATAGATGCCAAACTTATCATCCGATAGACTTCAGATTGATACACAGAGTTTAAGGTGTTGAAACGAACAAGTATTTTGATTTTCAATGAATTTTGATAACTGAACAGCTAAATCCATGATGTTAAATGTTTCCTATACTAATTGTTAGGGTGGGGCAAAACTTTATAAAAAGCAAACAAATTCTAATGATTTTCAGATAATTACATAATGAGTTGTTACTCTTAATCAGATTTTAGTGTATTACAAATGTTTCATTACCCAAAAAAGTAAAAATATGCGACAACCCTTGTTGACTGCCCGGACGATTTAGCTGCTGTGGGCGTATGTTTCGTTGCCTGGCAACCTATCTTTATACGTCCACATTCATAATGTGAATGTATTATGCCGTCGCCCCAGTCTGTGTATGTGTGTCTGTGGGTCGCCTACAGGGCGCAATTCTTCATGGATTTTATTCAAAGTTTGTATACTTATTCCTTATACCCTAAGGAAGATCCCTATTGTTTTTGGTGCATGCCCGACCCCCAGGGGCAGAACCACGCCCATTTCTAGTATTTGTTTGTCGTCTACAGGCCACATTTCTTAACTTATAACCTTGAAACTTTGCATTTCTTAATTTATAACCTTGAAACTTTGCATACATATTCTTTGTACCCAAAGGAACATCCCTATCGTTTGGGATGCATGTCCAACCCCCAGGGGCATAGCCACGCCCATATTCTTTCCGCGTGTCTGTGTCACCTGCAGGGCGCAATTCTTACTGAATTTTCTTCAAACTTTGTATATTTACGCTTTACACCCTAAGAATGATCCCTATTGTTTGGGGTGCATGCCCAACTCCCAGGGGCAGAGCCACGCCCATTTTTGTTTTGTTTACCCGTGTGTTGCCTACAGGGGTCAATTCTTACTGGATTTTCTTAAAACTTTGGATACTTACTCTTTACACCCTAAGGATGATCTGTATGTATTGTTTTTGGTGCATGCCTTACCCCAGGGGCAGAGCCACGCCCATTCCTTGTATTTATTTGTTTGTCGTCTACAAGTCACATTTCTTAACGTATCATCTTGAAACTTTGAATACTTATTCTTTGTACCATAAGGAACATCCCTATCATTTGGGGTGCATGCCCAACCCCCAGGGGCAGAGCCACGCCCATTTTCTTTTTGTGTGTTGCCTACAGGCCACAATTCTTAATCGATCATATTGAAACTTATTCCTTATTCCCTAATGAGGATCCCTGTTGTTTTGGGTGCATGCCCGACCCCCTGGGACAGCAACGCCCATTTCTTGTATTTGTTTGTCATCTACAGGCTGCATTTCTTAACGTATCATCTTGAAACTTTGCCTACTTATTCTTGGTACCTTAAGGAAGATCCCTATTGTTTTTGGTGCATGCCTGACCCCCAGGGACAGTGCCACGCCCATTTTCTTTTTGTGTGTCTGTGTGTCACCTTAATCGATCGTCTTGAAAACTTTTTTATACTTATTCCTTATACCCTAAGGCTGACCACTATTATTTTTGGTGCATGCCGGACCCCGTGGGACTGAGCCACGCCCAATGTTTTTATGTCTTGTGTTCACCTACAGGATGCAATCTCAATAGATCCTTTTAAAACTTTGCTATCCTATTCCTTATACCCTAAGGATGACCCCTATTGTTTTTGGTGATTTCCTATCCCCAGGGGCAGAGCTATGTCCATTTTTACTTCGTGTCTGTGTGTGTTGTCTACAGGCCATGATTCTAAATGGATCGTCTTTAAACTTGTGATATGTATTCCTTATAGCCTAAGGACGACAACTGCATGTCTCTACAGGACACAATTCTTAATGGATCGTCTTTGAACTTGGGATATGTATTCCTTATAGCCTAAGGACGACAACTGCATGTCCCGACTCCCAGAGGCAAACCACGCCCAATTTTTGTGTTTGTGGTTTACAGGCCGCAATTCTGAATGAATCGCCTTGGTACTTGGCATATGTATTCTTTATAGCCTGAGGGCTGAGCCACGCCCACTTTTTGCCTTTAGCGTCTGAAAACACAATTCTGAATGGATTATCTTGATGTTGAGGCACAACCCTCAACGCTAAACGAACCAATTGCCTAGCCTTCTTGACAAAATACCATATCAATCAAAGCAGGAATGTGGATGTATATTGTAGCGTTAGCGTTATGTTTGTGTACAAGCGGCAGCCATTTTGTCTGTCAATTTTGGTCCGATTCTCACGAATTTCAAACACAACCTTCTGTTTTTATCAGGATAATAATCTTGGCCTCAAGAGGGACCACAAGCTAAAAAAGGCGATTTTTGGTACAATCAGGGGCCATAATTCAAGAAATTACGATCCCATATGCGCAAATATCGAAAGGAACCAAAATCTTTGAGTTATAAACATGCATTTCAAGTTTCATCAAGATCGGTTCAATATTGTGACCTCTATAGTGTTCACAAGCTAAAAACGTGATTTTTCGTGCAATCAGGGGGCATAATCCATGAAGTTACAGTCCGATACATGCCAATATCGAAAGGAAGCGAGATCTTGGGGAGATGAACCTATATTTCAAGTTTCATTGAAATCGGATAAAAATTGTGACCTGTAGACTGTTCACAAACAATTGTGGACGGACGGACAGGGGCGACGACAATATAAGTGTTCCTTTGAAAAAGTTAAAATTTATTTGACGAAACTAGTCGATAATGGACATGTATGATGGTTTTAAATGGCAGTTTTATATATTTTTAACTCTACACTTATGCTATTATGTATCCAGTTACCTAGTAATTGTGATCCCATCAGAAATTCGTTGGAAGATTGGTTTGAGGATGCCTACTGTAAATATTTGTGGATTTTCACATAAAAATGTGGGCGTATAAAAATGAAAGCCATGCCCATTTTTACTTCATGTTGGTGTGTGTGTTGCCTACAGGACACAATTCTTAATGGATCGTCTGTGAACTTGGGATATGTATTCCTTATAGCCTAAGGACGTCAACCGCATGTCCCGACCCCCAGAGGCAAGCCACGCCCAATTATTGTGTTTGTTGTTTACAGGGGCAATTCTGAATGAATCAGCTTGGTACTTGGCATATCTATTCCATATAGCCTGAGGGCGTCCACTATTGATTTTGGTGAATGTCCCAACCCCCAGGGACAGAGCCACGCCCACTTTTTGCCTTTAGCATCTGAAAGCCACAATTCTGAATGGATTATCTTGGTAAACTTATTCTTTGTACTCTAAGGACGGCAACTATTGATGTTGATACACAACCCTTGACGCTAAACAAACCAATCGCCTAGCCTTATTGACAAAGTACCATATCAGTCAAAGCAGGAATGTGGACATATATTGTAGCGTTAGGGTTATGTTTTGTTTAAAATCACAATGTAATTTTTCAAATACCTGATGACATTTATAGCTATTGTTTCAATAGATTCTAATAACCCTGTTTGCAGTTTATATGAAAGCTATGATATCTGCTATGCAGATCTAGTTTGATTTTAAATCTGTAAAATGTCTTCTAAACAAAGCTAATAAAATCAAATGTATAATCATAACCAAAAAATCGCCTTTTACACCTGCATGTAGTAATATATTGTATGCTACATGGTTATTCCAGGATGTCTTAAACTATTCCTGATATATTCTTTGAAACAGATTAACAAAATATATAATAAAAAGGCATGTCTATTTGTAGGATCTTGTACAACGCATGTTACACTTAGACCCTAGTAATAGAATTACAGCAACACAAGTTTTAAATCACCCTTGGATATCACAGAGAGATACATTACCCCATTTACGTCTCTCATTACAAGATCCTCAGTTAGTTAAGGTAAGTCTCAACATTGTTACTTTCATCAACAGCACACCTCATTACTCAGACAGCCTCAAAAACATAGGTGTGATGCTCAGGCAAGGATAAGTCATGTTTATTGTACTGGACGCAATATGAAGCCAATGTCAAACATGCATATATATCATTATGAGTGCCACATAACGCTGACGTACGTAACTAACGTGCAAAAAATTTTTCCGCACGTATACAATGAATGGCCTTTGTTTAGTAATCTCAGCCAGAATTTGGCTATTTTTTATACGCCCACATTGAAATGTGGTCATACATTGTCATCGCCCCCGTCCGTCTGTCTTGTGGACGCTCTAGAGGCCAAAGTTAATACCCATTGAGTTCAAATTTATACACAGTATTTAAGGTCATGAGATGAAAAAGCTTATTGATTTTCAGCGATTTCAGATAATTACTGCCAGAGTTATGGCCCTTGATCACTTCCAAAAATCTTGTGATCGCTCTAGAGGCCAAAGTTAATATCTGATTGACTTTAGATTTATACACAATGTTTAAGGTCATGAAACAAAGAAGCCTATTGATTTTCAGCGATTTCCGATAATTTTTGCCCTTGATCACTTTAAAAAATCTTGTGAACGTTATAGAGGCTAAAGTTAATATCCGATTGACTTTAAATTTATACACAGTGTTAAAGGTCATGAGACGAAGAATCCTATTAATTTTCAGCGAATTCTGATAATTACTGCCAGAGTTATCTCCCTTGATCACTTTGAGAAATCTTTTGTAACGCTCTGGAGGCCAAACTTATCATCCAATTGACTTCAGATTGATACACAGAGTTTAAGGTCTTGAGATGAACAGGTATATTGATTCTCAATGAATTTTGATAACTGAACGGCTAAATCCATGATTTTTATACGCCCACATTTTCATGTGGACGTATATTGTCGTCGCCCCTGTTCGTCCGTCCGTCCACAATTGTTTGTGAACAGTCTACAGGTCACAATTTTTATCCGATTTCAATGAAACTTAAAACATAGGTTTATCACCCTAGGATCTCGGTTCCTTTCGATATTGGCATGTATCGGACTGTAACTTCATGGGTTATGGCCCCTGATTGTACGAAAAATCATGTTTTTTAGCTTGTGAACAGTGTAGAGGTCACAATTTTGAACCGATTTGGATGAAACTTAAAATGCATGTTTATAACTCAAAGATCTTGGTTCCTTTCGATATTTGCGCCAATCGGATCGTAACTTCCTGAATTATGGCCCCTGATTGTCCGAAAAATCGCCCTTTTTAGCTTGTGGTCCCTCTGGAGGTCAAAATTGTTATCCGATTTAAAAAACCGTTTGATTATATCACTGTTCCATGGTTATGAAGGTTGAGTTTGAATTTCGTGAAAATCAGACCAAAATTGACGGACAAAATGGCCGCCATTTGTACGCGAATAGTGTGAAAATATGTTATATCAAGGTTGTGAACAGTGTAGAGGACACAATTTTGAACCGATTTGGATGAAACTTGAAATGCATGTTTATAACCCAAAGATCTTGGTTCCTTTCAATATTTGCGACAATCGGATCGTAACTTCCTGAATTATGGCCCCTGATTGTCCGAAAAATTGCCCTTTTTAGCTTGTGGTCCCTCTGGAGGTCAAAATTGTTATCGGATTTAAAAAACCGTTTGATTTTATCACCGTTCCATGGTAATGAAGGTTGAGTTCGAATTTCGTGAAAATCGGACCAAAATTGACGGACAAAATGGCCGCCATTTGTACGCGAATAGTGTGAAAATATGTTATATCAAGGTTGTGAACAGTGTAGAGGACACAATTTTGAACCGATTTGTATGAAACTTGAAATGCATGTTTATAACCCAAAGATCTTGGTTTCTTTCGATATTTGCGCCAATCGGATCATAACTTCCTGAATTATGGCCCGTGATTGTCCGAAAAATTGCCCTTTTTAGATTGTGGTCCCTCTGGAGGTCAAAATTGTTATCCGATTTAAAAAAAACGTTTGATTATATCACCGTTCCATGGTTATGAAGGTTGAGTTCGAATTTCGTGAAAATCGGACTAGAATTGACGGACAAAATGGCTGTCGTTTGTACGCGAATAGTGTGAAAATATGTTATATCAAGGTTCTGGACCTTATAGAGGTCACAATTTTGAACCAATTTTGATGAAACTTGACATGTATGTTTATAACCCAAAGATCTTGGTTCCTTTCGATATTTGCGACCATCGGATCGTAACTTCCTGAGTGATGGCCCCAGATTGTCCAAAAAATCGCCCTTTTTAGCTTGTGGTCCCTCTGGAGGTCAAAATTGTTATCCGATTTAAAAAAAAACGTTTGATTATAAAAACTAAACAAATTCTAATGATTTTCTGATAATTCCTTAATATGCGACAACTCTTGTTGACTGCCCGGACGATTTGGCTGCTGTGTGGGCGTATGTTTCGTTGCCTGGCAACCTATTTTTAATGTTTTGTATACAAAGTGTGGGGCAGAACTTTATAAAAAACAAACAAATTCTAATGATTTTCTGATAATTACTTTATGAATCATTAATCTTAATCAGATTTCAGAGTATTATAAATGTTTCATTACCGAAAAAAGTAAGAATATGGAACAACTCTTGTTGACTGCCCGGACGATTTAGCTGATGTGGGCATATGTTTCGTTGCTTGGCAACCTATCTTTTAAAATTGCGTTAAAGTTTTAAATTTTTGTTTAGAACTGAAATAAATTAACTATTAGTCAATCCCCACGCTAAAAACATCAACACAATTGAACGTGTATATCTGAAATAGACACGATCAAAGCACAAAATAGTGCCAAAATGCTGACGTCAAATGTAGAAGCGATAAGACGTTATGGCTGTACAGATTTTACAGTCCAGAACTTAAGGCTATTGTTTACAATGTAACTTTGTGTCACTGGAAAACTGGCATCGTTTAATATGGGGTTTTTAGACTTTAAAAAATTCTATAGAGTTTAATTTCAAAACATCGTTTGATAATTGACAATAATCATTTGAAAATTACAAAAATGGTTTAATTAGAACCATAGTTTAATTTAATGGTACAGCGTTTAATTTCTCCGAGGGGGGTTTAAAAATGGACGAACCGTCGAATTATGTAATGCGTTTGATTACTAGACATTGCTTTGATTTCCGAGCTGCCGATTAATTTATCGAGTGTTTAAATATAAGTCGAAAAATTTATTTGCTTATGAGTCGTTTATCCGATCGGTTCATTTTGATTACGATTATTTACATATGAAATGAAGTACGAATAAAAAGGGTGAATATAAAAAAATGCACACGAAGGTATGCTAAACTTACCGTGATCGTTGTATTATTATCCATTAAAAATAATGATTCCACTCTACCATTGACAAATTATGGCCCCTGATTGTACGAAAAATCACGTTTTTATACGCCCACATTTTCATGTGGACGTATTATGTCGTCGCCCCTGTCCGTCCGGACGTCCGTCCGTCCGTCCGGACGTCCGTCCGTCCGTCCACAATTTGTTTGTGGACTCTCTACAGGTCACAATTCTTATCCGATTTTGACGAAACTTGAAATATAGGTTTATCCCCAAAAGATCTCGGTTCCTTTCGATATTGGCATGTATCGGATCAAAACTTCATGGATTATGGCCCCTGATTGTACGAAAAATCACGTTTTTAGCTTGTGGACCCTATAGAGGTCACAATTTTGAACCGATTTTGATGAAACTTGACATGCATGTTTGTAACCCAAAGATCTTGGTTCCTTTCGATATTTGCGGCTATCGGAATGTAATTTCCTGAATTATGGCCCCTGATTGTCCGAAAAATCACCCTTTTTAGCTTGTGGTCCCTCTGGAGGTCACAATTATTATTCGATCTAAAAAACCGTTTGATTATATCACCGTTACACCCTAAGGAAGGTTGAGTTCGAATTTCGGGAAAATCGGACGAAAATTGCCATACAAAATGGCCGCCGTTAGTACGCGAATACTGTTAAAAAATGGTATATCAAGGTTGTGGACCCTGTGGAGGTCACAATTTTGATTCGATTTTGATGAAACTTGAAATTCATGGTTATAACCCAAAGATCTCGCTTCCTTTCGATATTTGCGCATATCGGATCGTAACTTCCTGAATTATGGCCCCTGATTATACGCAAAATCGCCTTTTTTTTAGCTTGGAGGTCACAATTATTATTCGATTTAAAAAAACGTTTGATTATATCACCGTTACACCCTAAGGAAGGTTGAGTTCGAATTTCGGGAAAATCGGACGAAAATTGCCATACAAAATGGCCGCCTTTTGTACGCGAATACTGTTAAAAAATGGTATATCAAGGTTGTGGACCCTGTGGAGGTCACAATTTTGATTCGATTGTGATGAAACTTGAAATTCAAGGTTATAACCCAAAGATCTTGCTTCTTTTCGATATTTGCGCATATTGGATCGTAACTTCCTGAATTATGGCCCCTGATTATACGCAAAGTCGCCTTTTTTTTTAGCTTGGAGGTCACAATTATTATCCGATTTAAAAAAACGTTTGATTATATTACCGTTACACCGTAAGGAAGGTTGAGTTCGAATTTCGAGAAAATCAGACCAAAATTGCCATACAAAATGGCCACCGTTTGTACGTGAATACTGTTAAAAAATGGTATATCAAGGTTGTGGACCCTGTAAAGGTCACAATTTTAATTCGATTTTGATGAAACTTGAAATGCATGGTTATAACCCAAAGATCTTGGTTCCTTTCGGTATTTGCGCATATCGGATCGTAACTTCCTGAATTATTCGAATTTCGTGAAAATGGTACCAAAATTGCCGGACGAAATGGTCGCCGTTTGTACGCGAATAGTGTAAAGATATGGTATATCATGGTTGTTGACTCTGTACAGGTCACAATTCTTATCCGATTTTGACGAAAAGTCACATTTCTAGGTTGTGTACCGTCACACCATAATCATTGTCGACTTCGAATTTCATGAATATCAGACTGGAACTGACCAACAAAATGGCTGCTCCCAATACAGTATGAAATACAGGACTTAATGATGTAGGAAAAATCACTTTCCGTATTGTTTGTTCTCTATCCATCTATCGAAAATGTGGGCGTATCCTGCCTGGCAGTGCCAGCCTATCTTTAGCTTGTGGACCCTATAGAGGTCACAATTTTGAACCGATTTTGATGAAACTTGACATGCATGTTTGTAACCCAAAGATCTTGGTTCCTTTCGATATTTGCGGCTATCGGAATATAATTTCCTGAATTATGGCCCCTGATTGTCCGAAAAATCACCCTTTTTAGCTTGTGGTCCCTCTGGAGGTCACAATTATTATTCGATTTAAAAAACCATTTGATTATATCACCGTTACACCCTAAGGAAGGTTGAGTTTGAATTTCGGGAAAATCGGACGAAAATTGCCATACAAAATGGCCGCCGTTTGTACGTGAATCCTGTTAAAAAATGGTATATCAAGGTTGTGGACCCTGTGGAGGTCACAATTTTGATTCGATTTTGATCAAACTTGAAATTCATGGTTATAATGCAAAGATCTTGCTTCCTTTCGATATTTGCGCATATCGGATCGTAACTTCCTGAATTATGGCCCCTGATTATACGCAGGTTGAGTTTGAATTTCGGGAAAATCGGATCAAAATTGACAGACAAAATGGCCACCGTTTGTACGCGAATACTGTTAAAAAAATGATATATCATGGTTGTGGACCCTGTATAGGTCACAATTTTAATTCGATTTTGATGAGGAAGGTTGAGTTCTAATTTCGTGAAAATCGTACCAAAATTGCCGGACGAAATGGTCGCCGTTTGTACGCGAATAGTGTAAAAATATGGTATATCATGGTTGTGGACTCTCTACAGGTCACAATTCTTATCCGATTTTGATGAAAAGTCACATTTCTAGGTTGTGTACCGTCACACCATAATCATTGTCGGTTTCGAATTTCATTAATATCAGACTGGAACTGACCAACTAAATGGCTGCTCCCAATACAGTATGAAATACAGGACTTAAAGCTGAACTCCGGTTACAAAAATACCGAAATAATTAAATAAAAAAAAGTTAACGCCCCCAGCCGCCATACTTGTTTCCAAGTTGTGAAATAAATATGGCGGACATGGAGGCTTATGACGTGGAAAGGTAAGCCGCTCTCACTTCCTGTGTGTTTGTTGTCAGCGAGCTGTACACATCAGGTTTTATTCTTACACTGATTGTTCTATTTTTTCCCAACAGTTTACGAAATTATCGAAGATTGCAAAATGTCTGATCGGGTAAGCCTGTAAATATTTATATGAACTACGTCTTCTACAATATAGCCTAATCTTTACTCTAAACCAAAAGATGCAAACATGACTTACCGCAACCTGAAATTTTCAACCATAACAAATCCCTACACAAACTATTGTCTTCTTCCATATCCATATCATTACAGCGTAGATGGGCCACGTCTTCTTGTAAATATCTTACACATATATGTAAATCACCCAAAAAGTTATCGCAGCAAATGTCCAGTGTAATTATAACTAATACTATGCAATAAACAGATAGTTTAGATTAGATTTTCACATGTCAGCATGATGTCACCATCTTCAATTGTATTTGGCGCACGAAAAGGGGCATAACTACATTTTGGGGCGGCTCTCATTGGGGGAGTGTTTGACAGTGCTAAATTTTTTGATGAAATGGTTTTTTTTTTTCTCTTTCACCAAAAGTGGAAGAAATTGATATCTATGAATTTTTCACTGACCCTTCAATGCCTTATGATATCGATAGGCCTAAAGATATCAATGGTAGCTACCGTAGCTCTACCGTCCGGCCTACTACTATGGAACATCAGGCACCTCTAAATGTACAAAATAATTATACAAAAGTAAAACTCAAGCAAAACAAAACAT
Organism: Patella depressa; assembly: GCA_948474765.1. NCBI lineage: Eukaryota > Metazoa > Mollusca > Gastropoda > Patellidae > Patella > Patella depressa. The sequence continues at coordinate 2,650,105 of CAOLEZ010000001.1, read as the reverse complement.
CCAATATTAGGCCCAATTATGTATAACAAAAAAAAAACGTAACATCAATAAATTTAGCACTGTCAAACACTCCCCCAATGAGAGCCGCCCCAAAATGTAGTTATGCCCCTTTTCGTGCGCCAAATACAATTGAAGATGGTGACATCATGCTGACATGTGAAAATCTAATCTAAACTATCTGTTTATTGCATAGTATTAGTTATAATTACACTGGACATTTGCTGCGATAACTTTTTGGGTGATTTACATATATGTGTAAGATATTTACAAGAAGACGTGGCCCATCTACGCTGTAATGATATGGATATGGAAGAAGACAATAGTTTGTGTAGGGATTTGTTATGGTTGAAAATTTCAGGTTGCGGTAAGTCATGTTTGCATCTTTTGGTTTAGAGTAAAGATTAGGCTATATTGTAGAAGACGTAGTTCATATAAATATTTACAGGCTTACCTGATCAGACATTGTGCAATCTTCGATAATTTCGTAAACTGTTGGGAAAAAATAGAACAATCAGTGTAAGAATAAAACCGGATGTGTATAGCTCGCTGACAACAAACACACAGGAAGTGAGAGCGGCTTACCTTTCCACGTCATAAGCCTCCATGTCCGCCATATTTATTTCACAACTTGGAAACAAGTATGGCGGCTGGGGGCGTTAACTTTTTTTTATTTAATTATTTCGGTATTTTTGTAACCGGAGTTCAGCTTTAAAGATGTAGGAAAAATCACTTTCGGTATTGCTTGTTCTCTGTCCATCTCTCGAAAATGTGGGCGTATCCTGCCTGGCAGTGCCAGCCTATCTTTTAGCTTGTGGTCCCTCTGGAGGTCACAATTATTATCCGATTTAAAAAAACGTTTGAATATATCACCGTTGCACCCTGGGAAAGGTTGAGTTCGAATTTCGGGAAAATCGAACCAAAATTGCCATACAAAATGGCCGCCCTTTGTACGCAAATACTGTTAAAAAAAAGGTATATATCGAGGTTGTGGACCCTGTAGAGGTCACAATTTTTATACGCCCACATTTTCATGTGGACGTATTATGTCGTCGTCCCTGTCTGTCCGTCCACAATTTGTTTGTGGACTCTCTACAGGTCACAATTCCTATCCTATTTTGACGAAACTTGAAATATAGGTTTATCCCCATATGATCTCGTTCCTTTCGATATTGGCATGTATCAGATCGGAACTTCATGGATTATGGCCCCTGATTGTACGAAATATCATGTTTTTAGCTTGTGGACACTATAGAGGTCACAATTTTGAACCGATTGTGATGAAGCTTGACATGCATGTCTATAACCCCAAAATCTTGGTTCCTTTCAATATTTGCGCCCATCGGATTGTAACTTTCTGAATTATGGCCCCTGATTGTACGAAAAATTACCCTTTTTAGCTTGTGGTCCCACTGGAGGTCAAAATTATTATCCGACTTACAAAACCGTTTGATTATATCACCGTTACATGGTAATGAAGATTGAGGTAAAATTTCGTGAAAATCGGACCAAAATTGACAAACAAAATGGCCGCCGTTTGTACGCGAATAGTGTGAAAATATGTTATATTAAGGTTGTGGACCCTATAGAGGTCACAATTTTGAACCGATTTTGATGAAACTTGACATGTGTGTTTATAACCCTAAGATCTTGGTTCCTTTCGATATTTGCACCCATCGGATCGTAACTTTCTGAATTATGGCCCGATTGTTGGAAAAATTGCCCTTTTTAGCTTGTGGTCCCTCTGGAGGTCAAAATTATTATCCGATTTAAAAAACCGTTTGATTATATCACCGTTACATTGTAATGAAGGCTGACTTCTAATTTCGTGAAAATCTAACCAAAATTGACGGACAAAATGGCCGCTGTTTGTACTCGAATAGTGTGAAAATATGTTATATCAAGGTTGTGGACCCTATAAAGGTCACAATTTTGAACCGATTTTGATGAAACTTGACATGCATGTTCATAACCCGAAGATCTTGGTTCCTTTCGATATTTGCGCTCATTGATTCGTATCTTCCTGAATTATGGCCCCTGATTGTACAAAAAATCACCCTTTTTTTGTGGTCCCTATGGAAGTCACAATTATTTTCCGATTTAAAAAACGTTTGATTATATCACCGTTTCACCTTAAGGAAGGTTTGAGTTCAAATTTCGGGAAAATTGGACCAAAATTGACAGACAAAATGGCCGCCGTTTGTACGCGAATACTGTTAAAAAATGGTATATCATGGTTGTGGACCCTGTATAGGTCACAATTTTAATTTGATTTTGATGAAACTTGAAATGCATGGTTATAACCCAAAGATCTTGGTTCCTTTCGGTATTTGCGCATATCGGATCATAACTTCCTGAATTTTTCGAATTTCGTGAAAGTCGTACCAAAATTGCCGGACGAAATGGTCGCCGTTTGTACGCGAATAGTGTAAAGATATGATATATCATGGTTGTGGACCCTCTACAGGTCAAAATTCTTATCCGATTTTGCCGAAAAGTCACATTTTTAGGTTGTGTACCGTCACACCATAATCATTGTCGGCTTCGAATTTCATGAATATCAGACTGGAACTGACCAACAAAATGGCTGCTCCCAATACAGTATGAAATACAGGACTTAATGATGTAGGAAAAATCACTTTCGGTATTGCTTGTTCTCTATCCATCTCTCGAAAATGTGGGCGTATCCTGCCTGGCAGTGCCAGCCTATCTTAATTCGATTTTGGTGAAACTTGAAATTCATGGTTATAACCCAAAGATCTTGGTTCCTTTCGATATTTGCGCATATCGGATCTTAACTTCCTGAATTATGGCCCCTGATTATACGCAAAATCGCCTTTTTTATACGCCCACATTTTCATGTGGACGTTTTATGTCGTCACCCATGTCAGTCCGTCCGTCCACAATTTGTTTGTGGACTCTCTACAGGTCACAATTCTTATCCGATTTTGACGAAACTTGAAATATAGGTTTATCCCCATAAGATCTCGGTTCCTTTCGATATTGGCATGTATCGGATCGGAACTTCATGGATTATGGCCCCTCATTGTACGAAATATCATGTTTTTAGCTTGTGGACCCTATAGAGGTCACAATTTTGAACCGATTTTGATGGAACTTGACATGCATGTTTATAACCCCAAAATCTTGGTTCCTTTCGATATTTGCGCCCATCGGATCGTAACTTCCTGAATTATGGCCCCTGATTGTCCGAAAAATCGCACTTTTTAGCTTGTGGTCCCTCTGGAGGTCAAAATTATTATCCGATTTAAAAAAACGTTTGATTATATCACCGTTACATGGTAATGAAGGCTGCGTTCGAATTTCGTGAAAATCAAACCAAAAGTGACGGACAAAATGGCCGCCGTTTGTACGCGAATAGTGTGAAAATATGTTATATCAAGGTTGTGGACCCTACAGAGGTCATAATTTTGAACCGATTTTGATGAAACTTGACATGCATGTTTATAACCCAAAGATCTTGGTTCTTTTTGATATTTGCGCCCATTGGACCCTACAGAGGTCACAATTTTGAACCGATTTTGATGAAACTTGACATGCATGTTTATAACCCAAAGATCTTGGTTCTTTTTATACGCCCACATTTTCATGTGGACGTATTATGTCGTCGGTCCGGACGTCCGTCCGTCCGAACATCCGTCCGTCGACAATTTGTTTGCGGACTCTCAACAGGTCACAATTCTTATCCGATTTTGAGGAAACTTGAAATATAGGTTTATCCCCAAAAGATCTCAGCTGCTTTCGATATTGGCATGTATCGGATCAAAACTTCATGGATAATGGCCCCTGATTGTACGAAAAATCACGTTTTTATACGCCCACATTTTCATGTGGACGTATTATGTCGTCGCCCATGTCCGTCCGTCCGTCCGTCCACAATTTGTTTGTGGACTCTCTACAGGTCACAATTCTTATCCGATTTTGACGAAACTTGAAATATAGGTTTATCCCCAAAAGATCTCAGCTGCTTTCGATATTGGCATGTATCGGATTAAAACTTCATGGATAATGGCCCCTGATTGTACGAAAAATCACGTTTTTAGCTTGTGGACCCTATAGAGGTCACAATTTTGAACCGATTTTGATGAAACTTAACATGCATGTTTGTAACCCAAAGATCTTGGTTCCTTTCGATATTTGCGGCTATCGGAATGTAATTTCCTGAATTATGGCCCCTGATTGCCCGAAAAATCACCCTTTTTAGCTTGTGGTCCCTCTGGAAGTCACAATTATTATTCGATTTAAAAAACCGTTTGATTATATCACAGTTACACCCTAAGGAAGGCTGAGTTTGAATTTCGTTAAAATCGGACGAAAATTTCCATACAAAATGGCCGCCGTTTGTACGCGAATACTGTTAAAAAATGATATATCAAGGTTGTGGACCCTGTGGAGGTCACAATTTTGATTCGATTTTGATCAAACTTGAAATTCATGGTTATAACCCAAAGATCTTGCTTCCTTTTGATATTTGCGCATATCGGATCGTAACTTCCTGAATTATGGCCCCTGATTATACGCAAAATCGCCTTTTTTTTTAGCTTGGAGGTCACAATTATTATTCGATTTAAATAATCGTTTGATTATATCACCATTACACCCTAAGGAAGGTTGAGTTCGAATTTCGGGAAAATCGGTCGAAAATTGCTATACAAAATGGCCGCCGTTTGTACGCGAATACTGTTAAAAAATGGTATATCAAGGTTGTGGACCCTGTGAAGGTCACAATTTTGATTCGATTTTGATGAAACTTGAAATTCATGGTTATAACCCAAAGATCTTGCTTCCTTTCGATATTTGGGCATATCGGATCGTAACTTCCTGAATTATGGCCCCTGATTATAAGCAAAATCGCCTTTTTTTTTAGCTTGGAGGTCACAATTATTATCCGATTTAAAAAAACGTTTGATTATATTACCGTTAAAGCGTAAGGAATGTCGAGTTCGAATTTCGGGAAAATCAGACCAAAATTGCCTTACAAAATGGCCGCCGTTTGTACGCGAATACTGTTAAAAAATGGTATATCAAGGTTGTGGACCCTGTAAAGGTCACAATTTTAATTAGATTTTGATGAAACTTGAAATTCATGGTTATAACCCAAAGATCTTGGTTCTTTTCGACATTTGCGCAAATCGGATCGTAACTTCCTGAATTATGGCCCCTGGTTATACGCAAAATCCCCCTTTCTTTAGCTTGTGGTCCCTCTGGAGGTCACAATTATTATCCAATTAGAAAAAAAAGTTTGATTATATCACCGTTACACTGTAGGGAAGGTTGAGTTTGAATTTCGGGAAAATCGGACCAAATTTGACAGACAAAATGGCCGCCGTTTGTACGCGAATACTGTTAAAAAAATGATATATCATGGTTGTGGACCCTGTATAGGTCACAATTTTAATTTGATTTTGATGAGGAAGGTTGAGTTCTAATTTAGTGAAAATCGTACCAAAATTGCCGGACGAAATGGTCGCCGTTTGTACGCGAATAGTGTAAAAATATGGTATATCATGGTTGTGGACTCTCTACAGGTCACAATTCTTATCCGATTTTGATGAAAAGTCACATTTCTAGGTTGTGTACCGTCACACCATAATCATTGTCGGTTTCGAATTTCATTAATATCAGACTGGAACTGACCAACTAAATGGCTGCTCCCAATACAGTATGAAATACAGGACTTAAAGATGTAGGAAAAATCACTTTCGGTATTGCTTGTTCTCTGTCCATCTCTCGAAAATTTAAAAAAACGTTTGATTATATCACTGTTACACCGTAAGGAAGGTTGAGTATGAATTTCGGGAAAATCGGACCAAAATTGACAGACAAAATGGCCGCCGTTTGTACGCAAATACTGTTAAAAAAATGGTATATCATGGTTGTGGACCCTGTATAGGTCACAATTATAATTCGATTTTGATGAGGAAGGTTGAGTTCTAATTTTCATGAAAATCGTACCAAAATTGCCGGACGAAATGGTCGCCGTTTGTACGCGAATAGTGTAAAAATATGGTATATCATGGTTGTGGACTCTCTACAGGTCACAATTCTTATCCGATTTTGATGAAAAGTCACATTTCTAGGTTGTGTACCGTCACACCATAATCATTGTCGGCTTCGAATTTCATGAATATCAGACTGGAACTGACCAACTAAATGGCTGCTCCCAATACAGTATGAAATACAGGACTTAATGATGTAGGAAAAATCACTTTCGGTATTGCTTGTTCTCTATATCCATCTCTCGAAAAATGTGGGCGTATCCTGCCTGGCAGTGCCAGCCTATCTTTTAAATGGGATAATAATTCTGACCCCAGAGGGACCACAAGCTAAAAAAAAGGGTCATTTTTATACGCCCACATTTTCATGTGGACGTATTATGTCGTCGCCCCTGTCCGTCCGGACGTCCACAATTTGTTTGTGGACTCTCTACAGGTCACAATTCTTATCCGATTTTGACGAAACTTGAAATATAGGTTTATCCCCAAAAGATCTCGGCTGCTTTCGATTTTGGCATGTATCGGATCAAAACTTCATGGATTATGGCCCCTGATTGTACGAAAAATCACGTTTTTAGCTTGTGGACCCTATAGAGGTCACAATTTTGAACCAATTTTGATGAAACTTGACATGCATGTTTGTAACCCAAAGATCTTGGTTCCTTTCGATATTTGCAGCTATCGGAATGTAATTTCCTGAATTATGGCCCCTGATTGGCCGAAAAATCACCCTTTTTAGCTTGTACTCCCTCTGGAGGTCACAATTATTATCCGATTTAAAAAAACGTTTGATTATGTCACCGTTACACCCTAAGGAAGGTTGAGTTCGAATTTCGGGAAAATCAGACAAAAATTGCCATACAAAATGGCCGCCGTTTGTACGCGAATACTGTTAAAAAATGGTATATCAAGGTTGTGGACCCTGTAAAGGTCACAATTTTAATTCGATTTTGATGAAACTTGAAATTCATGGTTATAACCAAAAGATCTTGGTTCTTTTCGATATTTGCGCATATCGGATCGTAACTTCCTGAATTATGGCCCCTGGTTATACGCAAAATCCCCCTTTCTTTAGCTTGTGCTCCCTCTGGAGGTCACAATTATTATCCAATTTAAAAAAACCTTTGATTATATCACCGTTATACTGTAAGGAAGGTTGAGTTTGAATTTCGGGAAAATTGGACCAAAATTGACAGACAAAATGGCCGCCGTTTGTACGTGAATACTGTTAAAAAAAATGATATATCATGGTTGTGGACCCTGTATAGGTCACAATTTTAATTCGATTTTGATGAGGAAGGTTGAGTTCTAATTTCGTGAAAATCGTACCAAAATTGCCGGACGAAATGGTCGCCGTTTGTACGCGAATAGTGTAAAAATATGGTATATCATGGTTGTGGACTCTCTACAGGTCACAATTCTTATCCGATTTTGATGAAAAGTCACATTTCTAGGTTGTGTACCGTCACACCATAATCATTGTCGGTTTCGAATTTCATTAATATCAGACTGGAACTGACCAACTAAATGGCTGCTCCCAATACAGTATGAAATACAGGACTTAAAGATGTAGGAAAAATCACTTTCGGTATTGCTTGTTCTCTGTCCATCTCTCGAAAATGTGGGCGTATCCTGCCTGGCAGTGCCAGCCTATCTTTCATACAATCAGGGGCCATAATTCAGGAAGTTACAATCCAATATGCACAAATATCGAAAGGAACTAAGATTGTTAAGTTGTAAACATGTGTTTCAAGTTTCATCAAAATTGAATGAAGATTGTGACCTCTACAGGGTTCATAACCTTGATATACCATATTTTTACACTCTTCGCGTACAAACGGCGGCCATTTTGTCTGTCAATTTTGGTCCGATTTTAACGAAATTTTACCTCAATCTTCATTACCATGTACAGTGATATAATCAAACCGTTTTTTAAGTTGGATAATAATTTTGACCTCCAGTGGGACCACAAGCTAAAAAGGGTAATTTTTCGTACAATCAGGGGCCATAATTCAGGAAGTTACAAATCAATGAGCGCAGATATCGAAAGGAACCAAGATCTTTGGGTTATAAACATGCATGTCAAGTTTCATCAAAATCGGTTCAAAATTGTGACCTCTATAGGGTCCACAACCTTGATATAACATATTTTCACACTATTCACGTACAAATGGCGGCCATTTTGTTTGTCAATTTTGGTCCGATTTTCACGAAATTTGAACTCAACCTTCATTACCATGTAACGGTGATATAATCAAACGTTTTTTTTAAATCGGATAACAATTTTGACCTCCAGAGGGACCACGAGCTAAAAAGTGCGATTTTTCGGACAATCAGGGGCCATAATTCAGGAAGTTATGATCCGATGGGCGCAAATATCGAAAGGAACCAAGATCTTTGGGTTATAAACATACATGTCAAGTTTCATCAAAATCGGTTCAAAATTGTGACCTCTATAGGGTCCACAACCTTGATATACAGTACACGCATCGCGGAGGTTTGATCAAACACGATTATCGTGTCGTTTTTTGTTAAAAATTTCCACGATAACGACACGATATTGCCACGATAAATAAATCTGTGTAGCAGTCGCTATCGTGTGCCACGATAGGCCTCGGTGTAATTTGATATGTAAAATTAACGATGTTTATCTGTCATAAATAATTGATGTCAAAAAGATATACTGCCACAATGTTATCAAACTGCCACGATATTTGAAATGTTGAATAGTTTTTTCAATAATCCTGACGCGAATAGCCACGCTGCATAAAAAGAATGTACTTTTATGAGGTTATATTTTAACGGAGTCCCATTCTGACAAATAAATCGGTAAATCACACCTCAAGTAATATCTTCGGTTTTAAATCACAAATGAATTAAAAAGTCTGCCTCTCCTGCTTTTAAGCCCACGTCGCCATAAAATGTATCCATAAAATTGTACCTTGTGTTGTGGAATACATGTTCATTAAAACGTGTCTCCGTCGGATAACACCTTGGTGAACTTTTCATACTGTCAATCAAGTTTCCAAATAACGTGAATATAAAAGAGCCATCAAACATCAAAAGGAAACGATAATTGACTAAAATAGAAGTCCTTTTAACAAAAAATAGTCTTGTAGACAATATGACTTTTATTGCAAATTGTCAGTAAGTGGGCATTACCTAACATTGTTGCCCTCATTTTAAAAAAAAAAAACCTGGATTCACAAACAAAAAAGCTGTCGTTGTCATGGTTAAATAAGAACGGGCCACGATGGAAAGCCCCCCACCCCCAGAATACACGCTTTCAAAAAAATTGTGGATGTAAGTGTTTATTCAATGTTTAAATTGATACAGACTTGAAGATTGTTACATAACGGCGCGTCTTATGACGAAAACTATGTATAATCAGCATATTCGCAGTGGGCATATTCTGCCAATAAAATCATTCCTTAAACTACTGCCCCTTTTACTTGTGCATGCACAAACTGATCCCGCAGTGAATATTCGCTTGGCCGCTACAATCACTGATAAGCATGACATCCACGAGGCTTAATGAGTACGGAATATTAACTTTTTTACTCCGACAAATTAAATTCTCAAACATTTTTTTGAGGTAAAAGAAAAATAAATAAAGACGTTTGAAGTATTTGAAGTTAAAAAATATTTCCTATTTAGTGTAAATGGGTATCAAAATGAGTAAAATGCATCATTTTGCCCGAAGCAGTTAAGTGTTAAGTAAACATTGCACGAGCCGTTGAGCCAATGACTAACGGCGCGTGCAGTCAACGCACCTGTTGTGGACAGTCGTCTGTTACAGAGATAATTCGTAAGTAATTCTCTGTGAAACAGATTGGTGCATGCATTGTGAGTAAATTTCTCTTTATGTGTAAAGATCAAAGACAAATTGTCACCTAAATAACTCAACGAATGTTTCTATTAATAAAGTATATACATGTCCCCACGTCGCGTCTGTCAGTCATTCATCTACGAATGATCGCCATCTTATAAAAAGCAAATTCAGTATATCTAAAAGGGGCTGCGGCGCAATTTAAGGAATTATTTTTGACCCGATATTAACCAGTGCCAAATATTTTAAATAATGAGATAACGTCAAACAATACGAGTTTACTTTATAACAAAAACATTGGTGAATTTATTATTATGTTTAAAATCATAAAGCTAATCAACAAATAATACTATTGCTCTTTATTACAAAAACATCGGTGAACTAATCTCGGTTTGATAGGCTTGCCAAGATAATGTATTATTGGGTAAATAAAACAATATAAACAACCAGTGAGTAATACAATTAAATTATTAAACAAAAACAACAACGGCGGAGGGGTTTAATATAGGCTATTCCCGTTCCCCAATACCTATTAAGATACAAATCTGAATAAAAATATTGCTTATAAAAAAAACAATACGCCCTGTGGACGCCCTAACAACTGCGTACCTGTTTGCTTGTGGACGAGTTTACTGACACCCGTTCAATATATGAATGAAACATCCAAACATTTGACCGTATTCATGCCATAGACCATAAATACCCTTATTAATAAAACCATTTTAGTTTCCAAAAATTATCACGTCATATTCATTTTGATTGTTTTACCCCTCAACACGATCTCACGACCATTTCTTATGAATTGAAGCCTCTTTGATAGTGAGATTAATAAAAGTAGTATTAGAGTTATCGAGGTGTCAATTAGCCAAGAATGCAACACATCAAAGCGAAGAGAGGCGATTGCCTAACACAAAAAACGTGCTTATTAAGTTGTTAAAGGTGACTGGTGCTATTTAAGGACTGACATTTGTGCACAATGTAATAAAATAATAACCACTCTGATAAATCATTAATGAGCACCGGTGTGATTTTATTGACAGAATATTATGTCAATTGCAAATATGATGACTAAACATTATTTTGCCCATTACATGATCTGCAGTAGTCAACCCCGAGTCTGTACCGATTTAAATAATTGAACAATCTCTAAAAACATGACTTTTACCGTAAAACAGTAATCACAATTCCTCGTTACATATTGGTTTTACATGTAGGGAAGGGGTGGGGGTGTCCAGCCAAATACAACCCCGGTAGTTAGTCATATTGTAAGTGTTGCGTGGTTTTCTTTAATTTGACATTCTGCTAATTGAGAAAATATTTCAGTAATAAATACGGGTTATTTTACATGATATCTCTTTTCAAAATTTCCCTTACGTTTAATTTTAACCAAAACGCCCAAACTAATTGAGATGCAAAGAACAATCCATTGTGATCCCTCTTGAATGCCAACCATTTGCATATATACGCTTCAAAAAAAGAAACGCACAACCCATTTTTCATCAATTTTTTGTTTGAACGAGGTCGTTGTTTCGGTAAATCTTACTTGTTTTCGATGCCATTATGTAAGGATAAAAGAAATTCATTATTGATTTTAAAGGTAGGGTCACTAATTGTGACTGGTCATCCTTTTTGTCGAAATTTGTTATCGCTTGATTGCAGCAAGAAACATGAATTTAACAACTTCGCGAGTTTTTCGCATGGAACCTAGATCTAAGGTCTTTAAAATCACGGGGTTCTCGGTTTCCAAATCAGATGCACATGTAAACACTCAACGAACCAAATGATGCCACATCTGAACGAAGACCAACACAACAAAGGTATTGGACGATTACAAGCAGGTGAATCCAAGACAGATGTAGCCAGGCTGCTGAATGTTTCTCTTGGTTCCATTTCTCGCCTTTGGGATGGGTACCGACAACAAAGTTCAACACGTTACCGCCCTAGCTCAGGCCAAACAAGAGTGACCCCCACCTGTCCTGGATCGTCACTTCCGGTTACGTCATTGGCGTAAATGGTTTTCAACATCGACCTCTACTGCAGCAGCAACTCCCGGACGGCGTAGAACCTCGTACCAGACAGTAGGTAAACGCCTACGTGAAACCGAATAACGAGGCAGACGTCCACGTTAAATCTTCTGTTTTGAAATACACCAACACCTTGAAATCCAACTTTAATGGATCAGGCACTGACGGTATGGACACAGCAACACTGGAGAGCAGTTTGGTTCAGCGATGTGTCGCGGTTCTTGTTGCAACAAGGCGATGGTAGAGCGAGGATATACCGACGACGAAATGTAACTTTGCGTTTCTTTTTTGGGAGAGTATATATCAGAATCAATTTAACAATTGTGATTGTTTTTTTAAAATAAAGATTCAAACCTTTTTGGGTAGTTTTTACTACTGACAATTTACAATACAAGTCGTACTGTCAAGATGACTACAACAGGATAATAATTTGTTGTAAAATGGGCGTGCAATTTTCTGTCAGTTGGTTTCTTTTGATGTCACGTGCCAATTTACTTTATCAAACCTTGATTGACAGTATGCATTCCCTAGACTCTCTGGTGTGGAAATGAAAAAGTCAGCATTATTATCGCCTTTATCGGACTGATACGTGTCCACGTCCATTCAGCAAAATGTGCTTCGTCTCAGGTGACGAAGGCTTTTAATTCATTTGTGATTTAAACCAGAAAAGATATATTAGTTGAGGTGTGATTTACCAATACTGTATGCACCACGTGGCTTATTTGTCAGTATGTGAATTACTATTTGAATGGATAAAACAATTTAAACAACACCCCGGTAAGACCAGAATTGATTTGTGCGCATTTATTTTTTCCCGTAATATGAATGGATTTGTAATGGTTGAATGACGAAAGTATTAAAAATATGGAACATATTATGAAGTAATTACGTATTGGTTTCTTAAGCATATTCTGTTTAGAAAAAGAATGAATAGTATCCGGGGTTTACCGAAAATTGTGTTTATTCCTTTTCCGACTTCGAACAAGCCATCAAATATTCGTGATTAATGGGAAAATGCCAACGTAGTAACTGATCTATAATAATTAATGTGCTACTGTATTTCACCTGAAATAAACCACGAGAGGCATGTTTTAATTAAAACACCGAGTCACACGGTGTTTTTAACACCGAGGCACTGCTATCGTGTCCCTCTATATTTCCTCGATATTCACTCGGTAAATCATGAAATTCCACGATAGAAAACATGGTAATATCGTGTTTGATCAAACCTCCGCGATGCGTGTTCTGTAACATATTTTCACACTATTCGCGTACAAATACCGGCCATTTTGTCCATCAATTTTGGTTCGGTTTTCACAAAATTCAAACTCGGCCTTCATTACCATGTAACGGTGATATAATCAAACGGTTTTTTAAATCGGATAATAATTTTGACCTCTATGGGACCACAAGCTAAAAAGGGCAATTTTTTGGACAATCAGGGGCCATAATTCAGGAAGTTACAATCAGATGGGTGCAAATATCGAAAGGAACCAAGATCTTTGGGTTATGAACATACATGTCAAGTTTCATCAAAATCGGTTCAAAATTGTGACCTCGATAGGGTCCACAACCTTGATATAACATATTTTCACACTATTCGCGTACAAATGGCGGCCATTTTGTTTGTCAATTTTGGTCCGATTTTCACGAAATTTGAACTCAACCTTCATTACCATGTAACGGTGATATTTTTTTAAAATCAGATAACAATTTTGACCTCCAGAGGGACCACGAGCTAAAAAGTGCGATTTTTCGGACAATCAGGGGCCATAATTCAGGAAGTTATGATCCGATGGGCGCAAATATCGAAAGGAACCAAGATCTTTGGGTTATAAACATACATGTCAAGTTTCATCAAAATCGGTTCAAAATTGTGACAATCACGGGCCATAATTCAGGAAGTTACAATCCGATGGGCGCAAATATCGAAAGGAACCAAAATTTTGGGATTATAAACATGCATGTCAAGTTTCATCAAAATCGGTTCAAAATTGTGACTTCTATAGGGTCCACAAGCTAAAAACATGATATTTCGTACAATCAGGGGCCATAATCCATGGAGTTCTGATCCGATACATGCCAATATCGAAAGGAACCGAGATCTTATGGGGATAAACCTATATTTCAAGTTTCGTCAAAATCGGATAAGAATTGTGACCTGTAGAGAGTCCACAAACAAATTGTGGACGGACGTCCGGACGGACAGGGGCGACGACATAATACGTCCACATGAAAATGTGGGCGTATAAAAATATTCATAAATAAAAAAGTTTTTTGTAAAATTTTAAATTTTCGAAATTTGGCGCCTAATATCTTCGATGATTTGCCAAAAATCAAAAATCGAAAGTAGCATAGCTATGTGCCCTGTCTCCGGCTATGCCAAAATGTATCGAAAGTTAAAATCCAATGATTATTGTTTAAATTACTGCAATATTTTTAAAAACGATAATTTCGGTCATTTCGCATTGTCGCAGAACATTCAAAATAGCTTTATCCTCTAATAGTAAGTGCAGGAGGGTTGCACCACACACAATCTTACACAAAAACAAATATACGGACAAGACATCATACTCAAAAACCACAAACATAAACAAATCAAAGAGAGTGAATGGATCCGGGGGCTAGCCGTAAGCGTCCACTGCGCTGTACAGTCCCGGGCCTGTGGTGACACAGACTTCACTCATATTTGAAAACACACCCACTTTCCCAGTCAAACCGAAGAAATCGTAACGATGCGACAAGCAGTTGCTGAGATCTACTCAAAACAAAAGAATAATAATAATAATAACTAGACCTGCAGTGCTGAATCAGCTTTCAGGAATCAGACAGGAAGTGCGTCATACAATAGCCAATCTATCGAGCTACCAAACGATACTGTAGTTGTTATGATTCAGTGACACCCTCTATCAGATTTGTAAAAGTAATATTTGCTTGCAAATACACCGGTCAAAATTGTAAAATCTGGCAAAATTACTTCACTTCCGGTGCCAAAAGAAATCATTATCGGTAACAAATAAGGTGAGAATTCGCAATTGAGAGTTGTTTTATACATGTACATATCAGGCAATAAATAATAAACTTAGAACCCATAAACTGAAATTAAAAAGGTAAAAAACTAAAAAAGTGATCATTAGAAAATTGGTTATTTCTCGACAAGGGAATATGCTAGAAGCAATTTTTTGATATCAGTATGATTATATTGATCGAATAATAAATATAACTCACTTCAAAATAATATTTGTTTTGAAGTCTAAAAATATGTTTTTTGCAAATATCACATTACTTCCGGTGATAAAGGAAATGTTAAATCAGATCATTGCAATCATAAATGGCATAAGGCATCACATGGTGAAAATTGTATGAAAATTGAATAATAATTGACACTTTTATAGACCAAAAAGCTTGAAAAGTGACTTGTAGAAAATCGTCTATTTCTCAACAACCGTACAAGTTAGAAACTTTTTTGTGGTATCTGTATGATCGTATGGGTTCATGCTATTCGTTGATGGGATTCAAATATCATAATTTTAAAAATATTATAAAAAAAGACTCATTTAAATAAAATATTTGTTTTTTTAGGTTAAAAATACAGTTTTTGCCAAAATGACGTCATTTCCTATAACAGTGAAACTGTAAAATTTGCTTAACCATCTCCAAATTGGCATTAGGCATCGAATGAAAAAAAAATATTGAAAGTCGGATAATAATTTACGCTTTTATAGGCAAAATAACGTTAAAAGTGATGCATGCAAAATTGCATATTTCTCGGCAATTGCTCATATTACGAACTATTTTTTGCATACATTCTCTTCGTCTGGATTATCACTACGAATTTATGAAAGTTACAAATAAATAGTTCTAAATATGAAGACGTTGAATGGGTTGTAAATAACTGATTGTTACACTATTTTTTACATTTATTCGAAATTGCCCGAAAATGAAATTGAAATTAAAAAATCTGAGCTAACGATTTGTGACGCTTTACAGCGCGCATCTCCTTTTTGCTATATCAGATTTCGAAAAAAATAATATTTGCTTACGAAAAGTGCTGCTGAAATGTGGTCGTATATTGTCGTCGCCCCCGTCCGTCCGTCCGTCCGGCGTCCACAATTGCTTGTGGACGCTCTAGAGGCTAAAATTAATATCCGATTGACTTTAAATTTATACACAGTGTTAAAGGTCATGAGACGAAGAAGCCTATTGTTTTTCAGCGATTTTCGATAATAACTACCAGAGTTATGGCCTTTGATCACTTCAAAAAATCTTGTGGACGCTCTAAAGGCCAAAGTTAATATCCGATTGGCATTAAATTTATACACAGTGTTTGAGGTCATAAGACGAAGAAGCCTATTGATTTTCAGCAATTTCCGATAATTAGTGCCAGAGTTATGGCCCTTGATCATTTCAAAAAATCTTGTGGACGCTCTAGAGGCTAAAGTTAATATCCGATTGACTTTTAATTTATACGCAGTGTTTAAGGTCATAAGACGAAGAAGCCTATTAATTTTCAGCGATTTCCGATAATTAGTGCCAGAGTTATGGCCCTTGATCACATCAAAAAATCCTGTGGACGCTCTAGAGGCCAAAGTTAATATCTGATTGACTTTAAAATTAGACACACACTGTTTAAGGTCATGAGACGAAGAAGCCTACTGATTTTCAGAGATTTCAAATAATTACTTCCAGAGTTATCTCCCTTGATCACTTCAAATACCTTGTGACGCTATAGATACCAAACTTATCATCCGATTGACTTCAGATTGATACACAGAGTTTAAGGCTTTGAAACGAACAAGTATTTTGATTTTCAATGAATTTTGATAACTGAACAGCTAAATGTTTAATATACTAATTGTTAACGTGGGGTAAAACTTTATAAAAAGCAAACAAATTCTAATGATTTTCAGATAATTACATAATGAGTTACTCCTGATATTTTGGACTGTTGGTCGATGGAAGAAGTTCCCCAAAAATATAATGTTGACAAGAGAAAAGGACCTTTAAAAATGCTCCAAATCGTAAAAAACGACTTTTTGGATTTTCAATCTCTTTTTTTCTGCTATCCCTGATATTTAAAAAAAATGATACAATGATTTCACACAACATGCTAGCTATTAGACTCTCGATTGACAAGAGTTTCACCACCCTCCCTTCATTATAACCGAAGTTATCGTGCCCTAAAGAATCAACAAATCAGCATGCTTATCTCTGCTTACCCTAAGCAGAAAATGCTCATCTTTAAACTCAGTCATGACATTGACCTAGTGAACGTCTACACAAAGTTTGAACATTCTAGCTTAATTAGTAGGAGAGTTATTGTGTTCCAAAGTCTCGCCCCTTCAAATTGCTACTACTTTTCATATTCACTTCAAAATGGCAACCATCAGTTGACCTAAATCAAAATTCTGCTCCCTGCGATTTTTGGGCCATCCTTCAAGGATTCAGAAAATATAACTCCCGTGTCTGTAAGTAAAATAGCAAAAAAGCCTTAGGGATTTTTCACATTTCAAGATGGTGGCTACAAACTCCATTTTTTGTGTACGAATCAGTGGTCTCGTAGCTAGTACCTAAAAAAAAATTTAAGATGATCTGACCTATATTTCTTCTTTAAAAATTTCGATCCTCAATTTCTCCAAGGGGGGATAATTTAGGAAATTTTTAAAGTCATTTTTAAAGTCGCATCGGTAAGATCTACTTACATTCCAAATTTCATAAAAATCGTGCAACTATTAAAGAAGTTGTCAAATTGGTCATGACTTCCGGAACGAAATCACAGCGACGAATTTTCGAAATTTGAAATTGCAGGTGAAATTAGTTTTTGTCAAGGTTTTCAAAGAAATTTTTTTTAATTAAATAGGTCTATCAATAACAAAGTTATGACTATGCATTGTTAATTTTTTCGTTCGTAAAATTCGTTGATTTCGAATTCGCAAAACGTTTTGAAAATATATTTAATCAACAGCCACCACCCATTTTTGGGGGGGTAGGTCAAAGTTCCAGAAACATCCTATGGTTAGATTCTGTGAAATCCGATTTGCAGGAAAAACACAAAAAAAAAAATAATAATAATCTTAACAGAAACAATAAGCTTTCATCTGAAATATGAAAGCTTAATAAGAATAATAATTTTAACAAAAACAATAGTGTTTCACACAAGCTACGCTGTGTGAAACCCTAATAATAATGCCATTTTTACAATAAAAACTGAAATAATCCCAATTTTCTTGTTTGCATATATTCTCTCTTTATATGTATGTTGAAATAAAAAGATTAATTCCACAAACTGTGTTACATTGTGTATCATATATTGTATCTTGCTTCTGATATTTTTGATGGAAAATATGGATGGTACTAAGTACCAGTACCTTATTTCTAGATGACACAGAATTTCCTCTTATCTTGCTTTATGGACATTTTCATACATAATCCACAGAAATATTTTTAATCCTACTTTCTTATAGGGTGCCATGGCTGCTACATTTAAAGCTTTGAATGCAAGTCCGAAGCAAATCTTGGAACCTGTGTGTGCCTCAGGATTAGCTCAAAGACGGGGCAAAAACAAACTCACCTTGTCCAGTCATTAAATATGGTACAATTGGTTCAGTTGCTGATTAAATCTTATTTTATCTTTATATGCTGTAATTTTTTAATACAGTTAACCCCATAATACATTAGGCCAAAAAAAAGTGTTCTGTTTCCTGTAACGGATGGGAAATAAGTAGGGTTAGTAGAGGAAGGTTTTTTTTGGGGGGGGGGGAGCGGTCTAAAATTTAGGTCTAGATCTATAAGATATTGTGTGCTTTCAAAGATGCGGCAAAATGAAAACTTGTATTTTATTCAAATAAATTTGCTATTCGGCTTACCTTTGGAACATCAAGAAGGGCAAGGGACATGCAAAAATCTTCAATTTCATCATCAGAGACTAGATTTTGATTTAAATATTCTCATAGGGGTAAAATGATTGCATTTTTATACGCCCACATTGAAATCGAGTCGTATATTGTTGTCATCCCGGATTGACTTTAAATTAATACATAGTGTTGAAGGCCATGAGACGAAAAATCTTCTTGATTATCCAAAAATTACTGCCCGAGTTATGACCCTTGATCACTGAAAAATCTTGTGGAGGCTCTAGAGGCTTAAGTTAATATCTGAATGACACAGTGTTTAAGGTTATGAGACGAAGAGGCCTATTGATTTACAACGATTTCAAATATTTGCTTTCAAAGTTATGGCCCTTGATCACTTTGAAAAATCTTGTGGACGCTCTAGTTATCAAATTTTAAAAACTGTTTAAATATATCACTGTTAGTGTTGCACCGTAATGTTGATTGAGTTTGAATTTTGTAAAAATCTAATGGATGCTCTAGAGGCTTGAGTTGATATCCGAATGACTTGAAATTTATACACAGAGTCATGAGATTTAGGTCATGAGATTTTCAGCGATTTCTGATAATTACTGCCCTTGATCACTTCAAAACTACACAGTGTCTATAGTCATGAGACGAAGAATTCTATTGATTTTTAATAATTTCCGATAATTACTGTCTGTCTGTGGAGGAGTGGATGGCTGAGTAGTTACAGGCGCAGATCCAGGTTTTTTTGCAGGGGGGGTCTAGGTTTGATAATTGCTTAACTAATTGCGCTCAACCGATTAATTTGGTAAATTAGATTCAATTTGGTTCATTCTGACATATTTCGGGAAGGTAAATTCCAAAATTACAGGTCTAAATCGCCAATAAAATCGCGCCTGAGTTAGCATGTGCGTGTTTTATCACAAAGCCTGTCATTGAGTCAACTAGCATGGTTTCGAATCCCCAGTTGTACGTGACAAGACGTAGGGTAGCCTGTCAAACCTTGTGGGTTTTCTCCGAGTCCTTACTGTGTAGAAATTTAATATCCCACTGATTTTAAATTAAAATCAATCAGATATTAAATTTCTACTCCGTGTTTAAGGTCATCTGACGAAGAAACCTATTGATTTTCACCAATTTCCAATAATTACTGCCATATCATCGGATTTTACATTTATAAACCGTGTATACTCATATATGTAATCGTTTCGATTGACTTTAATTGATGCATAGTTTTGAAGGTCTTAGACAAACAAGTATATTGATTTTCAATCATTTTTGATAATTTGAACAGCTAAATCCATGATATTAAATATTTTTTATACTCAATGTAAACATGGGCCAAATAAATTCTAATGATTTTCTGATAATTACAAAATGAGTTGTTACTCAATCAGATTTTAGTGTATTATAAATCGTCATTGTCTGGCGAACTGGCGAATCTGAAATATTTAAGTATTGAGAATTTTGCGTTTGAAATTTGCGCTCTGTTGTTATCTCTGTAGGCATCAAATATTAACATTTATTTATGATTTAATATTTCATACATATACATCAGGAAACATGACGCCATTTACATATAACGTTATTATTGAATGGACATAGAGATAACGACAGCGCGCAAATTTCAAACGCATAATTCTCAATACTTAAATATTTCAGATTCGCCAGTTCGCCAGACAAGCGACGAAATGTTTCATTAATGTCAAAAATAAAAATTTGCGACAACTCTTGTTGACTGTCTGGATGATTTAGCTGCCTTAGCCATAATGCATTGTACAAGGGAATGAATTTGAGATAAAAGATTTTAAAATCGTATCCTGCTGTCGTATGAAACAGGTCTCTAATAAATTTAACTTATCTTGTTTTATTAAATACCAATAGAGTAGATCTTATCCGCTTGTGTTTTGTCCATATGTGTATCATTATTTATTATAACAAAAGTTGTGGGGGTTAGCTTTTCGAAATGGGCAGGGGTAAATTTATATGAAACCTGTTGTCTCGATTTTCATATCCGTTCAAAATCTCACATCAATCAATGGTATGGGAGATTTTTTTTTTTTTTTTTTTTTTTTTTTTAATAATCAGATACTGTATCCACCTCTTCCGATCAGTAACCACATACTCAAAGATGACATTTATATTGATTTATAACAACAAAAGTTATATAGACATTTTACCGAATCAAGTAGACTTAGAATATTCTGAATGGCTTGTCGGTAAAGAAAAGTTATTTATTTCTCTTGAGCATCAACACTTATATTTAGAGTCGGCAGGTTTTGTGATGGGTCGGTCAGTTTACCGGAAATGGAACTTTTTTTTGGCCTTAATACCAAATTGTATGTTTTAACTCCTAAAGTTATTGTTTTACAATTGTAAGCCTAGTTTTCATATACTCCTTGTAAACAACACTCACCCTGGCAATCGTCATTTCTGCCAATAATTAAAAATATTATTTTGGTGATTAAATTTTGAATTTGGTGATTTCTAAGCTTTGTTTATTTGTCTATCCGTTCTGATTCATTACCGACTTGGGTTAGCAATCATAGGGACTATCTGTTGTCTATTATATAATCAATTTGGGATTAGTGTTTTCCAATTGTAATTCTAGTATTCCTTGTAGACAAAACCAGTGATGGGATTTCGCCAGTATATTCCGGACATGTCCCACGCTAATTTCCAAACGTAATAAATTGTTGCGACCAGGAATATGTCCAATCTTACACTAAAAGATGCATTCCTGTGTGCAAACTGGGTGGTTTGATGATATATTTAAAAACATATTCAAACTAATTAATTTATCATAATTCGGTTCAAATCCTTCTCAAAAAACATTGTATAAAATTTGATCAAAAGAAGTCCTGTTTGTGTCACATGACTTGCCTCTCTCCATACCTATAGCAACGACGGCAAAGTTAAGGGAGAATTTATTCATTGCATACACAAGACGATGCTGTCTGTAATCGCTGACTATTTATTGTCCCCCGCCTCTCGAAGACATGGGTTCGTCCATCTGTCTGTCTGCCTGTCTGTTGTTGGGACACAATAACTCTCTTTCTAATTGAGCAAGAATGTTCAAACTTGGTATTGGTGTTCACTAGGGACTTGTAGTGTGTGACCCTAGGGGGTCAATTTTATTTTGTTCAATGCTTTTTGGTGGTGCAACATCTGATAAAGACATGTTTAATATGAGTGGATTAAGAGATACTTTGAAACATTTGATGAATATTTAATACCTGGTGATGGTATAATGGCAGACTAGGGCTTTAAGATTGAACAAGAAGTTGCAAGTATTTCATTGAAATTAAATATTCCCCCATTTGCTCACGCAGGTAAACAAATGAGTGAAGGTGATGCTATATTCACCAAAAAGATTGCAAAACATCGGGTGCATGTAGAGCGAGCTATATAAGAAGGGTTAAATCTTTTGAAATTTTAAGTGGTCAAATACCATTATCTTTAATGTCAAGAATTGATCAAATTTGGTTTGTTTGTTGTTTTTTAACCAATTTTATGCCACCCTGTATTAAAGACAAAGATACTGAAGAATAATATGCCAGTATTACTTACATGAGTTGACAATCCACTGCCAACACTAAAGGCGCCAATATGTGTATTTATAAATTTACTAGTATCACTAGGTGGTGAAGAGACCAGGTAACTTAGACGAACAAATTTGAGGAAATTCTTAATTTAAGTCTGAGAATGCTTGAGGCCAGGGTATTTGGTGCCGTCCAAATGACAAAGCGCGAGAAAGCATTAACAGACGAACACCCCTAAGCCTCGATTTGTTGAACTACAGTAAATTATCAAATATTTTCATCATGATTGTTTTGATATACATTTTGCTGTACATTTATTGTCCCCCGCCTTTCGAAGAAAGTTGGGGGACTATTAATATGGGTTCGTCCGTCTGTCCGTCTGTCTGTCTGTCTGTCCGTCACACTTTTTGGGACACAATAACTCTCTGCCTAATTGAGCTAGAATGTTCAAACTTGGTGTATGTGTTTATTAGGTCAATGCCTTGATGGAGTTCAAAGATGAGCATTTTCCGCTTAAGGTAAGCAGAGATAAGCAATTTGATTGGTTGATGCTTTGGGACACGATAACTTTAGTTCTAATTAAGTGAGAGTGATGAAACTTAGTGTATAGTTTCATTACAGTAATACCTTGACTAAGTTCGATAATGAGCATTTTCCGCTCAGGGTAAGCAGAGCAATTTGATTGGTCGAGATTTTGGAACACAATAACTCTCCTTCTAATTGAGTTAAAATGTTCAAACTTGGTGTATATGCTTATTAGGTGAATGCCTTGATGGAGTTCGGAGATGAGCATTTTCCGCTTAGGGTAAGCAGAGCGATACGCAATTTGATTGGTCGAGACTTTGGAACACAATAACTCTTCTTCTAATTGAGTAAAAATGTTCAAACTTGGTGTATATGCTTATAAGGTCAATGCCTTGATGGAGTTCGAAGATGAGCATTTTCCACTGAGGGTAAGCAGAGATAAGCAATTTGATTGGTTGATGCTTTGGGACACGATAACATTAGTTCTAATTAAGTGAGAGTGATGAAACTTGGTGTATAGTTTCATTACAGTAATACCTTGACTAAGTTCGATAATGAGCATTTTCTGCTCAAGGTAAGCAGAGCGATACGCAATTTGATTGGTCGAGAGTAGTCGAGACTTTGGAACACAATAACTCTCCTTCTAATTGAGTTAAAATGTTCAAACTTGGTGTATATGCTTATTAGGTCAATGCCTTGATGGAGTTCGAAGATGAGCATTTTCCGCTTAGGGTAAGCAGAGATAAGCAATTTGATTGGTTGATACTTTGGGACAAGATAACTTAGGTTCATCTTGATTGATGATTTTTATGCCAATACAATGACTGCATTCTCATTTAGTAATCGATTCGTCAGTAACAGTGTATAGAAACGATTGACTTGGACACGAGGGCCCTTTCCCTTGGCCAGAGGGGCCCTTTTGTCTGCCTTTAGGGTCTCCCTAACTAGGGTACATTTTTATACGCCCACATTTTCATGTGGACGTATATTGTCGTCCCCCCTGTTTGGCCGCCATTTGTACGCGAATAGTGTGAAAATATGTTAAATCAAGGTTGTAAACAGTGTAGAGGACACAATTTTGAACCGATTTGGATGAAACTTGAAATGCATGTTTATAACCCAAAGATCTTGGTTCCTTTCGATATTTGCGCCAATCGGATCGTAACTTCCTGAATTATGGCCCCTGATTGTCCGAAAAATTGCCCTTTTTAGCTTGTGGTCCCTCTGGAGGTCAAAATTGTTATCCGATTTAAAAAACCGTTTGATTATATCATTGTTCCATGGTTATGAAGGTCGAGTTCGAATTTCGTGAAAATTGGACCAAAATTGACGGACAAAATGGCCGCCATTTGTACGCGAATAGTGTGCAAATATGTTATATCAAGGTTGTGAACAGTGTAGAGGACACAATTTTGAACCGATTTGGATGAAACTTGAAATGCATGTTTATAACCCAAAGATCTTGATTCCTTTCGATATTTGCGCCAATTGGATCGTAACTTCCTGAATTATTGCCCCTGATTGTCCGAAAAAATGCCCTTTTTAGCTTGTGGTCCCTCTGGAGGTCAAAATTGTTATCCAATTTAAAAAAAACGTTTGATTATATCACCGTTCCATGGTTATGAAGGTTGAGTAAGAATTGTGTGAAAATCGGACCAAAATTGACGGACAAAATGGCCGCCGTTTGTACGCGAATATTGTGAAAATATGTTATATAAAGGTTGTGGACCTTATAGAGGTCACAATTTTGAACCGATTTTGATGAAACTTGACATGTATGTTTATAACCCAAAGATCGTGGTTCCTTTAGATATTTGCGCCCATTGGATCATAACTTCCTGAATTATGTCCCCGGATTGTCAGAAAAATCGCTTTTGTTCGCTTTTGGTCCCTCTGGAGGTCAAAATTATTATCCGATTTAAAAAAACGTTTGACTATATCACCGTTACATGGTAATGAAGAGAGAGTTTGAATTACGTGAAAACCGGACTAGAATTGACGGACAAAATGGCCGCCGTTTGTACACGAATAGTGTGAAATATGTTATATCAAGGTTGTGGACCCTATAGAGGTCACAATTTTGAATCGATTTTGATGAAACTTGACAGGTATGTTTTAAACCCAAAGATCTTGGTTCCTTTCGATATTTGCGCCCATCGGGTCATTACTTCCTGAATTATGTCCCCTGATTGTACGAAAAATCACCCTTTTTAGCTTGTGGTGCCTCTGGAGGTCACAATTATTATGTGATTTAAAAAAAAACGTTTGATTATAAAAACCAAACAAATTCTAATGATTTTCTGATAATTCCTTAATATGCGACAATTCTTGTTGACTGCCCGGACGATTTGGCTGCTGTGTGGGCGTATGTTTCGTTGCCTGGCAACCTATTTTCATTTTTCTCGTCGGTTTTAGCATTTTTCTTTATAAAACACTTTTGGATGACACTTCGTGTACAGTTTGATTGCTCGATACATTGAAAAAAATAAATGTGCTATTAATTAATATGTGTCTTCTATTTATTTTGGGATTTCGGCGGGGGACATCAGCCTCACTGTTGGCTTGTTTTACCTTAATCTTTGCCTCAGATATCTCCAGAAAGTACTTCAGCATTCAATTTACTTCAAAATCCAGTGGGGGGTTGGGATGGCCTAGTGGTCTAGAGTGCCGCGCTTTGACCTAGCTGGCCGGTCACCTCTGGCTTGTGGCTGTGGTTTCGAGCCCTGGTGTGAGCGTATGTGGCATGGAGATAGGGGCGCCTTCTCAACCTCGTGGGTTTCCTCCGGGCACTCGGGTTTCCTCCCACTGCTAAAGACCCCTACGCGCAAGCGAATTATTGAAATAAAAATTAAAAACCATATGTTAGTCCCGAAATGACCTAGTTGTGTTGAGTTGACGTTAAACCCCATTTCTCTCTCTCTCTCTCTCTCAAAATCCAGTGCTTGACACAAGTTTTACTGTAATAAAAAGTAGAAATTTTACTTTTCTTTTTTGTCTTAATTTTAGTTTCATATATCACCAGAATGCACCACAGCCTTCCATTTTTTCAAAAATATTTTTTGGGGCATGCCCCCCTAGCTTGCTTGTGTCTGCAGTGCTCGTGAATCCCGCCTGCAGCACTCAAAAATGTTAGAAAAATATTTCAGGGATTTAATTAAAAGAAATTTCATTTTTAACATTTCTGAATTTTACTTACCTACAATCTTGGAGTGTATTCTGAACATGTTTTCTTTTGCGAACGGGCTTTGGATGTTGGTTACTGGTGCAGGATCAATTTTTTCACCTCTTGGCTTTCCCCAATGTTGTGGTAGTGATGTACATGACAGGTGTGCAGGGACATCACTAAATCCCATCAGTTGCCACCGTTGAAAAGCGATCACAAGCCAGACAACATGGGAGCAAGAGCCACACATCCTACAAATTAAATAATCATGTTAAAACAAGGTCTACATAGTACATAGGCTGCCCAGACCTTGGCAACAAAATTTTTACTGCCTATTCTTGTTCGCTAGACTAATAGGCCTACCATAGTAATAACGTCAACATTACAGCTCTATGTGCAGGATGATTTACTAGTCCTCATTTAAATTATAGGCTATTATAAGCCTTGCAATCTACAGCAGTAAATATAAATATAGCCAACCTTGGTTTTCTCCAAATTTATATCAAATCCAGACAAGACTGGGCCTAGACAACAAAGGTGATGTTGTATCTTTCTTTGCGTACTGCTTTACTGTGTGGCTGTGTTAGGTCCTATAAAACTATTCTCTATATGCTTCACAGACAGATAATTTTAAAAAAAACCAAAATAACTTGCTGACAATCGGCCAAAGTGACAGTTAATAATTGTACAGTTTTCTTACCCAGCCTGACAGGAACAGTAAATATCTGACACTTCTTTTGATTGGTTGATGATTTGGGACACGATAACTTTAGTTCTAATTTTAGTGAGGGTGATGAAACTTGATGTATAGTTTCATTACATCAATACCATGACTAAGTTCTATAATGAAAATTTTCTGCTCAGGGTATTAAGAATAGAAAAGAATCTGGTATTGTTAAAAGTAAAGTTAGTGATAGATCTTATTTTGTCACAACAGATACTGGTGATTTTAGAAGAAATAGATTTCATCTAAATAAACTACCAAATAATAACAGTATCCAAAATACTGGTTGTGCCAATAAAGATCCATCTAGTTCTTATAACTGTAAAATTATTCAACCTGCAAAGAAAGGTCCAGACATTGTTTCAAATAGTAATACATGCAGACAATAATGTAATACAAATCGTCCCAACCGTTTTGATTATTAATATCATCATTATAATATGTTGAATATTGTGTTTTCATTCATATTATCTTTATTGTAAAACAATATTATAAAGCACAAAGTAAGTGTGTCAAAGGCTTAGTTTATTATAGAAAAATATCTGTCAGAGTTTAAAGTAACTTGCGAAAATTGTAATTTAGTTTAGGTTGGGGTTCTTTTAAGAAAAGGAGATGTAGTGTTATCTCCCCTTTAACACATCGTCACTTTAACGTGACATCATTATTGCAATTGCAATCAAAACAGTGCCAACCAGTGACAACAAATACTCTCAGTCAAACCAAAAAGAAAGAACAAAAGATCTGAATTTTTGCCATCTAAACTGTCGATCAGTCAGGAACAAACCACATCAGCTGTACAGTTATATTCTGGATCAAGAACTAGACATTTTTTGTGTGACTGAAACCTGGTTAAAATCAACAGACTCGATCGTACTTAACAATCTTATTCCGAATAATTACAATATAGTACAGGAAAATCGCGAAAACAGAACAGGTGGAGGTGTTGCCATCATATGTAAGCAATCAATAGGAGTTAAGCAAGTCAAATCGTCAAAGTTTAGGACTTTTGAACACATCTGTGTGTCTGTATCGTGCAAAAACACAACCATACTTATTGTATGTCTCTACAGACCTCCTTCTTCTGGGAAAACTGATTTTTTTAATGAGTTCAGTGATCTTCTCCATGAAGTTAACAGCAGCAAAGATATTTTCATATGTAGTGATTTCAACATTCACCTTAACAAATCTGATGACCCGATTACAGAACAGTTCAATGAAGTGTTAAAATCATTTGGACTTAAACAGCATGTTTCTGACCACACTCACAAGAGTGGCCACGTCCTTGATCTAATAATAACCAGAGAAGATTATGAAAAGTTAAGCAGTCTTAGTGTCACAAATCATTTAATATCTGATCACTACAGCATTCTGGGAACACTATCAATAGAGAAACCACCAAACCCCACTAAAACTATCATAAACCGAAACCTGAAGAAAATTGATATTACTAAATTCAAGAAGGACATCATCAATTACGGACTCTTAGAAAAAGTATTAAAGACAGAAGATGTGAATGATAAAACTAAACTCTACAATGATACTCTAACTGCCATTCTTGATAAACATGCTCCTTACGCACCAAGACCGTTACAATTAGACCCAACACACAGTGGTTTACTGAAGATGTCAGGTCAATGAAGAAGCTTGAACGGAAAGCTGAGCAGGTGTGGAGGACTACCAAGTTAGAGATACATCGCCAATTGTATGTTAAAGCGAAATTTCAAACAACCTGGGCATAGAATCTGTGGTACCGCTCAAAACCAATTCTCTTGCTCATAACAGAAGATTTCAGCCCTGGGACTGCCCAAATTGACACCCAAAACACGACCCCCTGAGTTTAAAAAAGGGTTATACTCATACATTCACGGTACCAGTTAAAACTAATTCTAAATGAAAGAATATATCCCGCGGAGTACGGAATTGTCCATAACAGACGATTACATGTGACTGAGAACGGAATCGTCCATAACAGACGCTTTTGACCCTGAAACGGCCTAAACTGACGCCACATTGTTTTTATACGCCCACATTTTCATGTGGACGTATATTGTCGTCGCCCCTGTTCGTCCGTCCGTCCGTCCGTCCACAATTGTTTGTTGTGAACAGTCTACAGGTCACAATTTTTATCCGATTTCAATGAAACTTAAAACATAGGTTTATCACCCTAAGATCTCAGTTCCTTTCGATAATGGCATGTATCGGACTGTAACTTCATGGGTTATGGCCCCTGATTGTACGAAAAATCACGTTTTTTAGCTTGTGAACAATGTAGAGGTCACAATTTTGAACCGATTTGGATGAAACTTGAAATGCATGTTTATAACCCAAAGATCTTGGTTCCTTTTGATATTTGCGCCAATCGGATTGAACTTCCTGAATTATGGCCCCTGATTGTCCGAAAAATCGCCCTTTTTAGCTTGTGGTCCCTCTGAAGGTCAAAATTGTTATCCGATTTAAAAAACCGTTTGATTATATCATCGTTCCATGGTTATGAAGGTTGAGTTTGAATTTCGTGAAAATCGGACCAAAATTGACGGACAAAATGGCCGCCATTTGTACGCGAATAGTGTGAAAATATGTTCTATCAAGGTTGTGAACAGTGTAGAGGACACAATTTTGAACCGATTTGGATGAAACTTGAAATGCATGTTTATAACCCAAAGATGATGGTTCCTTTCGATATTTGCGCCAATCGGATCGTAACTTCCTGAATTATGGCCCCTGATTGTCCGAAAAATTGCCCTTTTAGCTTGTGGTCCCTCTGGAGGTCAAAATTGTTATATGATTTAAAAAAACGTTTGATTATATCACTGTTCCATGGTTATGATGGTTGAGTTCGAATTTCGTGAAAATCGGACCAAATAGTACGCAAATAGTGCGAAAATATGTTATATCAAGGTTGTGGACCTTATAGAGGTCACAATTTTGAACCAATTTTGATGAAACTTGACATGTATGTTTATAACCCAAAGATCTTGGTTCCTTTCGATATTTGCGACCATCGGATCGTAACTTCCTGAATGATGGCCCCTGATTGTCCAAAAAATCGCCCTTTTTAGCTTGTGGTCCCTCTGGAGGTCAAAATTGTTATCCGATTTAAAAAAACGTTTGATTATATCACTGTTCCATGGTTATGAAGGTTGTGTATGAATTTTGTGAAAATCGGACCAAACTTGACGGACAAAATGGCCGTCGTTTGTACGCAAATAGTGTGAAAATATGTTATATCAAAGTTGTGGACCTTATAGAGGTCACAATTTTGAACCGATTTTGATGAAACTTGACATGTATGTTTATAACCCAAAGATCTTGGTTCCTTTCGATATTTGCGCCCATTGGATCATAACTTCCTGAATTATGTCCCCGGATTGTCCAAAAAATCGCTTTTGTTCGCTTTTGGTCCCTCTGGAGGTCAAAATTATTATCCGATTCAAAAAAACGTTTGACTATATCACCGTTATATGGTAATGAAGAGAGAGTTTGAATTTCGTGAAAATCGGACTAGAATTGACGGACAAAATGGCCGCCGTTTGTACACGAATAGTGTGAAAATATGTTATATCAAGGTTGTGGACCCTATAGAGGTCACAATTTTGAATCGATTTTGATGAAACTTGACAGGTATGTTTATAACCCAAAGATCTTGGTTCCTTTCGATATTTGCGCCCATCGGGTCATTACTTCCTGAATTATGTCCCCTGATTGTACGAAAAATCACCATTTTTAGCTTGTGGTGCCTCTAGCCTCTGGAGGTCACAGTTATTATCTGATTTAACAAAAAACGTTTGATTATATAAACCAAACAAATTCTAATGATTTTCTGATAATTCCTTAATATGCGACAACTCTTGTTGACTGCCCGGACGATTTGGCTGCTGTGTGGGCGTATGTTTCGTTGCCTGGCAACCTATTTTTAAATTATCTGTTACATATGGTCCAGGTTAATTGGTTTCCCTTTAATAGTTTTAAATACATTTATCTTGATAAATCAATAGGTTGCCGGCCCACTGCCTTTAAATGCCTGAAAGAGTTTCCGCTGTAATGGTTCAGTTATAAATGGCCCCCTAATCGAAGGTCTTGCGTTTTTATTGTATTTCATTGTTGTGTTTGTGTTGTATGTTCTTTGTATATTTGTGTACTATTTATATATTTGCGTTGTCTGTGTTATCAACCTAGGTAGGAGTGGACGTAAAACCCCAGGAACGAGCGAACATATCTGTATCATTTGCTTGATAACGTCGAGAGTATCCTTGTGGAAACATCGTTTAGTACCTTGTACATGTATATAGACGATTTTGGTCTAAAGTGACACTCTAAACTTTACATCCCTAGGCTTGAAAAAAGTTATTCTAACAAATCTTGACCCCCCACCCCCCGCTCGCCCCCTTTCCAGATGGAAGTAGATGTAAAACCCAAGGAACGAACGAACATATCTGCATCGTTTGCTTGATAACGACGAGGGTATCCTCGTCGAAACGTCGCTTAGTACCTTGTTTGAAGATGATTCTGGCTCTGAGATGGTCCTAACTGACATCCTAAATTTTGCCCTCTAGGTTTGAAAAAAATTATACTGTTATGGACAATTTCGAACTCGGTGAGATGTACTCTTCCGTTTAAAATTGGTTTGACTGGTACTTCGAATATATGAGTATAACCTATTTTTGACCCTTCGGCTCTGCGGTCCATATTTAGGGTGTCAATTTGGGCCGTCCAAGGGCCACAAATGTCTGTTATGGACAACTTCGTACCTAGTGAGATGTACTCTTTCATTTAGAGTCGGTTTTGACCGGTACCGAGAATTTATGGCCCCATCGTCTTTGGGTGTCAATTTGGACCATTCCATGGGCCCAATCGTCTGTTATTGACAATTCCGTAATCCGCGGCATATACTCTTTCATTTAACTACTAATAACTCAAATGGATGAATATAACCCTTTTTTTAAGCTGCCCAGGGAGGATGGGGGGTCATCCCAGGTTAGTATGTAGATGCCAATATGGTCAGATATTGGTACCTCGTTCGTCTAGGTTCGACTCTCTGAGCTCCTGGTCTAATTGGAAAAGGCATTTTCTTTTTATATTTTTGTGATACTCTCTATTGGCAGAAAATGAAAAATACAAAAAACGATTTTGTGTTATTTAAAGTGAGAAATGATGCCCGTCAATGAATCTGGTAGAGTTAATATGCAAATGCTTTGGTATTAGTTAAACAGTGGCTGCCAGGCAGGATACACCCACATTTTCGAGAGATGGATAGAGAACAAGCTAAAAAGAAAATGATTTTTCCTACGATCAAGGGCCATAATTCATGAAGTTACAAGATAATAATTTTGACCTTCAGGAGGGCCACAATCTAAAAAGGGTGATTTTTCGGACAAACAGGGGCCATAATTCAGGAAGTTACGATCCAATGGGCGCAAATATCGAAAGGAACTAAGATCTTTGGGTTATAAACATACATGTCAAGTTTCATCAAAATCAGTTCATTACAGTGTAACGGTGATATAATCAAACGTTTTTTAAAATCAGATAATAATTGAGACCCCCCACAAGCTAAAAAAGTCATATTTGCGTACAATTGGGGGCTATAATTCAGGAAGCTATGATCAGATCTGCACAATTTGGATTTTAAACATGTATTTCAAGTTTCATCAAAATTGGATTAAAAATGTAAACTCCACAGGGTCATAACCTTGATATACCATATCTTTACACTATTGGCATTCAAGCGGCGGCCATTTTGTCTGGCAATTTTTTGAATCCTAGCGTATTCATAACCAGGCTAATTCATTACCGGTAAAATCGGCGTATTCATGACCAGTATATTATAGGGTTGCAGGGGTTGAAAGGAATAAAATCATGGAGAGCTCTAAAAGCTGCACCTAAAATTACAAATTCAGAAAATAGCTCTCCTAAAAACCTGCACGGCAGCTATTCTAGGAGAGTGTTTTTCAAAAGCAGATTTTGTTTATATTAATTACCCAAATTCAGTTGTACTGATTTAGAAGGTTTTAATATGTAATGTTATGTTATAAATCTGGGCCCTGTTTCACGAAATTTTAACTTAAAATAAAATCAAATTTTAGTAGATACTTCAATTTTGATTGGCTAAGCACTAAAATCAATCTAATATTATCCAATCAAATTACTAAAATTGGGATCTTATCTTAGTTAAAATTTCGTGAAATATGCCCCAGATGTATTAGGGAAGCTAAACAAACTTATATCCTTAACAAATTACAAGACGCATCCACTAATCCTAAACAGATTTACCAGATTATCAACAGTTTAACTAAACCTAAATCCAGCAACATCTTACCAGATACAAATAACCCCACAGGTCTTGCTGACAATTTCTCCGAATTTTTCCAGAACAAAGTTGAAAAGTTAATGCAAAATTTTGACTCTAACTAGTCTAACAACATTACGGATTTAACTCCATTTGCTGGTAAGCCATTAAATCAATTCTCAACTGTCACTACTGAACAGATTGCAAAACTTATCTCGTCGTCAGCCCCAAAGTCATGCAGTTTAGATCCAATACCGACGAACATTACTAAGTCATGTATATCTGAACTTGCCCCGGTCATATCAGACATTGTGAACAGCTGTATTGAAATACGTATAGTTCCAGATCAAATGAAACTAGCATTAGTAAATCCACTTCTAAAGAAACCATCATTAGATCCAGATGTACTTAAAAACTATAGACCAGTGTCCAATCTCTCATTCATATCCAAAATTATGGAAAAAGTTGTTGCCGAACAAATGATCTGTCATCTACGTTGCAACAATTTGATAGAGCCTTACCAATCTGCCTACAAGTCCAAACACAGTACTGAGACAGCTTTAATGAGAGTACAAAATGATATCCTTAAGGAAATGGACGCCAATAAAACTGGATTTCTTGTTTTACTGGATCTTAGTACAGCATTTGACACTCTTGAGCATCAAAGTGTGCTAAGGCGACTTTCAGCAGAATTCGGCATCACAGAAAGAGCTCTATCGTGGTTTACATCTTACCTATGTGGACGCTTCCAAACTGTGGTAGTTGACGGGCATAGCTCTAAACCAGGTGCCGTGAAGTATGGGGTACCACAAGGCTCGGTCTTAGGTCCTCTGCTATTCATAACGTACACATCATCTCTTGGTACTATCATACGCCACAATAACCAAAAGTATCAGCTGTATGCTGATGACATCCAGGTCTACATAGGCTTCGAGCATTCCAACGAACAAGACGAGATTGGTAAACTGGAGAAGTGTCTGTCGGAAATTCGTTACTGGATGAAGGCAAATAAGCTGAAGCTAAATGATGACAAGACTGAATTACTTAAATTGGAAGCAAATACCATGTCAGCAAAACAAAAAGCAATTCTTTGAAAATTGGTGACACTGTACTTGAAGCGAACACTAAGTCTGTGCGAAATTTAGGCGATATGTCTGATAACATTACGTCTGTGTGCAAGTCTGTCAACTTTCATCTTCAGAACATCGGTAAAATACGCAATTTTATTGACCAGCCAACAGCAAAGATGCTAGTTAACTCCCTTGTAACATCCAGAATTGACTACTGCAACTCACTCCTATACAATTCTCCCAAATATCAAATTGGCCGGTTGCAGAAACTACAAAATAAAGCTGCCAGGATTGTTAATAGGTCGAAGACATCTGAGAATATCAGTCCAATTTTGAAAGAACTTCACTGGCTCCCAATCAAGTACAGAATCGAATTCAAGATTTTATCCATGACCTATGCAACTCTAAACTGTGAATTTGTCCCATATATTCCATCCAGAACCCTGCGCTCATCTTCTAGTAATCTGCTTGTTAAACCAAAAAATAAGACAATTGCCGGAACAAGAACATTCAGCTATGCTGCTCCTGAATTATGGAATGGTTTAAATGAATCCCTGAAAAATGCATCATCAATAACCACATTTCGGAAAAACCTTAAAACCGTCCTTTTCCAGAGAGCTTTCAAGTGTTGATTTTTTGAGTGTCTTACATGTGCTGTAATCGCTTGTCTCTGTTTGTAAAATGTACTATGTTTATTTTATTATTTCGATTTTTCGTTTTTACGAATTGTGTTTGTAAAGCGCCACTGAGCAATACTTGTGTTGGATACTCGGCGCTATATAAATGATAAAATTATTATTATTATTATTATGGCTACCTAATAAACTGTTACGTCTAATTTCCTGTGTCTTTATTACGGCAGTCCTGCACAATACCCAACACAACAACGGTCGCATATAATTTAGAAGAAATGGCACTTCAAGAAGAAAAACGATTAATGGATAATGATATTATAATGATGTTCCAACCACAGAACCGACAACGTGGTGTACTAATCCAGTAATCACAACAAAACCTCACAATACGGATAAAATCCGTTATTGTGTAAATATGAGACCAGTCAACCAGGAAATAAAACGACCTATAAAAACTTGTCGGAAGACGAGATTTAGTATATTTACGAGAATAAGTATATTTTTCCCCCGCCTTTCGAAGAAAGTTGGGGACTATTAAAATAGGTTCGTCCGTCTGTCTGTCTGTCCTTCTGCCTGTCTGTCTGTCACACTTTTTGGGACACAATAACTCTCTTCCTACTTGAACTAGAATGTTCAAACTTGGTGTATGTGTTTATGGAGTTTGAAGATGAGCATTTTCCGCTTAGGGTAAGCAGAGATAAGCAATTTGATTGGTTGATGCTTTGGGACATGATAACTTTAGTTCTAATTAAGTGAGATTGATGAAACTTGGTGTATAGTTTCATTACAGTAATACCTTGACTAATTTCGATAATGAGCATTTTCTGCTCAGGGTAAGCAGAGCGATACGCAATTTGATTGGTCGAGACTTTGGAACACAATAACTCTCCTTCTAATTGAGATAAAATGTTCAAACTTGGTGTATATGCTTATTAGGCCAATGCCTTGATGGAGTTCGAAGATGAGCATATTCCTCTTAGGGTAAGCAGAGATAAGCAATTTGATTGGTTGATGCTTTGGGACACGATAACTTTAGTTCTAATTAAGTGAGAGTGATGAAACTTGGTGTATAGTTTCATTACAGTAATACCTTGACTAAGTTTGATAATGAGCATTTTCTGCTCAGGGTAGAGCGATACGCAATTTGATTGGTCGAGACTTTGGAACACAATAACTCTCCATCTAATTGAGTTAAATGTTCAAAATTGGTGTATATGCTTATTAGGTCAATGCCTTGATGGAGTTCGAAGATGATCATTTTCTGCTTAGGGTAAGCAGAGATAAGCAATTTGATTGGTTGATGCTTTGGGACACGATAACTTTAGTTCTAATTAAGTGAGAGTGATGAAACTTGGTGTATAGTGTCATTACAGTAATACCTTGACTAAGTTCGATAATGAGCATTTTCTGCTCAGGGTAAGCAGAGCGATACGCAATTTGATTGGTCGAGATTTTGGAACACAATAACTCTCCTTCTAATTGAGTTAAAATGTTCAAACTTGGTATATATGCTTATTAGGTCAATACCTTGATGGAGTTCGAAGATGAGCATTTTCCGTCTAG
Source organism: Patella depressa (assembly GCA_948474765.1). Taxonomy (NCBI): domain Eukaryota; kingdom Metazoa; phylum Mollusca; class Gastropoda; family Patellidae; genus Patella; species Patella depressa. The sequence continues at coordinate 2,613,873 of CAOLEZ010000001.1, read as the reverse complement.
GGTAAGCAGAAATAAGCAATTTGATGGTTGATGCTTTGGGACACGATGACTTTAGTTCTAATTATTAAGTGAGAGTGATGAAACTTGGTGTATAGTTTCATTACAGTAATACCTTGAGTAGTTCGATAATGAGCATTTTCTGCTCAGTGTAAGCAGAGCGATACGCAATTTGATTGGTCGAGACTTTGGAACACAATAACTCTCCTTCTAATTGAGTTAAATTTTTCAAACTTGGTGTATATGCTTATTAGGTCAATGCCTTGATGGAGTTCGAAGATGAGCATTTTCTGCTTAGGGTAAGCTGAGATAAGCAATTTGATTGGTTGATGCTTTGGGACACGATAACTTTAGTTCTAATTAAGTGAGAGTGATGAAACTTTGTGTATAGTTTCATTACAGTAATACCTTGACTAAGATCGATAATGAGCATTTTCTGCTCAGGGTAAGCAGAGCGATAAGCAATTTGATTTGCCGAGACTTTGGAACACAATAAGTCTCCTTCGAATTGAGTTAAAATGTTCAAAATTGGTGTGTATGCTTATTAGGTCAATGCCTTGATGGAGTTCGAAGATGAGCATTTTCTTCTTAGGGTAGGCAGAGATAAGCAATTTGATTGGTTGATACTTTGGGACAAGATAACTTAGGTTCATCTTGATTGATGATTTTTATGCCAATACAATGACTGCATTCTCATTCAGTAATGGATTCGACAGTAACAGTGTATAGTAACGATAGACTCGGACACGAGGGCCCTTTCCCTTGGCCAGAGGGGCCGTTTTGTCAAGCGTGGGGGCCGTTTTGTCTGCTGTTAGGGTCCCCCTAACTAGGGTACATTTTCATTTTTCTCGTCGGTTTTAGCATTTTTCTTTATAAAACACTTTTGGATGACACTTTGTGTACAGTTTGATTGCTCGATATGTTTGAAAAAAATAAATGTGCGATTAATTAATATGTGTCATCTATTTATTTTGGGATTTCGGCGGGGGACATCAGCCTCACTGTTGGCTTGTTACATACAGTAAAGCTGTATGTTTAGTTCTGGAATTAGGATAGTTGGATTGATGCAATGTAAATTTAATGAAGAGCTAAAATAATTTTAGTTTAAATACCATTTGCGTGGGAATTACCACTGTCCGGTTGGTTGTTGTGTCGTAATATTTATCAACAAGAGGATTTCTGTTTGATGGATATTGCTATTGGAGGTAAGATGCACAATTTACGCATTGTGGCCCGTTTTTGCTGGATTTACTCTATTTTGGTGCTGACTGCTTGGTATTTATAAATAACGACATTGCATTCGCCTTTCCGTATACAATAGATTAATCCATATTTTCATTTCATAAAATGCAACTTTATATATATGGTACGTAATAGGCCTACAATAGACATAAGAGAAACGTAGATCATAGCGAGCACACACGCCTATCTAAAGACCTCTTTATTTTACAAAGACCTGCGTAAAACACACGGCCGAATGATTAATTGCACGGTAAAACAGTTTTACTTCTCAAATTTTGATTTAACACGTACGTGTCAGATAAAGCATGTTGGTCCTTGATTATACTCCTTTTGGTGCAGTTGTCGCAACTAGCGAGAAAACACGCTAATTAAACAATACACAACATTGACATTCATTTTTTACCGGTCGGTTAATTAACACACCTCTACAGAAAACGCACCTAGCGTTAATTAACCCACCTCTCAGACAGTTTTTCACCCTCGTTAATTAACACACGTTTTTACAGTTTTAAACCGGTAATACCGAGTAATAGTCCGAAAATTAATTATCTTCCGACACACGTAGAAATAAAGAAAACTACAGGGTCTGTGCACAAAGTTACTCCTTAGCAGTTCTCAGTGAAAGCAAGTTAAAGATATCCTTAGATTTTAACACTAAATCACATAACAACCATGTCATATATTTGTTAATGTTTGTTTAATATTTCGCTCAGTGTTATAATTTAGAACCAAAGAGAATAGTCCGTACATTAGTAATATAGGTCTTGTATATATTAAAGCTGAACTCCGATTACAAAACTACGGAAATGATTAAATAAAAAAAATATCACCGTACATAATCGCCATACTTGTTTTCAATTCGTAGAAGAAGTATGGCGGCTGTACGGTGTACGAAAGCAGTGGCAGGCCACGCCCACATCCAGTGTGTCTCTTATCAGCCTCACGGTCCACATCCGGCTAGTAACATTTCAACTACCAATTACCTCCTGACTGTGGAACGTGTTTACACTATCAGTTTGATGAAAATATCATTGCTACACAATTATTATGTCTGATCAGGTACATATTAGTTTACTAATTAGACGAAATAAGTCAGCCACGAAATACTTTTGATCTAAAGATGCCGTAATAACCGAAATGTTAAATATTATTGCTATTCAGAATCGTCAACAATAGATTTTTTACGACTGTAGTAGTTTATAGTGTGTTGAACATTTCCGCTAGCTATGGCTATTTATAGCCTCAACGAGAGTGTGAGACTGACAGAAATCAGTAGTTAGTGATCCAACTGAAGCGTGCACAATCAACGTATCAAGAACAACTTTTCAGTAGGCACGTGGGGCACCCTAGCATAATCATTAACTGCTGTGCCTGGCGGGAAGCTTCAGTTGTGAATTAAGCGGACATTGCCCTCGGATTTGGGGACAACCCCGATCGGAAATGAAATGACATGAAATGGGTTTAACGTCCTACTCTTCTGCACCTAATCTGGGCTGAAGGAAGATGTGATCCTCAATCGGACCTTAATGTTCACACACACGTCGAATCCATCAGATTGACCAGTATGGCAATGTTCGCCAAACACCATTGAGCGATTGTCACGGTTTCTAGCTTACGTTTCCTTGGGTGTGCTCTCTTGATAATGATATCATTGCCTTCGGCTGTCATTTGGCTGAAGGTGAAATTGTTGTCCTCGACATTCGAGACTGGCCCTTTGGGGATAAAATTGACAATGTTCAGGAATATCTTACCTTACGAGAAGGGGGAGGGCTTGATTGCCGCTGTCCCCTATAACCCGTACATATTGTTAGGCAGTTTTTCAATTAACTTATGCATATTAACATCCTCTGCCAAATTTGCGCGTGCTACATTCGGGCCCGCTAAATTTTAACGGCATTCGGTGTGTGCTTCTGTTTGTTGTATCTCAACCAGTGCCGCTTTCCGTGCCACCAACAAGCAGAATTTTCCTTTGCCTTTATTGATATTTAGTACGTCGGCGAGATCTTCCACTTCCAATAGAGCTAGGACCTCAATACAATCAAATCCCATTTTGACCAAAGTCGCCACTGTGTGGTGTGAGAGTCGACATTCCGTAGCCAGATGAGTGAATGCCAAGTCTCCATTTTCATTACTAGTATTCTCTCCCTGTCTTGCACCTTCGTCCTTATCAGGTGCAGTTACTGGGCCGACGGTGTTTTGATCGTTGGTCCTTCGACATAATAACTACATGTAACTTAGAGAAAGAAGTTAAACAAAGAAAGTATGCTGGCTGGCTATGTGAGAGTTGGTACTCAATTGAGCTTGCAGTGTTGTGTCAATGCGCGAAAACTGTTCTTCCCATGGAGTTGCAGGAATCAAATTACCATCTAGAGGGGTAAGACAATTGAGGAGAGCCACCTAGGAGGCGTGGCTAAGAGCAGTCAGCTTGATAATTAAACCTAATTTCTCTGTTTCAGTCCCCTAATTTCAAATTTCAACATCACAGCAAGTTTTCAACCAGGGCCCTGTTTCACAAAAACTTAAATCTCATTAAAATTGTCTTAAACTAAAATTTCATCCTAACTTAAGCATTTTAGTTAAAATCCACTAAAATAATATGTTAAGTTAAAATCTAATCTTAACTTGAAATAGTGGCGTTTCACAAACATATTTTAAGGACAATTTTAACTAAAATCAATTTTAACTTAGGATAGCCGTCTCCCTGTCCTAACTTAAAATCAAGATATTTACAAACATTGATTAGAGATACATTGTTACATATATTGCGACATATAGATATAATTGGAATAATGATAATATTGTGAACGGCCCGAGTCACATAATTTTAATATTCTGCAACCATCATTCGCAAAAACAATTCTCATTGAAAGGGTGGGTCTATGAGAATGACATGTCAAATCTAGGCATCGGAACATTGGCTATTTGGTGTATTAATGTCAAAGTTGATAAATACTTTTAAAATGCGACGAAAAATTACATCCTAGATTAGCCATTTGAGTCACAAATATCATAATATGTTTGTGACAATTCTCCATGAAACTATAAATCCATGCGATTTAGTTTATCAAATCGATACACATTATTTCCATTGAAGCCTGCGAGTAAATCAAATTCCCAAGTAACGACTCAAATGCCAAGTTCAAGGCCAACCCACCGATACTTTTTGAATCACATATTATGCAGTACACTCATTTATTTCACCTCTCTACGAATGTCTGACCTTGTGCAAACATTGCTTCAACGTATGAAACTCTCCCCATTGATATTTCACCCGTTAATTCAACCTGCTAACAGTTTTCAGTTTTGAAGCATATTTGCTTTCAATGTAAGTACCCGCAGCGTAAATGTGCACTGCGCGGGCTCAAGCGATTTTAACTAAAATCTGTTAAAATTGAATTATAAGTTTCAATCAATCTTAGTGAAATGCATAAAATTTAGAATTTAATTTTGATTTTAGTTAAAAATCTATTTTAGTGATTTTAGCTAAAGTTTTTGTGAAACAGGGCCCTGGAGAGGTAAAATTTTGGATTTATTAGCTTAAGTCTATGTACTACAACGTAAATTTTTTATACGCCCAAATTTTCATGTGGACGTATTATGCCGTCGCCCCTGACCGTGCGACGTCCGTCCACAATTTGTTTGTGGACTCTCTACAGGTCACAATTCTTATCCGATTTTGACGAAACTTGAAATATAGGTTTATCCCCATAAGACCTCGGCTGCTGTCGATATTGTCATGTATCCGATCGAAACTTAATGGATTATGGCTCCTGATTGTACGAAATATCATGTTTTTAGCTTGTGGACCCTATAGAGGTCACAATTTTGAACCGTTTTTGATGAAACTTGACATGTATGTTTATAACCCAAAGATCTCGGTTCCTTTAAATATTTGCGCCCATCGAATCGTAACATCCTGAATTATGTCCCCTAATTGTCCGAAAAATCGCTTATTTTAGCTTGTGGTCCCTCTGGAGGTCAAAATTATTATCCAATTTAAAAAAACAACGTTTGATTATATCACCGTTACATAATAATGAAGGTTGAGGTTGAATTTCGTGAAAATCGGACCAAAATTGACGGACAAAATTGCCGCCGTTTATATGTGAATAGTGTGAAAATATGTTATATCAAGGTTGTGGACCCTATGGTATAGAGGTCACAATTTTGAACCGATTTTAATGAAACTTGCCAAGTATGTTTATAACCCAAAGATCTTGGTTCATTTCGATATTTGTGTCCCTCTGATCGTAACTTCCTGAATTATGTCCCCTGATTGTCCGAAAAATTGCTGTTTATTTTAGCTTGTGGTCCCTCTGGAGGTCAAAATTATTATCTGATTAAAAACAAAACGTTGGATTATATCACCGTTACATGGTAATGAAAATTGAGTTCGAATTTCGTGAAAATCGGACAAAAATTGACGGACAAAATGGCCGCCGTTTGTAGGCCAATAGTGTGAAAATATACTATTCAAAAAAAGTAGGGGATATTTGATTTTTAAGTGTTATTAAAGCCACCTAATGAAACTGACGAAGAAACAAATGACAAAATGAAATGAAGTTCACATTCATCGATTTATTCCAAATGATCGTTAGACTAAGTAAGGCACAGACTGACCATTATAAGGGTAAAATGATACCCGGGGTCAAACAGCAAAGTTACCACAGCATCACAACGGGTAAATCCTCCTCTGTTTGCCAAACAAGCATTGATCCGACGTGACATGCTCCTAATGAGGCGTCTAAGGTCATTTTGGTCCAGATTGTCCCATTCCTGTTGCAACGTAGCAGCAAGTTCTTGGACATTGGCAGGACGTTGTTGACGTTGACGTAACCTCTGTCCAAGCATGTCCCAGACATGCTCGATGGGGGAGAGGTCGGGACTCAGTGCTGGCCCAGGTAATGTGGTGATGTTCTGTTGTTGGAGGAAACCTGTAACGATCCTGGCCCTGTGACATCTTGCGTTGTCATCCGGGAAGATGAAACGGCGGCCATGACGTCGTGCGAACGGCACAACATGGGCTGCCAAGATGTTGTCCCGGTAGTACTGGCCTGTAACACGCCCTGCGACAACATGTAAAGTCGTTCTTCCAGCAACAGTGATGCCTCCCCACACCATAACAGAACCACCCCCAAATCGATCATGTCTGATGACGTTAACGTCTTGGAAGCGCTTGTTTCGACGACACCACACCCTTCTACGTCTGTCCAAAAAATCAACAGTGAACCTTGACTCATCTGAAAACATCACATTGCTCCAGCATCGATTATCCCAGTGTTGACGATCCCTACACCAACGAAGTCTTGCCTGAATGTGATGATCTCTCAAACAAGGGATCACGCGAGGACGTCGGGCGCGAAGGTGACCCCTATGCAGTCGATTCCGAATCGTCTGGCCACTCACTCTCACACCAGTGTCTGTTTGAAGACGAGCACTGATCTGATTTGCTGTGATGACACGATTTCTCAAGGCCAAGGTACGGATAAATCGATCCTGGGCTTGAGTTGTCGCCCTTGGTCGACCTGAGCATGGTCTGTCCTGTACAGATTGTGTATCACGGTATCTGGACCACAGCCTGCTTGTGACAGACTGAGAAACATTCAACGTCCGCGCCACAACCGCCTGTGTTGTGCCGATCTGTAGCATGCCAAGGGCACGTAACCTTTCATTTTTGGTAAGCCGACGCATATCAAAATTTGTTTTCTGGTCACTAAAACAATTAAACTGATGTTTCCACCCTGGAATTCAATGCCACAATGACTGTTACATTCAAAGTCAGAGTCGTGCAAATCTTGGGTTGGACCCCCATGATGATCCCAAGCATCACCTGCATTCCATGCGGTAGCTATTGGTGCGTTTGGGCGTCACATGTAACTGGAAATGTTTCTTCTGTTAGGTTCTATAGTGACTTTTTTCGTAGTCATTTGCATATTTTAGTATTATGCCCCCAAAATCAAATATCCCCTACTTTTTTTGAATAGTATATATGGATATAAATGGTTGATGCGTCACGCAAAGGTCTGTAGGTGTGAATATTGGTGACAATTCGATGTTGATATTTTGTAATAAATTTGTTTATTCAATGTTGAACTTTGGTACTCCTTAATAGCAATGCCAATTTATACATTGATGGTTTTAACCAATAGTATTTTTCTATGTACAGTTATTTATATTTCTTGTCTTTTTGTGTGTTTCATTTGTTAAGATTATCGTGGTACTACTGAACTATAAATGCATGTGTCTTAAAATCGGTCGCACTCAATATCGTTATTTACCGATATCCGGTCCAACCTCAATTTGATTATACGATGTATTGTAATCTCTATTGATATCAGATGCTCTAATCTGTTTCCACATATATAACAAACGATAATTCACATATCAAATAACACCAATGCAAACAGGGATATTGCATTGTTGAACTCGGTGTAATCAGCTTGTCGTTGTGTAAAAATACTGTGCTATGTATGACCATATATCTTTGACACGTGTCCATATAGCCGCTTGTGATGCAATAAACATTGTGTCAAAAAGTCGTCTTTGCGTGCAAAATAGAGACCATTAACTTAATATGGAAATAGGGGCTTAATTTAATAAGAACAACTAAATGTTAGTAGTGGGGGCCTGGGTACAGGGACGTTGACGCGCATGCGCATACGCACCTAGCAACGGATCTGCGCATGCACAGGTCACTTCCGGTCCTCCTTAGCAACGGTCACTTCCTTAGCAACGGTCTTTTCCGGTGATGACGTCATAAGTGGCGACGTGACGTCATGGGTTTTTTCAGGATTCCCTAGTGACGTCATCTCCGAAACTGACGTCATCTTTGCTAGTGACGTTGGGATTTCCTTGTTTCTCGGGATTTCTTGAGGTTTTCTTGTGGGAACCCCCCTCCCAGGTGCTCATTTACTCTCGGGGATTCCCTCCCTTTGCTCTAGGGATTCCCTCCCTTTGTACGTTGTTTTTTTCTTTTTTGGGCAACATTTTCTAGGGATTCCCTCCCTTTGCTCATTTACTCTCGGGGGTTGCCCTTTCTCGAGGGGTTCCCTCGCCCTTTCTCGAGGGGTTCCCCAGGACACAGAGTTAATAACAATAAATTTTTAATAACATTTTTAATCACATATGTAATAACAATTTTTAATAGGATTTGTAATAACAATTTTTAATCCTATTTTTAATAACAACAGAACAATTTTATAACGTATTTACATGTTTGAAAAGAACAACACGTTTGTCCACCCAAACGATTTAAGGATGGAAAATGATTTTGAGCCCATTGATTCACCAGCACATCATTTTCCCGAGTATCGGTGCCAAACAATTGCAGGCACCGTTTTGAGTGGCAGATAAAAAATAAACAATAATGTCCACACACAAAACTTGTTAAACTCTGTAACCATTGGGGTTGATGGGTAGTGGGTCCGTGACGTTGACTGAAATCGGCAAAGGCTTGTCCATAGGTTTCGGGTGGGCATCCGTAAGAATCGAAGAAATACAAGTGTCCAGGTCCTTCACACATAAACACGGTCCAGTGGGTGCCGGGGTCCTGTTCGTCGTCGGTATTGACGATGTAGGCTAGAGGATAGGTATGGGGTTGCAACCGGTACAGGTGATTCCGGGACCAAACACCGCCAAAGACGTCAGAATGATACCGCAGGGCCTCTTCCAATTGTAACGTGGATAAAGGACTACCAATCCAGGATGACTTGTCGGTTACGATCGATTTCCAAGACATTGTCGTATTCGGCAAACAGCATAAGATTGAGAGCGTTGGCGGGGGCGGCCGAGAAGCGTAGCTCTAGAGACAGGTTACCGGTGGTTCTGGGGTGTGAATAGGCCCCGTTAGCTCCTCGGTCGTTGATCAAATCAAAACAAAAGAGCGTGTAACCCTTGATATAATCGTGGAAACTGAGATCCAAATCTTCTCGGGTGTTGAGAACACCCACACGATTCATTAAATCCATGTACGGTGTGATAGCCAATTTATCGGCAAAGTTGAGATCGGCATAATCATCCACGACTTCTCCATTCATGGTCAGGCGAATGTGCTTGAGGTTATGATGATGAAATCGGAACGGGTTCCTGGTATTATATCCATCGTAAGCTCGGTTACTGACCAACCCCACAAATAGACGCGCGGGTAAGGTTTCGTTAATGAACAGATTGTCCAGAACGTGACTGGTGCGGTTACTGGGTACGACCACATCTTTGACGACCATACGTTTCAAGGGGTACTTGGCATTGGTGGTTTGGAGTTGGTTGGTAATTCGCGTGTACGTGGTGGGAGAAAGGATGACGAACGGAATTTCCAAATAAGCTTTGATGAAATCAATCTTGTAGGGTCCTTTGTTGTCGGCATACATCAGGAAAAATTTGGAGGCTTGTTTTTCCAAACTCAGGCGTAGATCGACCCCGTCCAATAAGTATCTCTCCTGTAAAAACATATCTAAATGCAACCGCGCTTGTAATTCTACCACCTGACTTTCAGAGATGCGTTTGTAGCGTTCCACCAATTCAGCATTCGCAGGCTCGGGGGAATCTGCATTGACTTTGACGGGTGAGGCTTGATCAAATTCGCCGGCTGTATCCTTGTGCCACAGGACTTGTCGGTCTAAATGGTTCGTCTTGGCTTGTTTTCCATAACTCAGTAAATTCTCTAGGTAAGCTCGATAGGCGTAATTAGGTAGAGGAGACGTGACCAGCGTATCAGAATCTTTTCCCAGCCGCAATTTCACATCTTTAAACAAAGAGTGCATCCAATTATTCACGGGACCCACGGCTTCGTCTGCTGGTAGATTGGTACCATCCTCTTTCACCACTTTTAGTCGCAGGTACAGGGTCGTATTGGCCATATCGATGAAATCCATACTGGCATTGTTCACCAGAAATTCAATCGGTCCATCGTGATTCAGATCGGGTGTGATGGAATATTTACGTATTTTGGTCACTCTGGTAATGGCCGTGTGCGTGTCGGGAACTTGGAACAATTCTTGCAGTTCATCTCGAGCACAGGGACAGGAATCGTTACGCATTGCTAAAGCCATGATCGAAGATGTCTGGCCGAGGACGTTTGGCTCGTGAAATGACGCCAGGGGATTTTCTTTTCCTTTTTATAGAAGTTTTGGGTTTGGGTGGTCTGGTGTGTGTTGGTCGGCGTTGGGTTTTGGGTGGTCTGGAGGACATGACGTCGGCTAGTGTTTGTCGGAGACGCGGTTTTATGGTGCGCTGGAACACATTCTTCAAACTTTGGCCCACACTTTGTTTTCCCGACACTACACCGAGGGCCGCTTTTCCCAACTCTCCAAACGTCTCTTTGTTCAAGAAATTGGCTTTTAAGGCGTTCTTTCCGGCTTGCAGAAAGGGTTTCGCCATCGTTCAGTAGCCCCTGTAAACGTCCCGCGCCCTTTTGCCGCAAGACACCCCCCCGGTAGACATTGATGGGCGTGCGGGTCTTCATGTTGGCGCCCTTTTGGCGTAACACACCACGATAAAACTGCATATTACGCTTTTCGTCGGAAATGTAGTTTGACGACGACTTTTCCTTTGGTGAATGACACTTTGTGGCCCAGGCCGTTTTTATATAGAGGCCAATGGTGGTGATGCTGTCGTACTTGAAGGGTTGATAATGGATGACCGTCGGGCGATGATAACCGTGAGAACTGGGAAAGACATCCAATAAAGGCGCCACCATATTCCCCACACGTTGAGGTTCCAAGAGATCCGCATACAGATAAAACATGGTGTGTCCCACATTGATGTCAAAGGTGTCCGGGGCCACGATGACATCCCTCTGTTTGAAAGACGTTAAATGGTCCAATCGGGGCATAATCGTGGTCTCGTGAATCCACCCCAACGAGGATACCACGGGGCCCGTCAACTTCAATTTGAGAAAGGGTATAAGTTTGAGATATTTAAAGCCATCTTCCGTATTTATCTGTAACTTGACTTTTTTCGTGACGGCGTCCAGCACAAAGGATATGATCGGTTCTTCTTTGATCGCTTTGCTGTAGGCATTTATTTTGGCTTGATAATTCTTCTCGTGTTCTATTTCGAGTTCCGTGAGTTCGGGATTGTCCGGGTGTTTTCGTCTGGGTTTGGCATGCAGTGTTTCCAGCGTCACGTGATCTTTAAACAGAGCTCGTATAAGCGAATTTATCTTAGCCAACAAGTGTTGGATACTATTGTACGTTCCTCCAGGAATAGGGTATTTTTTGATCTCAACCTTGGCAGGCTCTTCGACTACCTTCCATTTGTCAGTCTTTGGTATGTTGTCTGGCCTGTGTACGTCTGGATTAAAGGGTGCAACCATCACCATCATCAGACTAACCTCACTACTTCCTTCCGGGAGATTGTTCCACGTCGTGGGAAACGACACGGAGGCCAATCCCACTTCCCAGTCTCGGTGGTCCAACTCGATGGGAGAATTCAGCAACGTACGATAGCTGGACATTGTGTTGTCGGGATACACTTTCATGGAACTGTCACTAGGCAACGTGAGATAAAACTGGCGGGGATTTGTCATTTTTAGGGGTGGGATTGAGAGCTGGCGCCGGAAGCAGGTAACCAATACTACTGGACAGGAGGGCCGTCCACAGGGTGGTTTGTGGACCGCCTGGGCGTGTGGCTAACTGAGCTAAAGCGACACCGGCCACCACGTACAGTAAAATCACTTGACAGAAAAAGACAATTTCCGCTTGAGGGATGCGACTGCCAAAACAAGACCAGTGACGTCGATGTTCGGAGAGGGACGTAGAAATCGTTGACGTGGCTTCGTCTTGTGACATTGTGACATTCCCTGGAACACATCGGGACTATTTATAGACAACGGCACTCTTGGGTATCCAGGAATTGAAGCTGGCGGAGTATCCCAACCATTTGACCAACATGTCGCCGCGGCGACGGTCCAACACCCGTTCAATGGGAAATTCTTCGTTCGGATCCGTTCTCACACTTTGTAATTCTTGGGGATAAAATGATCCTGCGATAGGTTCGCCACGTTCATCCAATAATTTGTACGTCAACCCACTCTGTCGATCCACACGAAACGTTTCCAGGGTCCAATTGGGCCAGTAGCCTTTGTCGAATGCCCCGTGTTTGGGTAAGGCCAAACGAACGGACGTACGTGGAGGCAATCGGGTTGGAACGACCTTGGTTTTCTTGGAAGTGATTTGCCATTCTTTGTCCGGGGTCATGTCCTTGGGTGCCATGCCAATACTACGAAGTCCGGCCGCGTTGTAGCCCCTCACTAGATCGGCCAGTACATCGATGTAACGTTGTGTGTTCCGATGCGTAAAATAACGCCACGTGCGTTGTTTGAGCGTGCGCTGAAATCGTTCTACCACACTGGCTTTGGTTTCGACATTGTGCGTGACGAAAAAATGAATCTTTTTCTTCTTCAGGAAAGCTTGAACATGTCGATTGAGAAATTCGGTTCCTTTGTCTGTTTGCAGCCGCAGAGGAATACGTTTTTGTGATAAACCACTCTGTAAAGCCTTCAACACCGCAGGGTGTTTGGGGTCGTAGTACACACGAGCCAGCTTCTTGTCCATTTTAAAAGTATTTTAAAAGTATTTGCACTGCTTAACAGTATTTATACTATTTGCAAAGTTTACCCGTATTTATACTATGTCCAAAGTTTTATTTTCAATATATTATTAATTTTATTTTAATAATAACAATTTTACAAACATTTTAATAATAACAATTTTAATAATAAACATTTTACGAGCACTTTAATAATAAGAATTTTAATATTTTAATAATAACAAATTTTACAAGTCTCTGAGGGGGATCCAACGTGGTGTGGCTCTTCGGCTAGTTTGAAGACGTTTCCTTTTTCGTTCTCGAGGTCTTGTCCAGCGTACCTCCAAGGGTTTACGTGAGGTCTGTGTGGCCTGTGGGGCCTGTGGAGGTGGTTGGGCCGTGTTTCGGCCTTTCACCTGTGGTCTACGAGTGGGTGTCTTCCATCGGTCTGCATTCCCTAACCATTCTGGCGAAGCATGTGTCTTCTTTAACGTGGACACAACATCGCTCCACCCCGGAGCTGGCGACACGGTTTTACGGCTTCGCATTAAATCGTTGACGATATCGTAGGCATTCGTTCCTTTAATCACTTGACCATCACGTACCAATTCATAATTGTCGTTCCATTCCAAAGGTGTTTTTTCTTTGATGTGTTTTAACAACAGTTTGGTTTTAGGGCGATACTTGATAGGAACCGATTCTAGGATCGATTGCGAGATATCGGGTTGTTGCGATGGTTGGGGTGGCGGGGTTGGTGCTGGTGGCGGTGATGTTTGGGGTGTTTGGGGTGGTGGTAGTTGCGATGGCTGGGAGGTCTCGAGTTTCTTTTGCATCGTTTGAAATCTTTCAAACAATTGCCCATACTTTTGCATTTTATCGGCATCAGACATACGGGATTTCAAGACGGTATCCATTTCGGTTGACACTTCTTCCATGATACGGCGCATGGGGTCCCGTTCCCACACGGGTTCGTACGGCTTCATGACCGTGACACTGGGTTCGTCCACCGGAACCAATTTCATTTTCTTTGCAAATTTCATCGTCGTCGTTCCAGCTGCCGTTGAATACAGGGGAAGACGTTTTTCCAAAGAGCTGAAGAATCCAATAAGCGTCTTCGTCGATACCACGAGGTGTTGGGGGTTCCCAAAGAACGCAACACACGTTTTAGACGTTGTAAACGTTGTTTTTCGCTGGGGCTCAGAGGTATGGTGCCTTGCAGTAAATTACCAATACACTCGGATAAACAATTCACCACGTCTCGGGGCGCTTGTTGAATCAGACGTTTTCGCCAAGCTGGAGACGAGTTCAATAACACATTCAAGAGAGGTAATGATCTCATGATGACGTCTTGGTTTTTATACTGGAGAGCTTTTTTATAGAGCTTTTATAGGGGTCTGGATACTACTCTGGATACTACTCTGAATACTACTCTAGATACTACTCTAGATACTACTCTAGATACTACTCTGGATACTACTCTAGATGGGTAGACCTACCGCACGACCCACCGCCTGACCGACGGTTTTCAGAACTGGAAGCACGAATTTGACAATTTCACGCCAAAAACCACCGCGTTGAACGATTCGTCGTTTCGTTCTCATCGGGGTTTTACGATTTGCCAACAGAGTTAAAGATCGGGGTAGCGGTCTGGAGACTTGGCGGCAACATTCGGAAAGAGTCTGAATAAAAGTATCAGGAGCATGTCTCAGAACTTGTTTCTGCCAAGGTTTGGGCAGGGCCCGTAGCGACCGGATAATGTTGAGATCACGGGATTTCATGGTGTTGTGGAGAGAAGCATTGGCTTTTGGTATTTATAGCTTTTTTGGTATTTAGCGCCGTCTTCGTCGTTTTTGTCTGGCCTTTTCCACGACTTTGTCACTAAAAAATCCACCGCGTTGAACGGCCCGTCGTCTCACGGGTCTCTGTTTTTCTCTGGCCTTTAAAAGGCTTTTGCAAACGTTCTTTCCAACGAATCAAGATTCGAATCAGGATACCTCCGAAAAATCCCTGTCCACCAGGTTTCATGATCATGTTCAATTTATCGTTGACAGATAAACGATCTCGGGTCAGTTGTTGCAATCTCTCTCGATTTCGCTCTACCCAGCGTTCGTGTTGTTTGTGCAAGGGTCGTATATTTCCTTTCAGCAAATGGTCGGCAGCCAGCTTGAACCATTTCAGCAAACCAATTTGAGCCATCCATGTATTCTTGGCCAACTGTCCATAAGCCATTTCGGGGGACAGTCGTTTCAAACGGTTAATAAAGCTCCGCATTCCTTTCAGTTCCTGACGTGGTGGTTGGCGGGGCGCTGGACGGCGTCTGACGACACCGTCATCATCCAGACGTAGAGGGCGGCGTGGTGCGGGACGGCGCTTCGTGGGACGGCGGGCGTCATCGTCTGTGACTGGAATCTGATGATGGCGTGGCACACGTACAACCACGGGGGATAAACGTAAATCTGGAGCTAGATTGGTACCCCTATTAAAACCCACATTGGTACCCACATTGCGGCGTCGGTTGGGTCCTGCGGCCTCTGTTGGTGTGGCACCAAATGAATTTTGTCCTTTCCAGGCGGGCGGTGGAAATCTAGCACGAGGTAGTCCTGGAGGTGGATGTCGACGAACGGTGTTCTTCACACGAGCCATGCTGACATTAAATGAAGGTGGTCATCCCAGGGGCCTTTTTATACCCTTTTCACGTAGACATGAGACGGTTCTTCCTCTGGTAAGATACGTGTACGAAGACGTAGTTCATCAGGGGTATCGGGTTTTAGATCGATCAGTAAATAGCTGCGAGGGGTACTGGTGGCATCGGCAAAGGCTTCTTGCATAAATTGACCTTGTCCGGGATACATTTGTCGGGCCAAGACTCCCATCTGCGAGGCATCGCGGGAATTTTTGAAGAGAACCACATAGTGAGCATTTAAACTGATGGTCCTCTGTTGTTTATCAAACAGATTTTGCACAATGTAAATCACGCTCACATTCCTATGATGACTTTTCTTGGTGAACCAACGTTCTAACGTGTCGGTGTCTTCTCCCATCAAATCATCCACGACTAAACATTGGGGTCCTGGGACTTGTTCCATCACCTCGTCCAAATTGCCCAAACCACGAATATAAGTATAAGGAAACTGTTTGTAACTGTCTTGCCATTCGCCATGAGCCCAGACAATGCGATCAGGGGGAGTATCAAACAGCGACGCTTGGAGAAATTTCTGCACAAAGACCGTTTACCCCACACCCGTTGGCCCACTCACTAACATGGTAAAGGGGTGTTTGAATGACACGTCCATGGTGAAATAACTTTTCCTTTATTGGACAGTCCCCCTTTTATACTTTCCCTGGCAAAATTTAAACAAAAATAAAACAGACAAGATGTGTATAATAACAACAATAACATTTATTTACAATATAATATATTTACAATTTATTTACAATTTATTTACAATCACAACGGTGTTCTCCAAAAAGTTCACACATGTTATCCAAAGTGTTCACAAATTAACGTTCTCCAAAATGTTCACAAATTAATGTTATCCAAAAAGTTCACAAATGTTATCCAAAAAGTTCATAACGGCAAAGGGTATTCCATGCGCACCATATGCGCATACAGCCACGGAGATCGCGTCAACACACGGGGTACCCAATATACGGAACCGATCATTTGTTGTAGAACGTCGTCGTCGACCCAGTCTTGGACATCTAGTAGTGTCAACACCAGGGTGCCCATTCCTTGTCCATCCAAGGCAGTGGTGGTGATGGAGGCTGTTCTGTCATGCCACGATAGCCACCCGGAATGATGAGTGTGTGGGCTAATCGTTGAGCCTCTTCGGCCGTCAAGGTAATACGAAACGGTGGCACATCAAGTTGAATTGGGCAATGAATCAAATCTTGCTCCAAATCTTGTTTCAAATCTTGTTTCAAATCTTGTTTCAAATCTGGTTCCAGTCTAGTTGCTGTCGTAGTACAGGGCTCGGACATAGGCCGATGTAAGGTCTTCTTTCTCTTCTTCGCCTTGCTTGAATCGGTGATAGAATTCGCTGGCTTCTTCGCCCCAGTACCAGTTACGTGGTTCGGCGTGACACAGTTTGCTGGTAAGGGTGTTGAAGTCGTCGATTCTTTTTGGGGGCTGTCCACAGGCAAACAATCCATGGCCAAATTCGTCACAGTTGAGACATCGATGTTGAGCTTCTTTTGCTTCTTGTTCTTTATTTTGTTCTTTTTAGTAACGGGTCGACGGGTAAGGTCGGTAGCGTTGGGGACAGGCGGGAGCCCAGTGTCCGACTTGTTTGCATCGATAACAGGTGTCGTAGCGTTTACTGACTTTTTTGGCTTCTCCTTGCGCTTCTTTTCCGTGAAATATTTCTCCTTGAGCTTCGCTCTGGGTGTTGACTTCTCCTTGAGTTTTTTTTCCGTGAAATATTTCTCCTTGTGTGTAGACTTCTTGCTGAGTTTCTTGCTGAGTTTTTCGCTGAGTTTTTTTTCCGTTAAATATTTCTCCTTGTGTGTAGACTTCTTGCTGAGCTTCTGTTTGCGAGGTTGAGGCTCTTTGTGGGATGTACCAATGTTCATGGCTTCCACACCCAAAGCAACTGTTGGACTGTTGTTTGGTTTCTGTTGCTCCTTGAGTGGCTCGTTGAGGGGCTCGTTGAGTGGCTCGTTGAGTGACTCTTTGTGGACAGTCTCTGTACCAATGTCCATGGCTTCCACATCCAAAACATTTGTTGGACTGTTGTTTGGTTTCTGTTTCTCGTAGAGTAGTTCGTTGAGTAGCTCGTTGAGTGGCTCGTTGTGGACAGTCTCTGTACCAATGCTCATTGCTTCCACACCCAAAGCAGCTGTTGGACTGTTGTTGTTGTTGAGTTTCTGTTCGTTGAGGAGTTCGCTGAAGATCGTACTGTTGTTGTCCATCACCAGAAGTTTCCATACTACGTCCGAGTACTTGAGTTGATGTCTCCAGAATGAAGTATCGATGTTGTTGTCGGTGTTATATCCCCCTAAATCACGTGATGGATGACGTGGCATTCGCTCATTGGTCATATTGGTCATAATAGACAACATCCAGAGCGTTGAGCTGTTTGCGCATGCCCAACGCAGCGTAAACAATACGTCATTGTCACGTGATAGTCCGGTAGTAAACGGGGTGCGAACCAGTGATTCATTGCTTCCTGTGTCATTTGCACTCCATACGTCTTGACTAAACGATCCAATACATCAAAAATAATCCGATCTTTCTCGTACCAGGTGATGACTTGCTAGCCTTGACTCTTTTTATAATAGGACTTCCAAAGGTGTGTAAGAGGGTACACCGTGTCCAACATATCATTTAATATCAACGTATCTTCTCTATTCATATTTTCTTCTGATCAATGCCGTTTTGAAGCCCGGTACCACCTCCCAGTGTTGTCGAAGTGCGTGTTCCACGTCGACTGCCCATTGGGGATCTTCTTCACATTCTTGTAGATGTTGTCGCGGCTCGTCCATGAAACTTCCCAATACTTTTTCGACATCGTCGTGGTTGTGGTCCTTTAATACTTGATCCAGATACATGTCAACGGGATGGGACGTTTGACCGGTGGTAGGACAGACTCCCAAACCCAGACAGGAATGATACCGCTGACTCGGGTGATTGTAGGAACATCCAATGCAAAACGTATATTGGTGGTGGTCTATAATAGGTAAATAACGATGACTGACGCTATGCGCCAACCACCTCTGTCTCAGTTTCTCCGTGAGGTTCTCCATAAAGTAAGGTGGTCTCTGCCTCAATTTATTCGTGATGGTATCCGTAAGGTAGGGTGTTGCTCGGCTGTCCGTCTTGGTCCAATAACACAAACCGTTTGTTGTCCCCCGCCTTTCGAAGAAAGTTGGGGGACTATTAAAATGGGTTCGTCCGTCTGTCTGTCTGTCCGCCTGTCTGTCCGTCACACTTTTTGGGACACAATAACTCTCTTCCTAATTGAGCTAGAATGTTCAAACTTGGTGTATGTGTTTATTAGGTCAATGCCTTGATGGAGTTCGAAGATGAGCATTTTCCGCTTAGGGTAAGCAGAGATAAGCAATTTGATTGGTTGATGCTTTGGGACACGATAACTTTAGTTCTAATTAAGTGAGAGTGATGAAACTTGGTGTATAGTTTCATTATAGTAATACCTTGACTAAGTTCGATAATGAGCATTTTCTGCTCAGGGTAAGCAGAGCTATACGCAATTTGATTGGTCGAGAATTTGGAACACAATAACTCTCCTTCTAATTGAGTTAAAATGTTAAAACTTGGTGTATATGCTTATTAGGTCAATGCCTTGGTGGAGTTCGAAGATGAGCATTTTCCGCTTAGGGTAAGCAGAGATAAGCAATTTGATTGGTTGATGCTTTGGGACACGATAACTTTAGTTCTAATTAAGTGAGAGTGATGAAACTTGGTGTATAGTTTCATTATAGTAATACCTTGACTAAGTTCGATAATGAGCATTTTCTGCTCAGGGTAAGCAGAGCGATACGCAATTTGATTGGTCGAGACTTTGGAACACAATAACTCTCCTTCTTTATTTAGTTAAAATGTTCAAACTTGGTGTATATGCTTATTAGGTCAATGCCTTGATGGAGTTCGAAGATGAGCATTTTCCGCTTAGGGTAAGCAGAGATAAGCAATTTGATTGGTTGATGCTTTGGGACATGATAACTTTAGTTCTAATTGAGAGTGATGAAACTTGGTGTATAGTTTCATTACAGTAATACCTTGACTAAGTTCGATAATGAGCATTTTCTGCTCAGGGTAAGCAGAGCGATACGCAATTTGATTGGTCGAGACTTTGGAACACAATAACTCTCCTTCTAATTGAGTTAAAATGTTCAAACTTGGTGTATATGCTTATTAGGTTAATGCCTTGATGGAGTTCGAAGATGAGCATTTTTCCGCTTAGGGTAGGCAGAGATAAGCAATTTGATTGGTTGATGCTTTAAGACACGATAACTTTAATTCTAATTAAGTGAGAGTGATGAAACTTGGTGTATAGTTTCATTACAGTAATGCCTTGACTATGATCGATAATGAGCATTTTCTGCACAGGGTAAGCAGAGCGATAAGCAATTTGATTTGCCGAGACTTTGGAACACAATAACTCTCCTTCGAATTGAGTTAAAATATTCAAAATTGGTGTGTATGCTTATTAGGTCAATGCCTTGATGGAGGTCGAAGATGAGCATTTTCTTCTTACGGTAGGCAGAGATAAGCAATTTTTGGATGACACTTCGTGTTCAGTTTGATTGGTCGATACGTTTGAAAAAAATAAATGTGTGATTAATTAATATGTGTCATCTATTTATTTTGGGATTTCGGCGGGGGACATCAGCCTCACTGTTGGCTTGTTGTATACTATCTTATAGATTTTCTCCTCCACACGTGACCATAACCGTCTATCACGTGATCGCTCAATCTTGTGCGGATTGGTAACTGTTATTTTGTCTTGGGCGAGACCCAGGACCATCTGTTTCACGGTGTCGAAATTCAAGAGTTGACTGTTACGGTAGTTGAGCGTAAATCCCCTGATTTTACACACCGTTTCGCCATTACTCAGTTGATAGGCGTAATTTTTAGGTCCACCAGATACAAACTGACGTATCGACAATGTGTCGGGTAATTCGTTCTTCCATTCGCCTAACGAGTTTCCTTCCAGAGGGTTCCACAGATTCCGATTGTATTTGAAAATGACACTGTCCGTATCAAAGTAGCACACACGTTCTCCCAGCGGTTCCAATACCGAATACAGTTTCAACCGGGCTTGGGCTGTCACAAAAGCAGCCACCACGACGTTGGTAATGGGACATGGTCTCACGTGTTCTTCTTTTTTGAACTTTTCTACCATAACCATGTTGTCGTTCACGACTCGAACATCTTTTATGGTTTCGGTGACATCCATCATGAGTGGAAAATAATCAGCGGGGTCTGTCATGTACACGGTTTGGGTAAAATTATCGCGTTGTCCGAATTTGCCCCACAATGTGTTCAATTGAAGCTTGCTAAAACTTCTCAGGCCTTTGTTGGGTATCATGGCTTCGTGATCGAGTTGAATGCCTTCCTTGTCATACACGTCTTGGATGAAACGTCGTTTATCGTCGTCCGTGGAGCAATCGTCCGGATACCCACTAGCTTCCATCTTCTTTTTCAAGTAATGATCAATGTATCCAGCAAATAATCCTCCAGACTTGGATTGATTCCCACATGACTTTGATCTCAGATAGGCAATACACGTGACGTAATTTGTAAAGGCGATCTTGGGTGTGTTGATACAAATCACGCATGGTTCTAGACGGATCATAGTGATTAGCGAATGTGAACTGAGCGAAGAACGTCGTCGTAATCCTGAGATGGAAGAATTCTTTGCCAGTTTAGAAGCTCAGGGGTGGCCTTGTCCGGATCCCCTGTCGCCCAGAGCTGGCTTTTTTGGAGGAAGAACCAATGTCTGTCAATTGATGGCCAAAGCCGAACATCCCGACGAAGAGATCCGATACGTGGACGTGGTATCCCTTTACCCTTGGGTGTGTAAATACGGTAAATTTCCAGTCAAAGAACCGAAGATCATCACTCGACCTAGTCAAGCTTGGGAACAGTACGAAGGCCTCATTCAGTGTTCTGTGCTTCCACCCCGCCAACTCTATCATCCCGTGCTCCCGTTTCGATACAACGGAAAACTCACCTTTCCGCTGTGTCGGAGCTGCGTGGAACAGTACATGCAGAAAAGTGAGATCACCCACTACGTCGATTGTACACACCAACGGAAAGAACGCGCCTGGGTAGGAACTTTTGTGTCGTTGGAATTAAAGAAGGCCGTGGCGATGGGTTATCAAGTCCTCGTCATGTACGAAGTATGGCATTGGAGCGAGTGGAGTCAGTACGACAATCAATCCAAGTCTGGAGGATTATTTGCTGGATACATTGATCATTACTTGAAAAAGAAGATGGAAGATAGTGGGTATCCGGACGATTGCTCCACGGACGACGATAAACGACGTTTCATCCAAGACGTGTATGACAAGGAAGGCATTCAACTCGATCACGAAGCCATGATACCCAACAAAGGCCTGAGAAGTTTTAGCAAGCTTCAATTGAACACATTGTGGGGCAAATTCGGACAACGCGATAATTTTACTCAAACCGTGTACATGACAGACCCCGCTGATTATTTTCCACTCATGATGGATGTCACCGAAACCATCAAAGATGTTCGAGTCGTGAACGACACCATGGTTATGGTAGAAAAGTTAAAAAAAGAAGAACACGTGAGACCATGTCCCATTACCAACGTCGTGGTGGCTGCTTTTGTGACAGCCCAAGCCCGGTTGAAACCGTATTCGGTATTGGAACCGCTGGGAGAACGTGTGTGCTACTTTGATACGGACAGTGTCATTTTCAAATACAATCGGAATCTGTGGAACCCTCTGGAAGGAAACTCGTTAGGCGAATGGAAGAACGAATTACCCGACACATTGTCGATACGTAGGGTTTGTATCTGGTGGACCTAAAAATTACGCCTATCAACTGAGTAATGGCGAAACGGTGTGTAAAATCAGGGGATTTACGCTCAACTACCGTAACAGTCAACTCTGAATTTCGACACCGTGAAACAGATGGTCCTGGGTCTCGCCCAAGACAAAATAACAGTTACCAATCCGCACAAGATTGAGCGATCACGTGATACACGGTTATGGTCACGTGTGGAGGAGAAAATCTATAAGATAGTATACAACAAACGGTTTGTGTTATTGGACCAAGACGGACAGCCGAGCAACACCCTACCTTACGGATACCATCACGAAGAAATTGAGGCAGAGACCACCTTACTTTATGGAGAACCTCACGGAGAAACTGAGACAGAGGTGGTTGGCGCATAGCGTCAGTCATCGTTATTTACCTATTATAGACCACCACCAATATACGTTTTGCATTGGTTGTTCCTACAATCACCCGAGTCAGCGGTATCATTCCTGTCTGGGTTTGGGAGTCTGTCCTACAACCGGTCAAACGTCCCATCAACGCTCGAGGAATGATGGCCATAGTGTCAGGTTCCAAATAATGCGTACGAAATACTTTATTACAGGCCGAAGCCAGCGTGAGACTTTCGACAAAAGGATCGAGGCCCGTGTCCATCATAAACAAGTCTCTGAAAGCAGCACAGCCCCGTCTGAGGACATCCACATCACTCTTGCAATACGTCATCAGCTCGTGTTGAAAATCGAACGGTTCGTGTTTGTGTTGTTGGTACCAAGCGTGAAAGGCTTTCCGTTCAGACACACTCATACCATCCGGATCGTATTCTTCGGCAGGTGGATATGAACCCACGTACGCGTAATGTTCCGGCTTGTTGAAAAAATGTGGAAAATAACCTTTCTTCAGTTCCGTGAGGCCAAACGTCTTGGGTACACCTCGTAAGGGCATCGGTAAAAAGTTCAGCGAATCGACAAATTTAACGGTCCCCAAGGTCACTGTCATCACTTTCCCACCACTCATAATAACTTGAGGAGCGGTTATCGCGTGGTCGTGTATTGTCTGCAACATTAGTAAACCATCGTATCCCTTGAAATTATGTGCAACAGCTATGATTTGTGTAGACTTGATTTGTGTGGACTTTCCTCCCGGAACTGTACCGTGTGCCGATAAATGGATGAACCATTTTCCCACGTCGTCCAACGTACGAAATATCCATTCGCGTTGACCATTCCAGAAAGGATCACAGTAATCACAAGGGTTCGACGATGCCATGCAGAAATGACAACAGCACTGCAGCACACACAAGTTGACTAAATGTTCTCCTGTATCTTGGCTGTACTCAAAATCATAAAACACAAAACGCGTCAAGTCTTTTCCTTGCAGTTTCGCTAACTGTTGTGGCCGGTCCGGCTGGGTCAGATCGATGGGTGATTTGAGTTTTTATACGCCCACATTGAAATGTGGTCGTATATTGTCGTCGCCCCCGTCCGTCCGTCGGTCCGTCGGTCCGTCCGTCCGTCCGTCCGTCGGTCCGGCGTCCACAATTGCTTGTGGACGCTCTACAGGCTAAAGTTAATATCCGATTGACTTTAAATTTATACACAGTGTTCAAGGTCATGAGACGAAGAAGCCTATTGTTTTTCAGCGATTTCCGATAATAACTACCAGAGTTATGGCCCTTGATCACTTCAAAAAATCTTGTGGACGCTCTAGAGGCCAAAATTAATATCCGATTGACTTTAAATTTATACACAGCGTTTAAGGTCATGAGACGAAGAAGCCTATTGTTTTTCAGCGATTTCCGATAATAACTACCGGAGTTATGGCCCTTGATCACTTCAAAAAATCTTGTGGACGCTCTAGAGGCCAAAGTTAATATCCGATTGACTTCAAATTTATACACAGTGTTTAAGGTCATAAGACAAAGATGCCTATTGATTTTCAGCGATTTCCGATAATTAGTGCCAGAGTTATGGCCCTTGATCACTTCAAAAAATCTTGTGGAGGCTCTAGAGGCCAAAGTTAATATCCGATTGACTTTAAATTTATACACAGTGTTTAAGGTCATAAGACGAAGATGCCTATTGATTTTCAGCGATTTCCGATAATTAGTGCCAGAGTTATGGCCCTTGATCACCTCAAAAAATCTTGTGGACGCTCTAGAGGCCAAAGTTAATATCCGATTGACTTTAGATTTATACACAGTGTTTAAGGTCATGAGACGAAGAAGCCTATTGATTTTCAGCAATTTCCGATAATTAATGCCAGAGTTATGGCCCTTGATCTCTTTAAAAAATCATGTGGACGGTCTAAAGGTCAAAGTTAATATCCGATTGACTTTAAATTTATACACAGTGTTTAAGGTCATAAGACGAAGAATCCTATTGATTTTCAGTGATTTCCGATAATTAGTGCCAGAGTTATGGCCCTTGATCACTTCAAAAAATCTTGTGGAGGCTCTAGAGGCCAAAGTTAATATCCGATTGACTTTAAATTTATACACAGTGTTTAAGGTCATAAGACGAAGATGCCTATTGATTTTCAGCGATTTCCGATAATTAGTGCCAGAGTTACGGCCCTTGATCACCTCAAAAAATCTTGTGGACGCTCTAGAGACCAAAGTTAATATCCGATTGACTTTAGATTTATACATAGAGTTTAAGGTGTTGAAACGAACAAGTATTTTGATTTTCAATGAATTTAGATAACTGAACAGCTAAATCCATGATATTAAATGTTTCATGTATATACTAATTGTTAGCGTGGGGTAAAACTTTATAAAAAGCAATCAAATTCTAATGATTTTCTGATAATTACATAATGAGTTGTTACTCTTAATCAGTTCTTAGTGTATTACAAATGTTTCATTACCGAAAAAAGTAAAAATATGCGACAACCCTTGTTGACTGCCCGGACGACTTACCTGCTGTGGGCGTATGTTTCGTTGCCTGGCAACCTATCTTTGAATAAAGCACCAACGGTCTCCGCGCTGATGCCATTTCTTACAGATAGAGCACTCGTATTCCCCACACACGTGTTAGGTCAATGTCCGGTGTCTTCTCAGAATATCCCATTCTTTGCCGCACTGTAAACATTTCGTCCATCGTTGACAGATCGTTGGTGTTCCTGGTTGTCGAGGTTGTAGGTGTCGGTCATAACACATCTGATTCGGAAAACGTCGATGGCATGTGTCACATTCTCGACGGGTGGCGTCTTCCAAACACGGGGGTCCTGACTGTTGACAACTGTGACATATAGCATGACATTCATGTCGATCAGGATGATCGTAACCTTTCTGACAGGCCTCGCAGAAATAGTTTCTTTCAAAAAAAGCAGGCATAGATGTAATGACGTCATAGTGATTAGCGTGATGGTATAGATGTAATACTTTAGGCTGGCCACCTACGACGAACTTGGTGCCTTTGAACATGAGTTTTCCAAAAAGTTGTCGGGAATAAACGTTGATCTGGTAGCCCTGGGGACCTAGTACACGTTGATATTGTTCCCAGGTCTCGGGGCCACGACAGGCTTCGTAGGCACCTCCTACCTCCTCAATCAAACGACGGGTCTTTCGTGTCTGCCAACTGTAGGGTCCACAATGTCTGACAAGTCTTGTTCTTTCTGCTTCCCATTCTGGGGTGTCATTCTTGTTGGCATAGTGTTTGGCCACCACCAAAGCACGTTGAAAACAGAGCTGGTCCTGATTTTTTATGACCACGATGGCTCTCTTTCGTTTCAAATAATCTTCGAAAGAACTCATGTCCTTCTTTTTGATGATAGGTTGTCCCCTGCCGGATCCATTAGGCGGCGCTACGTGACACACATGTAGTCTCAGACGTTCATCCATTTTAAATTCTTCGTTGGATTGTAATATTCGGGCCAACGGATCCAATATGTGATGTGGCCTGACATCTTGCCATGGTTGAAACGGTATCCATGCCGGTGTCTTGAGTCCCGGGTGCGATACACTAAATCGTACAAAGTCGTTGGGTTGACAGCCAACCAAGTTTCCAAGATCATTCAATATGTTATCAAATGTATCGTACAACACTTCTGGAACGTCCGCGGGTGCAATCTGGTCCCAATTCTGATGAAAATCAATGTTGACATACAAACTTTCCGTATGAAAACGTCTGGAACGACGCTGGTGTCCTAAACGTAGAGTGTAGCCTGGTGTGTTCGCCATTGTAGAATGCTATAGCCAACCGTCGCTGGCTGCTTTATATATACAGGATTGATGATGCTTACAGTGAAGTCCGCGCGATTTTTTGTCTTTCCTGTCTTCTTGGAATTCATAGAATTACAAAATGTTTTTTTTCCAAAAAACGAAGGCTCTCTCACAGGTCCGCGATAGAAGTACAAATAGGCGTGTGAAACCCAACACTTCAATCATGGGTAATTCTCTGAAAAAGGAGAAACGTCTTGCAAGCCAAGTGGCAGGGGGAATTCCAGCAACTCCTCTCTGAACAATGTGCAGAGAGGTCGGCATGGGAGGCCGAGAAAGCGGCGTTGCAGGCCGAACGTCAACGGTTTTTGGAGGAGAGAGGCCATGGAGTTGGATGCACATAGAGAGGAGCTGTTGGACCTCTATCGGCTACAGGCTGATGGGGTACTTCCCTTACCGCAACCCCCACCGCCGTACAGTCTATACCCTCGGCTGTAAGGCAAACCGACCACCCAACGGCCCTTTTCAGGGCCACCCAACGGCCCTTTTCAGGGCCACCAAATCCTTCAGAAAGAGTTTTTTCATATTCTAATTGCAAACCAAAATAATAAGTAAATCACCGTGTCGCGGCATTTGGCGATCCGATTTGGAGCATGAGACATTTTAAGTTATATTTTTAAAATTTATTAATTAATTTCTTTAGGTCAAGAAAGGTGCTCTCTATGCAATCCGCGCTGGGTAGGGGGGTTGGAAATTTCAACTCCATTTCCCGATCCGATTTCCCAACTCCATTTTTGTGTTCTTATATTTAAGTCTTTTATTAAAAAAAGGTGCTCTCTATGAAGTCCGCGCTTGGAGGGGCTCGATCCTATTCTTTTGCATAAAAGGCAGACCGATTGCGCTTTCTTGTCATTCAACATGGGGTCTTACATCATGCTTGACGGCGATGACTGGTTCGAGGTGCTGGAAGAGGTGCTCGTCATACCATAGAGTGCTCCAGAAACTGTACCAGAAACTGCACCAGAAGCTGTGTCAGATACCACCCTTGAGCCGGAAATTATAGTCGTGAGTGATAGTGACGACGACGATGAGTGGTTAGTGACAAGTGACCCATTCTGGTATACTCCACCGACACCATCACCACCAAGCACCGGGGACGACGACGCCGAGTTTATTCAACGCGTCCGTCTTGGTTAGGCGGTCAACCAACCAACGGCCCTTTTCAGGGCCACCCAAACGACCCTTTTCAGGGCCACCAAATCATTCAGAAAGAATGTTTACATATTCTAATAATAGTTCTAATAATAGTTCTAATAATAGTTCTATTTTGATAATGAAATTTTAGAATACTAAAACAAAGCATCTAAGCGTCTTTACTTTCACGTCGTGGGATATGCCGATCCTGTTTCCCAATCCTATATTCCTATTTCGCCCATTCATTTTTATACGCCCACATTGAAATGTGGTCGTATATTGTCGTCGCCCCCGTCCGTCCGTCCGTCCGTCCGTCCGTCGGTCCGGCGTCCACAATTGCTTGTGGACGCTCTAGAGGCTAAAGTTAATATCCGATTGACTTTAAATTTATACACAGTGTTTAAGGTCATGAGACGAAGAAGCCTATTGTTTTTCAGCGATTTCCGATAATAACTACCAGAGTTATGGCCCTTGACGACTTCAAAAAATCTTGTGGACGCTCTAGTGGCCAAAGTTAATATCCGATTGGCTTTAAATTTGTACACAGTGTTTAAGGTCATAAGACGAAGAAGCCTATTGATTTTCAGCAATTTCCGATAATTAGTGCCAGAGTTATAGCCCTTGATCACTTCAAAAAATCTTGTGGACGCTCTAAAAGCCAAAGTTAATATCCGATTGACTTTAAATTTATACACAGTGTTTAAGGTCATAAGACGAAGAAGCCTATTGATTTTCAGCGATTTCCAATAATTAGTGCCAGAGTGATGGCCCTTGATCACATCAAAAAATCCTGTGGACACTCTAGAGGCCAAAGTTAATATCCGATTGACTTTAAATTTACACACACTGTTTAAGGTCCTGAGAGGAAGAAGCCTACTGATTTTCATCAATTTCAAATAATTACTTCCAGAGTTATCTCCCTTGATCACTTCATAAAACCTTGTTGCTCTGTAGATGCCAAACATATCATCCGATTGACTTCAGATTGATACACAGAGTTTAAGGTGTTGAAACGAACAAGTATTTTGATTTTCAATGAATTTTGATAACTGAACAGCTAAATCCATGATATTGAATGTTTCCTATACTAATTGTTAGCGTGGGGCAAAACTTTATAAAAAGCAAACAAATTCTCATGATTTTCTGATAATTACATAATGAGTTGTTACTCAGATTTTAGTGTATTACAAATGTTTCATTACCAAAAAAAAGTAAAAATATGCGACAACCCTTGTTGACTGCGCGGACGATTTAGCTGCTGTGGGCGTATGTTTCGTTGCCTGGCAACCTATCTTTAATAGTGTAGTATACATTTTAAATGTATATTAAGTGTATTTTAAATATATGTTAAATCTGTTTAAGAAGGGCTGGTTCAATGCTCTCTATGAAGTCCGCGCTGAGGAGGGTTCGGAAATTTCAACTCCAATTCTCAATCCTATTGTGTTTTTATATTTAAGTCTATTATTTAAAAAGGTGCTCTCTATGAAGTCCGCGCTTGCAGGGGCTCGATCCGATTATTTTGCATAAAAGGCCGCTGGAATTTCACTGCGTGCTCGAAGACTGTTCGATGGAAGAGGTGGTGGTGACAGAAGAGGTAGCCGAGACACTACTAACGGACAACGGGTATGAAGCGGATGTTGATGATGATGTTGATGATGGCTACGACGAAGAAGAAGAATGGATGTTTGGTGACGAGGAGTTGTTGGTCTCAGACCAATTCCTGTGCGAAATGGACCAGGAAGTATACAGTTGGCTGTATGAGGAGGCGTTCAGACCGAATGTCTCCTCTACACCAGTGAGGCCAACCACTCCACCACCAGCATCCATGTTCGAACCCTTTGATGATATTGAACGTTAAAGAGCTGGTACCAGCCAGGGTCAGCCACGCCACCGCCGACACCAACCCTTAAACGGAAGATGTACGACGACGACGACGATGAAGACATGAGGCATGTCTGCCGACGCCTCGTCTAAACATCGACCCACAAACGGCCTTTTTCAAGGCCACCCAAACGGCCCTTTTCAGGGCCACCCAACTCATTCAGAAAGAACGTTCATATTCTATTTTGTTTATATCTTTTATAAGACCATTTATAAGAACCTTTCATAAGAACGTTTATAAGAACATTTCACAAACACTTTTACAAACACTTTTACAAACGCTTTTATAAGAATGGATGAAATGCCTACACGTAGACTACATCCGTCACCACTTTCTCACCGCTTAATATATCTATGATATATCTATAATATATCTATAATATAACTATGGGAATCGCATCCTAGCAGGGAGCTCCCACCAGGAAAATCCAAGATTCTAAAAGAAATCTGATCATAATTTGTATAAGAATGTGATTTATCACACTTCACCTAACAGTAACTACGGTTCATTTCCCCAACGTTGCATGACATGTGGATATAGACTAGGCGAGGGAATCCCCGAGAGTAAATGAGCACCTGGGAGGGGGGTTCCCACAAGAAAACCTCAAGAGAACCTCAAGAAATCCTCAAGAAATCCCGAGAAACAAGGAAATCCCACATGACGTCACTAGCAAAGATGACGTCAGTTTCGGAGATGACGTCACGTCGCCATGACGTCACCTATGACGTCATCACCGGAAACGATCATTGCCAAGGACGTCATCACCGGAAGTGACGTCATCACCGGAAGTGACGTCATTCATGGCGTCATCACCGGAAGTGACCGTTGCTAAGAGGACCGGAAGTGACCTGCGCATGCGCAAACCCGTTGCTATGGGCGTCTGCGCATGCTCGTCAACGTCCCTGTACCCAGGCCCCCACTACTATGTTAATATTTCTATTGTTTACGATAGTATGGCATATAGCTTTATTATTTTTCTCCCGGTACTAATAAACTACGAGGCGAGTGGATCCAATTGTAATTTAGCATGTATAGAAATACGTGATGACAGATCGAGAGCACGGGCTGCAAAAGTCGCCAACTTGTTATATTTATATAAGCATGCAATCACCTTTGGAAATCAGTTTCCAGACTAAAACGACTTGATAATTTCTTTTGTTATTTCGGTCGCTTTATTTGAAAAGAATTAAATAATGTGCCATAGTAATTTTTGATTTTGTTTTTATGGTTAATTCGGTTTAATTGTGAACATTTCTAAATCTTATTATTGGACGAAAAACATTAATCATGGATACACGTTCAGAATAGTGTAATAGAATGATTTTTGTTAAAGGTCTGTTAGTAACTTAGTACCGTATAATATGAACATCTGACATGCAAAATTGTGTTAAAGAATTAGACTATAACTGTCTCTATAGGGACCGATTTTAATAAAAGAAAACTATTTCAGAACAACGATAATTTCTAATACACCTTTGGTGTAGTTAAAATATCTCTAGAGGTGGTGTTTGTTCGTTTGACAAATCAAGGTTTTGAAATAGGATACACAACACAAATATATTAACATACAGAGTCATATTTTGAATTTTAATAAACCATGTTAATTCAAGAAAATTATTGTTGTCTTCTGATTAAGGTAAAATCGTGAAACAGGTCCCAGGTTTATGATACACATTCACTAAAATTGTTGAGCTGCGGTGGTCAATTTTATTACCCTAATAAAGTCTGGCAATTAACAGTTGTTATATAACATCTAGGTCAACGTTGATCCAAATGGTGTTCAGCGAAGCGTAATTCCTGCTCTGATGGCAGTTTGTGTGGTAATATGTGACTTGGAAATACGTTTAATAATTTAAAAAATTCAAGAAGAAGAACAACCAATGGCATCAAATTTTCGCATATTTCCGATACAACAATTCTTTTTGTTTAGAAAATATACTGTAGAAAAATAACTTAGTCCTATAACTTTAGGACGCCATGATAATATCGGCATATATAGGCACAGGGAAAGCCCTCCATCTGTCCATTTCAATGTTATCACGTTTTCTAGCTCACTATTAAATTCCATTGTTGATAACGTTTCTTTTGAATCGCCCTAATATTCCACAAAATGTCATTATTGGAGCAGAGGTTATACGTGTAGAAGCGAATGCTTCGGCCCATATAAACTGCCAATCAAAGAAAAAATAAATAAAGCAGATAATTAATACGTTACAATTTAATTAAAACGTTTAGTTATGAAGGCATATGCATATCAATAATGTCTCGTCTTTTTTAGTTGTTTGTCTGAACATTTCTCTGATTATAATATAACGGTTGGGGCTGAGGTTTTTTTTCATTTGAGATACCAACCCAAATTTACTATGAGAAACAAAATTAATCATATACATATTAATAAAGTAATTAAAATATCAACCTTTATTTAAATGAGATGATAGAAAAGGGAAACATACATTTATGTCATTACAATAAGACCAATGCTGAATAGACCACAGTATGCACACACATGATACAATTGTTCTTTTTGTGGTACTTTGTCATCCAGGGAATAAACTGTTCCAGGTAAAAAAAAAATCACACTCCGACCAATCATGGTCTCTAATCTATTAGAACAGTGTCGCCTTTCCGCCTGAGATCAAAGAGCAAATAGGTCGGAGTCGAAAGAATAATTTCATGTGAAAAGCGTGCTCTCTAGATAGAATAAATTATACAATAAGGATGAGACTGAAGCCGTGGAGTATCAGTGCTGTGGAGTATTATAGTTGTTGTTGGAGTATTATAAGAAATAGCTAGTATTCGTTGACTATTTTATTATTTGATTTCAGATCGAATCACCGATGATTTTGTTAATGAAGGATCTTGTATTGTTTGTTAATTGCATGGCGTTATGATTTTAGCAGTTTTGATTTTTAATTAGTACGAACGATGTTTTTGTGATAAAGTCTTGATTGTTATTTGGCGTTATGATTTTAGCCACAATTTGTCTGAAGATTAAAAACGCCGCCCCTTGGAGATACGCTAAATTTAACTCACTGTGATATTAATTACAAAACGGTATATATTACCGTAAAATGTAACATTCATTACCTTCATTAGTTTTTGCTGATAAAAAATATATCATAAATAGAAATCTAATAATTTATTATGGCTAGTTTATGTGTGGTTTGCTCCAAGGAAGTGCGTCCCCGACAAGAGGCGTTGCAACGCAAAATCGTTTTAATTAAAAATGAAAATCTATGTTGACAACTTGACAAATAAAAAATATTTCTAAAATTATACAAACATTTCAACCCCTGACTTATTGGGATAAATTGTAACAATTGCCAAATTCCAACCAACTATATCAGCTAATCCATTAGTGCACGAGCTAATTAACTGTGAGCTAATTAACTGTGCCTCGTCTGCCAACATCAGAGAGCTGAACTCACTGTGTTTCATCTCTCAACATCAAAGAACAATTCCGTGTGAAAAGCGTGCATGAATTGACAGTATGAATTGTAAAATAATGACTGAGTCGTTTGGGAGCGGTTTCGTAATATGTCTGCATGATTTACTTTATTTATTCACGAACGGGCCGGGCCGCTCAAGCTTGTGGACGACTTTATCATCGTATTAATATATGGCTAAATTAGGTATATATGATTTATCTATTAGTGATGCAATTCTGTTTCCTTGGAAAGCCCTATTTACGACCCAGGTAAGAAGTAATCTTATAAAATATAACAGCGACGAAACTTACAGGTTATCATTAGTTGCGAAATTGTTTGTTTATAATTGTGTTTTCGAAATAGATTAGAGCATCTGATATCAATAGAGATTAAAATACGACGGATAATCAAAATGAGGTTGGACCGGATATCGGTAAATAACGATATTGCGTGCAACCGATTTTAAGACACATACATTTATAGTTCAGTAGTACCACGGTAATGCTAACAAATGAAACACACAAAAAGACAAGAAATATAAATAACTGTAGCAAGACAATGGTATGCAGTATAAGAAACGTAGTATTCATCAACAAATGAAATACGAATAGACTAAAGAGGGCAGACATGTAACTACAGCACGTATAAATCCATGTATAAAGACCTACCCTTAACAAAGACCGATCTGCGTAAAACACACGGTCGATTAAGAAATCGCACGGTAAATTAGATTTGACACATACGTGTCAGATTTAGCCTGCTAGTCCTTGATAAGACACTTTGGTGCAGTTATAACACGCTTTCGAGAAAACTCACCAAACGTAGAATACACACCGTGTCAGTTGTTTTTAACCCGTCCGTTAATTAACACACCCAGTACAGAAAACACACCGTCGCTGAGATTTTCACTCCTAGCGATAATTAAATCATCCTTAGTCAATTTCTCACCCCTGTTAATTATTTGCGCCCATCAGATCGTAACTTCCTGAATTATGACCCCTGATTGTCCGAAAAATCACCCTTTTTAGCTTGTAGTCCCTCTGGAGGTCAAAATTATTATCCGATTTCGAAAATCGTTTGATTATATCACTGTTACATGCTAATGAAGGGTGAGTTCGAATTTCGCCAAAATCGGACCAAAATTGACCGACAAAATGGTCGCCATTTGTACGCGAATAGTGTGAAAATATTATTCCGAATTAAAAAAACGTTTGACTATATCCATAATATTAAATGTTTCATATACTTAACGTTAGCATGGGGCAGAACTTTATAAAAAACAAACAAATTCTAATGATTTTCTGATTATTCCTTAATATGCGACAACACTTGTTGACTGCCCAGATGATTTAGCTGCTCTGTGGGCGTATGTTTCATTGCCTAGCAACCTGTTTTTATAATTTTTTTGTCCCTCGCCTTTCAAAGAAAGTTGGGGGACTATCAAAATGGGTTCGTCCGTCCGTGTGTCCGTCTGTCAGTCACACTCTGTTGTACACAATAACTCTCCTCCTAATTGAGCTACAATGTTCAAACTTGGTGTAGGTGTTTATAGGTCGATGGAGTTCGAAGATGAGCATTTTCTGCTCAGGGTAAGCAGAGCGATAAGCAATTTGATTGGCCGAAACTTTGGAACACAATAACTCGCCTTCTAATTGAGTTAAGATGTTCCAACTTGGTTTATTAAGTCGTTGCTTTAATGGACTTCGAAGATGAGCCTTTTCTATTTAGGGTAAGCGGAGATAAGCAATTTCATTGGTTAATGCTTTGGGACACGATAACATTAGTTCTAAATTAGTGAGGTTATGAAACTTGGTGTATAGTTCCATTGCATCAGTACCTTGACTAAGTTTGATAAGAAACATTTTCTGATCAGGGTAAACATAGCGATATGCAATTTGATTGACTGAAACTTTGGAACACAATAACTCTCCTTCTAACTGGGCTAGAATGTTACCTTGACTAAATTTGATAGTGAGAATTTTCTGCTTAGGCTAAGGAGTGATTAGCAATGTGATTGGTCAATACTTTGGAACATTTGGGGTTTAACGTCCACTGGACACAAACTAGGTCTAACATAGGGTTTAATTTTATTTCAATTATTCGCTGTATCATGCGCTCGCTGTATCATACGGCCTGCTATTGAGTCAACTTGCGTGGTTACGAACCCCCGGTTGTACGTGGCAAGGAGTAGGGTTGCCTGTCTGACCTCGTGGGTTTTCTAAGGGTAATCTGGTTTTCTCCCACTGCTAAAGACCCCTACGCGCAAGCGAATTATTGAAATAAAATTAAACCATATGTTAATCCCAAAATGACCTTGTTGGTGTCGAGTGGACTTAATCCCAATTTCTCTCTCTTTTATTAAAAAGTAATAGCCAATGGCATTACAGCTTTCAGAGAATCAGTAATGTTAACATTTTAATGCAAATAAACCATTTCCAGAGGTATAGAGCGAACTTCAAAGGACCATATAAGTTTCAGTCTTGTTAATCGGGGAGAAATTCGCCACCACGCTACTTAGTCAAACAGAGTAAAAATAACCAGAGTGGCGACTGCCATTACTACCTATAGGAACACAGCGAGGTGCAATGCATCTTGTGAATTGTCTGTAATAAACACACACTGGATGTATATTGTTGTCGCCCCTGTCCGTCCGTCCCCAATTGTATGTGAACACTCTACAGGTCACAATTTTTATCTGATTTCAATGAAACTTGAAATATAGGTTTATCACCCAAAGATCTCGGTTCCTTTCGATATTGGCATGTACCGTACTGTAACATCATGGATTATGGCCCCAGATTGTACGAAAAATCACGTTTTTAGCTTGTGAACACTGTAAAGGTCACAATTTTGAACCGATTTTGATGAAACTTGAAATGAATGTTAAAAACCAAAGATTTAGGTTCCTTTGGTTATTTGCACATAATAGGTCGTAACTTCCTGAAGTATAACCCCTGATTGTACGAAAAATCTCCTTTTCTAGTTTGTGGTCCCGCTGGAGGTCACAATTATTATTTGATTTAAAAAAACATCTGATTATATCACCGATACACCGTAAAGAAGGTTGAGTTTAATTTTTATGAAAATCGGAGCAAAAATGACGGACAAAATGGCTGCTGCTTGTACGCAAATAATGTAATAATTAGTCTCTATCAACCAAACAAATATTCTACGAATATTAGTCTGGATTGGTCCTCAAAATTTGACGGAAAGTAGGTCATTGTCTTGATTATCCAGTCTTTTAAGTGACCACGTACTGAATCTATCGAAACATCTCGCTTGTCAACAACGACACTCTCTAAAATTTTGTTTGTAAAGGTTTTAATTGAAATGGTAATTTTCTCTCGTTATGAATCAGACGTATGGCTTCTCACAATCTTCTTATCGAAACATCTCGCTTGTCAACAACGACACTCTTCTAAAATTTTGTTTGTAAAGGTTTTAATTGAAATGGTAATTTTCTCTCGTTATGAATCAGACGTATGGCTTCTCACAATCTTCTTAATTCTTTATCGCAATTCATGCTTATTCCTCGTCTCTATTTTGTTTCTAATAATAGATGTGCCAAGGGAATTGTGGGATATATTTCATACTCGCTTTATAGAATCTAGTAAAATCGACTCGGCTTCATAATATTTACAACTTATCAAGACTTTAGCCAAAAGGTTCCATTGCCCATGCATAACCGGGAGTTTGTTTTTATACACTCACAAAAAATCCTGTGGACGCTCTAGAGGCTAAAGTTAATATCCGATTGACTTTAAATTTATACACAGTGTTTAAGGGCATGAGACGAAGAATCCTATTGTTTTTCAGCGATTTCCGATAATAACTACTAGAGTTATGCCCCTTCATGACTTTAAAAAATCTTGTGGACGCTCTAGAGGCCAAAGTTAATATCCGATTGACTTTAGATTTATACACAGTGTTTAAGGCCATGAGACAAAGAAGCCTACATATTTTCAGCGATTTCTGATAATTACTGCCAGAGTTATGGCCCTTGATCACTTCAAAAAATCTTGTGGATGCTCTAGAGGTCGAAGTTAATATCCGATTGACTTCAAATTTATGCAAAGTGTTTGCAGTCATGAGACGAAGACGTCTATTGATTTTCAGCCATTTCCAATAATTACTGCCAGAGTTATGGCCCTTGCTCTCTTCAAAATATCTTGTGGACGCTCTAGAGGCCAAAGTTAATATCTGATCGACTTTAAATTTACTCACAGTGTTTAAGGTCATGAGACGAAGAAACCTATTGATTTTCAGCGATTTCAAATAATTACTGCCAGAGTTATCTCCTTTGATAACTTCAAAAAATCTTGTGAAGCTATAGAGGCCAAACTTTTCATCCGATTGACTTCAGATTGATACACAGAGTTTAAGGTGTTGAAATGAACAAGTATTTTTATTTCCAATGAATTTAGATAACTGAACAGCTAAATCCATGATATTAATAAATGTTTCATGTATATTGTATATACTAATTGTTAGCGTGGGGTAAAACTTTATAAAAAGCAATCAAATTCTAATGATTTTCTCATAATTACACAATGAGTTGTTACTCTTAATCAGTTTTTAGTGTATTACAAATGTTTCATTACCAAAAAAAGTCAAAATATGCGACAACCCTTGTTGACTGCCCGGACGATTTAGCTGCTGTGATCGAGACTATGTAAAAATATGGTATATCAAGGTTGTGGACCCTGTAAAGGTAACGATTTTTATCCGATTTTAATGAAACGTGAAAAGCATGTTTATACTTTAAAGATCTTGGTTCCTATATGATATTTGTGTATATCAGATCGTAACTTCCTGAATTATGGCCCCTGTATATACGAAAAATGGCCTTTCTTAGCTTGTGGTCCCTCTGGAGGTCACAATTATGAACAGATTTTAAAAAAAGATTGATCATATCGCCGTTACACCATAATGAAGGTTGAGTTTGAATTTCAGGAAAATAATGTATGTGTCATGTAATGTTTTGACAGCTTTTATAGGTTCCCTTATACTATGAAATTGTCCATTTTACACCACTGCACAAGAATTTAAATTAAATTATTATCAATCTGAAGTGTACTCTAGATATACATGGCATTAGGTCCGAGTTACTTGTGTTTTGTGATTTTTTTGTCAACTGATTATTAAAAAATAGAACATTTAATTTATTCTGTGTACTATAATGGAATTATATAGAAATTAAGAATTTAATTTATACTGTGTTCTATTATGGAATATATAGGTGGTCGGATTAAGGCCTCCAGTAAAAGGGGGAAATCTGAATAGCATAACAGTATTAGGTTTACTTTTTTATTAAAAGCTTGTTGCAACTGATAATTGAGCAAAATGTTATTTTGGTTAAAAAAAATTTGGAAAGGTATATTTCAGATACCATAAACTTAGCACTTCGTTTACCATAAGTAATTGTAGCCATACATAGAATTGCTTATTTCGATACACAATCTTAGAAAAAATTAGGCTTGTTCATTATATCATTTTGCCGGAATACAATTCTTCAGAAAATATAGTTAGTTCCCTAGCACATAATTCTTTTTCAATTTATTTTAATAATAGCATATGAATCTAAATTTATTTGTTTCAGTAGACTTGCGGGGATGCAGGCCTATTTATTTATTATATTATAGAATGTAAAATGAACATGTGCAGCTTGTACAGACTTAATGGGTAAAAATTACTACATGTATTTAAAATTTGAACCTTTAAAAACCACAACTACATGTAATTTTAAAATTATGAAAATACTAGATAGCAATTAAGTGATAAAAAAAGCAAGGAATGGGTTTGGTTACATCGAAGCGCAAGTACTTCTTGTTCGGCGTATGCGAAAACTACTAAAAAAAAGAACGGCCTATGATTGTTCGGACAAGGAGTAGGATTGTCTGTCCAACTTTGTGGTAGGGTGACCCACCATAAATGAATATTTCCAAATATCTCGACAATTACACAGCAATACTAATATATATACCAAGCCTTCAATTAGTTTCGCACATTTATAGTCACCAAGTAGACGACCATTCTACGTCTGATTTACAGGTCGGGATATGTACGATTACCGAAAGGAACCAAGATATTTGTGAGTTCAGTTTTCTGTAACATGACCTTGAGCTATGATGTTGACACAGCTATCTATTTTGAAGGACATCTTCTCTGCTTTCATCTCGAACATTAACCTTGATAATATAGCAAGAAATAGGGTCATGACAAGCATAAAAGCAAATGCCCCGAGCTGGAAAATTTCAAGTCGGGGTCAGCATCAAATCAAGGTCCCAACATTATTCACACGTAAAGGCCAATCCATATGGTCAACGCCAAATAGTCGTTAATGGTGGCTTAGCACAAAAATTAAAATATATTCGAAAATTATTAGGCTTTCAGACTTTTGTCTGAAAGCCTATTGTGATTACTAAAATTATTATTATTATTTTATTTTTCGGGGGAGCCTATTTCTCAGTGTCTGTAACAGATACAGATCTGGGACATAATTTTCTATCAGGAAACCATATGGTGGCCACCTGATCGACTGTATTTGGAACTTCTGCGCAGACCGGAAGTGGCCGAATTTCGTGCGGTGCCAAAAAATTAAAAAACGGCCGTAGATTCGTCAATTCTGTACCTATTTTCATACAAATTACATTTTCGGAAACCTTGAGTCTTTTCTCGGGACTCCGGTTTCCTCCCACTGCTAAAGACCCCTACGCGCAAGCGAATTATTGAAATAAAATTAAACCATATGTTAGTTCCGAAATGACCTAGTTTGTGTTGAGTGGTCGTTAAACCCCATTTCTCTCTCTCTCTCTCTCTCTCTCTCTCTCTCTCTCTCTTTTCTCGGACGATAACAGTTGAAAATTTTGCAATTTCGAAACTTCGCCGCTGACTTCTAGCGTTCGAAAAATGACAATATGTTGTTTAAGACACATTTTTTGTTATTTTTCAAAATGTTCAAATTTGACCTACATTTTTGGATACCTGAAGGCAATCTGGTTCCAGTAATATAAGTTTCATTCAGAGTTATCGCCCTTTATTTTTCGATTTTTTTCGAATTTTCGTCACATTTTGTGAGCTTAAGTTTCGTTTTACGGCCGGATCGACGTTTCTGAAATTCCTGGAACATAAAGCTATATGGTCAAACCACTGTTTAAAGCAATTTCAACAACAATCTGTAAACCGGAAGTATTCGAAATAATATGCGATATTTTGAAAAAAAACGTGAAAAATTGGTGTTTTGGGTAAAAACAAGATTTCTCCGTCTGATATCAATAACGGATACGATGAGCAGGAAGCAAAATATGGCATGCTGAAAATCAAGTATTTTCTGATTTTGAGCGTTTTTGGACGCCTGTATCTCGAAAACTTAACCTACAATTTTTTATACGCCCACATTTTTGCCGGACGAAATGGTCACCGTTTGTACGCGAATATTGTAAAAATATGGTATATCATGGTTGTGGACTCTCTATAGGTCACAATTCTTATCCGATTTTGACGAAAAGTAACATTTCTAGGTTGTGTACCGTCAAACCATAATCATTGTCGGCTTCGAATTTCATGAATATCAGACTGGAACTGACCAACAAAATGGCTGATCCCAATACAGTATGAAATACAGGACTTAATGATGTAGGAAAAATCACTTTCGGTATTGCTTGTTCTCTATCCATCTCTCAAAAATGTGGGCGTATCCTGCCTGGCAGTGCCAGCCTATCTTTTTTAATTTTTATACGCCCACATGGAAATGTGGTCGTATATTGCCGTCGCCCCCGTCCGTCCGTCTGTCGGTCCGTCCGTCCGTCCGTCGGTCCGTTCGTCCATCGTCCACAATTTCTTGTGAACGCTCTAGAGGCTAAAGTTTATATCCGATTGACTTTAAATTTATACACAGTGTTTAAGGGCATGAGACGAAGAAGCCTGTTGATTTTCGGCGATATCCGATAATTACTGCCCGAGTTATGACCCTTGATCACTTTGAAAAATCTTGTGAACGCTCTAGAGGCTAAAGTTAATATCCGATTGAATTTAAATTTATACACGGTGTTTAAAGTCATGATGCAAAGAAGCCTATTGATTTTCAGCAATATCCGATAATTACTGCCAGAGTTATGACCCTAGATCACTTTGAAAAATCTAAAGTTAATATCCGATTGACTTTAAATTTATACACACTATTTACGGTCACGATACAAAATAGCCTATTTATTTCAGCGATATCCGATAATTACTGCCAGAGTTATGACCCTTGATCACTTTGAAAAACCCTGTGAATGCTCTAAAGGCTAAAGTTAATATCCGATTGACTTTAAATTTTTACACAGTGGTTAGGGTCATGAGACGAAGAGTCCTATTTGATTTGCAGTGATATCTGATAATTTCTGACACTTGATCACTTTGAAATATCTTGTGGACAAAGGCCTTGAGACAAACCATCAAAACTATTCTAATCAATTCTGATAATTATTTCATGGGCTATTACTCGTAATAAGATTATCATGTGTTGTAAATGTTCTCCCTACTGATAAAAGAAACAATATGCGACAACCCTTGTTGACTGCCCGGACAACTTAGCTGTTGTGGGCGTATGTTTCGTTGCCTGGCAACCTATCTTTTCTATCGAGAGTCCTTTTGGAGGTATTTTGCATGAAGCCATCCAATAAGCCTTTGAAATGTCTGGAATAGGATAAAAAAAGGGACTAAAAATCGAAAAAAGTCGAAAAATCTTCAAATTTTGGAAAATGCTCTATTAACAGATTTTCAAAAAATGGTTACACATTCAGATAGCGGACCTAAATCCGATTCTAACGATGTATATAATATGTATTGAAATACTGAAATTTAATTTTCGATATTTCGATTTTTTTGCATTTTTGGCACTTTTGAACATAGGATTTCTCAGGTGTATTTTATCTGATTAGATAATGTAATATATCCTTACAGACGGCTATTTAATTGCCCAAACCGGTTATTAAAACTAGCACGACACTAATCACCATACCGGAAGTATTCAAAAAATGGAAAAAAAAGGTTTAAAAAATTTGCGTTCTTGCGAAAAGCTGAATTTCTCGGTCAGATATTACCGGACCAAAAGAAGTAACGTGTCTATGGATATCCCCTTTAATCGACTATTATATGGCATCTCAATGGTACGATTTCGATGGTTAGAAAATAAATAATGGTACGCCAAAAATCTAGTATTTTCCTTTTTATACGCCCACATTGAAATGTGGTCGTATATTGCCGTCGCCCCCGTCCGTCCGTCCGTCCGTCCGTCGGTCCGTCCGTCCGTCCGTCGGTCCGGCGTCCACAATTGCTTGTGGACGCTCTACAGACTAAAGTTAATATCCGATTGACTTTAAATTTATACACAGTGTTTAAGGTCATGAGACGAAGAAGCCTATTGTTTTTCAGCGATTTCCGATAATAACTACCAGAGTTATGGCCCTTGATCACTTCAAAAAATCTTGTGGACACTCTAGAGGCCAAAGTTAATATCCGATTGACTTTAAATTTATACGCAGTGTTTAAGGTCATGAGACAAAGAAGCCTATTGATTTTCAGCGATTTCCGATTATTAGTGCCAGAGTTATGGCCCTTGATCACTTAAACAAATCTTGTGGACGCTCTAGAGGCCAAAGTTAATATCCAATTGACTTTAAATTTATACACAGTGTTTAAGGTCATGAGACGAAGAAGCCTATTGATTTTCAGCGATCTCTGATAATTATTGCCAGGGTTATGGCCCTTGATCACATCAAAAAGTCCTGTGGACGCTCTAGAGGCGAAAGTTATTATCCGATTGACTTTAAATTTATACACAGTGTCTAAGGTCATGAGACGAAAAAGCCTTTTGATTTTCAGCGATTTCTGATAATTACTGCCAGAGTTATGACCCTTGATCACTTCAAAAAATCTTGTGGATGGTCTAGAGGCGAAAGTTATTATCCGATTGACTTTAAATTTATACACAGTGTCTAAGGTCATGAGACGAAAAAGCCTTTTGATTTTCAGCGATTTCTGATAATTACTGCCAGAGTTATGACCCTTGATCACTTCAAAAAATCTTGTGGATGGTCTAGAGGCCAAAGTTAATATCCGATTGACTTCAAATTTATACATAGTGTTTACAGTCATGAGACTAAGTCATCTATCGATTTTCAGTGATTTTCAATAATTGTTGCCAGAGTTATTACCCTTGATCACTTCGAAAAAATCCTGTGGAAGCTCTAGAGGCCAAAGTTAATATCCGATCGACTTTAACACACAGTGTTTAGGGTCATGAGACGAAGAAGCCTATGGATTTTCAGAGATTTCAAATAATTATTACCAGAGTTATCTCCCTTGATAACTCCAAAAAATCTTGTTCCGCTATAGAGGCCAAACTTATCATCCGATTGACTTTAGATTGATACACAGAGTTTAAGGTGTTGAAACGAACAAGTATTAAACAATGAATTTTGATAACTGAACAGCTAAATCCATTATATTAAATGTTTCATGTATATACTAATTGTTAGCGTGGGGTAACACTTTATAAAAACCAATCAAATTCTAATGATTTTCTGATAATTACATAATGAGCTGTTACTCTTAATCAGTTTTTAGTGTATTACAAATGTTTCATTAGCGAAAAAAGTAAAAATATGCGACAACCCTTGTTGACTGCCCGGACGATTTAGCTGCTGTGGGCGTATGTTTCGTTGCCTGGCAACCTATCTTTTGGAACCTTTTTAGACGTCTTTTTCTCGAAAACGATGCCGACGATTTTTCTGAAACTTTTTTTAACACAGAGTCATATCGGTGGTCTGTGGCGTGAATCCAAAAGGAAAAGGTTTGAAATAATATAAGGGGTCCAAAAATGGACTAAATCTTTGAAAACAGTTGAAAAATCGTTTAATTATTGAAAGTGTTCTTTTATTTATCTTTTTTACAAAAAAACTACTGAATAGATGTTTCTGACACTTCAGGGACAGAAAGTTAAGTATCTAAACAACTTGTTAAAGCTATCCCGACAATGATCAAAAAACCGAAAGTAGTCGAAAAAATGTCAGGTATATGGGGAAAAAAACACAAAAAGTTTAAAAAAAAGAAAGAAAAGAAAATACAGTAAAACAATTGGCCACTGAATCAAAACAATTAAAGTATTGTTTGGTAGCTCGATGAATGGGCTATTTTACGCAAGCGAATTATTGATATAAAAATTAAACGATGCTAGTCCCGAAATGACATAGTTTATTATTTATTGCCTGATATGTATAAAACAATTCTCAATTGCGAATTCTCAACTTATTTGTTACCGATAATGATTTCTTTTGGCACCGTAAGTGAAGTAATTTTGCCAGATTTTACAATTTTGACCGGTGTATTCGCAAGCAAATATTACTTACAAATCTGATAGAGGGTGTCACTGAATCATAACAACTACAGTATCGTTTGGTAGCTCGATGGATCGGCTATTGTATGACGCACTTCCTGTCTGATTCCTGAAAGCCGATTCAGCA
Source organism: Patella depressa (assembly GCA_948474765.1). Lineage (NCBI taxonomy): Eukaryota > Metazoa > Mollusca > Gastropoda > Patellidae > Patella > Patella depressa. Next base: position 2,569,445 of record CAOLEZ010000001.1, on the reverse strand, counting down.
CTGCAGGTCTGCAGGTCTAGTTATTATTATTATTATGAACTGAGGCGTCTCAGAGTTCGTCTGAGTTTCTTGTTATTCGAGTCTAAATAGTCAACGAAGAAAAATGGTGGCGAACAGATAAATATTATCTCCCGCCCTTGGGTTGGTAAAATGAAAAGTTATTGATTGATTTGGCTGAAATTTGGTGTGAGGTCTTCGCTAGCCCACCTGAACATTCCCTGAAAATTTCAAGTCTTCAAGTAAACCTACACATATTTTATATTTGCAACAATGTTTTGTTCCCATGCAGCCGATTTTCCACATTCAGACAATGTTTTGCAAATGGACATTAAGTTTTCTAACATTTCTGCTCTGCTCCTGCTTACAGCCAAACTGACTGTCTCTTCACAAACCAGGACGATGCATCATTGTATTTCCTCCCCCCCCCCTCCCGGAGTCTTTCTACATTCCTTAGATTCTAATAAAGCCATCAAATCATCTCCCCGTCCAGTTGCTATATAAACTAATTGCCTCCTTAGTTTTTCTCTTCTGATATCTTACGGCTGGTGTTACACAAGTAATAGTTATTAGCACACTTTACGAGGTGTATCGGTGAATATCAGGACAGTTTTGGTCGGGGGCTCAGCCGAGGTAAGGTGCTAATAAGTTACTTACATCACATTTCTATCGAGTATTGTGAAGCAAAATGTGAAAAATAGTATTTATTATCGAGTCGTTTCAACCGAAAAGTGACAAATAATTTCAGCTCTTTTATTTATCCCTTTCTGTGCCTCACGTTACATTTCATGGTAGTATTTACACGTGCGTCTTGTTGTGAAACCCCGAGCGTGAAACAGCCACGTGTTTGTTTAGACCACATCGTCAAAACAATTTGTCTATGATGGCGTAGAGGACTGCGATGATATTAAATGTAGAGTAAAGGAAATTCGAAACGTGGGTCATTCCTGATGAAAGTATGCATCGGCGCATAGTTCGTCCGTTGAAATTTAATTTAATGAAATTTATAACTTTCTAGGCGTTTTTTTTATATCCTGCTTATTTTCAAGGCTTGTGAAGTGTTTAGCAAGAGAATCACAATTAGTTCAAATAATTATTCAATATTCTCATTTATATGTTTTGCATAAAAAATCAAACCAAATTATGAAATAGATGCCAATTGATATGTGTAATAGTTGTTTTTTGTAATATGTTGATTTTATGTCATTGCATATATTTTTGCACTGCCATGTAGTTCCTACCGGTTTGTTTTGTTACTATGATTTTGATTAGTTGTCTCATGTACCTTAGCCTAGTGCAGTACGAAACAAGAAGTTATTATTGCGATCTGGGTCGGACTAAACGTCCGCTTCTTATTGCTTGATAAGTTTCTTAAACGGTATAAAAGTATCCGTGTATCAGAAATGAACAGTACTCTTTTTCGAAAGTGTACTGTTCATTTCTGATACATGGCTACTTTTACGCGTGTATTGGAAATGAACAGGACAGTTTCATCAAAGGTTGCCATTGGCAACGAGTAGAAGTGGGATGTAATTGATGATATATCATTGAATAGCCTTATGAAATCAATTAGCAATATGTTACAGATTGCCAGATGCTAGAAATGCGGCATGTCATCTTGACAGGTGATATCGACACCCCTGGTGTTCTTGGTAGAATTCCTTACGTCATTATGTAACCTTAACTTGTTTTATTTAACTGTATTTGATAAGCTAACTCTAGTGAATGATAAACTTGATATGATACATAAGACAGGTGTCTAATGAGCTCCTTTGACTTGACGGGATTTATAACCCCACCAACAGAAACAAATTGACAGTGAGGCCCAGTCAGGGCTAGGAGTTAGGTCCGGCCAGGACTGAGCGAAAGCCATGGGCGCCTTGGCACGAGGCGAGACGAGAAGAGAGCTTCTGGGCTTAGCACACTCGTGCTAAGCCAAGCTAAGACATTCGACTCCCTCCATATAAGTTAGTTCTACGGTCGTTTACATTATGATGTTTGTACCTAATATTGTAAGAAGTTTAATAAAAGTATTATTAGAAGTATATACCAGAACTTGATTAAAGAACAAATACTGTCACACTGGCCCCTGGATCCATTCACTTGATTTGATATGTTTGTTTTTTGTTATGTCTATTTTCTGTCATGTCCGCAGGTTTATCTTCTATATTATTGCTTTGCGTGTAGTGCGGTCCTCCTGCTCGGTTCTGCCATTCCAACAGGTTTATGTGACTTTTATATGCCCACAGGCTGCAGTTAATATCTGATTGACTTTAAATTGATACACAGTGTTTAAGGTCATGAGACGAAGAAGTCTATTGATTTTCAGAAATTTCTGATAATTACTGCCAGAGTTAGGACCCTTGATCACTTCAAAAAAATCTTGTGGACACTCTAGAGGCCAAAGTTAATATCCGTCTGTCCGTTCACGCTGTGTTTGTGGACACTCTACATGTCACAATTATTATCCAATTTTGACGAAACTTGAAATATAGATCTTGTATTTATTGGACCGTAACTGCATGGATAATGGCCCCTGATGAAACTTAAAATGTGTGTTTATATCCCAAAGATATTGGTTTGTTTTAATATTGACATGTCACACTGTAACATCCTGGATTATGGTATCTGATTGTAAACCTCTTTTGGCTTGTTCTCTGCCATTCTCTTTCAAATGTGGGCATTCTTGCATGGCAACCACCTGTATTGATTATTATACAATTATAAAAACTTTGTGAGAATGCAATTGTTACAATTCATTACAGTACTGGAAACAATATTAATATGTATTTTCTTTCCTTTTGTAGGGGGCAATGGCAGCAACATTTAATGCACTTAATACTAACACAAAGCTCCACCCTGTTCTCGACCCTGTGGGGGCATCTAGTTTGGCCCAGCGTCGAGGCAAGAACAAACCGAAGAGTTCTACTGCTGTCTGATGTTGTCTGCGTTTTCAAGAGATAAAACATGCTTATATAGTTATTAGAACATGGGCAATTATTGTTAGCATATTGAGTTATTGATGATTAGCATTTAAACTGAAAAATACCCACCAAGTTCCAGGAACAAATTATGGAACGTATATTGTCGTCGCCCCTGTTCGTCCGTCCACAATTGTTGTGAACAGTCTACAGGTCACAATTTTTATCCGATTTTAATGAAACTTAAAATATAGGTTTATCACCCTAAGATCTCGATTCTTTTCTATATTGGCATGAATCGGACTGTAACATCATGGGTTATTGCCCCTGATTGTACGAAAAATCACGTTTTTAGCTTGTGAATAGTATAGAGGTCACAATTTTGAAACGATTTGGATGAAACTTAAAATGCATGTTTATACTCCAAAGATCTTGGTTCCTTTCGATATTTGCGCATATCGAATTGTAACTTTATGAATTATGGCCCCTGATTGTACTAAAGATAGGTTGCCAGGCAACGAAACATACGCCCACAGCAGCTAAATCGTCCGGGCAGTCAACAACAGTTGTCACATATTTTTACTTTTTTTGGTAATGAAACATTTATAATACACTAAAATCTGATTAAGAGTAACAACTCATTATGTAATTATCTGAAAATCATTAGAATTTGTTTGCTTTTTATAAAGTTTTGCCCCACGCTAACAATTAGTATAGGAAACATTTAACATCATGGATTTAGCTGTTCAGTTATCAAAATTCATTGAAAATCAAAATACTTGTTCTTTTCAACACCTTAAACTCTGTGTATCAATCTGAAGTCAATCGGATGATAAGTTTGGCATCTATAGCGTCACAAGGTTTTTTGAAGTGATCAAGGGAGATAACTCTGGAAGTAATTATTTGAAAATCAGTAGGCTTCTTCGTCTCATGACCTTAAACAGTGTGTGTAAATTTAAAGTCAATCGGATATTAACTTTGGCCTCTAGAGCATCCACAGGATTTTTTGATGTGATCAAGGGCCATAACTCTGGCAATAATTATCAGAGATCGCTGAAAATCAATAGGCTTCTTCGTCTCATGACCCTAAACACTGTGTATAAATTTGAAGTCAATCAGATATTAAATTTGGCCTCTAGAGCACCCACAAGATTTTTTGAAGTGATCAAGGGCCATAACTCTGGCGCTAATTATCGGAAATCGCTGAAAATCAATAGGCTTCTTTGTCTTATTTCCTTTAACACTGTGTATAAATTTAAAGCCAATCGGATATTAACTTTAGCCTCTAGAGCGTCCACAAGCAATTGGGCGTATAAAAATCGCCTTTGTAGCTTGTGGTCCCTCTGGGAGGTCACAACTATCATCCGATTTTAAAAAACGTTTTATTATATCACTGTTTCACTGTAATGAAAGGTTGACGTCGAATTTCGTAAAAATTGGACCAAAACTGTCGGACAAAATGGCTGCCACTAATACGCGAATAGTGTAAAAATATGATATATCAAGGTTGTGGACCCTGTAGAGGTCACAATTTTAATCCAATTTTGATGAAATTTGAAATATAAGTTTATAACCCAAAGATCGCAGTTCCTTTCGTTATTCGGGCACATTGGACCATAACCTCCCCTGATAGTACGAAAAATCATGTTTTTTTACCTTGTGGACCCTATGGAGATCACAATTTTATTCCTAATTAAAAACCCGTTTGACTATATCCGCATTACACATTAATGATGGTTGAGTGTGAATTTCTTGAAAATCGATTATCGAACAGCTAAATACATAATATTAAATGTTTCGTATACTTAACGTTAGCATGGGGCAGAACTTTATAAAAAAAAAACAACAAATTCTAATGATTTTCTGATAATTACTAAGTATGCGACAACTCTTGTTCACTGCCCGGACTATTTAGCTGCTGTGTTGTTGTATGTTTCGTTGCCTGGCAACCTATTTTTCTTCTTCAAGTAATTATTACATTAAATTTAATTTTTTCTTTGTTCATAATCTAAGATATTGAAATGATAATTGACAGTTTTTATACGCCCACATTTGCATGTGAACGTATATTGTTGTTGTCGCCCCTGTCCGTCCGGGATTTGTTTGTGGACACTCTACAGGTAACAATTTTTATCCGATTTCAACGAAACCTAAAATATAGGTTTATCTCCTTAAGGTCTTGGTTCCTTGAGTATTGGCTTGCATCGGACCATAAATTCATGGATTATGGCCCCTTTTTGTACGAAAATTCACATTTTTAGTTTGTGGACACCCTGGAGGTCAAAATTTTGATCCAATTTTGATGAAACCTGAAATGCATGTTTATAACCAAAAGATCTTGGTTCCTTTCGATATTCGCACATGTGGTCATATATTGTCGTTGCCTCCGTCTGTCGGTCCGGCGTCCCGGCATCCACAATTGCTTGTGGCCGCTCTACAGGCTAAAGTTAATAGTGTTTAAGGTCATGAGACGAAGATGCCTATTGATTTTCAGCAATTTCCGATAATAACTGCCATAGTTATGGCCCTTGATCACTTCAAAAAATCTTGTGGACACTCTAGAGGCCAAAGTTAATATCCGATTGACCTTAAATTTATACACAGTGCTTAAGGTCATGAGACGAAGAAGCCTATTGATCTTTCAGCGATCTCCGATAATTACTACGGGAGTTATCGCTCTTGATCACTTTGAAAAATCGTTTGTAACGCTCTAGAGGCCGAACTTATCATCCAATTGACTTCAGATTGATACACAGATTTTAAGGTCTTGAGACGAACAAGTATGTTGATTTTCTATGAATTTTGATAACTGAACAGCTAAATCCATGATTTTATATATTTTGTATACTAAGCGTTAGCATGGGGCAGAACTTTATAAAAACCAAACAAATTCTAATGATTTTCTGATAATTACTTTCAGTTGTTAATCTTAATCAGATTTCAGAGTATTATAAATGTTTCATTACTGAAAAAAGGAAGAACATGTGACTGCCCGGTCGATTTAGCTGCTGTGGTTGTAAGTTTTGTTGCCTGGCAACCTATTTTTTAGATTGTGGTTCCTCTGGAGGTCATAATTAATTATCGGATTAAAAATACATTTTATTATATCACCGTTACACCACAATGAAGGTTGAGTTTGAATTTCGTGAAAATCGGACCAAAACTGACAGGCAAAATGGCCACCCCTCGTACGCAAATAGTGTAAACATCTGGTATATCAAGGTTGTGGACTGTCTGGAGGTCACAGTTTGGTACCGATTTTGATGAAACTCAAAATTCATAGTTATAACCCAAAGATCTTAGTTGCTTTCGATATTCGTGCATATTGGATCGAAACTTCACAAATTATGCCCTGATTGTACAACATCGTGTTTTTAGCTTGTGAGCACTCTAGAGGTCACAATTTTGATGCGATTGTGATTAAACTTGAAATGCATGTTTATTATAACCCAAAGATCCTGGTTTATTTCAATATTCGCGCATATCAGATTGTAACTTCCAGGATTATGGCCCCTGATTGGTCGAAAAATTACATTTTCAGCTTGTGGATTCTCTAGAGGTCACAATTTTTTCCCCATTTTAAAAACCGTTTAGGTATATCACCATTCCACCATGATGAAGGTTGAATTGGAATTTTGGGAAAAACATGACGCTCTTTATATGTAAATTGTATAGCTGTATTTCAGACCAATTACATTGATTTCAATGAATTTTGATAACTGAACAGCTAAATCCACGACAGATATTAAATGTTTCATATACCAAATGTTAGCATGGGACAGAACTTCATAAAACCCAAACAAATTCTAATGATTTTCTGATATTTATTTAATGAGTTGTTACTCTTTATCAGATTTTAGTGTATTATAAATGTTATATTACCGAAAAAAGTAAAAATATGTGACAACTCTTGTTGAATGCCCAGACGATTTAGCTGCTGTGGGCGTATGTTTCGTTGCCTGGCAACCTATCTAGCAAAATGTGGGCATATCCTGCCTGGCAGCCGCTGGTTCCATTTTGTTCTGGAACAAACAGAAGTCTCTATTTTACAATAAGTGATTTAACTCCTAGAGTGTAACTAGAGAAATTATTAACAAGTTTATAGCCTAATTATGTGTTAAATAATATGATTACAATATCTGTTTTAAGATTGTGTTACTTTTGATAGAAAAATCTGGTGAACACATCACGTTTTAATAATATATTTTTCACTAATCCTTTATATGTAAATTGTATACCGGTATACAATTTGATTTCTCTTTTTTTTTTCTTTTTTCTTTTTGATTTGTTTTTGTTTGTGGTCTCTTAGTATGATGTCTTATCTGTATATTTGTTTTTGTGTAGAATTGTGTGTGGTGCAGTCCCCCTGCAATTACTATTATGTTATTCTTGTGTGTAATCATCATAAATATAATCTTTATCCTTTTTTATACGCCCACATTGAAATGTGGTCGTATATTGTCGTCGCCCCCGTCCGTCCGTCCGTCGGTCCGGCGTCCACAATTGCTTGTGGACGCTCTAAAGGTCAAAGTTAATATCCGATTGACTTTAAATTTATACACAGTGTTTAAGGTCATAAGACGAAGAAGCCTATTGATTTTCAGCGATTTCCCATAATTAGTGCCAGAGTTATGGCCCTTGATCACTTCAAAAAATCTTGTGGACGCTCTAGAGGCCAAAGTTAATATCCGATCGACTTTAAATTTATACACAGTGTTTAAGGTCATAAGACAATGACGCCTATTGATTTTCGGCGATTTCCGATAATTAGTGCCAGAGTTATGACCCTTGATCTCTTTAAAAAATCTTGTGGATGCTCTAGAGGCCAAAGTTAATATCCGATTGACTTTAGATTTATACACAGTGTTTAAGGTCATGAGACGAAGAAGCCTATTGATTTTCAGCGATTTCAAATAATTACTGCCAGAGTTATCTCCCTTGATAACTTCAAAAATTCTTGTGACGCTATAGAGGCCAAAGTTACCATCCGATTGACTTCAGATTGATACATAGAGTTTAAGGTGTTGAAACGAACAAGTATTTTGATTTTCAATGAATTTAGATAACTGAACAGCTAAATCCATGATATTAAATGTTTCATGTATATACTAATTGTTAGCGTGGGGTAAAACTTTATAAAAAGCAATCAAATTCTAATGATTTTCTGATAATTACATAATGAGTTGTTACTCTTAATCAGTTTTTAGTGTATTACAAATGTTTCATTACCGAAAAAAGTAAAAAAGTGCGACAACCCTTGTGGACTGCCCGGACGATTTAGCTGCTGTGGGCGTATGTTTCGTTGTCTGGCAACCTATCTTTTTATACGCCCACATTTTCATTTGTACATATATTGTCTTCGCCCTTGTTCGTCCGCCCGTCCACAATTATTTGTGAACAGTCACCTATGATCTCGGTTCCTTTCGATATTGGCATGTATCGAAGTGTAACTTCATGGGTTATGGCCCCTGATTGTAGCTTGTGAACAGTGTAGAGTTCATAATTTGGAACTGATTTTGATGAAACTAGAAATGCATATTTATAACCCAAAGATCTTGGTTCCTTTCGATATTTGCGCACATGGGATCGTAACTTCCTGAACTATGGCCTCTGATTGTATGCAAAATTGCCTATAATTTATGCACATTGTTTATGGTCATGAGGCAAAGAAGTCTATGTGATTTCTGTTAATTACTTCCAGAGTTATGGCCCTTGATCACCTCAAAAAATCTTGTGGACTCTTACATATCCGAATTTTCGTTTGAGTTTTTGTACAATAATGGTATTTTCAGCTTGTGGATTCTCTAGAGGTCACAATTTTTTTCCCCCTTTTGAAAATCGTTTAGGTATATCACCATTCCACCATGATAAAGGTTGAGTTGGAATTTTGGGAAAAAATATGACGCTCTTGATATGTAAATTGTATACCAGTATAAAAATGACCCCTCTAGAGGTCACAATTTTTATCTAATTTTGATGAAACTTAAAACATATCTTTATATTTCAAAAAATCTCAGTCTCTTTTGTTTTTTGTGTATTCCAGACCAATTATATTGATTTCAATGAATTTTAATAACTGAACAGCTAAATCCACGTCAGATATTAAATGTTTCATATACTAAATGTTAGCATGGGACAGAACTTCATAAAACCCAAACAAATTCTAATGATTTTCTGATATTTATTTAATGAGTTGTTACTCTTTATCAGATTTTAGTGTATTATAAATGTTATATTGCCGAAAAAAGTAAAAATATGTGACAACTCTTGTTGAATGCCCAGACGATTTAGCTGCTGTGGGCGTATGTTTCGTTGCCTGGCAACATATCCTGCCTGGCAGCCGCTGGTTCCATTTTGTTCTGGAACAAACAGAAGTATCTATTTTACAATAAGTGATTTAACTCCTAGAGTGTAACTAGAGAAAATATTAACAAGTTTATAGCCTAATTATGTGTTAAATAACCTGATTACAATATCTGTTTTAAGATTGTGTTACTTTTGATAGAAAAATCTGGTGAACACATCACGTTTTGATAATATATTTTTCACTAATCCTGTAAGTTATTCTTGTGTGTAATCTTCATAAATATAATCTTTATTCTTTTTATACGCCCACATTTTCATGTGTACATATATTGTCTTCGCCCCTGTTGTCCGTCCGTCCGTCCACAATTGTTTGTGAACAGTCTACAGGTCACAATTTTTATCTGATTTCAATGAAACTTGAAATGTAGGTTTATCACCCTAAGATCTCGGTTCCTTTCGATATTGGCATGTATCGAAGTGTAACTCCATGGGTTATGGCCCCTGATTGTAGCTTGTGAACAGTGTAGAGTTCATAATTTGGGACCGATTTTGATGAAACTTGAAATGCATATTTATAACCCAAAGATCTTGGTTCCTTTCGATATTTGCGCATATCGGATCGTAACTTCCTGAACTATGGCCCCTGATTGTATGCAAAATTGCCTTTAATTTATGCACATTGTTTATGGTCATGAGGCAAAGAAGTCTATTGATTTTCAGTGATTTCTGATATTTACTTCCAGAGTCATGGCCCTTGATCACCTCAAAAAATCTTGTGGACGCTTACATATCCAAATTTTCATTTGAGTTTTTGTACAATAGTCACACCCATAACAAATTTCTTTTAATGATACAATTTATCATTAATGTTGTTGTTCTTAGTGTTCAACGTCCGCATACACCGAAGGTGATATCGCAAACAAGTCTTATTTTTCATTTTTATTATCTCAGCACACGCGCAGGGGTCTTTGCTGTGGGAGGAAACTGGAGTGCCCGGAGGAAACCCACGAGGTTGAGAAGGAGCCCCTATCTCGATGTCACATACGCTCACACCAGGGATCGAAACCACAGCCACAAGCCAGTGGTGACGGGCTAGCTATAGGTCGAAGCGCAGCACTCTAGACCACTAGGCCATCCCAACCCCAGTTTATCAATAAACATAACATAAATTTATATAGTTAATGATTTCAGCTCTGTTGAGGCGGTAAACCTAGCCAATCAACATTCTTAATCCCTTGAGCACTATAACACAAAGGTGCTAGTTAAGTGGTAAGATTAAAAGAATTTAATCCCATAAAAGATTTTTAAATCTACAAGACCTATATTACTAATGTACGGACTATTCTCTTTGGTTCTAAATTATAACACGGTGCGAAATATTAAACAAACATTAACAAATATATGACATGGTTGTTATGTGATTTAGTGTTAAAATCTAACGATATCTTTAACTTGCTTTTTCTCAAAAATGTTGCAAAATCACTAGTTTATCCGACCAGAGAGGAAAGTGTCAAACGGGCGGGGTGAGTGACTCAGTGTGAATGAATATATTCACCAATATATTTTGTGAGTCGGAAATGCAGCCAGGCAGCATTTCAGACACTGGTTGTCGAGATAAATTGAGCTGGTCAGATACTGTTCGTCGCCAAATCACCAGCTTATCCTAACAAAGAGGGAGGTGTCAAATGAACGGAGTGAGTGTATCAAGTGAATGTTGAACTTTACCCCAAAACTTTGAGGATCGTAAAAAGCGCTTTTCATTCTAACCCGCCTCCTTTCAAAATACACTCCTTCACCACAGATAACCAAACACACAAATGTGAAATATCGGCGACACTACCGAATAGCTTGGTAAGAAATCACTCAAGGTGCAAGTCTATGACGGAGTGGGAATGTGGGATTTAATCACCGGTGAAGGTATTGATACCGAAACGTATCACAATTTTTATACGCCCACTTTGAAATGTGGTCGTATATTGTCATCTCCCCCATCCGTCCGACGCTCTAGAGGCCAAAGTTAATATCTGATTGTTTAAGGTCATGAGACGAAGAAGCCTATTGATTTTCAGCGATTTCCGATAATTAGTGCCAGAGTTATGGCCCACTTCAAAAAATCTTTTGGATGCTCTAAAGGCCAAAGTTAATATCCGATTGACTTTAAATTTATACACATTGTTTAAGGTCATAAGACAAGGAAGCCTCTTGATTTTCAGCGATTTCCGATAATTAGTGCCAGAGTTATGGTCCTTGATCACTTCAAAAAAATCTTGTGGACGCTCTAGAGGCCAAAGTTAATATCCGATTGGCTTTAAATTTATACACAGTGTTTAAGGTCATAAGACAAAGAAGCCTTTTGATTTTCAGCAATTTCCGATAATTAGTGCCAGAGTTGTCTCCTTTGATCACTTTAAAAAACCTTGTGATGCTATAGAGGCCAAACTTATCATCCGATTGACTTCAGATTGATACACAGAGTTTAAGGTGTTGAGATGAACAAGTATTTTGATTTTCAATGAATTTTAATAACTGAACTGCTAAATCCATGATATTAAATGTTTCCTATACTAATTGTTAGCGTGTGGCAAAACTTTTATAAAAAGCAAACAAATTCTAATGATTTTCAGATAATTACATAATGAGTTGTTACTCTTAATCAGATTTTAGTGTATTACAAATGTTCCATTACCAAAAAAAGTAAAAATATGCGACAACCCCTGTTGACTGCTCGGACGATTTAGCTGCTGTGGGTGTATGTTTTATTGCCTGGCAACCTATCTTTTTTCTTATTTTCTAAAATTATTGACCAGATTTAAAGGGGGGAGGGAGCATTGTTATTTCTTAAAATTTGCCAGTTACATATTCGAAATTTTCGTTTGTGTTCTTTTACAATAGTCACACCCATAACAAATTTTCTTTGATGCTCAACTGAGGTGGTAAACCGACCCAATCAACATTCTTAATCCCTTGAGCACTGTAATACAAAGGTGCTAAATAAGTGGCGAGATTAACAGAATTTAATCCCATAAAAGATTTAATATAGAAGACCTATATTACTAATGTATGGACTATTTTCCTTTTCATACGCCCACATTGAAATGTGGTCGCATATTGTCGTCGCCCCCATCTGTCCGGCGTCCACAATTGCTTGTGGAAGCTCTAGAGGCTAAAGTTAATATCCCATTGACTTTAAATTTATACACAGTGTTTAAGGGCATGAGTCGAAGAAGCCTATTGATTTTCAGCGATTTCCGAAAATTACTGCCAGAGTTATAGCCCTTGATCACTTCAAAAAAAATCCTGTGGACGCTCTAGAGGCCAAAGTTAATATCCGATTGACTTTAAATTTATACACACTGTTTAAGGTCATAAGACGAAGAAGCCTATTGATTTTCAGCGATGCCAGAGTTATCTTCCTTGGTAACTTCAAAAAATCTTGTGACGCTATAGAGACCAAACTTATCATCCGACTGACTTCAAATTGATACACAGAGTTTAAGGTGTTGAAACGAACAAAACAAGTATTTTGATTTTCACTGAATTTTGATAACTGGACAGCTAAATCCATGATATTAAATGTTTTGTATACTAATTGTTAACGTGGGGCAAAACTTTATAAAAAGTAAACGAATTCTAATGATTTTCTGATAATTACCTAAAAAACATAAAAAAAAAAAATTAATGAAACAAAAAAGGAGGGTGGGAAGGAGCCAGACTGGTGCGGAAAGCTAATAGACAGGCGATCACAGGACAAAGCAGCGAGGTATGGATAGCTGGAATAGGTACTCTCAGTTCTCGCTGAAGAAACTGGATTACCTTTGTCCAGTGAAAATGTAAATAGCAAATATTATGAGAAAAATGGAAATCAGCGCGGCGTAAACAATTAACGTAAGTACAAGTATCGGGCAGTAAACTGGATTTTTGGAAGAAGGAAAAGAACGCCACAAGACAGGCTGCCAAGAACGTTGGATCCAAGGCATACGTAAAAATTAGGCACCTGCATATTTTGCGAAGAATGTCAGAGGTAATCGGCAGTTTGGGTTTTGTAGCCTGTCCAAGATGCCTTACATGCCAACAGCAGGGCTCGAATTAGCTGACTTTGCCCAAAACGGAAAAAGGGCGAAACTGAAGTCGCCCTCACTTTGCTGTACATTTGTGCAAGTCGTAACAGCCATCGATATCAACGGTAAACAAAGCATTTTCAAAGGAAAATTAGATGAGTTGTGAAAACCAAAACATGTATTATTAAGTATTAATGTTTTGTTTTTCGACTTTCTCTGTGTTAGCTGTGACAATAATTGGTAGTTTCAATGTTTAACATTGTATTTGATGTCAACAGGAAATACAATTCTTTAAAATAAATCGAAGGACTCGAATCATAAATTTCCATTACAATCTCTAGCTTAGTCCAGAAATAACAGCCAATCTAAAGCCATTATGGTCAATATGGCGGCGAATACGATGTTTTTCATGTATTTCTGTCTAGATGAAGACAAAATATTGATTTGGTTCTCTTTGTATGAAATAATTTAATTATGAAAAGAATAATTAATATTAAACTGTGACTGAAAGGGGGCGAAATGTGTATATTGATCTGTCAACATAAACTATTAAGGATAAGGTTGGGATGGTCTAGTGGTCTAATGGCTTGTGGCTGTGGTTTCGATCCCTAATGTGAGCGTAAGTGGCATGGAGATAGGGGCGCCTTCGCAACCTCGTGGGTTTCCTCCGGGCACTCTGGCTTCCTCCCCCTACGCTAAAGACTTCTACGCGCAAGCGAATTATTGAAATAAAATTGAAACCATATTGTGTGAGCGTAAGTGGCATGGAGATAGGGGCGCCTTCTCAACCTCCGGGCACTCTGGTTTCCTCCCCCTACGCGCAAGCTAATTAGTGAAATAAAATTGAAACCATATGTTAGTCCCCAAATGACCTAGATTGTGTCGATTGGACGTTAAACCCCATTTTTCTCTCTCTATAAAGAAGAACACGTCTGTGATGAGCGAAAATTTCTGTCGAACGATAAAGTTACTCAGATAGTAAAACAATTCGTCAATTCACAATATTGTTATCAAGATCAAAACATGTAAATGCATGTAGAATGTGTTGATTAGTATAATGTCGGGTTGATATTACTACTGTGTACGGCAATATTATTAGTTCCATTAATCTACCCATAAACGTATAACAGTGTAAATGAGTAAGTCACTATGTGTGAGTGGATGGGGTGCCAAAAGAATAATTTCTTAATCACACTGAGTGAGTTACTTAAATTGTCCTACGAAGTAAATATGCGTTTGCAGCTAAAAGATGTTTGTTAATTTATTTAGCATGTTGTGTAATTTGATCAAATTGGTGGCGTCAATGCATGAAATTTGACTGCTCCTTCGAGTCTCCCTATGTCTCCCTCACTTCTCCCTATTCTGTCTGTAGGGAGAAGTCACTTCTCCCTAAAATTTGCCCTTAGTTTGAGCCCTGGCCAGGAGTCTAGGGGGTTGGGCAACCCAGCTTGTAGGTGGACTAGACGGTCAATATTCAGATAAGCCTTAACTGAATTAAAACAAAGTACTGGCAAGTATGCAGCTGGTGGAAATAAGGCGACCTGGGCATCTGCTCGACTCAGGAATTTGGACCGACATGTACATTGTGACCCTGTAAAACAAAATAAAAGGTAGCTGGAGACATATTTTGGAGTAAGCTATACAGGGAGGGCAGGTCACCTGGGAACGGGTGTTGAAAATGGGGAGGGTCGTGCCTGTGCGAAATACTGTCAGCTAAACCATTTTTCACACCTGGAATATGATGGGCAGTGACATAAAAATTACAAATTGAGGATAGCCAAAATAGATGGCGAAGAGCATGCATGACCAGGTGCCCTTATTCACTCGTGTGACTGTGAAAGTATATAAATAATGACCCGTTTATTAGTAAGGCGAGGGGCCAATCTACACAAGGCAGCAATCACTGTCATTGTCTCTCTGTAGTCTATATGCATATCTGCCACTTGGGGGAAATCACTATTCCAATGAAGGAAAAACCAGTCACCATTGTAGAATACCCCCCCCCCCGCTTTTGTACAGGCATTGGTCACGATGGATGTCACTGGAAACCGCAATAACAATAGAGTTTTGCCATTAAAGGAAACCAGGCAATGCTTCCACCACAGTGGATCAGCTAGCAACTGACCCGTAATGCGCCCGCCGTGGTGCTTAAGCTTGAGGCAATTCATGCAGTTCAGGAGACGCCGGCAAAATACTCACCCGCTGCGTATAACACTGCTTGCAAAATTTTATTTTCCTGTGAGCGATTGTATCTGAGTTTTTGAGATACATTTCTTTTCCAATGTCTTGTCCAGCACGAATTTTAGATCCTCTTGGCGACCGAGTCTATCTCACTTCCGAGGAATGGTAAACTCTCGCATGGATCGACAGCCTTCTTCCAATTTATCGCTAAGCCAAAAGAGCAAAGTAGGGTAATGAGGACGGCCAGGGCCTCTGCGCAGCATTCCTTTGAGCGGGAACACAAAAAAAAATCATCTAAGTAGACCACCATATTTGGATATCCAAGACGGCACATTATGCGATGCACTGCCTGGGTTAATCGATGAAAAATCCCCATATAAGTAGCACCAACGCCGTTTATACACCATATTAATCCGGTGACCCTTCTACTAGCAGGGCTAATATGCACTGAACGATACGCGGATTTCAGGTCGCACTTTGCCATATAAAAACCTTGTTGCACCAGCGCTGCTGAATAGTCAACAGCCTGAAACCAGTGATGATCAAAGTCAGATACCTAATTAAGGTACCCCACCATAAATAAATATCTTCAAAAAGCTCAACAATAACACCCCAATGTTTATATATATCCAACCCTTAAATCTGTTTCACACATTTACAGTCACTAAATAAACGACCATGTTGTACTTAATAATAATAAGCTATGACCATTTTGCCATACATAAATAATACTGAAAAATGGTTTGGAGTGTCGCCCATAACATCCAGACACTTTTGAAATTAGTCTCACTTAACCAGTCTATCGACCATTCTCCGTCTGATTGACAGGCCTGGATAATCAAGACTACTTTTTTTACGAAACATGACAGAAAGCTGGAAGAAGAAATTGAATTTAAAAATAACACGGTGGGAGACTCGGCAATTGTTTTACGAACCTAGTTATGAAACTACTGCTGGTATCATGTTCGTGCCCAACCTGAGCTATTCAGAGATATTATTATTTGTACTAAACCAAAATATGCCACTCCTAACGATCTTGTTATTGAAAAAGCAATTTAAAAAATAAAACAAGCGTAATTTCTAAAGATGCCGTAATAACCGAAATGTTAAATATTATTGCTATTCAGAATCGTCAACAATAGATTTTTTACGACTGTAGTAGTTTATAGTGTGTTGAACATTTCCGCTAGCTATGGCTATTTATAGCCTCAACGAGAGTGTGAGACTGACAGAAATCAGTAGTTAGTGATCCAACTGAAGCGTGCACAATCAGCGTATCAAGAACAACTTTTCAGTAGGCACGTGGGGCACCCTAGCATAATCATTAACTGCTGTGCCTGGCGGGAAGCTTCAGTTGTGAATTAAGCGGACATTGCCCTCGGATTTGGGGACAACCCCGATCGGAAATGAAATGACATGAAATGGGTTTAACGTCCTACTCTTCTGCACCTAATCTGGGCTGAAGGAAGATGTGATCCTCAATCGGACCTTAATGTTCACACACACGTCGAATCCATCAGATTGGCCAGCATGGCAATGTTCGTCAAACACCATTGAGCGATTGTCACGGTTTCTAGCTTACGTTTCCTTGGGTGTGCTCTCTTGATAATGATATCATTGCCTTCGGCTGTCGTTTGGCTGAAGGTGAAATTGTTGTCTTCGACACTCGAGACTGGCCCTTGGGGGATAAAATTGACAATGTTCAGGAACATCTTACCTTACGAGAAGGGGGAGGGCTTGATTGCCGCTGTCCCCTGTAACCCGTACCGGAACATTGACCCCGCCTCTCATATTGTTAGGCAGTTTTTCAATTAACTTATGCATATTAACGGAAAATGCTAGATCTTATAAAGCGAGTACGATATAGAGCGAGGAACATGTCAGTCAATTTGATTGACAGTTCGATGTACGACCTTGACATTATGTATAGTAGAGGCTGATATCAGATGTTTGATCTACTTGTAAATATTTGTTCGGCCGTGCTGTAAGTGCTTCTGTTTAATTTAAAAGATTTTGGAATAAGTTTTCAAATAATTTCCATAAATAAAATCACGAAATTTGAGTTATTTTATTATTTTAAATTAAGAATATTATCGTACATGTCCTAGACATAGAGAAAATCATCGCATTATACGACACAGAGAATTAGAACCCATCGGTTTCGCTTTATATAGTGAGTCTTTTTCTTATATTTGAAAGAAATTTGGAGTATTTCTTTCAATTAATTTCCATAAAATAAAGATATTAGAGTGATTTTATTATATCGATTAAGAAAATTACTGAGACAAAAATTTTTAACATTTTTGCGCTAGTCAGATGGGTTTAATCTCACTGTGCCACCTAATCAACTGGTGTTATAGGGTAGTGGTGTGAAAGTTTAAGTAAACGAAAGGATTATAGACAGTATCCTTATTAGTACTATTCACCTAGTTAAGATTTAATTATTTTAATTCTCAAAAAGGTCAAACTTTAGTTAATTTGGCACAGTAAAAAGAAGAAGATCGGAAAAAAGCCATCCAAATATATTTAAATTTATTAACATTGCGTTGAAAGAGCAGACTTGTACTGAAAATACGTTAGTTCAGTTGAATAACGGTGGACGATTGCCCCCTAAAAGGCGAAAATATAAAAGAGAAGAAGAATCTATTCATGATCCAAAATTGAACTGTAAAATGGAGTAAAAAGGTGCAATTGAATATACTGGCGTCATATTACATTTAGTAGGGTTATGATTTATGGTTGATACATGTATTTGTTGTTACTTTTTTGTAATTTATTGTGAATAAAGTTGTTAATCAGTTTAAACCCAGTAGTTTTAAAAAGCGGACTATACTTTTAACACCATTGTATTCGATAATCCCCTTGATTGATTAATCCCCCCATCAGAACAATAGCGGGTGGCACAGTGTGATGTCCCCGTCAGATGACTCTTTAATTCTGTACACAACACGACTAAAAAATAATCATAAATAAAAAAGTTTTTTGTAAAATTTTAAATTTTCGAAATTTGGCGCCTAATATCTTCGAAGATTTGCCGAAAATCAAAAATCGAAAGTAGCGTAGCTATGTGCCCTGTCTCCGGCCATGCCAAAATGTATCGAATGATTATTGTTAAAATTACTGCAATATTTTCAAAAACGATAACTTCGGTGATTTCGGACATTTCGCATTGTCGCAGAACGTTCAAAATAGCTTTATCCTCTAAGTCACACCCACTTTTCCAGTAAAACCGAAAAAAATCGTAACGATGCGACACGTAGTTGCTGAGATCTATTCAAATTGGAATCTGAATAATAATAATAATAATAACTAGACCTGCAAGCAGCACTGAACCGGCTTTCAGGAATCAGACAGGAAGTTTGTTATACCATAGCTGATCCATTGAGCTACCAAACGATACTTTAGTTGTTTTGCTTCAATGACACCCTATATCATTTGTAAAATTAATATGGACGCGAAAAGACCGGTCAAAATTGTAAATTCTGACAAAATTACGTCACTTCCGGTGCTGAAAGAAATTTTTGTAGGTAAAAAATGAGTCGAAAATTCGCAACATGAAAAATACAAACTTAGTTTTATACATATCGGGCAATAAATAATTAACCTATAACCCATAAACTGAAATATAGAAGGTAAAAAACTTAAAAAGTGACCCTGGGAAAATTGGTTATTTCTCGACGAGGGAATATGCTAGAAGCCTTTGCTTGACATCAATATGATTGTATTGATTCAATCTAACTGTCTATTAGAATCAAACATTATAAAGTTAAACGAATAATAAATATAAATCACTTAAAAATATGTTTGTTTTGAAGGCTAAAAATACGTTTTTTTGCAAAAAATGACATTACTTCCGGTGATATTGTAATTGTTAAATTAGTTCATAGAATTCATAAATGGCATAATGCATCAAATGGTGAAAACTTTATGAAAATCGAATAATAATTGACACTTTTATAGACCAAAAACCTTGAAAACTGACTTATAGAAGATCGCCTATTTCTCTGTAAACGTACAAGTTAGAAACCATTTTGTGGTATCTGTATGGTCGTATGGATTCATGCTATTCGTTGGTGGGAATCAAATATAATTTTAAAAATAAAATATTTGTTTATTAGGTTTAAAATACAGTTTTTGCCCAAATGACGTCATTTCCGGTAACAGCGAAAGTGTAAAATTGGCTTGACCTAGTCTAAATTGACATTAGGCATCAAATGGGGAAATTATTGAAAATCGAATAATAATTTACTCTATTATAGGCAAAATAACGTGAAAAGTGATGCATGCAAAATTGCATATTTCTCGGCAACTGCTCATATTACAAACTAATTTTCGCATACATTCTTTTCGTCTGGATTAATGCTTGCTACTGCTCATATTACAAACTAATTTTCGATAAAATTCTCTTCGTCTGGATTATTGCTACTAGTTTATGAAAATTACGAATAAATATTTCAAAATATGAAAATGCTGAATGATTTGTAAATAACTGAATTTTACATTTTATTTTACATTTTATTCGAAATTGCCCGAAAATGAAATTGAAATTAAAAAATCTGAGCTAAAGATTTTGTTCGCCTTTAAAGGGTGCATTCTTTTAGTTATATCAGTTTGGAAAAAATTATATTTGCTTTCAAAAAGTGATACCGAAGTGTCAAAATTGTAGTTTTTGTTAATATTACGTCACTTCCGTTGCCGACAGAAAAATGTCACCGTAACAAAGGAAATTACAATTGGGATCTCGGATCATATGAACTTTGTTTTATACAAATCGAATAATAAATAATTAATCTGGGCCAGAAAAACTAAATTAAACAAAGGCGGCTAACGCAAATTACTGAGACAAAATTCTTTCTCACTCCTGCTCAAGTAGGATGATACTTTAACCCTGTGTAAAATACCATCAAAAAATATTCATAAATAAAAAAGGTTTTCGTAAAAGAAATTTTTTTTTTCAAAATATCGGACATTTTTTCGACTACTTCCGGTTTTACGATTATTGTCATGATAGCTTTAAGAAGTTCTTTGGATACTCTACTTTCTGTAACAGAAGTGTCAGAAACATACATTGAGTAGTTTTGGAAAAAAAAAAGATAAATAAAAGAGCATTTACAAAAATTTAACGATTTTTCTTTTTTTTTTCAAAGTTTGGGGCCATTGTTTGACCACCTATATTATTTCAATGCTTTTCATCTTGTATTCACTATATAGACAACCGTTAGGACTTTGAGTAAGAAAAGTTTAATAAAAATCGTAGACGTCGTTTTCGAGAAAATGGCGTCTCAGAATGTCAAAAAATCGGAAAATACTAGATTTTTGGCATATAATAATTTATTTCCCTATCATCGAAATCGTATTATTTAGATGCCATAAGGTAGTCCATTAATAGGGCTATCCGACGGCACTTTAGTTCTTTTATCTAACGAAGATATGAAGTTTTTCGTAAGAGTGCCAATTTTTGTAACCTTTTTTTTCATTTTTTGAATACTTCCGGTATGGAGATTATTGTCGGGATAGTTTTAATAACCGGTTTGGGCACTAAAATAGCCACAGGGCCCTGTAATGATATATTACATTATCTGATCAGATAAAATGCCCCTGAGAAATCTTAGTTTCAAAATTGCCAAAAATGCAAAAATGACAAAATATGGAAAATTAAATTTCAATAACTACATACGTATTATATATCTTTAGAATTGTAATTAGGTCAGCTATCTGAAAATATAAACATTTTTAGGAAATCTCTTAAAATAAAATAATAATAGAGCATTTTCCAAAATTTTACGATTTTTCGACTTCTTTCGATTTCCAGTCCGTTATTTGACCTATTCCAGATATTTCAAAGTCGTAATGGAATGTTTCGTACACAAGGCTACCAAAAGGACTCTCGATAGAGAATGTTTCATAAAAATCGCTGTGGTAGTTTTCGAGATACAGAAGTTTATTATACCATAGCCGATCCATTGAGCTACCAAACTTTAATTCTTTTGCTTCAGTGACACCCTCTATCATCTGTAAAAGTAATATTTGCTGGCGAAAAGACCGGTCAAAATTGTAAATTATGGCAAAATTACGTTACTTCCGGTGCCGAAAGAAATTATTATAGGTGAAAAATAAGTCGAAAATTCGCAACATACAAAATACAAACTTTGTTTTATACATATCGGGCAATAAATAATTAACCTATAACCAATAAACTGAAATTAAGAAGGTAAAAAACTTAAAAGTGACCCTGGGACAATTGGCTATTTTTCGACAAGGGAACATGCTAGAAGCCTTTTCTTGATATCAATATGATGGTATTGATTCAACCTTACTGCCCATTAGAGTCAGACGTTATAAAGTTAAACGAATAATAAACATAAATCACTTCAAAAAAATGTTTGTTTTGAAGGCCAAAAATACGTTTTTTGCAAAAATTACATTACTTCCGGTGATATTGAAAATGTTAATTTAGTTCATAGAAGTCATAAATGGCATAAGGCATCAAATGGTAAAAAAATGATAAAAATCGAATAATAATTGACACTTTTATAGACTAAAAACCTTGAAAAGTGACTTATCGAAGATCGCCTATTTCTCTGTAACCGTACAAGTTAGAAACCATTTTGTGGTATCTGTATGGTCGTATGGTTTCATTCTATTCGTTGATGGGAATCAAATATCATAATTTTAAAAATATTTTAAGGCAGACTCATTTGAATAAAATATTTGTTTTTTAGGTTTAAAATACAATTTTTTCTCAAATGACGTCATTTCCGGTCACAGTGAAATTGTAAAATTGGCTTGACCTAGTCCAAATTGACATTAAGCATCAAATGGAAAAAAATATTGCAAATCGAATAATAATTCACTCTTTCATAGGCAAAATATCGTGAAAAGTGATGCATGCAAAATTGCATATTTCTCGGCAACTGCTCATATTACAAACTAATTTTCGCATACATTCTCTTCGTCTGGATTAATGCTACTGCTCATATTACAAACTAATTTTCGATAAAATTCTCTTCGTCTGGATTATTGCTACTAGTTTATGAAAATTACAAATGAATATTTCAAAATATGAAGATGCTGAATGATTTGTAAATAACTGAATTTTACACTTTATTTTACATTTCGAAATTGCTCGAAAATGAAATTGAAATTAAAAAATCTGAGCTAAAGATTTTGTGCGCCTTTAAAGGGTGCATCCTTTTAGTTATATCAGTTTTGAAAAAAAAAATATTTGCTTTCAAAAAGTGGTACCGAACTGTCAAAATTGTAGATTTTGTTAATATTACGTCACTTCTGTTACCGACAGAAAAATTTCACCGTAACAAAAAAATTACAATTGGGACCACGGGGCATATGAACTTTGTTTTATACAAATCGAACAATAAATAATTTTTCTGGGTATGAAAAACTAAATTAGCCGATGGCGGCTAACGCAAATTACCGAGACAATTTTTTTTCTCATTTCTGCTCAAGTAGGATGATATTTTAACCATGTGTAAAAAATCATCAAAAAATATTCATAAATAAAAAAAGTTTCGTAAAAAAAATATTTTTTTTTCAAAATATCGGACATTTTTTCGACTACTTCCGGTTTAACGATCGTTGTTATGATAGCTTTACGAAGTTCTTTGGATACTTAAATTTATGTACCAGAAGTGTCAGAAGAAACATCCATTGAGTAGTTTTGGAAAAAAAGCTAAATTAAATAGCATTTACAAAAATTTAACGATTTTTCAATTTATTTCAAAGTTTGAGGCCATTTTTGGACCTCTTATATTATTTTAATGCTTTTCATTTTGGATTCATTATATAGACAACCGATAGGACTTTGAGTAAGAAAAGTTTAAGAAAAATCTGCGGCGTTGTTTTCGAGAAAAGGGCGTCTCAGAATGTTAAAAAAATCGGAAAATACTAGATTTTTGGCATACAATAAGTTATTTCCTTATCATCGAAATCGTATTATTTAGACACCATATGATGGTCCATTAATAGGGCTATCCATCGACACTTTAGTTCTTTTGGTCCGCTATTACCTAAGGGAGAAATCAAGTTTTTCGCAAGTGCGACAACGTTTTTAACATTTTTTTTCATTTTTTGAATACTTCCGGTATGGCTATTATTGTCGGAATAGTTTTAATAGCCGGTTTGGGCACTAAAATAGCCACAGGGCTCTGTAATGACATATTACATTATCTGATCAGATAAAATGCCCCTGAGAAATCCTATGTTCAAAAGTGCCAAAAATGCAAAAAAATTAAAATATCGAAAATTAAATTTCAATAACTACATACATATTATACATTGTTAGAATCGTAATTAGGTCAGCTATCTGAATATACAACCTTTTTTTGAAAATCTCTTAAAATAAAAAAATAGTAGAGCATTTTCCAAAATTTCACGATTTTTCGACTTTTTTCGATTTTCAGTCCCTTATTTCACCTATTCCAGATATTTCAAAGTCTTATTGGATGGGTTCATGCAAAATACCTCCGAAAGGACTCTCGACAGAACAAATTAAAAAAAAAAGTTGCCGTTAAATTTCGAGATACAGGCGTCCAAAAATGCTAAAAATCAGAAAATACTTGATTTTCAGCGTGCCATATTTTGCTGCCTGATCATAGTATCCGTATGAATTGGGTATCATACGATAATACAATCCTAGTGCAGTCCAATGGTACCCCAATTTCTTTAATTCATTGATATCGGGCGGAGAAATCGCGTTTTTCCCCAAAATATCCATTTTTTGCATTTTTTTTCAAAATATTGCACATTATTTCGACCACTTCCGGTTAAAGGATTCTTGTCGAAATTGCTTTATAAGTTGGTATTGGACTATAACTTCATGTTCCAGAAGTTTCAGAAACGTCAATTCTGCCATACAACGAAACCCGAGCTCACAAAATGGGAAGAAAATTCGAAAAAAATCGAAAAATAAAGGGCGATAACTCTGAAAGAAACTTATATTACTGGAATCGGATGGACTTCAGGTATCCAAAAATGTAGGTCAAATTTGAAAATTTTGAAAAATAACAACAATTGTCTCGTAAACAACATGTTTTCAATATTCGAATGATAAAAGTCATAGACGAATGTTCGAAATTGAAAAATGTGAGATAGCCATTGTCTCAGAAAAGATTCAGGGATTCTAAAAATGTAATTTGTTTGAAAATGGATAAAGAATTGACGAAACTATGGCCGATTTTCAATTTTTAGTCAACGTACAAAGTTCGGTCACTTCAGGTATGCGCAGAAATTTCAAAAATATTTTATCAAGTAGCCATCACATGGTTTCCCCGATAGAAAATCTAATTCCAGATCGATATCTGTTTTCGATCATGTAGATCTAGGAAATAATAATAATAATAACTAGATCTGCTACTGTCCCATGCAGATATGAAAGCTTTCATATTCATCGTCACGTGTCATTGATTGTATCAAGTATCCTAAATAAAAGGATAAGAAGAAAAAATTATTAAAATTGGTCAAAAACTCGCGAAGTTACAAGTCTAAATATAGTATGAAACATTGCACCCAGGCATAACAACAATCTGAAAACTAAAGGGAAATAACTTGTATTACTGTAATGAGACGGATGAGAAAATGGTATGAAAATGGCGGGAAAAAAAATGGCAGGTTGGACAGGCGACCTTACTCCTTGTCACGTACAACCGGGCATTCGAAAACACGCTAGTTAACTCAATGACAGGCGCGCGTGCTAACCATTCAGCCACCCAACCCCCCTTTGAAATCAGACACGTGCAATATGTCATATATGAAGAATAAGAAGTCGCTCACAACAAAATGGTAAATTAATGAGTTTAGGTCAAAAGGTTGAGCTACTGTTTTAGAGTACTTAATAGTTTTAAAGAGACACGTTAAGGGTTGTTCATAGTTAAATGAAAGTTTAATTTTAAATAAGACCAATAAAATTAGGATTTAATAATGCCAGACTAATATTTCCAATATGTTTGGTTATAAGTAGGAAATCGTGACGACTTCTTAAGCATGTTTTAAACAAAGGATCATGTTTGTTTAAACAAGAATGGCACTCTGCAATAAAAAAACTGGCCAAAGCAAGATTTCTATGCAGAAATTAAATAATTGCTAGAACCAGAAAAATATTTATCCACTATAATAAATAAGCAACATAGAGAAAATGAAATGAAATTGAATGGGGTTTAACGTCCGACTGTTCTGCTCCTAAAATGGGCTAATGAAGACGGGCATATGCCATAAAGTGTGCAATGAGGGAAATTTTACCCGGGCAGCGGCGGTTACGGCCTACGAGGTTGGACAGGCGACCATACTCCTTGTCACGTACAACCAAGAAATCGAAACAACGCCAGTTGACTCAATGACAGACGTTATGATACAGAGCGCACGTGCTAACCATTCAGCCACGCAACCTCCCTAAAATCGGCAAATTGCTGACCTACAGCGAGAAACATTTCAACCGGGCCAAATTTTCTATTGTAACAGTTTAATTTGCACGGTACCTTTAGTTATCAACCGAATATTACAAAACTTTTAAAAATAAGCTCCCCCTGACCAGCTTAAGCGTTCGCAATAAACGTTTGCCCCTTAAAATCGGCAAATTGCTGACTTTAAAGTGAGAAACATTACAACCGGGCGAAATTTTCTGTTTTATCACTTTTACAGTACCTTTGATTACCAACCGATTATTACAAAACTTTAAAAATAAAAGAGAAAGAGAGAAATGCGGCCTAATGTCCATTCGACACAAACTAGGTCATTTCGGGATTAACATATGTTTTTTAATTTTATTTAAAAACTCCCCTTGCGCTTACAGGTCTTTAGCCGTTGGGAGGAAACCGAAGGACACGGAGAAAACCCACGAGGTTGGACATCATACTTCATGTCACGTGCAACCTGGAGATCGAAACGACGCCGGTTGACTCAATGACAGACGTTACGATACAGTGCGCACATGCTAACCATTCAGCCATTCAGCCTCCCTGAATTCAGAAAATTGCTGACTTATAGCAAGAAACATTTCAACCGGGCGAAATTTTCTGTTTTAACAGTTTAATGTGCACGGTACTTTAATTACCAACCGATTATTACAAAACTTTTGAAAATAAGCTCCAACTGACCAGCTTAATCGTATGCAATAAACGTTTTCGCCTGAATTGAAAGTTCTGCACGGAGAAAGTTCATCTCGATTTCCCGGTGTGGTTCCCCTTGTCAGTGAGGCAGAACGGAGGGCCTGACAAGCACAGCTGTCTAGTCATTCGGATGGGACGAAAAACCAAGGTCCCGTGTACACATTGGAGTGCACGTAAAATATCCTTAAGCAGTTGGAATTCGATACTGTTGAATAAGCTCTATACGATGACTAAATGTGTAGATTGTAGTCACCCACACTGCATGTTTCGCTTAACAATGAAAGGGTGCCGTTTTCAATGTTCGATCCTCTTGTTCTTCTACTCCTGATATGTTGGACTGTTGATCGATGGTTTCATATAAAAGACTACCAATAAGACTCTTTGTAGAAGAAGTTCCCAAAAAATATTATGTTGATCGATGGTTTCATATAAAAGACTACCAATAAGACTCTTTGTAGAAGAAGTTCCCAAAAAATATTATGTTGACTTTACGAGAAAGACCTCTAAACATGCTCCAAATTGTAAAAATACGACTTTTTGGATTTTCAATCTCTTTTTTTCGGCTATCCCTGATATTTAGAAAAAATAATACAATGATTTCACACAACAGGCTAGCTATTAGACTCTCTATTGACAAAAGTTTCACCGCCCTCCCTTCATTATAACCAAAGTTATCGTGCCCTAAAGAATCAACAAATTAGCATGCTTATCCCTGCTTACCCTAAGCAGAAAATGCTCATCTTTAAACTCAATCATAACATTGACCTAGTGAACGTCTACACCAAGTTTGAACATTCTAGCTTAATTAGAAGGAGAGTAATTGTGTTCCAAAGTCCCGACCCTTCAAATTGCTTCTATTTTTCATTTTCAATTCAAAAAGGTGACCATCACGTGACCGAAATCAAAATTCTATTCGCGACATTTTTTAGGCCTTCCTACAAGGATTCAGAAAATATAACTCCCGAGTCTGTAAGTAAAACAGCAAAAAAGCCTTATTGATTTTTCACTTTTAAATATGGCGGCACTTCCGGTTCGATCGACAAACTCCATATTTTGTGTACAAATCAGTAATTACTTATCTAGTATCCAAAAAAAAATCAGGTCATTCTGACCTATATTTGGATGATTTTTTTGAAAATTTTGATCCTTAATTTCGTCAAGGGGAGATAATTTAGAAAATTTCTAATTATATTTTTGAAGTCACATCGGTAAGATCTACTTAGATACTAAATTTCATGAAAATCGTACAACTATTAAAGAAGTTGTCAAATTGGTCTAAACTTCCGGTTCGAAATCACAGTGACGAATTTTCGAAATTCGAAAATGTGAAAATGCAGATGAAAATGATTTTTTTAAAGGTATTCAAAGAAAAAAGAATTAGTAAAATCGGTGAAAAAATAACAAAGTTACGACTATGCATTGTCATTTTTTTCGTTCGTAAAATTCTGTGATTTCGGATTCGTAAAACGTTTCGAAAATATATTTAATCAAGGTTCGCACCCCATTTTTTGTGGGGTAGGTCAAAATTTCAGAAAGATCCTATGGATAGATTCTGAGAAATCCGATTTGCAGAAAACACACACAAAAAAATAAATAAATAACTAGATCTGCTACTGTCCCATGCAGATATGAAAGCTTTCATATTCATCGTCACGTGTCATCGATTATATCAAGTATCTCAAATGAAAGGATAAGAATAACAAACTATCAAAATTGGTCAAAAACTCGCGAAGTTACAAGTCTAAATATAGTATGAAACATTGCATAATCTGAAAACTAAAGGGAAATAACTGATACTTGTGTTGCTGTAATCGGGATGACTTCCCACTTCAAAACTTTCAGAAAAATGAAATGAAAATGGTAAGAAAACATAGAAAAATTAAATGAGATAACTTTGAACAAAACTAAAAAAAAAATTTGAATCAGGTTGATCCCAATTGTTTGAATATTTACGTTAAATATGTAAATTTGGAAAATTATAAAGACATAACTAGACCTGCATGCAGGAATGACGGGTTTCATTGGTGCCATGTTACCTTTGAACTTGAACTTGTGTCAATTTCGGTGCCACGTTACTCTTGAACATATGTCACTTCCGGTACCAATGACACCAATATACAGGTTTCCACATAAGAATTGCACACATCAAATAAAATGGAAACAGAATCAAACAAATCCAGCCATATCATTTCATTTTATACATTTGTTACATGTAATTGATCCTGACAAAATTACAGTACTTCCGGTGATAATGTAAATGTTCCATTAGTTTCATGAAATCAGAAATGGCATAAGGCATCACATGGTGAAAATTTTATGTAAATCGAATAATAATTGCCACTTTTATAGACCAAAAACCTTGAAAAGTGACGTGTAGAAAATCGTCTATTTCTCGGCAACCGTACAAGTTAGAAACCATTTTTTGGTATTTATATGACCGTATGGGTTTAATCTATTTGTTTATTGGAATCAAATATCATAATTGTATAAACATTACAAATCAGACTCATTTGAATAAAATATCGGCTTTGAAGGCTTAAAATACAGTTTTTGCCAAAATGACGTTACTTCCGGTGATAATGAAAACTTTAAATTAGTTTTTTAACATCGTCTATGACATTAGGCTTCAAAGGGTGAAAATTTTATAAAAATCGAATAATAATTGACACTTTTATGGGCCAAAAACCTTCAAAAGTGACTTTTAGAAAATCGCCTATATCTCGGCAACCGAACAAGTTAGAAACAATTTTATGATATCTTTTTGACCGTATGAGTTTTGTTAATATGTGAATTTAAACCAAAAATTAATTTTATTATTATATGTGACATAATTCTTGGTTGAAAAAAATATCGATTTTAAAAGTTAAAAATTGAGTTTTTGACTAAATGACGTCACTTCCGGTGTCAATTTTAAATAGTAATCAACATGATATGACGCAGACTTGCTTTTTGAATCAAATGATGTCACTTTTGTGTGAATATCCATTAATAATTGACTATTTTACAGGCAAAATTACGAAAACAATGACTTATGCAAAACTGCCCATTTCTCGGCAACTGCTTATTTTAGAAACTAATTTTAACATACATTCTCTTCGTATGGATTATAGTTACAGGTTTATAAAAGTTAAGTAAAAATATTTTAAAATCTGAAAAGCCTGAATGGGTTGTAAATAGGTCAATTTTACGCCTTTTTTCACCTCTTAATCCAATTTGCTAGAAAATGAAATAGAAATTAAAAAAACTGCTTCCGCCATTTTTTGCGCCTTGAAAGGACACACTCTTTGAGTCATATAATTTTTCCAAAAAATAATATTTGTTTAAGAAGAAGGAAACTAACCGTCAAAATTGTAGTTTTTGGTAAAATTATGCCACTTCCGGTGCCGACAGATAACACTTTTGGTAATAAAAAAAATGACAATTGAGACAACGAAGCATATGAACTTTGTTTTATACAAATCGAACAATAAAAATTTAATCTAGGACTGAAAAAGTGAATTAGCCAATGGCGGCCAAGGAAAATTACTGCGACAAATTTTTTTAACATTTTTGCGCTAGTCAGACGACTCTTTAATTCTGTGCACAACACGACTAAAAAATATTTATAAATAAAAAAGTTTTTTGTAAAATTTTAAATTTTCGAAATTTGGCGCCTAATATCTTCGAAGATTTGCCGAAAATCAAAAATCGAAAGTAGCGTAGCTATGTGCCCTGTCTCCGGCTATGCCAAAATGTATCGAAAGTTAAAATCCAATGATTATTGTTAAAATTACTGCAATATTTTCAAAAACGATAACTTCGGTGATTTCGGACATTTCGCATTGTCGCAGAACGTTCAAAATAGCTTTATCCTCTAAGTCACACCCACTTTCCCAGTAAAACCGAAGAAATCGTAACGATGCGACACGTAGTTGCTGAGATCTATTCAAATTGGAATCTGAATAATAACTAGACCTGCATGCAGGAATGACGGGTTTCACTGGTGCCACGTCACTTTCGGTGCCTCGTTACCTTTAAACATATGTCACTTCCGATACCAATGAAACCATCAAACAGGTTTCCACATAAGCATTGTAAACATCAAATAAAATGGACGAAGAATCAACCAAATCCAGCAATATCAATTCATTTTATATATATGTTACTTGTAAGTGATCCTGGCAAAATTTCATTACTTCCGGTGATAATGAAAATGTTCAATTAGTTTTATGAAATCAGAAATGGCATAAGGCATCATAATGGCGAAAATTGTATGTAAATCGAATGAGAATTGCCACTTTTATAGACCAAAAACCTTGAAAAGTGACTTGTAGAAAATCGTCTATTTCTCGGCAACCGTACACGATAAAAACTATCTTTTGGTATCTATATGATCGTATGGGTTCAATCCATTTGTTGATTGGAATCAAATATCATAATTTGAAATATATTACAAATCAAACTCATTTGAAAAAAATGTCTGTTTTGAAGGCTAAAAATACAGTTTTTGCCAAAATGACATTACTTCCGGTGATACTGAAAATGTTAAATTAGTTCTATGAAATCATAAATGACACAAGATATCATATGGTGAAAATTTTATGAAAATCGAATAATAACTGACACTTTTATAGACCAAAAACCTTGAAAAGTGACTTAAGGAAAATCGCCCATTTCTCTGCAACCGTACAAGTTAGAAACGATTTTGTGGTATCTGTATGATCGTATGGGTTCAATCTATTTGATCAATAGAATCAAATATCACAATTTGAAAAAAATAACAAATACGACTCATTTGAATAAAATATTGTTTTTTGAAGGCTAAAATTTAAGTTTTGAGCAAATGACGTCATTTCCGGTGGCAGCGCAAGGGGTAAAATGGTTTGACATAGTCCACTATGGCATTAGGCATCCAATGGCGAAAGAAAATTGAAAATCGAATAATAATTGATTCTTTTACAGCCAAAATTACGTGAAAAGTGACTCATGCAAAATTGCCTATTTCTCGGCAACTGCTTATATTACAAACTAATTTTCACATACATTCTCTTCGTATGGATTATAGCTACAAGTTTATAAAAGTTACGTAAAAATATTTTAAAATCTGAAAAGCCTGAATGAGTTGTAAATAGGTCAATTTTACGCCTTTTTTCACCTCTTAATCCCATTTGCTAGAAAATGAAAAAGAAATTAAAAAAACTGCTTCTACATTTTTTGCGCCTTTAAAGGACACACTCTTTGAGTCATATAATTTTTCAAAAAAATAATATTTGTTTTCAAAAAATGTACCTAACTGTCAAAATTGTAGTTTTTGGTGAAATTATGCCACTTCCGGTGCCGACAGATAACACTTTTGGTAATAAAAAAAATGACAATTGAGACAACGAAGCATATGAACTTCGTTTTATACAAATCGAACAATAAAAAATGAATCTAGGACTGAAAAACTGAATTAGCCAATGGAGGCCAAGGAAAATTACTGAGACAAATTTTTTTAACATTTTTGCGCAAGTCAGATGACTCTTTAATTCTGTGCACAACACGACTAAAAATATTCATAAATAAAAAAGTTTTTTGTAAAATTTTAAATTTCCGAAA
Source organism: Patella depressa (assembly GCA_948474765.1). Lineage (NCBI taxonomy): Eukaryota > Metazoa > Mollusca > Gastropoda > Patellidae > Patella > Patella depressa. The sequence goes on along the minus strand of CAOLEZ010000001.1, from coordinate 2,537,285 downwards.
TTTGGCGCCTAATATCTTCGAAGATTTGCCGAAAATCAAAAATCGAAAGTAGCGCAGCTATGTGCCCTGTCTCCAGCTATGCCAAAATGTATCGAAAGTTAAAATCCCATGATTATTGTTAAAATTACAGCAATATTTGTAAAAACGATAACTTCGGTGATTTCGGACATTTCGCATTGTCGCAGAACGTTCAAAATAGCTTTATCCTCTAAGTCACACCCACTTTTCCAGTAAAACCGAAGAAATCGTAACGATGCGACAGGTAGTTGCTGAGATCTACTCAAAACAAAAGAAGAATAATAATAACTAGATCTGCTACTGTCCCATGCAGATATGAAAGCTTTCATATTCATCGTCACGTGTCATAGATTATATCAAGTATCTCAAATAAAAGGATAAGAATAACAAACTATCAAAATTGGTCAAAAACTCGCGAAGTTACAAGTCTAAATATAGTATGAAACACTGCATAATCTGAAAACTAAAGGGAAATAACTGATAATAAATAAGCGACATAGAGAAAATGAAATAAAATTGAATGGTTGTTTAACGTCCTACTGTTTTGCTCCTAAAATGAGCTAATGAAGACGGGCATACGCCATAAAGTGTGCAATGAGCGAAATTTTACCCGGGCAGCGGCGTTACGGCCTACGAGGTTGGACAGGCGACCATACTCCTTGTCACGTACAACCAAGAAATCGAAACAACGCCAGTTGACTCAATGACAGACGTTATGATACAGAGCGCACGTGCTAACCATTCAGTCACGCAACCTCCCTAAAATCTGCAAATTGCTGACCTACAGATAGAAACATTTCAACCGGGCGAAATCTTCTATTTTATTAGTTTAATTTGCACGGTACCTTTAGTTATCAACCGAATATTACAAAACTTTTAAAAATAAGCTCCCCCTGACCAGCTAAATCGTTCGCAATAAACGTATTCCCCTTAAAATCGGCAAATTGCTGAATTTAAAGTGAGAAACATTACAACCGGGCGAATTTTTCTGTTTTATCACTTTTACAGTATCTTTGATTACCAACCGATTATTACAAAACTTTAAAAATAAAAAAAAAGAGAGAAATGCGGCTTAACGTCCATTCGACACAAACTAGGTCATTTCGGGACTAACATATGTTTTTTAATTTTATTTAAAAACTCTCCTTGCGCGTACTGGTCTTTAGCTGTTGGGAGGAAACCGAATGGCACGGAGAAAACCCACGAGGTTGGACACCATACTCCATGTCACGTGCAATCTCGAAATCGAAACGACGCCCGTTGACTCAATGACAGACGTTACGATACAGCGTGCACATGCTAACCATTCAGCCATTCAGCCTCCCTTAAAAATAAGCTCCCCCTGACCAGCTTAATTGTTCGCAATAAACATTTGCCCTCTAAAATCGGCAAATTGCTGACTTTAAAGTAAGAAACATTATAACCGGGCGAAATTTTATGTTTTATCACTTTTACAGTACCTTTGATTACCAACCGATTATTACAAAACTTTAAAAATAAAAGAGAAAGAGAGAAATGCGGCTCAACGTCCATTCGACACAAACTAGGTCATTTCGGGACCAACATATGTTTTTTTAATTGTATTTATAAACTTCCCTTGCGCGTACGGGTCTTTAGCCGTGGGAGGAAACCGAAGGACACGGAGAAAACCCACGAGGTTGGACACCATACTCCATGTCACGTGCAACTTGGAAATCGAAACGACGCCGGTTGACTCAATGACAGACGTGACGATACAGCGCGCGTATGCTAACCATTCAGCCTCCCTAAAATCTGGAAATTGCTGACTTATAGCAAGAAACATTTTAACCGGGCGAAATTTTCTGTTTTAACAGTTTAATTCGCACGGTATTTTAATTACCAACCGATTATTACAAAACTTTTGAAAATAAGCTCCAACTGACCAGCTTAATCGTATGCAATAAACGTTTGGCCTGAATTAAAAGTTCTGCAACGAGAAAGTTCATCTCGATTTTCCGGCGTGGTTCCCCCTTGTCAGTGAGGCAGAACGGAGGGCCTGACAAGGACAGCTGTCTAGTTGTTCGGATGGGACGAAAAACCAAGGTCGCGTGTACACATTGGAGTGCACGTAAAATATCCTAAGCAGTTGGAATTCGATACTGTTGAATAAGCTCTATACGATGACTAAATGTGCAGATTGTAGTCACCCACACTGCATGTTTCGCTTAACAATGAAAGGGTGCCGTTTTCAATGTTCGATCCTTTTATTCTTCTACTCCAGATATTTTGGACTGTTGATCGAATTTTTCATGTAAAAGACTACTGATAAGACTCTTTGTAGAAGAAGTTCCCAAAAAATATTACGTTGACTTTAAGAGAAAAGAACCTTTAACGATGCTCCAAATCGTAAACATACGACTTTTTGGATTTTCGATCTCTTTTTTTCTGCTATCCCTGATAATAAAAAAAAAAGATACAACGATTTCACACAACAGGCCAGCTATTACACTCTCGATTAACAAGAGTTTCACCGCCCTCCCTTCATTATAACCGAAGTTATCTTGCCCTAAAGAATCAACAAATCAGCATGCTTATCTCTGCTTACCCTAGGCAGAAAATGCTCATCTTTAAACTCAATCATGACATTGACATAGTGAACGTCTACACCAAGATTGAACATTCTAGCTCAATTAGAAGGAGAGTTATTGTGTTTCAAATTTTCGGCCCTTCAAATTGCTACTACTTTTCATATTCACTTCAAAATGGCAACCATCAATTGACCTAAATCAAAATTCTGCTCTGAACAATTTTTAGGCCATCTTTCAAGGATTCAGAAAATAAAACTCCCGTGTCTGTAAGTAAAATAGCAAAAAAGCCTTAGGGATTTTTCACGTTTCAATATGGTGGCACTTCCGGTTCGATCAACAAACTTCATATTTTGTGTACAAATCAGTTATTACTTATCTAGTATCCAAGAAAAAAATCAGGTCATTCTGACCTATATTTGGATGATTTTTTTGAAAATTTTGATCCTTAATTTCGTCAAGGGGAGATAATTTAGAAAATTTCTAATTATATTTTTGAAGTCACATTGGTAAGGTCTACATATATACTAAATTTCATGAAAATCGTACAACTATTAAAGAAGTTGTCAAATTGGTCTAAACATCCGGTTCGAAATCATAGCGAAGAATTTTCGAAATTCGAAAATGTGAAACTGCAGATGGAAATGATTTTTTTCAAGGTATTCAAAGAAAAAAGAATTAGTAAAATCGGTCAAAAAATAACAAAGTTACGACTATGCATTGTCCATTTTGTCGTTCGTAAATTTCGGTGATTTCGGATTCGTAAAACGTTTTGAAAATATATTTAATCAAGGTTCGCACCCCATTTTTGGGGGGTAGGTCAAAATTTCAGAAAGATCCTACGTATAGATTCTGAGAAATCCGATTTGCAGAAAACACACAAAAAAAAAAAATAATAATAATAATCTTAACAGAAACAATAAGCTTTCATATGTAATATGAAAGCTTAATAATCTTAACAGAAACAATAAGCTTTCATATGTAATATGAAAGCTTAATAATAACTAGACCTGCATGCAGGAATGACGGGTTTCACTGGTGCCACGTTACCCTTGAACATGTCACTTCCGGTGCCAAGCTACCTTGAACATATGTCACTTCCGGTACCAACGAAACCACTAAACAGGTTTCCAAATAAACATTGCTCACATTAAAAAAAACGGGGAATCAACCAAATCCAGCAATATCATTTCTTCCGGTGTTCATAAAAATGTTTTATTAATTTTATGAAATTAGAAATGGCATAGATATCATAATATAGTGAAAAAATTTTTGTAAATTGAATAATAATTGCCACTTTTAAAGACCAAAAAACTTGAAAAGTCACTTGTAGAAAATCAGCTATTTCTCTGCAACCGTACAAGTTAGGAACCATTTTGAGGTATCTATATGATCGTATGGGTTCATTCTATTTGTTGATTGGCATCAAATATCATAATTTGAAAAAGATTTCAAAACAGACTCATTTGAATAAAATGTCTGTTTTGAAGGCTACAAATACAGTTTTTGCCAAAATGACGTTACTTCCGGTGATAATGTAAATCTTAAATTACTTGTATAAAATCCTAAATGGCATTAGGTATAACATGGTGTAAAGTTTATGAAAATCGAATAATAATTGACACTTTTATGGCCCCAAAACCTTCAAAAGTGACCTGTAGAAAACCGTCTATTTCTCGGCAACCGAACAGGTTAGAAACAATTTTATGATATCTATATGAACATATGAGTTGTGTTTATATGTGAATTTAAACCAAAAGTTAAAATTATTAATACATATTAAGTAATTCTTGTTTGAATAAAACATTGATTTAAAAAGATTAAAATGCAGTTTTTGACAAAATGACGTCACTTCCGATGTCAATTTTAAATTGTATTCAACTTGATATGACGCTACGTGCTTTTTGAATCAAATGATGTCACTTTTATAAAAATCCAATAATAATTGACTATTTTACAGGCAAAATAACGAAAACAGTGACTTATGCAGAACTGCCCATTTCTTGGCAACTGCTTATATTACAAACTAATTTTAACATACATTTTCTTCGTATGGATTATAGCTACAAGTTTTTAAAAGTTACGAAGAAATATTTTAAAATCTGAAAAGCCTGAATAGGTTGTAAATAGGTCAATTTTACACCATTTTTAGCCTTTTAATCGAATTTGCTCGAAAATGAAATCGAAATTAAAAAAACTGCTTCCGACATTTTTTACGCCTTGAAAGGGCACACTCTTTGGGTCATATAATTTTTCAAAAAAATAATATTTGTTTTCGTAAAATGGTACCTAACTGTCAAAATTGTAGTTTTTGGTAAAATTATGCCACTTCCGGTGCCGACAGATAACACTTTTGGTAATAAAAAAAATGACAATTGAGACAACGAAGCATATGAACTTTGTTTTATACAAATCGAACAATAAAAAATCAATATAGGACTGAAAAACTGAATTAGCCCATGGCGGCCAAGGAAAATTACCGAGGCAAAAAATGTTAACATTTTTGCGCTAGTCAGATGACTCTTTAATTCTGTGCAAAACACGACTAAAAAATATTCATAAATAAAAAAGTTTTTTGTAAAATTTTAAATTTTCGAAATTTGGCGCCAAATATCTTGGAAGATTTGCAGAAAATCAAAAATCGAAAGTAGCGTAGCTATGTGCCCTGTCTCCGGCTATGCCAAAATGTATCGAAAGTTAAAATCCAATGATTAATGTTAAATTAATGCAATATTTTCAAAAACGATCATTTGGTGATTTCGGACATTTCGCATTGTCGCAGAACGTTCAAAATAGCTTTATCCTCTAAGTCACACCCACTTTCCCAGTAAAACCGAAGAAATCGTAACGATGTGACACGTAGTAGCTGAGATCTATTCAAATTGGAATCTGAATAATAATAATAATAAGAACTAGACCTGCATGCAGGAATGACGAGTTTCACTGGTGCCAAGTTACTCTTAAACATGTCACTTTCGGTGCCAAGTTACACTTGAACATATGTCACTTCCGGTACCAACGAAACCACTAAACAGGTTTCCAAATTAACATTGCACACAAATAAAATGGACGTAGAATCAACCAATCAATCCAGCAATATCAAGTCATTTTATACATTTGTTACTTGTAAATGATCTTGACAAAATTAAATTACTTCCGGTGTTAATGAAAATGTTTAATTAGTCTTATGAAATCAGAAATGGCATAGGATATCATATAGTGACAATTTTATGTAAATCGAATAATAATTGCCACTTTTAAAGACCAAAAAACTTGAAAAGTGACTTGTAGAAAATCTGCTATTTCTCTGCAACCGTACAAGTTAGAAACCATTTTTTGGTATCTGTATGATCGTATGGGTTCATTCTATTTGTTGATTGGCATCAAATACCATAATTTGAAAAAGATTTCAAAACAGACTCATTTGAATAAAATATCTGTTTTGAAGGCTAAAAATTCAGTTTTTGCCAAAATGACGTTACTTCCGGTGATAATGAAAATCTTAAATTACTTGTATGAAATCACAAATGGCATTAGGTATAACATGGTGTAACGTTTATGAAAATCGAATAATAATTGACACTTTTATGGCCCCGAAACCTTCAAAAGTGACCTGTAGAAAACCGTCTATTTCTCGGCAACCGAACAAGTTAGAAACAATTTTATCATATCTATATGACCATATGAGTTGTATTTATATGTGAATTTAAACCAAAAGTTAAAATTATTAATACATATTAAGTTATTCATGGTTGAATAAAACATTGATTTAAAAAGTTTAAAATGCAGTTTTTGACCAAATGACGTCACTTCCGGTGTCAATTTTAAATTGTAATCAACTTGATATGACGTTACATGCTTTTTGAATCAAATGATGTCACTTTTATAAAAATCCAATAATAATTGACTATTTTACAGGCAAAATAACGAAAACAGTGACTTGTACAGAACTGCCCATTTCTTGGGAACTGCTTATATTACAAACTAATTTTAACATACATTTTCTTCGTATGGATTATAGCTACAAGTTTATAAAAGTTACGAAGAAATATTTTAAAATCTGGAAAGCCTGAATAGGTTGTAAATAGGTCAATTTTACACCATTTTAGCCATTTAATAGAATTTGCTCGAAAATGAAATCGAAATTTAAAAAACTGCTTCCGACATTTTTTGCGCCTTGAAAGGGCACACTCTTTGAGTCAAATAATTTTCCCCAAAAATAATATTTGTTTTCGAAAAATGGTACCTAACTGTCAAAATTGTAGTTTTTGGTAAAATTATGCCACTTCCGGTGCCGACAGATAACACTTCCGGTAATGAAAAAAATGACAATTGAGACAACGAAGCATATGAACTATGTTTTATACAAATCGAACAATAAAAAATTAATCTAGGACTGAAAAACTGAATTAGCCAATGGCGGCCAAGGAAAATTACTGAGACAATTTTTTTTAACATTTTTGCACTAGTCAGATGACTCTTTAATTCTGTGCACAATACTTCTAAAAAATATTCATAAATAAAAAAGTTTTTTGTAAAATTTTAAATTTTCGAAATTTGGCGCCTAATATCTTCGAAGATTTGCCGAAAATCAAAAATCGAAAGTAGCGTAGCTATGTGCCCTGTCTCCGGCTATGCCAAAATGTATCGAAAGTTAAAATTCAATGATTATTGTTAAAATTACTGCAATATTTTAAAAAACGATAATTTGGTGATTTCGGACATTTCGCATTGTCGCAGAACGTTCAAAATAGCTTTATCCTCTAAGTCACACCCACTTTCCCAGTAAAACCGAAGAAATCATAACGATGCGACACGTAGTTGCTGAGATCTATTCAAATTGGAATCTGAATAATAATAATAAGAATAATAATTTTAACAAAAACAATAGTGTTTCACACAAGCTACGCAGTGTGAAACCCTAATAATAATTTTAACAAAAACAATAGTGTTTCACACAAGCTACGCAGTGTGAAACCCTAATAAGAATAATACTTTTAACAAAAACAATAGTGTTTCACACAAGCTTCGCAGTGTGAAACCCTAATAATAATAATAATAATAATAAGAACTAGACCTGCATGCAGGAATGACGGGTTTCACTGGTGCCATGTTACCCTTAAACATGTCACTTCCGGTGCCAAGTTACCCTTGAACATATGTCACTTCCGGTACCAGCGAAACCACTAAACAGGTTTCCAAATTAACATTGCACACAAATAAAATGGACGCAGAATCAACAAAATCCAGCAATATCAATTCATTTTATACATTTGTTACTTGTAAATGATCTTGACAAAATTAAATTACTCCCGGTGTTAATGCAAATGTTCAATTAGTCTTATGAAATCAGAAATGGCATACGATATCATATAGTGAAAATTTTATGTAAATCGAATAATAATTGCCACTTTTAAAGACCAAAAATCTTGAAAAGTGACTTGTAGAAAATCGGCTATTTCTCTGCAACCGTACAAGTTAGAAACCATTTTGTGGTATCTGTATGATCGTATGGGTTCATTCTATTTGTTGATTGGCATCAAATACCATAATTTGAAAAAGATTTCAAAACAGACTCATTTGAATAAAATATCTGTTTTGGAGGCTAAAAATACAGTTTTTGCCAAAATGACGTTACTTCCGGTGATAATGAAAATCTTAAATTACTGGTATGAAATCCCAAATGGCATTAGGTATAATATGGTGTGACGTTTATGAAAATCGAATAATAATTGACCCTTTTATGGCCCCGAAACCTTCAAAAGTGACCTGTAGAAAACCGTCTATTTCTCGGCAACCGAATAAGTTAGAAACCATTTTATGATATCTATATGACCATTTGAGTTTTGTTTATATGTGAATTTAAACCAAAAGTTAAAATTATTAATACATATTAAGTTATTCTTGGTTGAATAAAACATTGATTTAAAAAGTTTAAAATGCATTTTTTGACCAAATGATGTCACTTCCGGTGTCAATTTTAAATTGTAATCAACTTGATATGACGCTACGTGCTTTTTGAATCAAATGATGTCACTTTTATGTAAATCCAATCATAATTGACTATTTTACAGGCAAAATAACGAAAACAGTGACTTGTACAGAACTGCCCATTTCTTGGTAACTGCTTATATTACAAACGAATTTTAACATACATTTTCTTCGTATGGATTATAGCTACAAGTTTATAAATGTTACGAAGAAATATTTTAAAATCTGAAAAGCCTGAATAGGTTGTAAATAGGCCAATTTTACACCATTTTTAGCCTCTTAATCGAATTTGCTCGAAAATGAAATCGAAATTAAAAAAACTGCTTCCTACATTTTTTGCGCCTTGAAAAGACACACTCTTTGAGTCATATAATTTTTCAAAAAAATAATATTTGTTTTCGAAATAGGAAAATAACTGTCAAAATTGTAGTTTTTGGTAAAATTATGCCACTTCCGGTGCCGACAGATAACATTATTGGTAACAAAAAAAATGACAATTGTGACAGCGAAGCATATGAACTTTGTTTTATACAAATCGAACAATAAAAAATTAATCTAGGACTGAAAAACTGAATTAGCCAATGGCGGCCAAGGAAAATTACTGAGACAAAATTTTTTAACATTTTTGCACTAGGCAGATGACTCTTTAATTCTGTGCACAATACGACTAAAAAATATTCATAAATAAAAAAGTTTTTTGTAAAATTTTAAATTTTCAAAATTTGGCGCCTAATATCTTCGAAGATTTGCCGAAAATCAAAAATCGAAAGTAGCGTAGCTATGTGCCCTGTTTCAGGCTATGCCAAAATGTATCGAAAGTTAAAATCCAATGATTATTGTTAAAATTACTGCAATATTTTCAAAAACGATAACTTCGGTGATTTCGGACATTTCGCATTGTCGCAGAACGTTCAAAATAGCTTTATCCTCTAAGTCACACCCACTTTCCCGGTAAACCCGAAGAAATCGTAACGATGCGACACGTAGTTGCTGAGATCTATTCAAATTGGAATCTGAATAATAATAATAATAATAACTAGACCTGCATAGCAGTGCTGAATCGGCTTTCAGGGTCCTTTAGATCATTGCCATGCTTTTAAATTTACCTTTATACCCTAAACGACCGATAGGACTCGGGGTAACAGAAGTTTAAGAAGTGAAATAGAAGTAGTTTTCGAGATAAACGAGTTTGAAAAGGCTTCAAAAAAAGAGGAAAATACTATATTTTCGGCATCTCATAATCTATTGCCTAACCATCGAATTTGTATCATTCTGATATCATATAAAAGTCCAAAAAGGAAAATACTAGATCTTCAGCGTCCCGTAATATTTGTCATTGAACACGCCATCTTGAGTCAGATCGCGCAAAATCTAATTTTGGAGTAAAATTTTATTTTGAAGTCTAAAAATACGGTTTTTGCAAATATGACATTACTTCCGGTGATAATGGAAATGTTAAATCAGATCATTGCAATCATAAATGGCATAAGGCATCACATGGTGAAAATTGTATGAAAATTGAATAATAATTGACACTTTTATAGACCAAAAAGCTTGAAAAGTGACTTATAGAAAATCGTCTATTTCTCGGCAACCGTACAAGTTAGAAACTTGTTTGTGGTATCTGTATGATGGTATGGGTTCATGCTATTCGGTGATGGGATTCAAATATCATAATTTTAAAAATATTATAAACAAGATTCATTTGAATAAAATATTTGTTTTCTACGTTAAAAATACAGTTTTTGCCAAAATGACGTCATTTTCGGTCACAGTGAAACTGTAAATTTGGCTTAACCTAGTCCAAATTGGCATTAGGCATCGAATAAAAAAAATTTATTGAAAATCGGATAATAATTTACTATTTTACAGGCAAAAAAACGTGAAAAGTGATGCATGCAAAATTGCATATTTCTCGGCAACTGCTCATGTTACAAACTATTTTTCGCATACATTCTCTTCGTCTGGATTATGGCTACGAGTTTATGAAAGTTACGAATAAATAGTTCAAAATATAAAGACGTTCAATGGGTTGTAATAACTGAATTTTACCCTTTTTTTACATTTTATTCGAAATTGCCCGAAAATGAAATTGAAATTTAAGAATCTCAGCCAAACATTTTATGCGCCTTTACAGGGCGCATACTTTTTGTTATATCAGTTTTCGAAAAAAAAAATATTTGCTGTCAAAAAGTGGTACTTAACTCTCAAAATTGTAGTTTTTGTTAATTTTACGCCACTTCCGTTGCGTGCAGAAAAATGTCACCGTAACAAAAAATATTACAATTGACATTACGAATCATATGCACTTTGTTTTATACAAATCGAACAATAAATAATTAATCTAGGTACGAAAAACTAAATTAGCCAATGGCGACTAAAGAAAATTACTGAGACAAAATTCTTTCTCACTTATGCTCAAGTAGGGTGATACTTTAACACTGTGTAAACTACCATCAAAAAATATTCATAAATAAAAAAGTTTTCTGTAAAAATGTAAAAAAAAATCAATATATCGGATATTTTTTCGACTACTTCCGGTTTTTCGATCATTGTCGGAATTGCTTTAACAAGTTGATTAGATACTTAACTTCCTGTAGCAGAAATATCAGAAACATTCATTAAGTAATTTTTGAAAAAAAGATAAATAAAAGAGCATTTTCAATAATTTAATGATTTTTCAACTTTTTTCAAAGATTGAGGTCATTTTTGGACCGCCTATAATATTGCAACGCTTTTATTATTAAATGCACACGCTAGGCCACCGATAGGACTCTGAGTAAAAAAAGTTTAAGAAAAATCGTAGGCGTCGTTTTCGAGAAAAAGGCGCCTCAGAATGCTCCAAAACGGAAAATACTTAGTTTTCGGCGTACCATAATTTATTTCGTAAGAATCAAATTCGTGTTATTTAGATGTTATACGATCGTCTATTAATGGAACTATCCAAAGACACTTTCATTGTTTTGGTCCGCTAATATGTGACGGAGAATTCGAACTTTTGGCAAGAGCTCCAATTTTTTTTCATCTTTTTTACATTTTTCTTTGTTTTTTGAACTACTTCGGGTATACGAATCATTGTCGAGTAGTTTTCACATCCAGTTTTGGAGTTTGCATGGGAACAGGGCTCTCTAATGATATACGACACTATACGATCAAATAAAATACTTCTGAGAAATCCCATGTTCAAAAGTGTTAAAAATGTCAAAATGTCAAAATATTGAAAATTAAATTTCAATAACTGCATACATATTATACATCATTAGAATCGTAATTAGGTCAGCTTTTTAAATATATATCTTTTTTTTGAAAATCTCTTAAAATAAAAAAATAGTAGAGCATTTTCCCAAATTTCACGATTTTTCGACTTTTTTCGATTTTGAGTCCCTTTTTTGTCTTATTCCAATTATATAATAGTCTTAATGGATGGATCCATGCTAAAGACTACCGGAAGGACCATCGATAGATAAAGTTTAAGAAAAATCGCTGGAGCAGTTTTCGAAATACAGGCGTCCAAAAACGCTCCAAATCAGAAAATACTTGATTTTCAGCGTGTCATATTTTGCTTCCAGCTCATCGTATCCGTACGAATTGGGTATCATTCAGTGGTCCAATCACCGCTAGACCAAATGATACCTTAATTTGTTTAATCCGTTGATATCGGACGGAGAAATCGTGTTTTTACCCAAGACACCAATTTTTCACGATTTTTTCAAAATATCGCATATTATTTCGACTACTTCCGGTTTACGGATTGTTGTTGAAATTGCTTTAAACGGTGGTTTGACAATATTGCTTCATGTATCAGGAATTTGAGAAACGTTGATCCGGCCGTAAAACGAAACTTAAGCTCACAAAATGTGAAGAAAATTCGAAAAAAATCGAAAAATAAAGGGCGATAACTCGGAATGAAACTTATATTACTGGAACCAGATTGCCTTCAGGTATCCAAAAATGTAGGTCAAATTTGAAAATTTTGAAAAATAACAAAAATTGTCTCTCAAATAAAATTTTTCATTTTTCGATCGCATGAAGTCAGCGATGAAGTTTCGAAATATCGAAATTTTCAACTGCTATCGTCCGAGAAAAGACTCAAGGTTTCCGAAAATGTCATTTGTATGAAAATAGGTACAGAATTGACGAATCTACGGCCGTTTTTTAATTTTTTGACAGAGCACGAAATTCGACCACTTCCGGTCTGCGCAGAAGTTTCAAAAATAGTTTATCAAGTAGCCAACACATGGTTTCCCTATAAAGAATTAGGTCCCAGATCGGTATCTGTTACAGGCGCTGAGAAATAGGCTCCCCCGAAAAATAAAATAATAATAATAAATAATAATAATTTTAGTAAAAACAATAGTCTTTCAGACGAAAGTCTGAAAGCCTAATAACTAGACCTGCATGCAGGAATGACGGGTTTCACTGGTGCCATGTTACCCTTAAACATGTCACTTCCGGTGCCAAGTTACCCTTGAACATATGTCACTTCCGGTACCAGCGAAACCACTAAACAGGTTTCCAAATTAACATTGCACACAAATAAAATGGACGCAGAATCAACAAAACCCAGCAATATCAATTCATTTTATACATTTGTTACTTGTAAATGATCTTGACAAAATTAAATTACTCCCGGTGTTAATGCAAATGTTCAATTAGTCTTATGAAATCAGAAATGGCATACGATATCATATAGTGAAAATTTTATGTAAATCGAATAATAATTGCCACTTTTAAAGACCAAAAAACTTGAAAAGTGACTTGTAGAAAATCGGCTATTTCTCTGCAACCGTACAAGTTAGAAACCATTTTGTCGTATCTGTATGATCGTATGGGTTCATTCTATTTATTGATTGGCATCAAATACCATAATTTGAAAAAAATTTCAAAACAGACTCATTTGAATAAAATATCTGTTTTGGAGGCTAAAAATACAGTTTTTGCCAAAATGATGTTACTTCCGGTGATAATGAAAATCTTAAATTACTTGTATGAAATCCCAAATGGCATTAGGTATAACATGGTGTGACGTTTATGAAAATCGAATAATAATTGACCCTTTTATGGCCCCGAAACCTTCAAAAGTGACCTGTAGAAAACCGTCTATTTCTCGGCAACCGAATAAGTTAGAAACCATTTTATGATATCTATATGACCATATGAGTTTTGTTTATATGTGAACTTAAACCAAAAGTTAAAATTATTAATACATATTAAGTTATTCTTGGTTGAATAAAACATTGATTTAAAAAGTTTAAAATGCAGTTTTTGACCAAATGATGTCACTTCCGGTGTCAATTTTAAATTGTAATCAACTTGATATGACGCTACATGCCTTTTGAATCAAATGATGTCACTTTTATAAGAATCCAATAATAATTGACTATTTTACAGACAAAATAACGAAAACAGTGACTTGTACAGAACTGCCCATTTCTTGGTAACTGCTTATATTACAAACTAATTTTAACATACATTTTCTTCGTATGGATTATAGCTACAAGTTTATAAAAGTTACGAAGAAATATTTTAAAATCTGAAAAGCCTGAATAGGTTGTAAATAGGTCAATTTTACACCATTTTTAGCCTCTTAATCGAATTTGCTCGAAAGTGAAATCGAAATTAAAAAAACTGCTTCCTACATTTTTTGCGCCTTGAAAGGGCCCACTCTTTGAGTCAAATAATTTTTCCAAAAAATAATATTTGTTTTCGAAATAAGAAAATAACTGTCAAAATTGTAGTTTTTGGTAAAATTATGCCACTTCCGGTGCCAACAGATAACACTTTTGGTAATAAAAAAAATGACAATTGATACAACGAAGCATATGAATTTTGTTTTATACAAATCGAACAATAAAAAATTAATCTAGGACTGAAAAACTGAATTAGCCAATGCCGGCCAAGGAAAATTACTGAGACAAAATTTTTTAACATTTTTGCACTAGTCAGATGACTCTTTAATTCTGTGCACAATACGACTAAAAAATATTCATAAATAAAAAAGTTTTTTGTAAAATTTTAAATTTTCGAAATTTGGCGCCTAATATCTTCGAAGATTTGCCGAAAATCAAAAATCGAAAGTAGCGTAGCTATGTGCCCTGTCTCAGGCTATGCCAAAATGTATCGAAAGTTAAAATCCAATGATTATTGTTAAAATTACTGCAATATTTTCAAAAACGATAACTTCGGTGATTTCGGACATTTCGCATTGTCGCAGAACGTTCAAAATAGCTTTATCCTCTAAGTCACACCCACTTTCCCAGTAAAACCGAAGAAATCGTAACGATGCGACACGTAGTTGCTGAGATCTATTCAAATTGGAATCTGAATAATAATAATAATAATAAGAATAATAATTTTAACAAAAACAATAGTGTTTCACACAAGCTACGCAGTGTGAAACCCTAACTAGACCTGCAAGCAGCACTGAACCGGCTTTCAGGAATCATACAGGAAGTTTATTATACCCTAGCCGATCCATTGAGCTACCAAACTTTAATTGTTTTGCTTCAGTGACACCTTCTATCATATGTAAAAGTAATATTTGCTGGCGAAAAGACCTTTCAAAATTGTAAATTATGGCAAAATTACGTCACTTCCGGTGCCGAAAGAAATTATTATAGGTGAAAAATAAGTCGAAAATTCGCAACATACAAAATACAAACTTTGTTTTATACATATCGGGCAATAAATAATTAACCTATAACCAATAAACTGAAATTAAGAAGGTAAAAAACTTAAAAGTGACACTGGGACAATTGGCTATTTTTCGACAAGGGAACATGCTAGAAGCCTTTTCTTGATATCAATATGATGGTATTGATTCAATCTTACTGCCCATTAGAGTCAGACGTTATAAAGTTAAACGAATAATAAACATAAACCACTTAAAAAAAAATGTTTGTTTTGAAGGCCAAAAATACGTTTTTTGAAAAAATTACATTACTTCCGGTGATATTGAAAATGTTAATTTAGTTCATAGAAGTCATAAATGGCATAAGGCATCAAATGGTAAAAAAAATTATAAAAATCGAATAATAATTGACACTTTTATAGACCAAAAACCTTGAAAAGTGACTTATCGAAGATCGCCTATTTCTCTGTAACCGTACAAGTTAGAAACCATTTTGTGGTATCTGTATGGTCGTATGGCTTCATTCTATTCGTTGATGGGAATCAAATATCATAATTTTAAAATTATTGTAAGGCAGACTCATTTGAATAAAATATCTGTTTTTTAGGTTTAAAATACAGTTTTTGCCCAAATGACGTCATTTCCGGTCACAGTGAAATTGTAAAATTGGCTTGACCTAGAACAAATTGACACTAAGCATCAAATGGAAAAATAATATTGCAAATCGAATAATAATTCACTCTTTTATAGGCAAAATAACGTGAAAAGTGACGCATGCAAAATTGCATATTCCTCGGCAACTGCTCATATTACAAACTAATTTTCGCATACAATCTCTTCTTCTGGATTATTGCTACGAGTTTATTAAAATTACAAATAAATATTTCAAAATATGAAGACGCTGAATGAATTGTAAACAACTGAATCTTACACTTTATTTTACATTTTATTCGAAATTGCCCGAAAATGAAATTGAAATTAAAAAATCTGAGCTAAGGATATTGTGCACCTTTGCAGGGTGCATCCGTTTAGTTATATCAGTTTTGAAAAAAAATAATATTTGCTTTTAAAAAGTAGTACCGAACTGTCAAAATTATAGTTTTTGTTAATATTACGTCACTTCCGTTGCCGACAGAAAAATTTCACCATAACAAAAAAAATTACAATTGGGACCACGGAGCATATGAACTTTGTTTTATACAAATCGAACAATAAATAATTTTTCTGGGTACGAAAAACTAAATTAGCCGTTGGCGGCTAACGAAAATAACCGAGACAATTTTTTTTCCCATTTCTGGTCAAGTAGGATGATATTTTAACCCTGTGTAAAATACCATCAAAAAATATTCATAAATAAAAAAGGTTTTCGTAAAAAAAATATTTTTTATCAAAATATCGGACATTTTTTCGACTACTTCCGGTTTTACGATCGTTGTCGTGATAGCTTTACGAAGTTCTTTGGATACTTAACTTTCTGTACCAGAAGTGTCAGAAACATCCATTGAGTAGTTTTGGAAAAAAAGATAAATTAAAGAGCGTTTACAAAAATGTTACGATTTTTCAATTTTTTTCAAAGTTTTATGTCATTTTTGGACCACCTACATTATTTCAATGCTTTTCATTTTGGATTCGCTATATAGACAACCGATAGGACTATGAGTAAGAAAAGTTTCAGAAAAATCGTAGGCGTCATTTTCGAGAAAAGGGCGTCTCAGAATGTTAAAAAATCGGAAAATACTAGATTTTTGGCATACAATAATTTATTTCCTTACCATCGAAATCGTATTATTTAGATACCATATGATGGTCCATTAATAGGGCTATCCAACGACACTTTAGTTCTTTTGGTCCGCTATTACCTAAGTGAGCAATCAAGTTTTTCGCAAGTGCGACAATATTTTTAACCTTTTTTTCATTTTTTGAATACTCCCGGTATGGTTATTATTGTCGGAATAGTTTTAATAGTCGGTTTGGGCGCTAAAATAGCCACAGGGCTCTGTAATGATATATTACATTATCTGATCAGATAAAATGCCCCTGAGAAATCCTATGTTCAAAAGTGCCAAAAATGCAAAAAATTTAAAATATCGAAAATTAAATTTCAATAATTACATACATATTATACATCGTTAGAATCGTAATTAGGTCAGCTATCTGAATATACAACCTTTTTTTAAAAATCTCTTAAAATAAAAAAATAGTAGAGCATTTTTCAAAATTTCACGATTTTTCGATTTTCAGTCCCTTTTTTATTCTATTCCAGACATTTCAAAGTCTTATTGGTTGGCTTCATGCAAAATACCTCCAAAAGGACTCTCGATAGAAAAAATTAAAAAAAAAATTGTAGGTTAAGTTTTCGAGATACAGGCGTCCAAAAATGCTAAAAATCAGAAAATTCGTGATTTTCAGCGTGCCATATTTTGCTTCCTGATCATAGTATCCGTATGAATTGGGTATCATACGATAGTACAATCCTGGTGCAGTCCAATGGTACCCTAATTTCTTTAATCCATTGATATCGGGCGGAGAAATCGCGTTTTTCCCCAAAATATCCATTTTTTGCATTTTTTTCAAAATATTGCCCATTATTTCGACCACTTCCGGTTTAAGGATTCTTGTCGAAATTGCTTTATAAGTTGGTATTGGACTATAACTTCATGTTCCAGAAGTTTCAGAAACGTCAATTCTGCCATAAACCGAAACCGGAGCTCACAAAATGGGAAGAAAATTCGAAAAAAATCGAAAAATAAAGGGCGATAACTCTGAATGAAACTTATATTACTGGAATCGGATGGACTTCAGGTATCCAAAAATGTAGGTCAAATTTGAAAATTTTGAAAAATAACAAAAATTGTCTCGTAAACAACATGTTTGCAATTTTCAAACGATAAAAGTCATAGACGAATGTTCGAAATTGAAAAATGTCTCAGAATAGATTGTCTCAGAAAAGATTCAGGGATTCCAAAAATGTAATTTGTTTGAAAATGGATAAAGAATTGACGAAACTATGGCCGATTTTCAATTTTTAGATAACGTACAAATTTCGGTCACTTCCGGTATGCGCAGAAATTTCAAAAATATTTTATCAAGTAGCCACCACATGGTTTCCCAATAGAAAATCTGATTCCAGATCGATATCTGTTTTCGATCATGGAGATCTAGGCCCTCGCGGTAAATAATAATAATAAATAATAATAATAATAATTTTAGTAATCTCTAATAAGAACTAGACCTGCATGCAGGAATGACGGGTTTCACTGGTGCCACGTCACATATGTCACTTCCGATACCAATGAAACCATCGACCAGGTTTCCACATAAGCATTGTAAACATCAAATAAAATTGACGAAGAATCAACCAAATCCAGCAATATCAATTCATTTTATATATATATATATATGTTACTTGTAAGTGATCCTGGAAAAATTTCATTACTTCCGGTGATAATGAAAATGTTCAATTAGTTTTATGAAATCAGAAATGGCATAAGGCATCATATGGCGAAAATAGTATGTAGATCGAATAAGAATTGCCACTTTTATAGACCAAAAACCTTGAAAAGTGACTTGTAGAAAATCGTCTATTTCTCGGCAACCGTACATGATAAAAACTATTTTTTGGTATCTATATGATCGTATGGGTTCAATCGATTTGTTGATTGGGATCAAATATCATAATTTGAAATATATTACAAATCAGACTCATTTAAAAAAATTATCTGTTTTGAAGGCTAAAAATACAGTTTTTGCCAAAATGACATTACTTCTGGTGATACTGAAAATGTTAAATTAGTTCTATGAAATCATCAATGACATAAGATATCATATAGTGAAAATTTTATGAAAATCGAATAATAACTGACACTTTTATAGACCAAAAACCTTTAAAAGTGACTTAGTGAAAATTGTCCATTTCTCTGCAACCGTACAAGTTAGAAACCATTTTGTGGTATCTGTATGATCGTATGGGTTCAATCTATTTGATCAATAGAATCAAATATCATAATTTGAAAAAAATAACAAGTACGACTCATTTGAATAAAATATTGTTTTTAAAGGCTAAAATTTAAGTTTTGAGCAAATGACGTCATTTCCGGTGGTGGCGTAAGAGGTAAAATGGTTTGAAATAGTCCACTATGGCATTAGGCATCCAATGGCGAAAGAAAATTGAAAATCGAATAATAATTGATTCTTTTATAGCCAAAATTACGTGAAAAGTGACTCATGCAAAATTGCCCATTTCTCGACAACTGCTTATATTACAAACTAATTTTCACGCATATTCTCTTCGTATGGATGATAGCTACAAGTTTATAAAAGTTACAAAGAAATATTTTAAAATTTGAAAAGCCTGAATAGGTTGTAAATAGGTCAATTTTACACCATTTTAGCCTCTTAATCGAATTTGCTCGAAAATGAAATCGAAATTAAAAAAACTGCTTCCTACATTTTTTGCGCCTTGAAAGGGCACACTCTTTGAGTCAAATAATTTTTCCAAAAAATAATATTTGTTTTCGATATAAGAAAATAACTGTCAAAATTGTAGTTTTTGGTAAAATTATGCCACTTCCGGTGCCGACAGATAACACTTTCGGTAATAAAAAAAATGGCAATTGAGACAACGAAGCATATGAACTTTGTTTTATACAAATCGAACAATAAAAAATTAATCTGGGACTGAAAAACTGAATTAGCCAATGGCGGCCAAGGAAAATTACTGAGACAATTTTTTTTACTATTTTTGCGCTAGTCAGATGACTCTTTAATTCTGTGCACAACACGACTAAAAAATATTCATAAATAAAAAAGTTTTTTGTAAAATTTTAAATTTTCGAAATTTGGCGCCTAATATCTTCGAAGATATGCCGAAAATCAAAAATCGAAAGTAGCGTAGCTATGTGCCCTGTCTCCGACTATGCCAAAATGTATCGAAAGTTAAAATCCAATGATTATTGTTAAAATTACTGCAATATTTTCAAAAACGATAACTTCGGTGATTTCGGACATTTCGCATTGTCGCAGAACGTTCAAAATAGCTTTATCCTCTAAGTCACACCCACTTTCCCAGTAAAACCGAAGAAATCGTAACGATGCGACAAGTAGTTGCTGAGATATAGTCAAAGTGGAATTGGAATAATAATAAGAATAATAACTAGACCTGCAAGCAGCACTGAACCGGCTTTCAGGAATCATACAGGAAGTTTATTATACCATAGCCGATCCATTGAGCTACCAAACTATACTTTAGGTTGTTTTGCTTTAGTGACACCCTCTATCATATGTAAAAGTAATATTTGCTGGCGAAAAGATCAGTCAAAATTGTAAATTATGGCAAAATAAAGTCACTTCCGGTGCCGAAAGAAATTTTTATAGGTGAAAAATAAGTCGAAAATAATTCGCAACATACAAAATCCAAACGTTGTTTTATACATTTCGGGCAATAAATAATTAACCTATAACCCATAAACTGAAATTAAGAAGGTAAAAAACTTAAAGGTGACCCTGGGAAAATTGGTTATTATTCGACAAGGGAACATGCTAGAAGCCTTTTCTTGATATCAATATGATGGTATTGATTCACTCTTACTGCCCATTAGAGCCAGACGTTATAAAGTTAAACGAATAATGAATATAAATCACTTCAAAAAAATGTTTGTTTTGAAGGCTAAAAATACGTTTTTTGCAAAAATTACATTACTTCCGGTGATATTGAAAATGTTAACTTGGTTCATAGAAGTCATAAATGGCATAAGGCATCAAATGGTAAAAAAATTATAAAAATCGAATAATAATTGACACTTTTATAGACCAAAAACCTTGAAAAGTGACTTATAGAAGATCGCCTATTTCTCTGTAACCGTACAAGTTAGAAACCATTTTGTGGTATCTGTATGGTCGTATGGCTTCATTCTATTCGTTGATGGGAATAAAATATCATAATTTTAAAAATATTATAAGGGAGACTGATTTGAATAAAATATTAGTTTTTTAGGGTAAAAATACAGTTTTTGCCCAAATGACGTCATTTCCGGTCACAGTGAAAATGTAAAATTGGCTTGACCTAGTCCAAATTGGCATTAGACATCAAATGGAAAAAAAATATTGCAAATCGAATAATAATTCACTCTTGTATAGGCAAAATAACGTGAAAAGTGATGCATGCAAAATTGCATATTTCTCGACAACTGCTCATATTACAAACTAATTTTCGCATACATTCTCTTCGTCTGGATTATTGCTACGAGTTTATGAAAATTACAAATAAATATTTAAAAATATGAAGACGCTGAATGAATTGTAAATAGCTGAATTTTACACTTTATTTTACATTTTATTCGAAATTGCCCGAAAATGAAATTGAAATTTAAAAATATGAGCTAAGGATTTTGTGCACCTTCGCAGGGTGCATCCTTTTAGTTATATCAGTTTTGAAAAAAATAATATTTTCTTTCAAAAAGTGGTACCGAACTGTCAAAATTGTAGTTTTTGTTAATATTACGTCACTTCCGTTGGCGACAGAAAAATTTCACCGTAACATAAAAAATAACAATTGGGACCACGGAGCATATGAACTTTGTTTTATACAAATCGAACAATAAATAATTTTTCTGGGTACGAAAAACTAAATTCGCCGATGGCGGCTAACGCAAATTACCCAGACAATTTTTTTTCTCATTTCTGCTCAAGTACGATGATATTTTAACCCAGTGTAAAATATCACCAAAAAATATTCATAAATAAAAAAGATTTTCGTAAAAAAATAATTTTTTTCAAAATATCGGACATTTTTTCGACTACTTCCAGTTTTACGATCGTTGTTGTGATAGCTTTACGAAGTTCTTTGGATAGTTAACTTTCTGTACCAGAAGTGTCAGAAACATCCATTGAGCAGTTTTGGAAAAAAAGATAAATAAAAGAGCGTTTACAAAAATTTAACGATTTTTCAATTTTTTTCAAAGTTTGATGCCATTTTTGGACCACCTATATTATTTCAATGCTTTTCATTTTGGATTCACTATATAGACAACCGATGGGACTTTGAGTTAGAAAAGTTTAAGAAAAATCTGCGGCGTCGTTTTCGAGAAAAGGGCGTCTCAGAATGTTAAAAAATCGGAAAATACTAGATTTTTGGCATACAATAATTTATTTCCTTACCATCGATATCGTATTATTTAGATACCATATGATGGTCCATTAATAGGGCTATCCAACGACACTTTAGTTCTTTTGGTCCGCTATTACCTAAGGGAGAAATCAAGTTTTTCGCAAGTGCGACAATGTTTTTAACCTTTTTTTTCATTTTTTGAATACTTCCGGTATGGTTATTATTGTCGGTATAGTTTTAATAACCGGTTTGGGCACTAAAATAGCCACAGTGCTCTGTAATGATATATTACATTATCTGATCAGATAAAATGCCCCTGAGAAATCCTAGGTTCAAAAGTGCCAAAAATGCAAAAAATTTAAAATATCGAAAATTAAATTTCAATAACTACATACATATTATACATCGTTAGAATCGTAATTAGGTCAGCTATCTGAATATACAATCGTTTTTTGGAAATCTTTGAAAATAAAAAAATAGCAGAGCATTTTCCAAAATTTCACGATTTTTCGACTTTTTTCGATTTTCAGTCCGTTATTTCACCTATTCCAGATATTTCAAAGTCTTATTGGATGGCTTCATGCAAAGTACCTCCGAAAGGTCTCTCGATAGAAAAAATTACAAAAAAAGTTGCGGTTAAGTTTTCGAGATACAGGCGTCCAAAAACGCTCCAAATCAGAAAATACTTGATTTTCAGCGTGCCATATTTTGCTGCCTGCTCATCGTATCCGTACGAGTTGGGTATCATACGATAGCACAATCCTAGTGCAGTCCAATGGTACCCTAATTTCTTTAATCCATTGATATCGGGCGGAGAATTCGCGTTTTTCACCAAAATATCCATTTTTTGCATTTTTTTCAAAATATTGCACATTATTTCGACCACTTCCGGTTTAAGGATTCTTGTCGAAATTGCTTTATACGTTGGTATTGGACTATAACTTCATGTTCTAGAAGTTTCAGAAACGTCAATTCTACCATAAAACGAAACCCGAGCTGACAAAATGGGAAGAAAATTCGAAAAAAATCGAAAAATAAAGGGCGATAACTCTGAATGAAACTTATATTACTGGAATCGGATGGACTTCAGGTATCCAAAAATGTAGGTCAAATTTGAAAATTTTGAAAAATGACAAAAATGGTCTCGTAAACAACATGTTTTCAATTTTCGAACGATAAAAGTCATAGACGAATGTTCGAAATTGAAAAATGTGAGATAGCCATTGTCTCAGAAAAGATTCAGAGATTCCAAAAATGTAATTTGTTTGAAAATGGATAACGAATTGACGAAACTATGGCCGATTTTCAATTTTTAGACAACGTGCAAAGTTCGGTCACTTCCGGTATGCGCAGAAATTTCAAAAATATTTTATCAAGTAGCCACCACATGGTTTCCCAATAGAAAATCTAATTCCAGATCGATATCTGTTTTCGATCATGGAGATCTAGGCCCCCGCGGTAAATAATAATAATAATAATAACTAGACCTGCAAGCAGCACTGAACCGGCTTTCAGGAATCATACAGGAAGTTTATTATACCATAGCCGATCCATTGAGCTACCAAAGTATACTTTAGTTGTTTTGCTTCAGTGACACCCTCTATCATATGTAAAAGTAATATTTGCTGGCGAAAAGACAGGTCAAAATTGTAAATTATGGCAAAATTACGTCACTTCCGGTACCGAAAGAAATTTTTATAGGTGAAAAATAAGTCGAAAATTCGCAACACACAAAATACAAACTTTGTTTTATACATATCGGGCAATAAATAATTAACCTATAACCCATAAACTGAAATTAAGAAGGTAAAAAACTTAAAAGTGACCCTGGGAAAATTGGTTATTATTCGACAAGGGAACATGCTAGAAGCCTTTTCTTGATATCAATATGATGGTATTGATTCAATCTTACTGCCCATTAGAGCCAGACGTTATAAAGTTAAACGAATAATGAATATAAATCACTTCAAAAAAATGTTTGTTTTGAAGGCTAAAAATACGTTTTTTGCAAAAATTACATTACTTCCGGTGATATTGAAAATGTTAACTTGGTTCATAGAAGTCATAAATGGCATAAGGCATCAAATGGTAAAAAAATTATAAAAATCGAATAATAATTGACACTTTTATAGACCAAAAACCTTGAAAAGTGACTTATAGAAGATCGCCTATTTCTCTGTAACCGTACAAGTTAGAAACCATTTTGTGGTATCTGTATGGTCGTATGGCTTCATTCTATTCGTTGATGGGAATAAAATATCATAATTTTAAAAATATTATAAGGGAGACTGATTTGAATAAAATATTAGTTTTTTAGGTTAAAAATACAGTTTTTGCCCAAATGACGTCATTTCCGGTCACAGTGAAAATGTAAAATTGGCTTGACCTAGTCCAAATTGGCATTAGACATCAAATGGAAAAAAAATATTGCAAATCGAATAATAATTCACTCTTGTATAGGCAAAATAACGTGAAAAGTGATGCATGCAAAATTGCATATTTCTCGACAACTGCTCATATTACAAACTAATTTTCGCATACATTCTCTTCGTCTGGATTATTGCTACGAGTTTATGAAAATTACAAATAAATATTTAAAAATATGAAGACGCTGAATGAATTGTAAATAGCTGAATTTTACACTTTATTTTACATTTTATTCGAAATTGCCCGAAAATGAAATTGAAATTTAAAAATATGAGCTAAGGATTTTGTGCACCTTCGCAGGGTGCATCCTTTTAGTTATATCAGTTTTGAAAAAAAATAATATTTTCTTTCAAAAAGTGGTACCGAACTGTCAAAATTGTAGTTTTTGTTAATATTACGTCACTTCCGTTGGCGACAGAAAAATTTCACCGTAACATAAAAAATAACAATTGGGACCACGGAGCATATGAACTTTGTTTTATACAAATCGAACAATAAATAATTTTTCTGGGTACGAAAAACTAAATTCGCCGATGGCGGCTAACGCAAATTACCCAGACAATTTTTTTTCTCATTTCTGCTCAAGTACGATGATATTTTAACCCAGTGTAAAATATCACCAAAAAATATTCATAAATAAAAAAGATTTTCGTAAAAAAAATAATTTTTTTCAAAATATCGGACATTTTTTCGACTACTTCCAGTTTTACGATCGCTGTTGTGATAGCTTTACGAAGTTCTTTGGATACTTAACTTTCTGTACCAGAAGTGTCAGAAACATCCATTGAGCAGTTTTGGAAAAAAAGATAAATAAAAGAGCGTTTACAAAAATTTAACGATTTTTCAATTTTTTTCAAAGTTTGATGCCATTTTTGGACCACCTATATTATTTCAATGCTTTTCATTTTGGATTCACTATATAGACAACCGATGGGACTTTGAGTTAGAAAAGTTTAAGAAAAATCTGCGGCGTCGTTTTCGAGAAAAGGGCGTCTCAGAATGTTAAAAAATCGGAAAATACTAGATTTTTGGCATACAATAATTTATTTCCTTACCATCGATATCGTATTATTTAGATACCATATGATGGTCCATTAATAGGGCTATCCAACGACACTTTAGTTCTTTTGGTCCGCTATTACCTAAGGGATAAATCAAGTTTTTCGCAAGTGCGACAATGTTTTTAACCTTTTTTTTCATTTTTTGAATACTTCCGGTATGGTTATTATTGTCGGTATAGTTTTAATAACCGGTTTGGGCACTAAAATAGCCGCAGTGCTCTGTAATGATATATTACATTATCTGATCAGATAAAATGCCCCTGAGAAATCCTAGGTTCAAAAGTGCCAAAAATGCAAAAAATTTAAAATATCGAAAATTAAATTTCAATAACTACATACATATTATACATCGTTAGAATCGTAATTAGGTCAGCTATCTGAATATACAATCGTTTTTTGGAAATCTTTGAAAATAAAAAAATAGCAGAGCATTTTCCAAAATTTCACGATTTTTCGACTTTTTTCGATTTTCAGTCCGTTATTTCACCTATTCCAGATATTTCAAAGTCTTATTGGATGGCTTCATGCAAAGTACCTCCGAAAGGTCTCTCGATAGAAAAAATTACAAAAAAAGTTGCGGTTAAGTTTTCGAGATACAGGCGTCCAAAAACGCTCCAAATCAGAAAATACTTGATTTTCAGCGTGCCATATTTTGCTGCCTGCTCATCGTATCCGTACGAGTTGGGTATCATACGATAGCACAATCCTAGTGCAGTCCAATGGTACCCCAATTTCTTTAATCCATTGATATCGGGCGGAGAATTCGCGTTTTTCCCAAAAATATCCATTTTTTGCATTTTTTTCAAAATATTGCACATTATTTCGACCACTTCCGGTTTAAGGATTCTTGTCGAAATTGCTTTATACGTTGGTATTGGACTATAACTTCATGTTCTAGAAGTTTCAGAAACGTCAATTCTACCATAAAACGAAACCCGAGCTGACAAAATGGGAAGAAAATTCGAAAAAAATCGAAAAATAAAGGGCGATAACTCTGAATGAAACTTATATTACTGGAATCGGATGGACTTCAGGTATCCAAAAATGTAGGTCAAATTTGAAAATTTTGAAAAATGACAAAAATGGTCTCGTAAACAACATGTTTTCAATTTTCGAACGATAAAAGTCATAGACGAATGTTCGAAATTGAAAAATGTGAGATAGCCATTGTCTCAGAAAAGATTCAGGGATTCCAAAAATGTAATTTGTTTGAAAATGGATAACGAATTGACGAAACTATGGCCGATTTTCAATTTTTAGACAACGTGCAAAGTTCGGTCACTTCCGGTATGCGCAGAAATTTCAAAAATATTTTATCAAGTAGCCACCACATGGTTTCCCAATAGAAAATCTAATTCCAGATCGATATCTGTTTTCGATCATGGAGATCTAGGCCCCCGCGGTAAATAATAATAATAATAATAATAATAATAATAATAATAATTTTAGTAATCTCAATAGGCTTTCAGACGAAAGTCTGAAAGCCTAATAATAATAATAATAATAAATCTGAAAGCCTAATAAGAATAATAATTTTAACAAAAACAATAGTGTTTCACACAAGCTACGCAGTGTGAAACCCTAATAATAATTTTAACAAAAACAATAGTGTTTCACACAAGCTACGCAGTGTGAAACCCTAATAACTAGACCTGCATGCAGGAATGACGGGTTTCACTGGTGCCAAGTTACTCTTAAACAGGCACTTCCGGTGCCAAGTTACCTTTGAACATATGTCACTTCCGGTACCAACGAAACCACTAAACAGGTTTCCAAATTAACATTGCACACAAATAAAATGGACGCAGAATCAACCAATTAATCCAGCAATATCATGCCATTTTATACATTTATTACTTGTAAATGATCTTGACAAAATTAAATTACTTCCTGTGTTAATGAAAATGTTCAGTTAGTCTTATGATATCAGAAATGGCATACGATATCATATAGTGAAAATTTTATGTAAATCGAATAATAATTGCCACTTTTAAAGACCAAAAAACTTGAAAAGTGACTTGTAGAAAATCGGCTATTTCTCGGCAACCGTACAAGTTAGAAACCATTTTGTGGTATCTGTATGATCGTATGGCTTCATTCTATTTGTTGATTGACATCAAATACCATAATTTGAAAAAGATTTCAAAACAGACTCATTTGAATAAAATATCTGTTTTGAAGGCTAAAAATACAGTTTTTGCCAAAATGACGTTTCTTCCGGTGATAACGAAAATCTTAAATTACTTGTATGAAATTCCAAATGGCATTAGTATAACATGGTGTAACGTTTATGAAAATCGAATAATAATTGACACTTTTATGGCCCCGAAACCTTCAAAAGTGACCCGTAGAAAACCGTCTATTTCTCGGCAACCGAACAAGTTAGAAACAATTTTATGATATCTATATGACCATATGAGTTGTGTTTATATGTGAATTTAAACCAAAAGTTAAAATTATTAATACATATTAAGTTATTCTTGGTTGAATAAAACATTGATTTAAAAAGTTTAAAATGCAGTTTTTGACCAAATGATGTCACTTCCGGTGTCAATTTTAAATTGTAATCAACTTGATATGACGCTACATGCTTTTTGAATCAAATGATGTCACTTTTATAAAAATCCAATAATAATTGACTATTTTACAGGCAAAATAACGAAAACAGTGACTTGTACAGAACTGCCCATTTCTTGGTAACTGCTTATATTACAAACGAATTTTAACATACATTTTTTTCGTATGGATTATAGCTACAAGTTTATAAAAGTTACGAAGAAATATTTTAAAATCTGAAAAGCCTGAATAGGTTGTAAATAGGTCAATTTTACACCATTTTTAGCCTCTTAATCGAATTTGCTCGAAAGTGAAATCGAAATTAAAAAAACTGCTTCCTACATTTTTTGCGCCTTGAAAGGGCACACTCTTTGAGTGAAATAATTTTTCCAAAAAATAATATTTGTTTTCGAAATAAGAAAATAACTGTCAAAATTGTAGTTTTTGGTAAAATTATGCCACTTCCGGTGCCGACAGATAACACTTTCGGTAATAAAAAAAATGACAATTGATACAACGAAGCATATGAATTTTGTTTTATACAAATCGAACAATAAAAAATTTATCTAGGACTGAAAAACTGAATTAGCCAATGGCGGCCAAGGAAAATTACTGAGACAAAATTTTTTAACATTTTTGCACTAGTCAGATGGCTCTTTAATTCTGTGCACAATACGATTAAAAAATATTCATAAATAAAAAAGTTTTTTGTAAAATTTTAAATTTTCGAAATTTGGCGCCTAATATCTTCGAAGATTTGCCGAAAATCATAAATCGAAAGTAGCGTAGCTATGTGCCCTGTCTCAGGCTATGCCAAAATGTATCGAAAGTTAAAATCCAATGATTATTGTTAAAATTACTGCAATATTTTCAAAAACGATAACTTCGGTGATTTCGGACATTTCGCATTGTCGCAGAACGTTCAAAATAGCTTTATCCTCTAAGTCACACCCACTTTCCCAGTAAAACCGAAGAAATAGTAACGATGCGACACGTAGTTGCTGAGATCTATTCAAATTGGAATCTGAATAATAATAATAATAATAACTAGACCTGCATGCAGGAATGACGGGTTTCACTGTTGCCAAGTTACTCTTAAGCATGTCACTTCCGGTGCCAAGTTACCCTTGAACATATGTCACTTCCGGTACCAGCGAAACCACTAAACAGGTTTCCAAATTAACATTGCACACAAATAAAATGGACGCAGAATCAACAAAATCCAGCAATATCAATTCATTTTATACATTTGTTACTTGTAAATGATCTTGACAAAATTAAATTACTCCCGGTGTTAATGCAAATGTTCAATTAGTTTTATGAAATCAGAAATGGCATACGATATCATGTAGTGAAAATTTTATGTAAATCGAATAATAATTGCCACTTTTAAAGACCAAAAAACTTGAAAAGTGACTTGTAGAAAATCGGCTATTTCTCGGCAACCGTACAAGTTAGAAACGATTTTGTGGTATCTGTATGATCGTATGGGTTCATTCTATTTGTTGATTGGCATCAAATACCATAATTTGAAAAAGATTTCAAAACAGGCTCATTTGAATAAAATATCTGTTTTGGAGGCTAAAAATACAGTTTTTGTCAAAATGACGTTACTTCCGGTGATAATGAAAATCTTAAATTACTTGTATGAAATCCCAAATGGCATTAGGTATAACATGGTGTGACGTTTATGAAAATCGAATAATAATTGACACTTTTATGGCCCCGAAACCTTCAAAAGTGACCTGTAGAAAACCGTCTATTTCTCGGCAACCGAACAAGTTAGAAACCATTTTAAGATATCTATATGACCATATGAGTTTTGTTTATATGTGAATTTAAACCAAAAGTTCAAATTATAAATACATATTAAGTTATTCTTGGTTGAATAAAACATTGATTTAAAAAAGTTTAAAATGCATTTTTTGACCAAATGATGTCACTTCCGGTGTCAATTTTAAATTGTAATCAACTTGATATGACGCTACGTGCTTTTTGAATCAAATGATGTCACTTTTATAAAAATCCAATCATAATTGACTATTTTACAGGCAAAATAACGAAAACAGTGACTTGTACAGAACTGCCCATTTCTTGGTAACTGCTTATATTACAAACGAATTTTAACATACATTTTCTTCGTATGGATTATAGCTACAAGTTTATAAAAGTTACGAAGAAATATTTTAAAATCTGAAAAGCCTGAATAGGTTGTAAATAGGCCAATTTTACACCATTTTTAGCCTCTTAATCGAATTTGCTCGAAAATGAAATTGAAATTAAAAAAACTGCTTCCTACATTTTTTGCGCCTTGAAAGGGCACACTCTTTGAGTCAAATAATTTTTCCAAAAAATAATATTTGTTTTCGAAGAAGGAAAATAACTGTCAAAATTGTAGTTTTTGGTAAAATTATGCCACTTCCGGTGCCGACAGATAACACTTTCGGTAATAAAAAAAATGACAATTGATACAACGAAGCATATGAACTTTGTTTTATACAAATCGAACAATAAAAAATTAATCTAGGACTGAAAAACTGAATTAGCCAATGGCGGCCAAAGTAAATTACTGAGACAAAATTTTTTAACATTTTTGCACTAGTCGGATGACTCTTTAATTCTGTGCATAATACGACTAAAAAATATTCATAAATAAAAAAGTTTTTTGTAAAATTTTAAATTTTCGAAATTTGGCGCCTAATATCTTCGAAGATTTGCCGAAAATCATAAATCGAAAGTAGCGCAGCTATGTGCCCTGTCTCAGGCTATGCCAAAATGTATCGAAAGTTAAAATTCAATGATTATTGTTAAAATTACTGCAATATTTTCAAAAACGATAACTTCGGTGATTTCGGACATTTCGCATTGTCGCAGAACGTTCAAAATAGCTTTATCCTCTAAGTCACACCCACTTTCCCAGTAAAACCGAAGAAATAGTAACGATGCGACACGTAGTTGCTGAGATCTATTCAAATTGGAATCTGAATAATAATAATAATAACTAGACCTGCATAGCAGTGCTGAATCGGCTTTCAGGGTCCTTTAGATCATTGCCATGCTTTTAAATTTACCTTTATACCCTAAACGACCGATAGGACTCGGGGTAACAGAAGTTTAAGAAGTGAAATAGAAGTAGTTTTCGAGATAAACGAGTTTAAAAAGGCTTCAAAAAAAGAGGAAAATACTATATTTTCGGCATCTCATAATCTATTGCCTAACCATCGAATTTGTATCATTCTGATATCATATAAAAGTCCAAAAAGGAAAATACTAGATCTTCAGCGTCCCGTAATATTTGTCATTGAACACGCCATCTTGAGTCGGATCGCGCAAAATCTAATTTTGGAGTAAAATTTTATTTTGAAGTCTAAAAATACGGTTTTTGCAAATATGACATTACTTCCGGTGATAATGGAAATGTTAAATCAGATCATTGCAATCATAAATGGCATAAGGCATCACATGGTGAAAATTGTATGAAAATTGAATAATAATTGACACTTTTATAGACCAAAAAGCTTGAAAAGTGACTTATAGAAAATCGTCTATTTCTCGGCAACCGTACAAGTTAGAAACTTGTTTGTGGTATCTGTATGATCGTATGGGTTCATGCTATTCGGTGATGGGATTCAAATATCATAATTTTAAAAATATTATAAACAAGATTCATTTGAATAAAATATTTGTTTTCTACGTTAAAAATACAGTTTTTGCCAAAATGACGTCATTTTCGGTCACAGTGAAACTGTAAATTTGGCTTAACCTAGTCCAAATTGGCATTAGGCATCGAATAAAAAAAATTTATTGAAAATCGGATTATAATTTACTATTTTACAGGCAAAAAAACGTGAAAAGTGATGCATGCAAAATTGCATATTTCTCGGCAACTGCTCATGTTACAAACTATTTTTCGCATACATTCTCTTCGTCTGGATTATGGCTACGAGTTTATGAAAGTTACGAATGAATAGTTCAAAATATAAAGACGTTCAATGGGTTGTAATAACTGAATTTTACCTTTTTTTTTACATTTTATTCGAAATTGCCCGAAAATGAAATTGAAATTTAAGAATCTCAGCCAAACATTTTATGCGCCTTTACAGGGCGCATACTTTTTGTTATATCAGTTTTCGAAAAAAAAAATATTTGCTGTCAAAAAGTGGTACTTAACTCTCAAAATTGTAGTTTTTGTTAATTTTACGCCACTTCCGTTGCGTGCAGAAAAATGTCACCGTAACAAAAAATATTACAATTGACATTACGAATCATATGCACTTTGTTTTATACAAATCGAACAATAAATAATTAATCTAGATACGAAAAACTAAATTAGCCAATGGCGACTAAAGAAAATTACTGAGACAAAATTCTTTCTCACTTATGCTCAAGTAGGGTGATACTTTAACACTGTGTAAACTACCATCAAAAAATATTCATAAATAAAAAAGTTTTCTGTAAAAATGTAAAAAAAAATCAATATATCGGATATTTTTTCGACTACTTCCGGTTTTCGATCATTGTCGGAATTGCTTTAACAAGTTGATTAGATACATAACTTCCTGTAGCAGAAATATCAGAAACATTCATTAAGTAATTTTTGAAAAAAAGATAAATAAAAGAGCATTTTCAATAATTTAATGATTTTTCAACTTTTTTCAAAGATTGAGGTCATTTTTGGACCGCCTATAATATTGCAACGCTTTTATTATTAAATGCACACGCTAGGCCACCGATAGGACTCTGAGTAAAAAAAGTTTAAGAAAAATCGTAGGCGTCGTTTTCGAGAAAAAGGCATCTCAGAATGCTCCAAAACGGAAAATACTTAGTTTTCGGCGTACCATAATTTATTTCGTAAGAATCAAATTCGTGTTATTTAGATGTTATTCGATCGTCTATTAATGGAACTATCCAAAGACACTTTCATTGTTTTGGTCCGCTAATATGTGACGGAGAATTCGAACTTTTGGCAAGAGCTCCAATTTTTTTTCATCTTTTTTTCATTTTTCTTTGTTTTTTGAACTACTTCCGGTATACGAATCATTGTCGAGTAGTTTTCACATCCAGTTTTGGAGTTTGCATGGGAACAGGGCTCTCTAATGATATACGACACTATACGATCAAATAAAATACTTCTGAGAAATCCCATGTTCAAAAGTGTTAAAAATGTCAAAATGTCAAAATATTGAAAATTAAATTTCAATAACTGCATACATATTATACATCATTAGAATCGTAATTAGGTCAGCTTTTTAAATATATATCTTTTTTTTGAAAATCTCTTAAAATAAAAAAATAGTAGAGCATTTTCCCAAATTTCACGATTTTTCGACTTTTTTCGATTTTGAGTCCCTTTTTTGTCTTATTCCAATTATATAATAGTCTTAATGGATGGATCCATGCTAAAGACTACCGGAAGGACCATCGATAGATAAAGTTTAAGAAAAATCGCTGGAGCAGTTTTCGAAATACAGGCGTCCAAAAACGCTCCAAATCAGAAAATACTTGATTTTCAGCGTGCCATATTTTGCTTCCAGCTCATCGTATCCGTACGAATTGGGTATCATTCAGTGGTCCAATCACCGCTAGACCAAATGATACCTTAATTTGTTTAATCCGTTGATATCGGACGGAGAAATCGTGTTTTTACCTAAGACACCAATTTTTCACGATTTTTTAAAAATATCGCATATTATTTCGACTACTTCCGGTTTACGGATTGTTGTTGAAATTGCTTTAAACGGTGGTTTGACAATATTGCTTCATGTATCAGGAATTTGAGAAACGTTGATCCGGCCGTAAAACGAAACTTAAGCTCACAAAATGTGAAGAAAATTCGAAAAAAATCGAAAAATAAAGGGCGATAACTCGGAATGAAACTTATATTACTGGAACCAGATTGCCTTCAGGTATCCAAAAATGTAGGTCAAATTTGAAAATTTTGAAAAATAACAAAAATTGTCTCTCAAATAAAATTTTTCATTTTTCGATCGCAAGAAGTCAGCGATGAAGTTTCGAAATACCGAAATTTTCAACTGCTATCGTCCGAGAAAAGACTCAAGGTTTCCGAAAATGTCATTTGTATGAAAATAGGTACAGAATTGACGAATCTACGGCCGTTTTTTAATTTTTTGACAGAGCACGAAATTCGACCACTTCCGGTCTGCGCAGAAGTTTCAAAAATAGTTTATCAAGTAGCCAACACATGGTTTCCCTATAAAGAATTAGGTCCCAGATCGGTATCTGTTACAGGCGCTGAGAAATAGGCTCCCCCGAAAAATAAAATAATAATAATAAATAATAATAATTTTAGTAAAAACAATAGTCTTTCAGACGAAAGTCTGAAAGCCTAATAACTAGACCTGCATGCAGGAATGACGGGTTTCACTTTTGCCATGTTACCTTTGAACTTGAACTTGTGTCACTTTTGGTGCTACGTTACCCTTGAACATATGTCCTTTCCGGTACCAATGAAACCAATATACAGGTTTCCACATAAGCATTGCACACATCAAATAAAATGGAAACAGAATCAAACAAATCCAGCAATTTTATTTTATACATTTGTTACATGTAATTGATCCTGACAAAATAACAGTACTTCCGGTGATAATGTAAATGTTCCCTTAGTCTTATGAAATCAGAAATGGCATAAGGCATCATATGGTGAAAATTTTATGTAAATCGAATAATAATTTACACTTTTATAGACCAAAAACCTTGAAAAGTGACGTGTAGAAAATCGTCTATTTCTCGGCAACCGTACAAGTTAGAAACCATTTTTTGGTATTTATATGACCGTATGGGTTTAATCTATTTGTTGATTGGAATCAAATATCATAATTGTATAAACATTACAAATCAGACTCATTTGAATAAAATATCGGTTTTGAAGGCTTAAAATACAGTTTTTGCCAAAATGACGCTACTTCCGGTGATAATGAAAACGTTAAATTAGTTTTATAACATCGTCTATGACATTAGGCTTCAAAGGGTGAAAATTTTATGAAAATCAAATAATAATTGACACTTTTATGGGCCGAAAACCTTCAAAAGTGACTTTCAGAAAATCGCCTATATCTCGACAACCGAACAAGTTAGAAACAATTTTATGATATCTATTTGACCGTATGAGTTTTGTTAATATGTGAATTTAAACCAAAAGTTAATTTTATTATTACATGTGACATAATTCTTGGTTGAAAAAAAGATCGATTTTAAAAGTTAAAAATTGAGTTTTTGACTAAATGACGTCACTTCCGGTGTCAATTTTAAATAGTAATCAACATGATATGACGCATACTTGCTTTTTGAATCAAATGATGTCACTTTTGTGAATATCCATTAATAATTGACTATTTTACAGGCAACATTACGAAAACAGTGACTTATGCAAAACTGCCCATTTCTCGGCAACTGCTTATATTAGAAACTAATTTTAACATACATTCTCTTCGTATGGATTATAGTGACAGGTTTATAAAAGTTAAGTAAAAAAATTTTAAAATCTGAAAAGCCTGAATGGGTTGTAAATAGGTCAATTTTACGCCTTTTTTCACCCCTTAATCCAATTTGCTAGATAACACTTTTGGTAATAAAAAAAATAACAATTGGGACAACGAAGCATATGAACTTTGTTTTATACAAATCGAACAATAAAAAATTAATCTAGGACTGAAAAACTGAATTAGCTAATGGCGGCCAAGGAAAATTACTGAGACAAATTTTTTTAACATTTTTGCGCTAGTCAGATGACTCTTTAATTCTGTGCACAACACGACTAAATAATATTTATAAATAAAAACGTTAAATCGAATAATAATTGCCACTTTTAAAGACCAAAAAACTTGAAAAGTGACTTGTAGAAAATTGGCTATTTCTCGGCAACCGTACAAGTTAGAAACCATTTTGTGGTATCTGTATGATCGTATGGGTTCATTCTATTTGTTGATTGGCATCAAATACCATAATTTGAAAAAGATTTCAAAACAGACTCATTTGAATAAAATATCTGTTTTGGAGGCTAAAAATACAGTTTTTGCCAAAATGACGTTACTTCCGGTGATAATGAAAATCTTAAATTACTTGTATGAAATCCCAAATGGCATTAGGTATAACATGGTGTGACGTTTATGAAAATCGAATAATAATTGACCCTTTTATGGCCCCGAAACCTTCAAAAATGACCTGTAGAAAACCGTCTATTTCTCGGCAACCGAACAAGTTAGAAACCATTTTATGATATCTATATGACCATATGAGTTTTGTTTATATGTGAATTTAAACCAAAAGTTAAAATTATTAATACATATTAAGTTATTCTTGGTTGAATAAAACATTGATTTAAAAAAGTGTAAAATGCATTTTTTGACCAAATGATGTCACTTCCGGTGTCAATTTTAAATTGTAATCAACTTGATATGACGCTACGTGCTTTTTGAATCAAATGATGTCACTTTTATAAAAATCCAATAATAATTGACTATTTTACAGGCAAAATAACGAAAACAGTGACTTATGCAGAACTGCCCATTTCTTGGCAACTGCTTATATTACAAACGAATTTTAACATACATTTTCTTCGTATGGATTATAGCTACAAGTTTATAAAAGTTACGAAGAAATATTTTAAAATCTGAAAAGCCTGAATAGGTTGTAAATAGGCCAATTTTACACCATTTTTAGCCTCTTAATCGAATTTGCTCGAAAATGAAATCGAAATTAAAAAAACTGCTTCCTACATTTTTTGCGCCTTGAAAGGGCACACTCTTTGAGTCATATAATTTTTCAAAAAAATAATATTTGTTTATGAAGATCGTAAATAACTGTCAAAATTGTAGTTTTTGGTAAAATTATGCCACTTCCGGTGCCGACAGATAACACTTTCGGTAATAAAAAAAACGACAATTGATACAACGAAGCATATGAACTTTGTTTTATACAAATCGAACAATAAAAAATTAATCTAGGACTGAAAAACTGAATTAGCCAATGGCGGCCAAGGTAAATTACTGAGACAAAATTTTTTAACATTTTTGCACTAGTCAGATGACCCTTTAATTCTGTGCACAATACGACTAAAAAATATTCATAAATAAAAAAGTTTTTTGTAAAATTTTAAATTTTCGAAATTTGGCGCCTAATATCTTCGAAGATTTGCCGAAAATCAAAAATCGAAAGTAGCGTAGCTATGTGCCCTGTCTCAGGCTATGCCAAAATGTATCGAAAGTTAAAATCCAATGATTATTGTTAAAATTACTGCAATATTTTTAAAAACGATAACTTCGGTGATTTCGGACATTTCGCATTGTCGCAGAACGTTCAAAATAGCTTTATCCTCTAAGTCACACCCACTTTCCCAGTAAAACCGAAGAAATCGTAACGATGCGACACGTAGTTGCTGAGATCTATTCAAATTGGAATCTGAATAATAATAATAATAATAACTAGACCTGCATGCAGGAATGACGGGTTTCACTGGTGCCACGTTACCCTTAAACATGTCACTTCCGGTGCCAAGTTACCCTTGAACATATGTCACTTCCGGTACCAGCGAAACCACTAAACAGGTTTCCAAATTAACATTGCACACAAATAAAATGGACGCAGAATCAACAAAATCCAGCAATATCAATTCATTTTATACATTTGTTACTTGTATAGATTAAGTCGTAGATCTCTCCAAACCATGTATACCTCATATATTCTTCCTCATTTCGACTACTGTGACGTTATTTGGGATGGGAGTACCGCCGAACTAACACATAAACTAGAACTTTTACAACTAGATGCACTCAGAACTATATGCGGTGCTGTGAAAGGTACAAGTCACCAAGTGTTATATAAGGAAACCGGGTTTATTACACTGCAGGAGAGAAGAAGGCGACATACACTAATTTTATTTTACAAAATCATAAACCATATCACTCCCGAATACTTATTTCAACTGATACCACCCAATATCAATTCCTATCGCCTACGAAACCAAAGTAACATCCCGACATACCTCTGCAGAACTTCTTTATTTTCTTCTTCTTTTATACCATCTACAATTCGAGAATGGAATCTACTCGACCTTTCTACTAGAAACTTACCTACTCTATCTTCTTTTAAATCTAAACTAGGCTGCCTTGATCGAATTATACCTTCATCATATTACTCTGGCAACAGGAAAAATCAAATTCAACACTCTCGCCTTCGACTCTCTTGCAGCGATTTAAACGGACATCGTTTTCTCAGGCATATTTCTGACAGCCCTATATGCGATTGTGGTCACCCCTTTGAAGATTCCGAACATTTTCTTTTAATCTGTCCCTTACGTTCAGATGCACGATCTGCGACTATATCAAAACTTCCAAAACTTTTTCAAAATTCTTATAATTTATTATTCGGAACTGAAAACAAAAACACTTCTGAAGAAATTTTTTCTTCAGTACATAATTTCCTCGAGATCTCCAAACGCTTTTAAAAATATCCTTATGAAACTGTTTGAAATATAGTCATTTTGATTGTGGTTTGTACATATCGTGTATATAGTGTATATAGCCATCTTATAATTTACCTGTTCCTCTCTACTTTAGTTTTCCTTACTTTACTTTTCAATATATATTTATGTTTGTACTTTTATGGAGAGGGGGTCTATAGGCTTCTGCCTGTTCTCCAATCCAGCTTCTGTGAATAAATATTGTTTAAAAAAAAAAAAAATGATCTTGACAAAATTAAATTACTCCCGGTGTTAATGCAAATGTTCAATTAGTCTTATGAAATCAGAAATGGCATACGATATCATATAGTGAAAATTTTATGTAAATCGAATAATAATTGCCACTTTTAAAGACCAAAAAACTTGAAAAGTGACTTGTAGAAAATCGGCTATTTCTCTGCAACCGTACAAGTTAGAAACCATTTTGTGGTATCTGTATGATCGTATGGGTTCATTCTATTTGTTGATTGGCATCAAATACCATACTTTGAAAGAGATTTCAAAACAGACTCATTTGAATAAAATATCTGTTTTAGAGGCTAAAAATACAGTTTTTGCCAAAATGACGTTACTTCCGGTGATAATGAAAATCTTAAATTACTTGTATGAAATCCCAAATGGCATTAGGTATAACATGGTGTGACGTTTATGAAAATCGAATAATAATTGACCCATTTATGGCCCCGAAACCTTCAAAAGTGACCTGTAGAAAACCGTCTATTTCTCGGCAACCGAACAAGTTAGAAACCATTTTATGATATCTATATGACCATATGAGTTTTGTTTATATGTGAATTTAAACCAAAAGTTAAAATTATTTATACATATTAAGTTATGCTTGGTTGAATAAAACATTGATTTAAAAAGTTTCAAATGCATTTTTTGACCAAATGATGTCACTTCCGGTGTCAATTTTAAATTGTAATCAACTTGATATGACGCTACGTGCTTTTTGAATCAAATGATGTCACTTTTATAAAAATCCAATCATAATTGACTATTTTACAGGCAAAATAACGAAAACAGTGACTTGTACAGAACTGCCCATTTCTTGGCAACTGCTTATATTACAAACTAATTTTAACATACATTTTCTTCGTATGGATTATAGCTACAAGTTTTTAAAAGTTACGAAGAAATATTTTAAAATCTGAAAAGCCTGAATAGGTTGTAAATAGGCCAATTTTACACCATTTTTAGCCTCTTAATCGAATTTGCTCGAAAATGAAATCGAAATTAAAAAAACTGCTTCCTACATTTTTTGCGCCTTGAAAGGGCACACTCTTTGAGTCAAATAATTTTTCCAAAAAATAATATTTGTTTTCGAAGAAGGAAAATAACTGTCAAAATTGTAGTTTTTGGTAAAATTATGCCACTTCCGGTGCCGACAGATAAAACTTTTGGTAATAAAAAAAATGACAATTGATACAACGAAGCATATGAACTTTGTTTTATACAAATCGAACAATAAAAAATTAATCTAGGACTTAAAAACTGAATTAGCCAATGGCGGCCAAGGTAAATTACTGAGACAAAATTCTTTAACATTTTTGCACTAGTCAGATGACCCTTTAATTCTGTGCATAATACGACTAAAAAATGTTCATAAATAAAAAAGTTTTTTGTAAAATTTTAAATTTTCAAAATTTGGCGCCAAATATCTTTGAAGATTTACCGAAAATCAAAAATCGAAAGTAGTGTAGCTATGTGCCTTGTCTCCGGCTATGCCAAAATGTATCGAAAGTTAAAATTCAATGATTATTGTTAAAATTACTGCAATATTTTAAAAAACGATAATTTGGTGATTTCGGACATTTCGCATTGTCGCAGAACGTTCAAAATAGCTTTATCCTCTAAGTCACACCCACTTTCCCAGTAAAACCGAAGAAATCGTAACGATGCGACACGTAGTTGCTGAGATCTATTCAAATTGGAATCTGAATAATAATAATAATAAGAATAATAATTTTAACAAAAACAATAGTGTTTCACACAAGCTACGCAGTGTGAAACCCTAATAATAAGAACTAGACCTGCAAGCAGCACTGAACCGGCTTTCAGGAATCATACAGGAAGTTTATTATACCATAGCCGATCCATTGAGCTACCAAACTATACTTTAGTTGTTTTGCTTCAGCGACACCCTCTATCATATGTAAAAGTAATATTTGCTGGCGAAAAGACCGGTCAAAATTGTAAATTAAGGCAAAATTACGTCATTTCCGGTACCGAAAGAAATTTTTATAGGTGAAAAATAAGTCGAAAATTCGCAACATACAAAATACAAACTTTGTTTTATACATATCGGGCAATAA
Organism: Patella depressa; assembly: GCA_948474765.1. Classification (NCBI taxonomy): domain Eukaryota; kingdom Metazoa; phylum Mollusca; class Gastropoda; family Patellidae; genus Patella; species Patella depressa. The sequence continues at coordinate 2,496,155 of CAOLEZ010000001.1, read as the reverse complement.
ATAATTAACCTATAACCCATAAACTGAAATTAAGAAGGTAAAAAACTTAAAAGTGACCCTGGGAAAATTGGTTATTATTCGACAAGGGAACATGCTAGAAGCCTTTTCTTGATATCAATATGATGGTATTGATTCAATCTTACTGCCCATTAGAGTCAGACGTTATAGAGTTAAACGAATAATGAATATAAATCACTTCAAAAAAATGTTTGTTTTGAAGGCTAAAAATACGTTTTTTGCAAAAATTACATTACTTCCGGTGATATTGAAAATGTTAACTTGGTTCATAGAAGTCATAAATGGCATAAGGCATCAAATGGTAAAAAGATTATAAAAATCGAATAATAATTGACACTTTTATAGACCAAAAACCTTGAAAAGTGACTTATAGAAGATCGCCTATTTCTCTGAAACCGTACAAGTTAGAAACCATTTTGTGGTATCTGTATGGTCGTATGGCTTCATTCTATTCGTTGATGGGAATCAAATATCATAATTTTAAAAATATTATAAGGCAGACTCATTTGAATACAATTTTAGTTTTTTAGGTTAAAAATACAGTTTTTGCCCAAATGACGTCATTTCCAGTCACAGTGAAAATGTAAAATTGGCTTGACCTAGTCCAAATTGGCATTAGACATCAAATGGAAAAAAAATATTGCAAATCGAATAATAATTCACTTTTGTATAGGCAAAATAACGTGAAAAGTGATGCATGCAAAATTGCATATTTCTCGGCAACTGCTCATATTATAAACTAATTTTCGCATACATTCTCTTCGTCTGGATTATTGCTACGAGTTTATGAAAATTACAAATAAATATTTCAAAATATGAAGACGCTGAATGAATTGTAAATAACTGAATTTTACACTTTATTTTACATTTTATTCGAAATTGCCCGAAAATAAAATTGAAATTTAAAAATATGAGCTAAGGATTTTGTGCACCTTTGCAGGGTGCATCCTTTTAGTTATATCAGTTTTGGAAGAAAATAATATTTGCTTTCAAAAAGTGGTACCGAACTGTCAAAATTGTAGTTTTTGTTAATATTACGTCACTTCCGTTGCCGACAGAAAAATTTCACCGTAACAAAAAAAATTACAATTGGGACCACGGAGCATATGAACTTTGTTTTATACAAATCGAACAATAAATAATTTTTCTGGGTACGAAAAGCTAAATTAGCCGATGGCGGCTAACGCAAATTACCGAGACAATTTTTTTTCTCATTTCTGCTCAAGTACGATGATATTTTAACCCTGTGTAAAATATCATCAAAAAATATTCATAAATAAAAAAGGTTTTCGTAAAAAAATTATTTTTTTTCAAAATATCGGACATTTTTTCGACTACTTCCGGTTTTACGATCATTGTTGCGATAGCTTTACGAGGTCCTTTGGATACTTAACTTTCTGTACCAGAAGTGTCAGAAACATCCATTGAGCAGTTTTTGAAAAAAAGATAAATTAAAGAGCGTTTACAAAAATTTAACGATTTTTCAATTTTTTTCAAAGTTTGATGCCATTTTTGGACCACCTATTTCATTTCAATGGTTTTCATTTTAGATTCACTATATAGACAACCGATAGGACTTTGAGTAAGAAAAGTTTAAGAAAAATCGTAGGCGTCGTTTTCGAGAAAAGGGCGTCTCAGAATGTTAAAAAATCGGAAAATACTAGATTTTTGGCATGCAATAATTTATTTCCTTACCATGGAAATCATATTATTGAGATACCATATGATGGTCCATTAATAGTTCTATCCAGCGACACTTTAGTTCTTTTGGTCCGCTATTACCTAAGGGAGAAATCATGTTTTTCGCAAGTGCGACAATATTTTTAACTTTTTTTTTTATTTTTTGAATACTTCCGGTATGGTTATTATTTTCGGAATAGTTTTAATAGCCAGTTTGGGCACTAAAATAGCCACAGGGCTCTGTAATGATATATTACATTATCTGATCAGATAAAATGCCCCTGAGAAATCCTACGTTCAAAAGTGCCAAAAATGCAAAAAATTTAAAATATCGAAAATTAAATTTCAATAATTACATACATATTATACACTGTTAGAATCGTAATTAGGTCAGCTATCTGAATATACAACCTTTTTTTAAAAATCTCTTAAAATAAAAAAATAGTAGAGCATTTTCCAAAATTTCACGATTTTTCGACTTTTTTCGATTTTCAGTCCCTTTTTTATCCTATTCCAGACATTTCAAAGGCTTATTGGATGGCTTCATGCAAAAGACTTCCAAAAGGACTCTCGATAGAAAAAATTTGAAAAAAATTGTAGGTTAAGTTTTCGAGATACAGGCGTCCAAAAACGCTCCAAATCAGAAAATACTTGATTTTCAGCGTGCCATATTTTGCTGCCTGATCATAGAATCCGTATGAATTGGGTATCATACGATAGTACAATCCTAGTGCAGTCCAATGGTACCCTAATTTCTTTAATCCATTGATATCGGGCGGAGAAATCGCGTTTTTCCCCAAAATATCCATTTTTTGCATTTTTTTCAAAATATTGCCCATTATTTCGACCACTTCCGGTTTAAGGATTCTTGTCGAAATTGCTTTATAAGTTGGTATTGGACTATAACTTCATGTTCCAGAAGTTTCAGAAACGTCAATTCTGCCATAAACCGAAACCCGAGCTCACAAAATGGGAAGAAAATTCGAAAAAAATCGAAAAATAAAGGGCGATAACTCTGAATGAAACTTACATTACTGGAATCGGATGGACTTCAGGTATCCAAAAATGTAGGTCAAATTTGAAAATTTTTAAAAATAACAAAAATTGTCTCGTAAACAACATCTTTTCAATTTTCAAACGATAAAAGTCATAGACGAATGTTCGAAATTGAAAAATGTGAGATAGCCATTGTCTCAGAAAAGATTCAGGGATTCCAAAAATGTAATTTGTTTGAAAATGGATAAAGAATTGCCGAAACTATGGCCAATTTTCAATTTTTAGACAACGTACAAAGTTCGGTCACTTCCGGTATGCGCAGAAATTTCGAAAATATTTTATCAAGTAGCCACCACATGGTTTCCCAATAGAAAACCTAATTCCAGATCGATATCTGTTTCGATCATAGAGATCTAGGCCCTCGCGGTAAATAATAATAATAATAACTAGACCTGCAAGCAGCACTGAACCGGCTTTCAGGAATCATACAGGAAGTTCATTATACCATAGCCGATCCATTGAGCTACCAAACTATACTTTAATTGTTTTGCTTCAGTGACACCTTCTATCATATGTAAAAGTAATATTTGCTGGCGAAAAGACCGGTCAAAATTGTAAATTATGGCAAAATTACGTCATTTCCGGGGCGGAAAAAAATTTTCATAAGTGAAAAATAAGTCGAAAATTCGCAACATACAAAATACAAACTTTGTTTTATACATATCGGGCAATAAATAATCAACCTATAACCCTTAAACTGAAATTAAGAAGGTATAAAACTTAAAAGTGACCCTGGGAAAATTGGCTATTATTCGACAAGGGAACATGCTAGAAGCCTTTTCTTGATATCAATATGATGGTATTGATTCAATCTTACTGCCCATTAGAGTCAGACGTTATAAAGTTAAACGAATAATAAATATAAATCCCTTCAAAAAAATGTTTGTTTTGAAGGCTAAAAATACGTTTTTTGCAAAAATTACATTACTTTCGGAGATATTGAAAATGTTAATTTAGTTCATAGAAGTCATAAATGGCATAAGGCATCAAATGGTAAAAAAATGATAAAAATCGAATAATAATTGACACTTTTATAGACCAAAAACCTTGAAAAGTGACTTATAAAAGATCGCCTATTTCTCTGTAACCGTACAAGTTAGAAACCATTTTGTGGTATCCGTATGGTCGTATGGCTTAATTCTATTCGTTGATGGGAATCAAATATCATAATTTTAAAAATATTATAAGGCAGACTCATTTGAATAAAATATTTAAAGTTAAAAATACAGTTTTTGCCCAAATGACGTCATTTCCGGTCACAGTGTAAATGTAAAATTGGCTTGACCTAGTCCAAATTGGCATTAAGCATCAAATGGAAAAAAAATATTGCAAATCGAATAATAATTCACTCTTTTATAGGCAAAATAACGTGAAAAGTGATGCATGCAAAATTGCATATTTCTCGGCAACTGCTCATATTACAAACTAATTTGCGAAATACATTCTCTTCGTCTGGATTATTGCTACGAGTTTATGAAAATTACAAATAAATATTTCAAAATATGAAGACGCTGAATGAATTGTAAATAACTGAATTTTACACTTTATTTTACATTTTATTCGAAATTGCCCGAAAATGAAATTGAAATTAAAAAATCTGAGCTAAGGATTTTGTGCACCTTTGCAGGGTGCATCCTTTTAGTTATATCAGTTTTGAAAAAAAATAATATTTGCTTTTAAAAAGTGGTACTGAACGATCAAAATTGTAGTTTTTGTTAATATTACGTCACTTCCGTTGCCGACAGAAAAATTTCACCGTAACAAAAAAAATTACAATTGGGACCACGGAGCGTATGAACTTTGTTTTATATAAATCGAATAATAAATAATTTTTCTGGGTACGAAAAACTAAATTAGCCGATGGCGGCTAACGCAAATTACCGAGACAATTTTTTTTCTCATTTCTGCTCAAGTAGGATGATATTTTTAACCCTGTGTAAAATATCATCAAAACATATTCATAAATAAAAAAGGTTTTCGTAAAAAAATTAATTTTTTTCAAAATATCGGACATTTTTTCGGCTACTTCCGGTTTTACGATCGTTGTAGTGATAGCTTTACGAAGTTCTTTGGATAATTAACTTTCTGTACCAGAAGTGTCAGAAACATCCATTGAGTAGTTTTGGAAAAAAAGATAAATTAAAGAGCGTTTCCAAAAATTTAACGATTTTTCAATTTTTTTCAAAGTTTGAGGCCATTTTTGGACCATTTATATTATTTCAATGCATTTCATTTTGGATTCACTATATAGACAACCGATGGGACTTTGAGTAAGAAAAGTTTGAGAAAAATCTGCGGCGTCGTTTTCGAGAAAAGGGCGTCCCGGAATGTTAAAAAATCGGAAAATAATATATTTTTGGCATACAATAATTTATTTCCTTACCATCGAAATCGTATTATTTAGATACCATATGATGGTCCATTAATAGGGCTATCCAGCGACACTTTAGTTCTTTTGGTCCGCTATTACCTAAGGGAGAAATCAAGTTTCTCGCAACTGCGACAATGGTTTTAACCTTTTTTTTTCATTTTTTGAATACTTCTGGTATGGTTATTATTGTCGGAATAGTTTTAATATCCGGTTTGGGCACTAAAATAGCCACGGGGCTCTGTAATGATATATTACATTATCTGATCAGATAAAATGCCTCTGAGAAATCATATGTTCAAAAGTGCCAAAAATGCAAAAAAATTAAAATATCGAAAATTAAATTTCAATAACTACATACATATTATACATCATTAGAATCGTAATTAGGTCAGCTATCTGAATATACAACCTTTTTTTGAAAATCTCTTAAAATAAAAAAATAGTAGAGCATTTTCCAAAATTTCACGATTTTTCGACTTTTTTTGATTTTCAGTCCCTTTTTTATCATATTCCAGACATTTCAAAGTCTTATTGGTTGGCATAATTCACAAGACTATCGAATGGACTCTCGATAGAGAAAGTTAAAAAAAAAGTTGCGGTTAAGTTTTCGAGATACAGGCGTCCAAAAACGCTCCAAATCAGAAAATACTTGATTTTCAGCGTGCCATATTTTGCTTCCTGCTCGTCGTATCCGTACAAATTGGGTATCATACGATAGCACAATACTAGTGCAGTCCAATGGTACCCTAATTTGTTTAATCCATTGATATCGGACGGAGAAGTCGCGTTTTTCCCCAAAGTACCCATTTTTTGCATTTTTTTCAAAATATCGGACATTATTTCGACCACTTCCGGTGTACAGATTATTGTTGAAATTGCTTTATTCCTTGCAATGGTCATTTGGCTTCATGCCTCAGAAATTTCAGAAACGTCAATTCGGCCATAAAACGAAACCCGAGCTCGCAAAATGGGTAGAAAATTCGAAAAAAATCGAAAAATAAAGGGCGATAACTCTGAATGAAACTTATATTACTGGAATCGGATGGACTTCAGGTATCCAAAAATGTAGGTCAAATTTCAAAATTTTGAAAAATAACAAAAATTGTCTCTCAAACAACATTTTTCATTTTTCGATCGCAAGAAGTCAGCGATGAAGTTTCGAAATATCGAAATTTTCAACTGCTATCGTCCGAGAAAAGACTCAGGGTTTCCGAAAATGTCATTTGTATGAAAATAGGTACAGAATTGACGAATCTACGGCCGTTTTTTGATTTTTTGACACCGCACGAAATTCGACCACTTCCGGTCTGCGCAGAAGTTTCAAATATAGTTTATCAAGTAGCCAACACATGGTTTCCCGATAGAGAATTAGGTCCCAGATCGGTATCTGTTACAGGCACTGAGAAATAGGCTCCGGCGAAAAAAAAAATAATAATAATAAATAATAATTTTAGTAATCACAATAGGCTTTCAGACGAAAGTCTGAAAGCCTAACTAGATCTGCTACTGTCCCATGCAGATATGAAAGCTTTCATATTCATCGTCACGTGTCATCGATTATTTCAAGTATCTCAAATGAAAGGATAAGAATAACAAACTATCAAAATTGGTCAAAAACTCGCGAAGTTACAAGTCTAAATATAGTATGAAACATTGAGTAATCTGAAAACTAAAGGGAAATAACTGATACTTGTGTTGCTGTAATCGGGATGACTTCCGATTTCAAAACTTTCAGAAAAATGAAATGAAAATGGTAAGAAAACATCGAAAAATTAAATGAGATAACTTTGAACAAAACTAAAACTTTTTGAATCAGGTTGAACTCAACTGTTTGAATATGTACGTTAAATATGTAGATTTGGAAAATTATAAAGACATAATATCAAAATCGGTCTAAAACTCACAAAGTTACAAATTTAAATGTAGTGAGAAACATTGCACCCGGGCAAAAAATAATCTTTAAACTAAAGAGAAATAACTGAAACTTGTATAGCTGTAATCGGGCTTCCAAGATATGTTATATAATTATGGTTTCCAATATGTTTGGTTATAAGTATGAGATCGTGACGACTTCTTAAGCATGTTTTAAACAAAGGGTCATAGACTGCAATATACAAGAATGGCACTCTGCAATAAAAAATACTGGCCAGAGATTTCTATGCAGAAATTAAATAATTGCTAGTACCAGAAAAATATTTATCCACTATAATAAATAAGCAACATAGAGAAAATGAAATGAAATTGAATGGGGATTAACGTCCTACTGTTCTGCTCCTACAATGGGCTAATGAAGACGGGCATACGCCATAAAGTGTGCAATGAGGGAAATTTTACCCGGGCAGCGGCGTTACGGCCTACGAGGTTGGTAAGGCGACCATACCCCTTGTCACGTACAACCAAGAAATCGAAACAAGGCCAGTTGACTCAATGACAGACGTTATGATACAGAGCGCACGTGCTAACCATTCAGCCACGCAACCTCCCTAAAATCGGCAAATTGCTGACCTGCAGCGAGAAACATTTCAACCGGGCCAAATTTTCTATTTTAACAGTTTAATTTGCACGGTACCTTTAGTTATCAACCGAATATTACAAAACTTTTAAAAATAAGCTCCCCCTGACCAGCTTAATCGTTCGCAAGAAACGTTTGCCCCTTAAAATCAACAAATTGCTGACTTTAAAGTGAGAAACATTACAACCGGGCCAAATTTTCTGTTTTATCACTTTAACAGTACCTTTGATTACCAACCGATTATTACAAAACTTTAAAAAGAGAAAGAGAGAAATGCGGCCTAACGTCCATTCGACACAAACTAGGTCATTTTGGGACTAACATATGTTTTTTAATTTTATTTAAAAACTCCCCTTGCACGTACTGGTCTTTAGCCGTTGGGAGGAAACCGAAGAACACAGAGAAAACCCACGAGGTTGGACATCATACACCATGTCACGTGCAACCTGGAGATCGAAACGACGCCCGTCGACTCAGTGACAAACGTTACGATACATTCGGAAAATTGCTGACTTATAGCAAGAAACATTTCAACCGGGCGAAATTTTCTGTTTTAACAGTTTAATGAGCACGGTACTTTAATTACCAACCGATTATTACAAAACTTTTGAAAATAAGCTCCAACTGACCAGCTTAATCGTATGCAATAAACGTTTTGCCTGAATTGAAAGTTCTGCACGGAAAAAGTTCATCTCGATTTCCCGGCGTGGTTCCCCTTGTCAGTGAGGCAGAACGGAGGGCCTGACAAGCACAGCTGTCTAGTCCTTCGGATGGGACGAAAAACCAAGGTCCCGTGTACACATTGGAGTGCACGTAAAATATCCCTAAGCAGTTGGAATTCGATACTGTTGAAAAACTCTATACGATGACTAAATGCGTAGATTGTAGTCACCCACACTGCATGTTTCACTTAACAATGAAAGGGTGCCGTTTTCAATGTTCGATCCTTTTGTTCTTCTACTCCTGATATGTTGCACTGTTGATCGATGGTTTCATATAAAAGACTACCAATAAGACTCTTTGTAGAAGAAGTTCCCAAAAAATAGTATGTTGACTTTACGAGAAAGACCTCTAAACATGCTCCAAATTGTAAAAATACGACTTTTTGGATTTTCAATCTCTTTTTTTCGGCTATCCCTGATATTTAAAAAAAAATGATACAATGATTTCATACAACAGGCTAGCTATTAGACTCTCTATTGACAAAAGTTTCACCGCCCTTTCTTCATTATAACCGAAGTTATCGTGCCCTAAAGAATCAACAAATCAGCATGCTTATCTCTGCTTACCCTAAGCAGAAAATGCTCATCTTTGAACTCAATCATAACATTGACCTAGTGAACGTCTACAACAAGTTTGAACATTCTAGCTTAATTAGAATGAGAGTTATTGTGCTCCAAAGTCTCGGCCCTTCAAATTGCTTCTATTTTTCATTTTCAATTCAAAATGGTGACTCCCGGTTGACCTAAATCAGAATTCTATTCGCGACATTTTTTAGGGCTTCCTACAAGGATTCAGAAAATATAACTCCCGAGTCTGTAAGTAAAATAGCAAAAAAGCCTTATTGATTTTTCACGTTTAAAGATGGTGGCACTTCCGGTTCCATCGACAAACTCCATATTTTGTGTACGAATCAGTAATTCCTTGTCTAGTATCCAAAAAAAAAACTAGGTCATTCTGACCTATATTTCGACGATTTTTTGGAAAATTTTGATCCTTAATTTCACCAAGGGGAGATAAGTTAGAAAATTTCTAAAGTCATTTTTCAAGTCGCATGATTAAGGTCTACTTACATATTAAATTTCATGAAAATCGTACAACTACTAAAGAAGTTGCCGAGTTGGTGTAAACTTCCGGTTCGAAATCACAGCGACGAATTTTCGAAATTCGAAAATCCGAAATTGCAGATTTGAAGTAAATGTCTTAGGATACTCAAAGAAAAAAGAATTAGTAAAATAGATCAAATAGTCACAAAGTTACAGCATTGTAGGTCAAATGCATTCGTTCGTAAAATTCGGTGATTTCGGATTCGTAAAACGTTTTGAAAATACATTTAATCAAGGTTCGCACCCCATTTTTGGGGGGGTAGGTCAAAATTTCAGAAAGATCCTATGGATAGATTCTGAGAAATCCGATTTGCAGAAAACACACAAAAAAAAAAATAATAATAATAACTTTAACAGAAACAATAAGCTTTCATATGTAATACATATGAAAGCTTAATAACTAGATCTGCTAAGCAGATATTAAAGCTTTCATATTCACGGTCAGTTTCTGTCGCATCTCAAGAGTTATATAAAGAATCTTAAAAAGGAAAAAGAATTAATGAAATCCGCCAAAAACTCACCGAGTTATAACGAGAAACAATTCAACCGGTTCAAATTCTACCTTAATTAGAAACAGAGGTGTTATGTTCCAATGTGATCTGTCAAATTGCTTATTGCTCCTAAATCTACGCAGAAATTCTCAACATCAAACTTAGTCAAGGTAATGACATAATGAATCTATATTTGGAATTTTGTCACTCTCACTTCATTATAACCAAAGTTATCGTGCCCCAAAGAATCAACCAATCAGATTGCTTATCTCTGCTTACTGTAAGCAGACAATGCTCATCTTCGCACTCCTTTATGGCACTGACCTAATGAACGCCTTCACCAAGATTGAACATTCTGCCCCAATTAGAAGGAGAGTTATTTTGTTTCAAATTCTCGACCAATCAAATTGCTCATCGCTCTGCTTATCCAGGGCAGACAATGCTCATTGTCGAACGTATTCAAGATATTGATGTAATGAAACTATACACCAAGTTTCATCACTCTGACTGAAGTGAAAGTGTCCAAAATCATCAACCAATCTAATTGCTTATCTCTGCTTACCCTAAGCATAATATGCTCATCTACGAACTCTGCGTTTTTAATGTATGGGGATCATGGTGGCTCAGTGATAAGAGACACTGATTAACTAACCAGTAGGTCTTGGGCTCTCTCCCGGGGTTTGACCAGAAAGTCAATTGTACAGGCTTGACTGCCCTTGTTAGCTGTACAGGACAGTAGGTCTGCCCGGTCTGACAGGGAATAGTGTCTAATTGTCAGGATGGGACGAAAAGCAATGTTCAGTGTACACATTGGCGTGCACGTAAAAGATTCCTTGATAGAGTATATCGTGATACAGATGTCCGGGCAAAATCTACCTGTTTGTCTTCAATGGTCCAGTCGGTGTATAAAGTAGGACTTTTGCCCTACTCCGTATAAGATTTCAAATCTTTGAAGTTTTAAGATAAGCATACCCGGTCCCTGAAATCCTAAATGGGACTTGCTTTTTCGCCCTCTGTTCTGTACAGACTGGCCTAATACAGTAAAACATTGTAACAATCTACAGAGAGTAAATTTAACTTGTTGACTAAATAATCTTCAATACTTCTAATTAGCGGTATGTAGTGACAAGGATCGTGACCCAGATGGGATATACTTGAACTTTCTAGACAAGAAACCTGATATCTAATTTGGTATAGCACTAATAAGTTTCATTACATACTAAATTTTTATATGATTGCTTATCGCACTTGGCATGCATACCCATAGGTCCATCTTTAAATTTAAAACTGGTAGAAATTACCGAGGGTTGAACATGGTATTGCATCGTCACTGTTGTATTATTGCTTATCGCCCTTGACATTGTATTAAAGGCAGTTTTATATTCATAGGGCCAGAACGGTAAATTATAAAAAGTGTAAATTATTACCCAGAGTTGAACATTACTTGTGATTTTGCCTGGTAACGCCAAAACTCGATCATGTACTAAATAATGGCGGCACAGTAAAATTTCTTGATTGTCAAGTTTTTGGTTATAAATAAACCCTCGCGATTTTTTTTTAGTATGGAATCAAATCTACGGCTGTTTTTTTTTTCTTTTTCAGGCTTTCGTCGCTTTCGCTGTCTGTTTGACAGTAGCTGCTTCCCAATACATCGATGCTAAAATCTGACACGGTTTTGGACATGGTGTTGGTGTCTTTGCAAACGGAATTGGTAAAGGATATGGAAGAGGACATGCGGGTGTTGGACATGGTCTTGTTGGTGTAGGAGCTATTGGCAACGGACTCAACCATGGTATTGGACATGGTATCCAAGGAAACCGACTCAGACACGGAATAGTAGCTGTTGGCAAAGTCGGTGTTATTGGTAACGGAATTGGTCATGGTATTGTTGGTAACGGTATCGGTAACGGTATTGGACACGGTATTGTTAGAAACGGAATTGGTCATGGTATCGTTGGTAACGGTATCGGACATGGTATCATTGGAAACGGAATCGGACACGGACTTATTGGACATGGAGAGATTGGTAACGGCATTGGGCATGGCATCGTTGGTAACGGTATCGGACACGGTATTGTTGGAAACGGAATTGGTCATGGTATCGTTGGTAACGGTATCGGACATGGTATCATTGGAAACGGAATCGGACACGGACTTATTGGACATGGAAAGATTGGTAACGGCATTGGGCATGACATCGTTGGTAACGGTATCGGACACGGTATTGTTGGACACGGAATTGGTCATGGTATCGTTGGTAACGATACAACAACGGACTATACAAGTACAACCAATACAATAATAAAGGATACAATAGTTACAACGGCCCCTACAATTACAACAACGGTTACAACAATGGCCACAATAACAACGAATATGGGAAGGGATATAACAACTACAATAACAACGGATACGGTAACGGATACAACAACTACAACCGTTATCCTTCTTACAATAACTATCAAGGTTGCGGTTACAACAAATATTAAGACAATACGGCTATTTGATAGCATAATATTACCATAGCTTTAATACTTATAAATACTAGTATATAGTTTCTATTGTTCATGCATAATGTATATACGTAAATCAGGGAGTTAAGATATATATAAATAAAATAATATACATATAAACTCTTGTTATTTATCCGTTTATAGCTTACTACTAGTCCGGTCTATAGCTTGATAACCTCAATGTGCATATATACGTCACATCCTGTCTTCATTACGTTTGGTCAAAGGTCACGAGATGTAAATAGGGATATCGCTAATCCTAATCATAACCCAAGACCTAACCTTAGCGCTTACCCTAACCCTAACCTACAATCTCGCCTGTCCAATCTCATGGGTTTATCCCGGGACCTGCGGTTTCCTCCCACTGTTAATATGCGCAAGCAGATTATTGAAATAAAATTAAACCATATGTTAGTCCCAAAATGACCTAGTTTGCGTCGAGTGGGACGTTAAACCCCATTTCTCTCTCTCTCTCTCTCTCTCTCTCTCTCTCTCCGTGTCATGGTTATTCAGTGCATATAACTGTAATTTCGACAATTACTTCACGCAAACCTTAAAGTAATGTACGATTATTCCACCCTCGCATATTGTTTAGGGATTTTCCCACAAACAGGTCTCATCTTACCGCTCCTATGGAAGACAGCGAATAGAATGTAGCATACCTGGAATGCCGAATGATTCTTGAAGAAACGAGTGAGTTACCATTACTGGAAAAAACGGTATTATGTCAATAGTACTGTTAGTTCAAAAGCGTTTTATAGCTGAGGCGCTGGAGGCGCCAGCCTCCCCGCGAAAAAAATCAAAGCAGTTGAAAAAATAAAACGGGAGAAAAATGCTAAAACCGATGCGAAAAATGAAAATGTGCCCTAGTTAGGGAGGGCTCTAAAGACAGACAAAAGGGTCCGACGAATGACAAAAGGGTCCCTAATGCCAAGGGAAAGGGCCTCCGAGTCCAACTCAATCGTTTTCTATACACTGTTACTGTCGAATCCACTACTGAATGAGAATGCAGCCATTGCATTGGGGTGACAATCATCAATCAAGAACCTCCCCTCGCGACAGAGGGCCCTCAAAATAGTACAGCCTCCGCCATGATAAACCTTAAAACGCCCCTATGCTAGTTCTGTAACTGAAAGTCAAAATGGTGAAAGATGTTATTTGGTCAACATTTATCTACATTTACACAGACATTTTCAGATGAGGCGTGTAATAAAGTGGCTTAAATATACTCTCCCAAACAAGAAACGCAAAGTTACATGTCGTCATCCGTATATCCTCGCTCTACCATCGCCTTGTTGCAACAAGAACCACGAAACGTCGCTGAACCAAACTGCTCTCCAGTGTTGCTGTGTCCATACCGTCAGTGCCTGATCCATTAAAGTTGGATTTCAAGGTGTTGGCGTATTTCAAAACAGAAGCTCTAACGGGGACATCTGCCTCGTTATTCGGTTTCACGTAGGCGTTTACCTACTGTCTGGTACGAGATTCTACGCCGTCCGGGAATTGCTGCTGCAGTAGAGGGCGCTGTAGAAGACCATTTACGCCAATGACGTAACCGGAAGTGACGATCCAGGACAGGTGGGGTCACTCTTGTTTGGCCTGAGCTAGGGCGGTAGCGTGTTGAACTTTGTTGTCGGTACCCATCCCAAAGGCGAGAAATGGAACCAAGAGAAACATTCAGCAGCCTGGCTACATCTGTCTTGGATTCACCTGCTTGTAATCGTCCAATAGTGTTGTTGTGTTGGTCTTCGTTCAGATGTGGCATCATTTGGTTCCTTGAGTGTTACATGTGCAACTGATTTTGAAACCGAGAACCCCGGGATTTTAAAGACCTTAGATCTAGGTTCCATGCGAAAATCTCGCGAAGTTGTTCAATTCATGTTTCTTGGTGCAATCAAGCGATAACAAATTTCGACAAAAATCATGACCAGTCACAATTAGTGACCCTACCTTTAAAATCAATAATGAATTTCTTTTATCCTTACATAATGGCATTGAAAACAAGTAAGATTTACCGAAACAACGATCTCGTTCAAATAAAAAATTGATGAAAAATGGGTTGTGCGTTTCTTTTTTTGAAGAGTATATATGAAAATCTTGAAAGAACTCTGCATTTGTTAGGTGTGTGGTTGCGAATGGGATATAGCGTCTTGTGACACCACCCCCACCCCATCACACACACATATACCACCCCGATTCTTCAATCCAAACTGATTAGAACCTGAATCACAATCGATCTAGTAGCAATCATACACAGTCGATATCAAAAATTGATTTCCAATCTCAAAGACGGCTTATCTCCCCTGAAACTGTTGAGTAATACGCGATTCCCAATTCACACAACTTTCATAGATTTAAGGAAATGGAATGAACTGAACAGAAATGGTTTTAACGACCTATCTTTTTGCGCCGACTGAATTAACTAAAGTTTGATCGGACAGCGTCGTTACGGTCTTTTCTTTCGAATTCCAACTGTTAAGTAGTCTTTTACGGGCATGTAGACATTGTTCCTAGCCGGGCCATTTAGGTTTCAAATTTCACAGTGTATTGATAGCCTTCTGGTTTCTGCTATGATTCGTTCATTGTTTCGCTGTTTTTTCTACTATGAACTCGTCTACTATTAATTCGTTCATTGTTCCACTCTTATTTCGGCTATGATTTCGTTGAACGTTTCATTGTTATTTCTGCTACGAATTCGTTAATTATTTCATCGTTATTTCTGCTACGAATTCGTTAATTGTTGAAGTGTTATTACTGCTATAAATTCGTTGATCGTTTCATTGCTATTTATGGGAATCACGGTGGCTAAGTGGGCAAGGCGCTGGCTCGTTAGAATGGAGGTCGGGTGTTCGATCCTTGCATTGGCCGAGAAAGCTCATCTCGATTTTCCGGCGTGGTTTCCTCTTGTCAGTGATGCAGAAGGAGGGCCTGATAAGGACAGCTGCCTAGTCGTTCGGATGGGACGAAAAACCGAGGTCCCGTGTACACATTGGAGTGCACGTAAAAGATCCCTTGCCCGGGCAAAAATTCCCTCATAGCACACTGTGTGGCGTATGGCCGTCTTCCATTAGCCCAGGTCAGGTGCAGAAGAGTAGGACGTAAAACCCCATTTCATTTCTGCTATGAATTCGTTAAGTTTTGCACTGTTATTTCTGCTATGAGTTCGTTGATCGTTTCACTGTTATTTCTGCTGTGAACTCGATCAAGTTTGAACATTCTAGCTGACCTACAGCGAGAAACATTTCAACCGGGCCAAATTTTCTATTTTAACAGTTTAATTTGCACGGTACCTTTAGTTATCAACCGAATATTACAAAACTTTTAAAAATAAGCTCCCCCTGAACAGCTTAATGGTTCGCAATAAACGGGGTTGGACATCATATTCCATGTCACGTGCAACCTGGCGATCGAAACGACGCCCGTTGACTCAATGACAGACGTTACGATACAGCGCGCACATGCTAACCATTCAGCCATTCAGCCTCCCTGAATTCGGAAAATTGCTGACTTATAGCAAGAAACATTTGAACCGGGCGAAATTTTCTGTTTTAACAGTTTAATGTGCATGGTACTTTAATTACCAACCGATTATTACAAAACTTTTGAAAATAAGCTCCAACTGACCAGCGTAATCGTATGCAATAAAAGTTTGGCTTGAATTGAAAGTTCTGCACGGAGAAAGTTCATCTCGATTTCCCGGCGTGGTTCCCCCTTGTCAGTGAGGCAGAACGGCTGTCTAGTTCGGATGGGACGAAAACCACGGTCCCGTGTACACATTGGAGTGCACGTAAAATATCCCTAAGCAGTTGGAATTCGATACTGTTGACTAAGCTCTATACGATGACTAAATGTGTAGATTGTAGTCACCCACACTGCATGTTTCGCTTAACAATGAAAGGGTGCCGTTTTCAATGTTCGATCCTTTTGTTCTTCTACTCCTGATATGTTGGACTGTTGATCGATGGTTTCATATAAAAGACTACCAATAAGAGTCTTTGTAGAAGAAGTTCCCAACAAATATTATGTTGACTTTACGAGAAAGACCTCTAAACATACTCCAAGTTGTAAAAATACGACTTTTTGGATTTTCAATCTCCTTTTTTCGGCTATCCCTGATATTTAAAAAAAATGATACAATGATTTCACACAACAGGCTAGCTATTAGACTCTCTATTGACAAAAGTTTCACCGCCCTCTCTTCATTATAACCGAAGTTATCGTGCCCTAAAGAATCAACAAATCAATATGCTTATCTCTGCTTACCCTAAGCAGAAAATGCTCATCTTTGAACTTCATCATAACATTGACCTAGTGAACGTCTACACCAAGTTTGAACATTCTAGCTTAATTAGAAGGAGAGTTATTGTGCTCAAAAGTCTCGGCCCTTCAAATTGCTTCTATTTTTGATTTTCAATTCAAAATGGTGACTCCCGGTTGACCTAAATCAAAATTCTGTTCGCGACATTTTTTAGGCCTTCCTACAAGGATTCAGAAAATATAACCCCCGAGTCTGTAAGTAAAATAGCAAAAAAGCCTTATTGATTTTTCACGTTTCAAGATGGTGGCACTTCCGGTTCGATCGACAAACTCCATATTTTGTGTACGAATCAGTAATTCCTTGTCTAGTATCGAAAAAAAAAATTAGGTCATTCTGACCTATATTTCGACGATTTTTTTGAAAACTTTGATCCTTAATTTCACCAAGGGGAGATAATTTAGAACATTTATAATTATATTTTTGAAGTCACATCGGTAACATCTACTTATACACTAAATTGAATGAAAATCGTACAACTATTAAAGAAGTTGACAAATTGGTCTAAACTTCCGGTTCGAAATCACAGCGACGAATTTTCGAAATTCGAAAATGCGAAACTGCTGATGAAAATGATTTTTTTCAAGGTATTCAAAGAAAAAAGAATTAGTAAAATCGGTCAAAAAATAACAAAGTTACGACTATGCATTGTCAGTTTTTTCGTTCGTAAAATTCGGTGATTTCGGATTCGTAAAACGTTTTGAAAATATATTTAATCAACAGCCACCACCCATTTTTGGGGGGATAGGTAAAAGTTTCAGAACGATCCTATCGTTAGATTCTGAGAAATCCGATTTGTGGACAAAACACAAAAAAAAAAATAACAATAATAATCTTAACAGAAACAATAAGCTTTCATATGTAATATGAAAGCTTAATAATTTTAGTAATCTCAATAGGCTTTCAGACGAAAGTCTGAAAGCCTAATAATAATTTTAACAAAAACAATAGTGTTTCACACAAGCTACGCAGTGTGAAACCCTAACTAGACCTGCATGCAGGAATGACGGGTTTCACTGTTGCCAAGTTACTCTTAAGCATGTCACTTCCGGTGCCAAGTTACCCTTGAACATATGTCACTTCCGGTACCAGCGAAACCACTAAACAGGTTTCCAAATTAACATTGCACACAAATAAAATGGACGCAGAATCAACCAATCAATCCAGCAATATCAAGTCATTTTATACATTTGTTACTTGTAAATGATCTCGACAAAATTAAATTACTTCCTGTGGTAATGAAAATGTTCAGTTAGTCTTATGAAATCAGAAATGGCATACGATATCATATAGTGAAAATTTTATGTAAATCGAATAATAATTGCCACTTTTAAAGACCAAAAAACTTGAAAAGTGACTTGTAGAAAATCTGCTATTTCTCTGCAACCGTACAAGTTAGAAACCATTTTGTGGTATCTGTATGATCGTATGGGTTCATTCTATTTGTTGATTGGCATCAAATACCATAATTTGAAAAAGATTTCAAAACAGACTCATTTGAATAAAATATCTGTTTTGAAGGCTAAAAATTCAGTATTTGCCAAAATGACGTTACTTCCGGTGATAATGAAAATCTTAAATTACTTGTATGAAATCACAAATGGCATTAGGTATAACATGGTGTAACGTTTATGAAAATCGAATAATAATTGACACTTTTATGGCCCCAAAACCTTCAAAAGTGACCTGTAGAAAACCGTCTATTTCTCGGCAACCGAACAAGTTAGAAACAATTTTATGATATCTATATGACTATATGAGTTGTATTTATATGTGAATTTAAGCCAAAAGTTAAAATTATTAATACATATTAAGTTATTCTTGGTTGAATAAAACATTGATTTAAAAAGTTTAAAATGCAGTTTTTGACCAAATGACGTCACTTCCGGTGTCAATTTTAAATTGTAATCAACTTGATATGACGCTACATGCTTTTTGAATCAAATGATGTCACTTTTATGAAAATCCCATAATAATTGACTATTTTACAGGCAAAATAACGAAAACAGTGACTTGTACAGAACTGCCCATTTCTTGGTAACTGCTTATATTACAAACTAATTTTAACACACATTTTCTTCGTATTGATTATAGCTACAAGTTTATAAAAGTTACGAAGAAATATTTTAAAATCTGAAAAGCCTGAATAGGTTGTAAATAGGTCGATTTTACACCATTTTTAGCCTCTTAATCGAATTTGCTCGAAAATGAAATCGAAATTAAAAAAACTGCTTCCGACATTTTTTGCGCCTTGAAAGGGCACACTCTTTTAGTCAAATAATTTTTCCAAAAAATAATATTTGTTTTCGAAAAATTGTACCTAACTGTCAAAATTGTAGTTTTTGGTAAAATTATGCCACTTCCGGTGCCGACAGATAACACTTCCGGTAATAAAAAAAATGACAATTGAGACAACGAAGCATATGAACTTTGTTTTATACAAATCAAACAATAAAAAATTAATCTAGGACTGAAAAACTGAATTAGCCAATGGCGGCCAAGGAAAATTACTGAGGCAAAAATTTTTAACATTTTTGCACTAGTCAAATGACTCTTTAATTCTGTGCACAATACGACTAAAAAATATTCATAAATAAAAAAGTTTTTTGTAAAATTTTAAATTTTCGAAATTTGGCGCCTAATATCTTCGAAGATCTGCCGAAAATCAAAAATCGAAAGTAGCGTAGCTATGTGCCCTGTCTCAGGCTATGCCAAAATGTATCGAAAGTTAAAATCCAATGATTATTGTTAAAATTACTGCAATATTTTCAAAAACGATAACTTCGGTGATTTCGGACATTTCGCATTGTCGCAGAACGTTCAAAATAGCTTTATCCTCTAAGTCACACCCACTTTCCCAGTAAAACTGAAGAAATCGTAAGGATGCGACACGTAGTTGCTGAGATATATTCAAATTGGAATCTGAATAATAATAATAATAAGAACTAGACCTGCATGCAGGAATGACGGGTTTCACTGGTGCCAAGTTACTTTCGGTGCCACCATTTTTAGCCTCTTAATCGAATTTGCTCGAAAATGAAATCGAAATTAAAAAAACTGCTTCCGACATTTTTTGCGCCTTGAAAGGGCACACTCTTTGAGTCAAATAATTTTTCCAAAAAATAATATTTGTTTTCGAAAAATGGTACCTAACTGTCAAAATTTTAGTCTTTGGTAAAATTATGCCACTTCCGGTGCCGACGGATAACACTTCCGGTAATAAAAAAAATGACAATTGAGACAACGAAGCATATGAACTTTGTTTTATACAAATCAAACAATAAAATATTAATCTAGGACTGAAAAACTAAATTAGCCAATGGCGGCCAAGGAAAATTACTGAGACAAAAAAAATTAACATTTTTGCACTAGTCAGATGACTCTTTAATTCTGTGCACAATACGACTAAAAAATATTCATAAATAAAAAAGTTTTTTGTAAAATTTTAAATTTTCGAAATTTGGCGCCTAATATCTTCGAAGATTTGCCGAAAATCAAAAATCGAAAGCAGCGTAGCTATGTGCCCTGTCTCAGGCTATGCCAAAATGTATCGAAAGTTAAAATCCAATGATTATTGCTAAAATTACTGCAATATTTTCAAAAACGATAACTTCGGTTATTTCGGACATTTCGCATTGTCGCAGAACGTTCAAAATAGCTTTATGATCTAAGTCACACCCACTTTCCAAGTAAAACCGAAGAAATCGTAAGGATGCGATACGTAGTTGCTGAGATCTATTCAAATTGGAATCTGAATAATAATAATAATAAGAATAACTAGACCTGCATGCAGGAATGACGGGTTTCACTGGTGCCACGTTACTTTCGGTGCCACGTTGCCCTTGAACATATGTCACTTCCGATACCAATGAAACCATTAAACAGGTTTCCACATAAGCGTTGCAAACATCAAATAAAATGGACGAAGAATCGACCAAATCCAGCAATATCAATTCATTTTATATATATATGTTACTTGTAAGTGATCCTGGCAAAATTTCATTACTTCCGGTGATAATGAAAATGTTCAATTAGTTTTATGAAATCAGAAATGGCATAAGGCATCATATGACGAAGATTGTATGTAAATCGAATAAGAATTGCCACTTTTATAGACCAAAAACCTTGAAAAGTGACTTGTAGATGATCGTCTATTTCTCGGCAACCACACATGATAAAAACTATTTTTTGGTATCTATATGATCGTATGGGCTCAATCTATTTGTTGATTGGAATCAAATATCATAATTTTAAATATATTACAAATCAGATTCATTTGAAAAAAATATCTGTTTTGGAGGCTAAAAATACAGTTTTTGCCAAAATGACATTACTTCCGGAAATACTGAAAATGTTAAATTAGTTCTATGAAATCATAAATGATATAAGATATCATATGGTGAAAATTTATTAAAATCGAATAATAACTGACACTTTTATAGACCAAAAACCTTGAAAAGTGACTTAAGGAAAATCGCCCATTTCTCTGCAACCGTACAAGTTGGAAACCATTTTGTGGTATCTGTGTGATCGTATGGGTTCATTCTATTTGATCAATAGAATCAAATATCATAATTTGAAACAAATAACAAGTACGACTCATTTGAATAAAATATTGTTTTTGAGGGCTAAAATTTAAGTTTTGAGTAAATGAGGTCATTTCCGGTGACAGCGCAAGAGGTAAAATGGTTTGACATAGTCCACTATGGCATTAAGCATCCAATGGCGAAAGAAAATTGAAAATCGAATAATTATTGATTCTTTTACAGCCAAAATTTCGTGAAAAGTGACTCATGCAAAATTGCCTATTTCTCGGCAACTGCGCATATTACAAATTAATTTTCACATACATTCTCTTCGTATGGGTTATGACTACGAGTTTATGAGTGTTACGAAGATATATCTTTTAATATGATGACACTGGATGGGTTGTAAATAGCTTATATTGACACCTTTTTTCACCCTTTAATCCAAATTGCCAGAAAACGAAATCAAAAAAACTGAGCCCGATGTTTTGTGCGCCTTTACATGGCACATCTTTTCAGTCATATAAGATTTGAAAAAAATAATATTTGCTTTCAAAAAGTTGTACCGAACTGTCAATATTGTAGTTTTTGCTGAATTTACGCCACTTCCGGTGCCTACAGGAAACTTTACCGGTAACAAAAAAAATGACATTTTTAACCACGGAACATATGAACATGGTTTTATACAAATCGAACAATAAATAAATAATGTAGGACTGAAAAACTGAATTAGCCAATGGCGGCCAAGGAAAATTACGGAAACAAAAAATGTTGACATTTTTGTTCAAATCAGATGACTCTTTAACCTTGGTTAAAATGTCATATAAAAAAATTAATAAATAAAAAAGTTTTTTGTAAAAATTTAAATTTTCAAAATTTGGCGCCTAATATCTTCCAAGATTTGTCGAAAATCAAAAATCAAAAATAACATAGCTATGTCCCCTGTTTCTGGCTATGTCAAAATCCAATGATTATTGTTAATATTACGGCAATATTTCAAAAAACGACATTTTCGGTGATTTCGGACATTTCGCAATGTCGCAGAATGCCGGGAATAGCTTTAATCTCTAAGTCACACCCACTTTCCCAGTAAAACTGAAGACATTGTATCGATCCGACAAGAAGTTGCTGAGATATAAGCAAATTGGAAAAAAAAAAATAATAATAATAAGAAGAATAATAATAAGAATAATTTTAACAAAAACAATAGTGTTTCACACAAGCTACGCAGTGTGAAACCCTAATAATTTTAACAAAAACAATAGTGTTTCACACAAGCTACGCAGTGTGAAACCCTAATAATAATTTTAACAAAAACAATAGTGTTTCACACAAGCTACGCAGTGTGAAACCCTAATAAGAACTAGACCTGCATGCAGGAATGACGGGTTTCACTGGTGCCACGTTACCCTTGAACATGTCACTTCCGGTGCCAAGTTACCCTTGAACATATGTCACTTCCGGTACCAACGAAACCACTAAACAGGTTTCCAAATAAACATTGCTCACATCAAATAAAATGGACGCAGAACCAACCAAATCCAGCAATATCAATTCATTTTATACATTTGTTACTTGTAAATGATCTTGACAAAATTACATTACTTCCGGTGCTAATGAAAATGTTCAATTAGTTTTATGAAATCAGAAATGGCATAAATATGATATAGTGAAAATTTTATGTAAATCGAATAATAATTGCCACTTTTATAGACCAAAAACCTTGAAGAGTGACGTGTAGAAAATCGTCTATTTCTCGACAACCGTACAAGTTAGAAACCATTTTTTGGTATTTATATGAATGTATGGGTTTAATCTATTTGTTGATTGGAATCAAATATCATAATTGTATAAACATTACAAATCAGACTCATTTGAATAAAATATCGGCTTTGAAGGCTTAAAATACAGTTTTTACAAAAATGACGTTACTTCCGGTAATAATGAAAACTTTAAATTAGTTTTTTAACATCGTCTATGAAATCAGGCTTCAAAGGGTGAAAATCTTATGAAAATCGAATAATAATTGACACTTTTATGGGCCAAAAACCTTCAAAAGTGACTTTTAGAAAATCGCCTATATCTCGGCAACCGAACAAGTTAGAAACAATTTTATGATATCTTTTTGACCGTATGAGTTTTGTTAATATGTGAATTTAAACCAAAAATTAATTTTATTATTATATGTGACATAATTCTTGGTTGAAAAAAATATCGATTTTGAAAGTTAAAAATTGAGTTTTTGACTAAATGACGTCACTTCCGGTGTCAATTTTAAATTGTAATCAACTTGATATGACGCTACATGCTTTTTGAATCAAATGATGTCACTTTTATAAAAATCCAATAATAATTGACTATTTTACAGGCAAAATAACGAAAACAGTGACTTATGCAGAACTGCCCATTTCTTGGCAACTGCTTATATTACAAACTAATTTTAACATACATTTTCTTCGTATGGATTATAGCTACATGTTTATAAAAGTTACGAAGAAATATTTTAAAATCTGAAAAGCCTGAATGGGTTGTAAATAGGTCAATTTGACACCATTTTTAGCCTCTTAATCCAATTTGCTCGAAAAAGAAATCGAAATTAAAAAAACTGCTTCCGACATTTTTTGCGCCTTTAAAGGACACACTTTTTGAGTCATATAATTTTTCAAAAAAATAATATTTGTTTTCGAAAAATGGTACCTAACTGTCAAAATTGTAGTTTTTGGTAAAATTATGCCACTTCCGGTGCCGACAGATAACACTTTCGGTAATAAAAAAAATGACAATTAAGACAACGAAGCATATGAACTTTGTTTTATACAAATCGAACAATAAAAAATTAATCTAGGACTGAAAAACTGAATTAGCCAATGGCGGCCAAGGAAAATTACTGAGACAAATTTTTTAAATATTTTTGCGCTAGTCAGATGACTCTTTATTTCTGTGCACAACACGATTAAAAAATATTCATAAATAAAAAAGTTTTTTGTAAAATTTTAAATTTCCGAAATTTGGCGCCTAATATCTTCGACGATTTGCCGAAAATCAAAAATCGAAAGTAGCGTAGCTATGTGCCCTGTCTCAGGCTATGCCAAAATGTATCGAAAGTTAAAATCCAATGATTATTGTTAAAATTACTGCAATATTTTCAAAAACGATAACTTCGGTGATTTCGGACATTTCGCATTGTCGCAGAACGTTCAAAATAGCTTTATCCTCTAAGTCACACCCACTTTTCCAGTAAAACCGAAGAAATCGTAACGATGCGACACGTAGTTGCTGAGATCTACTCAAAACAAAAGAAGAATAATAATAATAAGAACTAGACTTGCTTGCAAGGCTGAAGGCTTTCACCTTACCCAAGGCAGCACAAAATGCCCACCACTCACCCCTTAAAACACACACACACACACACTTAAACAACTCAGACATTGACACTCTCTGTGCATGCGCATTACGATAGAAGGGAAGTGAAAAATATAGTTGAACAATTTACAACATTATGAACTTGGATCGGTAGAATCCTACAGACTCCAGAAATCTAAATACGCAATCAAAAACGCAAAAATTCTAAAAGAAAAAATTACAATTTTAGTACATTTTCAAATTTTCAGGAAAAAAAGAAGACTGCGTGGTATTGCAATTCGACCTATATCGCATCCGCAATGTCGCCGGCTCTACAAAAATATATCTTTTTCGAAAATCGGTTGGGAATTGAGATTATTAGGACCTATTTTCATTTATGCACGTTAAAGATTTACTTTACTTCAGGTCTGTTCAGAACTTTCGCAACACTTCTAAGTACTTATGCTTAAAACATAGAAAAAATCATTATTCAGAACTCTATCTGCTTTAGTTTCAGAGATCTACACGAGAATGAAAAAAAAACAGTTTTTCGAATGGGACAAAAAAAAAAGATCGTGTCAGATCTTAACCAAAACCAAGAATCATACCTTTCAACATCAACTTTTCAACATTTGTCCAGAGGGGTGCCTTCCTTATAAATACTTTCGGTAAATAGCGTCATTTTCGCTGGTATCATATGATGGCGTCATGTAGACAAAAAACCTGGGATAATAATTTCAGGAGTAACTGTTATTGGCTAAAATGAATTATTTTCACTCTAGAAGCAGCATTACCAGATATTGGTTACCAGTAAAACACCTTTAGTTCAAATATTGCCTCTTTCAAAAAAAGCTCTCTATATAATGCTTTTTATACGTAGGCAAAACGTTGCGATTATGACCAACTCGGACTTTTGTCAATGTCACACCAAGTTTACACGGGACTTTGGAATCACGTCCATATCAACTACTCAAATATGCAACTGGTTCAAAAATTGATTAAATATTCAATGAAATATCTACAATTTTGTGATTTCGTGCACGTTAAAGATTTGACGTCACTACATGTAATATATAAAAATTTAATATTTATTACAGATAGAGTCCATGCTCAAACTGGTTATCTCAACTGAGAACGACATGGTTATCTCAATTCGACCTTTATCCCATCCGCGATATCCCCGGCTGTACAAAAATATAATTTTTTCGAAAATCGGTTGGGAATTGACATAATTAGAACCGATTTTCATTCGTGCACGTTAAAGATTTACATCACTTCCGGTCTGGTTCACAACTTTCGCAATAGTACTAAATGTTTAAAACATAGGAAAAATCAATATTCAAAACTCTATCTGTTTTAGTTTCAGAGATCTACACGAGAATAAAAAAAAAAACGAGTTTTCCGATTGGGACAAAAAAGTATCGTTAGTGTCAAATAATAACCAAAACCCAGAATCATACATTCAACATTAATTTTTCAGCATTTTTATTGAGGAGTGCCTTCCTTATAAATAGCTTCAAGAGAGAGGTTTATTTTCACTGGTATCAAATGATGACGTCATGGAGAAAAAAAATCCTGCGATATTAATTTCAGGGGTAACTATTATTTACTAAAACGAATTATGTTCACTCTAGAAGCACCAGTAACAGATATTGGTTACTATTAAAACACCCTTAGTTCAAATATTGTCACTTTTAAAAAAATCTCTATATATATGCTTTATACGTATGCAAAACGTTCCAATTATGACCAATTCGGACTTTTGTCGATGTCAAACCAATGTGTACACGGGACTTCGGAATCGCGTTTTCATGTCAGCTACTCAAATATGTAACTGGTTCAAAAATTGATTTTATATTCAATGAAATATCGGCAATTTTCTGATTTCGTGCACGTTAAAGATTTGACGTCACCAACATATAAAATTTCGATATTTATTAGTAACAGAGTCCATGCTCTAACTACATTACACTTTCTATGACCGGTGCAATATTCGTACTTCTGCACGATACTACTGCAAGATACAACTACAGCCTCTTAAAAATTGGATTTGCTTATAAACAGCGCGAGCCGTCGATTTGTGTCGAGATGATTACGGCTATGAGGTAATTTTGGCCAAGGAGAAACAATATTAATTCAAAGACTAATTATTACAAACATAAATCAAATATTTCTGCTACAGGGTCACTATACCCTTATTTTGAATAGAAGTAAAGACTCAAAGTTGAAATACTTTTTGCCCAAATATCGCCACTGTGAGAGAAAAAGGGACTTTTGAATATGCTCTAAACGTTGCTAATACGTACAGATTGTATCAACTCTTACTGCATGTTTCGCTTAATAATGAAAGGTGACGTTTTCAATTTTCGATCCCTTTGTTCTCATACTCCTGATATTTCTAACTGTTGCGCAGTGGTTTCATACCTAAGACTACCGATAAAACTCTCTGTAGAAGAAGTTAAAAAAAAAAATTACGTTGACTTTTCGAGAAAACGACGTCTAAAAATGCTCCAAATGGTAAAAATACGACGTTTTGGATTTTCAATCTCGTTTTTCGAATACTTATGACATTTAGAGAAATTGTACAATGGTTTCACACAATACACCACCTATAAGACTCTCGAATGAGAAAGTTTTAAAAAAATCGTAGGCGGCGTTTTCGAGAAATACGCGTCTAAAGTTGATCGAAATAGCAAAATACCTTACTTTTCAAACTCAGATAACTTTTTTATTTTTTGATAGAAACTTCTCGCTATAGTACCATCTTGTAGATAATTCACGTGGCTATCAAACGATATAATACTTTAACTACTCGGTAAACAACCAATCGATACATCTTATTTGGCGCACAGGCACCCATTTTTCTGAATTTTGTCAAACTTTGGATACCTTTCTTGACCACTTCCGGTGATTAGAGGATTTCCATTTATAGTTTAAGGAACAATTCAGACATCTCTGTTCATCTTCCCAAAGTTTTAGACAAATCGTAGGCGCGGTTTTAAAAAAATAAGCCTTACCGTTTTTGACCAAAATGCAAAAAAAGGTGAAAAATCAAAGTTAATATTTCAGAACAAAACTTATATTGTTGGAATCGGATTGACAACAGCTATCCAAAAATATAATTAGAATTTCAAAATTCAAAAAAACAAAAAAATTAGCAAATTTTTGAAAATTTTCCAATATTCACCAAAAAAATGAGAGCGACAAAGTTTCTCAATTCGATATTTTTCAACTACTATCTACTCGGAAATGTCTCCCGCTATCCAAAAATATAAATATCTGAAAAATCGATTGAGAATTAACAGAATTACGGCCGATTTTCAATTTTCGTGCACGCTAAAGATTTCACGCATTTCCGCTATGCGCACAAATCTCGAAATAGTTTTGAGGAGTAACCACCACCCATTTTCCCGTAAGAAAATCAAACTTCAGACCTCTATCTCTTATAGTTTCTGAGATCTAGCTTCCCCCAATTAAAAAAAATAATAATCTTAGTAATAACAATAGCCTTTCACCATTTTCAATGGTGAAAGCCTAACTAGACCTGCATGCAGGAATGACGGGTTTCACTGGTGCCACGTTACTTTCGGTGCCATGTTGCCCTTGAACATATGTCACTTCCGATACCAATTAAACCATTAAACAGGTTTCCACATAAGCATTGCAAACATCAAATAAAATGGACGAAGAATCAACCAAATCCAGCAATATCAATTCATTTTATATATATGTTACTTGTGATTGACCCTGGCAAAATTTCAATGAATAATGAAAATATTCAATTAGTTTTATGAAATCAGAAATGGCATAAGGCATCATATGGCGAAGATTGTATGTAAATCGAATAAGAATTGCCACTTTTGTCGACCAAAAACCTTGAAAAGTGACTTGTAGCACATCGTCTATTTCTCGGCAACCGCACATGATAAACACTATTTTTTGGTATCTATATGATTGTATGGGTTCATTCTATTTGTTGATTGGAATCAAATATCATAATTTTAAATATATTACAAATCAGACTCATTTGAAAAAAATGTCTGTTTTGGAGGCTAAAAATACAGTTTTTGCCAAAATGACATTACTTCCGGTAATACTGAAAATGTTAAATTAGTTCTATGAAATTATAAATGATATAAGATATCATATGGTGAAAATTTTATGAAAATCGAATAATAACTGACACTTTTATAGACCAAAAACCTTGAAAAGTGTCTGAAGGAAAATCGCCCATTTCTCTGCAACCGTACAAGTTAGAAACCATTTTGTGGTATCTGTATGATCGTATGGGTTCATTCTATTTGATCAATAGAATCAAATATCATAATTTGAAACAAATAACAAGTACGACTCATTTGAATAAAATATTGTTTTTGAGGGCTCAAATTTAAGTTTTGAGCAAATGACGTCATTTCCGGTGGAAGCGTAAGAGGTAAAATGGTTTGACATAGTCCACTATGGCATTAGGCATCCAATGGCGAAAGAAAATTGAAAATCGAATAATTATTGATTCTTTTACAGCCAAAATTACGTGAAAAGTGACTAATGCAAAATTGCCCATTTCTCGGCAACTGCGCAAATTACAAATTAATTTTCACATACATTCTCTTCGTATGGGTTATTACTACGAGATTATGAATGTTACGAAGATATATTTTTTAATATGATGACGCTGGATGGGTTGTAAATAGCTTATTTTGACACCTTTTTTCACCCTTTAATCCAAATTGCCTGAAAACGAAATCGAAATTAAAAAAACTGAGCCCGATGTTGGCACATCTTTTCAGTCATATAAAATTTGAAAAAAATAATATTTGCTTTCAAAAAGTTGTACCGAACTGTCAAAATTGTAGTTTTTGCTAAATTAAAGTCACTTCCGGTGCCGACAGGAAACTTCATCGGTAACAAAAAACATGTCACTTAGGGCCACGAAGCATATGCACTTTGTTTTATACAAATCGGGTAATAAATAATTTATCTATAACCGATCAACAGAATTAGCCAATAGCGGCCACGGAAAATTATCTGGACAAAAAATGTTAACATTTTTGCCCAAATCAGACGACCCTTTCACCGTGGGTAAAAGGCCATCAAAAAATATTCATTAATAAAAAAGTTTTTTGTCGAAAATTTAAATTTCCAAACTTTGGCGCCTAATATTTCCGAAGATTCGTCGAAATTCAAAATTCTAAAGAACCGTGGCCATGTGCCTTGTCTCTGGCTATGCAAAAATCTATCAAACGTTACAATCCAACAATTGTTGTTAATATTAGGGCATTATTTAAAAAAACGACAACTTTGGTGATTTCGGACATTTCGCATTGTCGCAGAACGTTTGAAATAGCTTTAATCTCTAAGTCACACCCACTTTCCCAGTAAAACCGAAAAAATTGGATCAATCCGACAAGTAGTTTCTGAGATATGATCAAAATGGAAAAAAAAAAATAATAATAATAAGAACTAGACCTGCAAGCAGCACTGAACCGGCTTTCAGGAATCATACAGGAAGTTTCTTATACCATAGCCGATCTATTGAGCTACCAAACTATACTTTAGTTGTTTTGTTTCAGTGACACCCTCTATCATATGTAAAAGTAATATTTGCTGGCGAAAAGACCGGTCAAAATTGTAAATTATGGCAAAATTACGTCACTTCCGGTACCGAAAGATATTTTTATAGGTGAAAAATAAGTCGAAAATTCGCAACACACAAAATACAAACTTTGTTTTATACATATTGGGCAATAAATAATTACCCTATAACCCATAAACTGAAATTAAGACGGTAAAAAACTTAAAAGTGACCATGGGAAAATTGGCTATTATTCGACAAGGGAACATGCTAGAAGGCTTTTTTTGATATCAATATGATGGTATTGATTCAATCTTACTGCCCATTAGAGTCAGACGTTATCAAGTTAAACGAATAATAAATATAAATCCCTTAAAAAAAATGTTTGTTTTGAAGGCTAAAAATACGTTTTTTGCAAAAATTACATTACTTCCGGTGATATTGAAAAGGTTAACTTAGTTCATAGAAGCCATAAATGGCATAAGGCATCAAATGGTAAAAAAATTATAAAAATCGAATAATAATTGAGACTTTTATAGACCAAAAACCTTGAAAAGTGACTTATAGAAGATCGCCTATTTCTCTGTAACCACACAAGTTAGAAACCATTTTGTGGTATCTGTATGGTCGTATGGCTTCATTCTATTCGTTGATGGGAATCAAATATCATAATTTTAAAAATATTATAAGGCAGACTCATTTGAATAAAATATTTGTTTTTTGGGTTAAAAATACAGTTTTTGCCCAAATGACGTCATTTCCGGTCACAGTGAAAATGTAAAATTGGCTTGACCTAGTCCAAATTGGCATTATGCATCAAATGGAAAAAAATATATAGCAAATCGAATGATAAATCACTCTTTTATAGGCAAAATAACGTGAAAAGTGATGCATGCAAAATTGCATATTTCTCGGCAACTGCTCATATTACAAACTAATTTTCGCATACATTCTCTTCGTCTGGATTATTGCTACGAGTTTATGAAAATTACAAATAAATATTTCAAAATAGAAGACGCTGAATGAATTGTAAATAACTGAATTTTACACTTTATTTTACATTTTATTCGAAATTGCCCGAAAATGAAATTGAAATTAATAAATCTGAGCTAAGGATTTTGTGCATCTTTGCAGGGTGCATCCTTTTAGTTATATCAGTTTTGAAAAAAAAAATATTTGCTTTCAAAAAGTGGTACCGAACTGTCAAAATTGTAGTTTTTGTTAATATTACGTCACTTCCGTTGCCGACAGAAAAATTTCACCGTAACAAAAAAAATTACAATTGGGACCACGGAGCATATGAACTTTGTTTTATACAAATCGAACAATAAATAATTTTTCTGGGTACGAAAAACTAAATTAGCCGATGGCGGCTAACGCAAATTACCCTGACAATTTTTTTTCTCATTTCTGCTCAAGTACGATGATATTTTAACCCTGTGTAAAATACCATCAAAATATATTCATAAATAAAAAAGGTATTCGTAAAAAAAATATTTTTTTTCAAAATATCGGACATTTGTTCGACTACTTCCGGTTTTACGATTATTGTCGCGATAGCTTTACGAAGTTCTTTCGATACTTAACTTTCTGTACCAGAAGTGTCAGAAACATCCATTGAGTAGTTTTGGAAAAAAAGATAAATTAAAGAGCGTTTACAAAAATTTAATGATTTTTCAATTTTTTTCAAAGTTTGATGCCATTTTTGGACCACCTATATTATTTCAATGCTTTTCATTTTGGATTCACTATATAGACAACCGATAGGACTTTGAGTAAGAAAAGTTTAAGAAAAATCTGCGGCGTCGTTTTCGAGAAAAGGGCGTCTCAGAATGTTAAAAAATCGGAAAATACTAGATTTTTGGCATACAATAATTTATTTCCCTACCATCGAAATCGTATTATTTAGATAACATATGATGGTCCATTAATAGGGCTTTCCAACAACCCTTTAGTTCTTTTGGTCCGCTATTATCTAAGGGAGAAATCAAGTTTTTCGCAAGTGCGACAATGTTTTTAACCTTTTTTTTTCATTTTTTGAATACTTCCGGTATGGTTATTATTTTCGGAATAGTTTTAATAGCCGGTTTGGGCACTAAAATAGCCACAGGGCTCTGTAATGATATATTGCATTATCTGATCAGATAAAATGCCCCTGAGAAATCCTATGTTGAAAAGTGCCAAAAATGCAAAAAATTTAAAATATCGAAAATTAAATTTCAATAACTACATACATATTATACATCGTTAGAATCGTAATTAGGTCAGCTATCTGAATAAATATACAATCTTTTTTTGAAAATCTCTCAAAATAAAAAAATAGTAGAGCATTTTCCAAAATTTCACGATTTTTCGACTTTTTTCGATTTTCAGTCCGTTATTTCACCTATTCCAGACATTTCAAAGTCTTATTGGGTGGCATAATTCACAAGACTATCGAATGGACTCTCGATAGAGAAAGTTAAAAAAAAAGTTGCGGTTAAGTTTTTGAGATACAGGCGTCCAAAAACGCTCCAAATCAGAAAATACTTGATTTTCAGCGTGCCATATTTTGCTTCCTGCTCATCGTATCCGTATGAATTGGGTATCATACGATAGTACAATCCTAGTGCAGTCCAATGGTACCCTAATTTCTTTAATCCGTTGATATCGGGCGGAGAAATCGCGTTTTTCCCCAAAATATCCATTTTTTGCATTTTTTTCAAAATATTGAACATTATTTCGACCACTTCCGGTTTAAAGATCCGTGTCGAAATTGCTTTATCAGTTGGTATTGGACTATAACTTCATGTTCCAGAAGTTTCAGAAA
This sequence comes from Patella depressa, assembly GCA_948474765.1. NCBI lineage: Eukaryota > Metazoa > Mollusca > Gastropoda > Patellidae > Patella > Patella depressa. Next base: position 2,463,124 of record CAOLEZ010000001.1, on the reverse strand, counting down.
CGTCAATTCTACCATAAAACGAAACCCGAGCTCGCAAAATGGGAAGAAAATTCGATAAAAATCGAAAAATAAAGGGCGATAACTCTGAATGAAACTTATATTACTGGAATCGGGTGGACTTCAGGTATCCAAAAATGTAGGTCAAATTTGAAAATTTTGAAAAATGACAAAAATTGTCTCGTAAACAACATGTTTTCAATTTTCGAACGATAAAAGTCATAGACGAATGTTCGAAATTGAAAAATGTGAGATAGCCATTGTCTCAGAAAAGATTCAGGGATTCTAAAAATGTAATTTGTTTGAAAATGGATAAAGAATTGACGAAACTATGGCCAATTTTCAATTTTTAGACAACGTGCAAAGTTCGGTCACTTCCGGTATGCGCAGAAATTTCAAAAATATTTTATCAAGTAGCCACCACGTGGTTTCCCAATAGAAAATCTAATTTCAGATCGATATCTGTTTTCGATCATGGAGATCTAGGCCCCCGCGGTAAATAATAATAATAATAATAATAACTAGACCTGCAAGCAGCACTGAACCGGCTTTCAGGAATCATACAGGAAGTTTATTATACCATAGCCGATCCATTGAGCTACCAAACTATACTTTAGTTGTTTTGCTTCAGTGACACCCTCTATCATAGGTAAAAGTAATATTTGCTGGCGAAAAGACCGGTCAAAATTGTAAATTATGGCAAAATTACGCCACTTCCGGTACCGAAAGAAATTTTTATAGGTGAAAAATAAGTCGCAAATTCGCAACACACAAAATACAAACTTTGTTTTATACATATCGGGCAATAAATAATTACCCTATAACCCATAAACTGAAATTAAGACTCTGGGAAAATTGGCTATTATTCGACAAGGGAACATGCTAGAAGCCTTTTCTTGATATCAATATGATGGTATTGATTCAATCTTACTGCCCATTGGAGTCAGACGTTATCAAGTTAAACGAGTAATAAATATAAATCCCTTCAAAAAAATGTTTGTTTTGAAGGCTAAAAATACGTTTTTTGCAAAAATTACATTACTTCCGGTGATATTGAAAATGTTAACTTGGTTCATAGAAGTCGTAAATGGCATAAGGCATCAAATGGTAAATAAATTATAAAAATCGAATAATAATTGACACTTTTATAGACCAAAAACCTTGAAAAGTGACTTATAGAAGATCGCCTATTTCTCTGTAACCGTACAAGTTAGAAACCATTATGTGGTATCTGTATGGTCGTATGGCTTCATTCTATTCGTTGATGGGAATCAAATATCATAATTTTAAAAATATTATAAGACAGACTCATTTGAATAAAATATTAGTTTTTTAGGTTAAAAATACAGTTTTTGCCCAAATGACGTCATTTCCGGTCACAGTGAAAATGTAAAATTGGCTTGACCTAGTCCAAATTGGCATTAGGCATCAAATGGAAAAAAAATATTGCAAATCGAATAATAATTCACTCTTTTATAGGCAAAATAACGTGAAAAGTGATGCATGCAAAATTGCATATTTCTCGGCAACTGCTCATATTACGAACTAATTTTCGCATACATTCTCTTCGTCTGGATTATTGCTACGAGTTTATGAAAATTACAAATAAATATTTCAAAATATGAAGACGCTGAATGAATTGTAAATAACTGAATTTTACACTTTAGTTTACATTTTCTTCGAAATTGCCCGAAAATGAAATTGAAATTTAAAAATATGAGCTTAGAATGTTGTGCACCTTTGCAGAGTTCATCCTTTTGGTTATATCAGTTTTGAAAAAAAATAATATTTGCTTTCAAAAAGTGGTACCGAACTGTCAAAATTGTAGTTTTTGTTAATATTACGTCACTTCCGTTGCCGACAGAAAAATTTCACCGTAACAAAAAAAATTACAATTGGGACCACGGAGCATATGAACTTTGTTTTATACAAATCGAACAATAAATAATTTTTCTGGGTACGAAAAACTAAATTAGCCGATGGCGGCTAACGCAAATTACCGAGACAATTTTTTTTCTCATTTCTGCTCAAGTACGATGATATTTTAACCCTGTGTAAAATATCATCAAAAAATATTCATAAATAAAAAAGGTTTTCGTAAAAAAATTAATTTTTTTCGAAATATCGGACATTTTTTCGACTACTTCCGGTTTTACGATCGTTGTTGTGATAGCTTTACGAAGTCCTTTGGATACTTAACTGTACGTACCAGAAGTGTCAGAAACATCCATTGAGTAGTTTTGGAAAAAAAGATAAATTAAACAGCGTTTACAAAAATTTAATGATTTTTCAATTTTTTTCAAAGTTTGATGCCATTTTTGTACCACCTATATTATTTCAATGCTTTTCATTTTGGATTCACTATATAGACAACCGATAGGACTTTGAGTAAGAAAAGTTTAAGAAAAATCTGCGGTGTCGTTTTCGAGAAAAGGGCGTCTCAGAATGTTAAAAAATCGGAAAATACTAGATTTTTGGCATACAATAATTTATTTCCCTACCATCGAAATCGTATTATTTAGATACCATATGATGGTCCATTAATAGGGCTTTCCAACGACCCTTTAGTTTTTTTGGTCCGCTATTACCTAAGGGAGAAATCAAGTTTTTCGCAAGTGCGACAATGTTTTTAACCTTTTTTTTTCATTTTTTGAATACTTCCGGTATGGTTATTATTTTCGGAATAGTTTTAATAGCCGGTTTGGGCACTAAAATAGCCACAGGGCTGTGTAATGATATATTGCATTATCTGATCAGATAAAATGCCCCTGAGAAATCCTATGTTGAAAAGTGCCAAAAATGCAAAAAAATTAAAATATCGAAAATTAAATTTCAATAACTACATACATATTATACATCGTTAGAATCGTAATTAGGTCAGCTATCTGAATATACAATCTTTTTTTGAAAATCTCTCAAAATAAAAAAATAGTAGAGCATTTTCCAAAATTTCACGATTTTTCGACTTTTTTCGATTTTCAGTCCGTTATTTCACCTATTCCAGACATTTCAAAGTCTTATTGGGTGGCATAATTCACAAGACTATCGAATGGACTCTCGATAGAGAAAGTTAAAAAAAAAGTTGCGGTTAAGTTTTTGAGATACAGGCGTCCAAAAACGCTCCAAATCAGAAAATACTTGATTTTCAGCGTGCCATATTTTGCTTCCTGCTCATCGTATCCGTATGAATTGGGTATCATACGATAGTACAATCCTAGTGCAGTCCAATGGTACCCTAATTTCTTTAATCCGTTGATATCGGGCGGAGAAATCGCGTTTTTCCCCAAAATATCCATTTTTTGCATTTTTTTCAAAATATTGAACATTATTTCGACCACTTCCGGTTTAAAGATCCGTGTCGAAATTGCTTTATCAGTTGGTATTGGACTATAACTTCATGTTCCAGAAGTTTCAGAAACGTCAATTCTACCATAAAACGAAACCCGAGCTGACAAAATGGGAAGAAAATTCGATAAAAATCGAAAAATAAAGGGCGATAACTCTGAATGAAACTTATATTACTGGAATCGGATGGACTTCAGGTATCCAAAAATGTAGGTCAAATTTGAAAATTTGGAAAAATGACAAAAATGGTCTCGTAAACAACATGTTTTCAATTTTCGAACGATAAAAGTCATAGACGAATGTTCGAAATTGAAAAATGTGAGATAGCCATTGTCTCAGAAAAGATTCAGGGATTCCAAAAATGTAATTTGTTTGAAAATGGATAAAGAATTGACGAAACTATGGCCGATTTTCAATTTTTAGACAACGTGCAAAGTTCGGTCACTTCCGGTATGCGCAGAAATTTCAAAAATATTTTATCAAGTAGCCACCACATGGTTTCCCAATAGAAAATCTAATTCCAGATCGATATCTGTTTTCGATCATGGAGATCTAGGCCCCCGCGGTAAATAATAATAATAATAACTAGACCTGCAAGCAGCACTGAACCGGCTTTCAGGAATCATACAGGAAGTTCATTATACCATAGCCGATCCATTGAGCTACCAAACTATACTTTAGTTGTTTTGCTTCAGTGACACCTTCTATCATATGTAAAAGTAATATTTGCTGGCGAAAAGACCGGTCAAAATTGTAAATTATGGCAAAATTACGTCACTTCCGGTGCCGAAAGAAATTTTTATAGGTGAAAAATAAGTCGAAAATTCGCAACATACAAAATACAAACTTTGTTTTATACATATCGGACAATAAATAATCAACCTATAACCCATAAACTGAAATTAAGAAGGTATAAAACTTAAAAGTGACCCTGGGAAAATTGGCTATTATTCGACAAGGGAACATGCTAGAAGCCTTTTCTTGGTAAAGTTAAACGAATAATAAATATAAATCTCTTCAAAAAAATGTTTGTTTTGAAGGCTAAAAATACGTTTTTTTGCAAAAATTACATTACTTCCGGAGATATTGAAAATGTTAATTTAGTTCATAGAAGTCATAAATGGCATAAGGCATCAAATGGTAAAAAAATGATAAAAATCGAATAATAATTGACACTTTTATAGACCAAAAACCTTGAAAAGTGAGTTATAGAAGATCGCCTATTTCTCTGTAACCGTACAAGTTAGAAACCATTTTGTGGTATCCGTATGGTCGTATGGCTTCATTCTATTCGTTGATGGGAATCAAATATCATAATTTTAAAAACATTATAAGGCAGACTCATTTGAATAAGATATTTGTTTTTAAAGTTAAAAATACAGTTTTTGCCCAAATGACGTCATTTCCGGTCACAGTGAAAATGTAAAATTGGCTTGACTTAGTCCAAATTGGCATTAAGCATCAAATGGAAAAAAAATATTGCAAATCGAATAATAATTCACTCCTTTATAGGCAAAATAACGTGAAAAGTGATGCATGCAAAATTGCATATTTCTCGGCAACTGCTCATATTACAAACTAATTTTCGCACACATTCTCTTCGTCTGGATTATTGCTACGAGTTTATGAAAATTACAAATAAATATTTCAAAATATGAAGACGCTGAATGAATTGTAAATAACTGAATTTTACAATTTATTTTACATTTTATTCGAAATTGCCCGAAAATGAAATTGAAATTAAAAAATCTGAGCTAAGGATTTTGTGCACCTTTGCAGGGTGCATCCTTTTAGTTATATCAGTTTTGAAAAAAAATAATATTTGCTTTCAAAAAGTGGTACCGAACTGTCAAAATTGTAGATTTTGTTAATATTACGTCACTTCCGTTGACGACAGAAAAATTTCACCGTAACAAAAAAAATTACAATTGGGACCACGGAGCATATGAACTTTGTTTTATACAAATCGAACAATAAATAATTTTTCTAAGTACGAAAAACTAAATTAGCCGATGGCGGCTAACGCAAATTACCGAGACAATTTTTTTTCTCATTTCTGCTCAAGTAGGATGATATTTTTAACCCTGTGTAAAATATCATCAAAAAATATTCATAAATAAAATAGGTTTTCGTAAAAAAATTATTTTTTTTCAAAATATCGGACATTTTTTCGACTACTTCCGGTTTTACGATCGTTGTCGTGATAGCTTTACGAAGTTCTTTGGATAATTAACTTTCTGTACCAGAAGTGTCAGAAACATCCATTGAGTAGTTTTGGAAAAAAAGATAAATCAAAGAGCGTTTCCAAAAATTTAAGGATTTTTCAATTTTTTTCAAGGTTTGAGGCCATTTTTGGACCATTTATATTATTTCAATGATTTTCATTTTAGATTCACTATATAGACAACCGATAGGACTTTGAGTAAGAAAAGTTTAAGAAAAATCTGCGGTGTCGTTTCCGAGAAAAGGGCATCCCAGAATGTTAAAAAATCGGAAAATACTAGATTTTTGGCATACAATAATTTATTTCCTTACCATCGAAATCGTATTATTTAGATACCATATGATGGTCCATTAATAGGGCTATCCAGCGACACTTTAGTTCTTTTGGTCCGCTATTACCTAAGGGAGAAATCAAGTTTCTCGCAAGTGCGACAATGTTTCTAACCTTTTTTTTCATTTTTTGAATACTTCCGGTATGGTTATTATTGTCGGAATAGTTTTAATAGCCGGTTTGGGCACTAAAATAGCGACGGGGCTCTGTAATGATAAATTACATTATCTGATCAGATAAAATGCCTCTGAGAAATCCTATGTTCAAAAGTGCCAAAAATGCAAAAAATTTAAAATATCGAAAATTAAATTTCAATAACTACATACATATTATACATCGTTAGAATCGTAATTAGGTCAGCTATCTGAATATACAACCTTTTTTTGAAAATCTTTTAAAATAAAAAAATAGTAGAGCATTTTCCAAAATTTCACGATTTTTCGACTTTTTTTGATTTTCAGTCCCTTTTTTATCGTATTCCAGACATTTCAAAGTCTTATTGGATGGCATAATTCACAAGACTATCGAATGGACTCTCAATAGAGAAAGTTAAAAAAAAAGTTGCGGTTAAGTTTTCGAGATACAGGCGTCCAAAAACGCTCCAAATCAGAAAATACTTGATTTTCAGCGTGCAATATTTTGCTTCCTGCTAGTCGTATCCGTACGAATTGGGTATCATACGATAGCACAATACTAGTGCAGTCCAACGGTACCCTAATTTGTTTAATCCATTGATATCGGACGGAGAAATCGCGTTTTTCCCCAAAATACCCATTTTTTGCATTTTTTTCAAAATATCGGACATTATTTCGACCACTTCCGGTGTACAGATTATTGTTGAAATTGCTTTATTCCTTGCAATGGTCATTTGGCTTCATGCCTCAGAAATTTCAGAAACGTCAATTCGGCCATAAAACGAAACCCGAGCTCCCAAAATGGGTAGAAAATTCGAAAAAAATCGAAAAATAAAGGGCGAAAACTCTGAATGAAACTTATATTACTGGAATCGGGTGGACTTCAGGTATCCAAAAATGTAGGTCAAATTTCAAAATTTTGAAAAATAACAAAAATTGTCTCTCAAACAACATTTTTCATTTTTCGATCGCAAGAAGTCAGCGATGAAGTTTCGAAATATCGAAATTTTCAACTGCTATCGTCCGAGAAAAGACTCAGGGTTTCCGAAAATGTCATTTGTATGAAAATAGGTACAGAATTGACGAATCTACGGCCGTTTTTTAATTTTTTGACACGGCACGAAATTCGACCACTTCCGGTCTGCGCAGAAGTTTCAAATATAGTTTATCAAGTAGCCAACACATGGTTTCCCGATAGAGAATTAGGTCCCAGATCGGTATCTGTTACAGGCACTGAGAAATAGGCTCCGGCGAAAAAAAAAATAATAATAATAAATAATAATTTTAGTAATCACAATAGGCTTTCAGACGAAAGTCTGAAAGCCTAATAATAATAATAATAACTAGACCTGCAAGCAGCACTGAACCGGCTTTCAGGAATCATACAGGAAGTTTATTATACCATAGCCGATCCATTGAGCTACCAAACTATACTTTAGTTGTTTTGCTTCAGTGACACCCTCTATCATATGTAAAAGTAATATTTGCTGGCGAAAAGACCGGTCAATATTGTAAATTATGGCAAAATTACGTCACTTCCGATGCCGAAAGAAATTTTTATAGGTGAAAAATAAGTCGAAAATTCGCAACATACAAAATACAAACTTTGTTTTATACATATCGGGCAATAAATAATTAACCTATAACCCATAAACTGAAATTAAGAAGGTAAAAAACTTAAAAGTGACCCTGGGAAAATTGATTATTATTCGACAAGGGAACATGCTAGAAGCATTTTCTTGATATCAATATGATGGTATTGATTCAATCTTACTGCCCATTAGAGTCAGACGTTATAAAGTTAAACGAATAATGAATATAAATCACTTCAAAAAAATGTTTGTTTTGAAGGCTAAAAATACGTTTTTTGCAAAAATTGCATTACTTCCGGTGATATTGAAAATGTTAACTTGGTTCATAGAAGTCATAAATGGCATAAGGCATCAAATGGTAAAAAAAATTATAAAAATCGAATAATAATTGACACTTTTATAGACCAAAAACCTTGAAAAGTGACTTATAGAAGATCGCCTATTTCTCTGAAACCGTACAAGTTAGAAACCATTTTGTGGTATCTGTATGGTCGTATGGCTTTATTCTATTCGTTGATGGGAATCAAATATCATAATTTTAAAAATATTATCAGGCATTTGAATAAAATTTTAGTTTTTTTAGGTTAAAAATACAGTTTTTCCCAAATGACGTCATTTCCGGTCACAGTGAAAATGTAAAATTGGCTTGACCTAGTCCAAATTGGCATTAGGCATCAAATGGAAAAAAAATATTGCAAATCGAATAATAATTCACTCTTGTATAGGCAAAATAGCGTGAAATGTGATGCATGCAAAATTGCATATTTCTCGGCAACTGCTCATATTACAAACTAATTTTCGCATACATTCTCTTCGTCTGGATTATTGCTACGAGTTTATGAAAATTACAAATAAATATTTCAAAATATGAAGACGCTGAATGAATTGTAAATAACTGAATTTTACACTTTATTTTACATTTTATTCGAAATTGCCCGAAAATGAAATTGAAATTCAAAAATATGAGCTAAGGATTTTGTGCACCTTTGCAGGGTGCATCCTTTTAGTTATATCAGTTTTGAAAAAAAATAATATTTGCTTTCAAAAAGTGGTACCGAACTGTCAAAATTGTAGGTTTTGTTAATATTACGTCACTTCCGTTGCCGACAGAAAAATTTCACCGTAACAAAAAAAATTACAATTGGGACCACGGAGCATATGAACTTTGTTTTATGCAAATCGAACAATAAATAATTTTTCTGGGTACGAAAAGCTAAATTAGCCGATGGCGGCTAACGCAAATTACTGAGACAATTTTTTTTCTCATTTCTACTCAAGTACGATGATATTTTAACCCTGTGTAAAATATCATCAAAAAATATTCATAAATAAAAAAGGTTTTCGTAAAAAAATTATTTTTTTTCCAAATATCGGACATTTTTTCGACTACTTCCGGTTTTACGATCATTGTCGCGATAGCTTTACGAAGTTCTTTGGATACTTAACTTTCTGTACCAGAAGTGTCAGAAACATCCATTGAGCAGTTTTTGAAAAAAAGATAAATTAAAGAGCGTTTACAAAAATTTAACGATTTTTCAATTTTTTTCAAAGTTTGATGCCATTTTTAGACCACCTATATTATTTCAATGCTTTTCATTTTGGATTCACTATATAGACAACCGATACGACTTTGAGTAAGAAAAGTTTAAGAAAAATCTGCCGTGTCGTTTTCGAGAAAAGGGCGTCTCAGAATGTTAAAAAATCGGAAAATACTAGATTTTTAGCATACAATAATTTATTTCCTTACCATCAATATCGTATTATTTAGATATCATATGATGGTCCATTAATAGGGCTATCCAACGACACTTTAGTTCTTTTGGTCCGCTATTACCTAAGGGAGAAATCAAGTTTTTCGCAAGTGCGACAATGTTTTTAACCTTTTTTTTTCATTTTTTGAATACTTCCGGTATGGTTATTATTGTCGGTATAGTTTTAGTAACCGGTTTGGGCACTAAAATAGCCACAGGGCTCTGTAATGATATATTACATTATCTGATCAGATAAAATTCCCCTGAGAAATCCTAGGTTCAAAAGTGCCAAAAATGCAAAAAAATTAAAATATCGAAAATTAAATTTCAATAACTACATACATATTATACATCGTTAGAATCGATATTAGGTCAGCTATCTGAATATACAATCTTTTTTTGAAAATCTCTGAAAATAAAAAAATAGTAGAGCATTTTCCAAAATTTCACGATTTTTCCACTTTTTTCGATTTTCAGTCCGTTATTTCACCTATTCCAGATATTTCAAAGTCTTATTGGATGGCTTCATGCAAAATACCTCCGAAAGGACTCTCGATAGAAAAAATTTAAAAAAAAGTTGCGGTTAAGTTTTCGAGATACAGGCGTCCAAAAACGCTCCAAATCAGAAAATACTTGATTTTCAGCGTGCCATATTTTGCTGCCTGCTCATCGTATCCGTACGAGTTGGGTATCATACGATAGCACAATTCTAGTGCAGTCCAATGGTACCCTAATTTCTTTAATCCATTGATATCGGGCGGAGAAATCGCGTTTTTTCCCAAAATATCCATTTTTTGCATTTTTTTCAAAATATTGCACATTATTTCGACCACTTCCGGTTTAAGGATTCTTGTCGAAATTGCTTTATACGTTGGTATTGGACTATAACTTCACGTTCCAGAAGTTTCAGAAACGTCAATTCTACCATAAAACGAAACCCGAGCTTACAAAATGGGAAGAAAATTCGAAAAAAATCGAAAAATAAAGGGCGATAACTCGGAATGAAACTTATATTACTGAAATCGGATGGACTTCAGGTATCCAAAAATGTAGGTCAAATTTGAAAATTTTGAAAAATGACAAAAATTGTCTCTTAAACAAAATTTTTCAATTTTCGAACGCTAGAAGTCAGCGACGAAGTTTCGAAATTACAAAATCTTAGATTGCTATTGGCTCGGAAAAGATTCAGGGTTTCCGAAAATGTCATTTGTTTGAAAATGGGTAAATAATTGACGAAACTATGGCCAATTTTCAATTTTTTGACAACGTACAAAGATCTGCCACTTCCGGTATGCGCAGAATTCTCGAAAATACTTTATCAAGTAGCCACCACATGGTTTCCCGAAAGAAAAATTGATTTCAGATCGATATCTGCTTTCGATCATGGAGAACTTGGCCCCCGCGGTAAATAATAATAATAATAATAATTTTAGTAATCTCAATAGGCTTTCAGACGAAAGTCTGAAAGCCTAACTAGACCTGCATGCAGGAATGACGGGTTTCACTGGTGCCACGTTACCCTTGAACATGTCACTTCCGGTGCCAAGTTACCCTTGAACATATGTCACTTCCGGTACCAACGAAACCACTAAACAGGTTTCCAAATAAACATTGCTCACATCAAATAAAATGGACGCAGAACCAACCAAATCCAGCAATATCAATTCATTTTATACATTTGTTACATGTAAATGATCTTGACAAAATTACATTACTTCCGGTGCTAATGAAAATGTTCAATTAGTTTTATGAAATCAGAAATGGCATAAATATGATATAGTGAAAATTTTATGTAAATCGAATAATAATTGCCACTTTTATAGACCAAAAACCTTGAAAAGTGACGTGTAGAAAATTGTCTATTTCTCGACAACCGTACAGGTTAGAAACCATTTTTTGGTATTTATATGAATGTATGGGTTTAATCTATTTGTTGATTGGAATCAAATATCATAATTGTATAAACATTACAAATCAGACTCATTTGAATAAAATATCGGCTTTGAAGGCTTAAAATACAGTTTTTACCAAAATGACGTTACTTCCGGTAATAATGAAAACTTTAAATTAGTTTTTTAACATCGTCTATGAAATCAGGCTTCAAAGGGTGAAAATTTTATGAAAATCGAATAATAATTGACACTTTTATGGGCCAAAAACCTTCAAAAGTGACTTTTAGAAAATCGCCTATATCTCGGCAACCGAACAAGTTAGAAACAATTTTATGATATCTTTTTGACCGTATGAGTTTTGTTAATATGTGAATTTAAACCAAAAATTAATTTTATTATTATATGTGACATAATTCTTGGTTGAAAAAAATATCGATTTTGAAAGTTAAAAATTGAGTTTTTGACTAAATGACGTCACTTCCGGTGTCAATTTTAAATTGTAATCAACTTGATATGACGCTACATGCTTTTTGAATCAAATGATGTCACTTTTATAAAAATCCAATAATAATTGACTATTTTACAGGCAAAATAACGAAAACAGTGACCTATGCAGAACTGCCCATTTCTTGGCAACTGCTTATATTACAAACTAATTTTAACATACATTTTCTTCGTATGGATTATAGCTACATGTTTATAAAAGTTACGAAGAAATATTTTAAAATCTGAAAAGCCTGAATGGGTTGTAAATAGGTCAATTTGACACCATTTTTAGCCTCTTAATCCAATTTGCTCGAAAATGAAATCGAAATTAAAAAAACTGCTTCCGACATTTTTTGCGCCTTTAAAGGACACACTTTTTGAGTCATATAATTTTTCAAAAAAATAATATTTGTTTTCGAAAAATGGTACCTAACTGTCAAAATTGTAGTTTTTGGTAAAATTATGCCACTTCCGGTGCCGACAGATAACACTTTCGGTAATAAAAAAAATGACAATTAAGACAACGAAGCATATGAACTTTGTTTTATACAAATCGAACAATAAAAAATTAATCTAGGACTGAAAAACTGAATTAGCCAATGGCGGCCAAGGAAAATTACTGAGACAAATTTTTTTAATATTTTTGCGCTAGTCAGACGACTCTTTATTTCTGTGCACAACACGATTAAAAAATATTCATAAATAAAAAAGTTTTTTGTAAAATTTTAAATTTTCGAAATTTGGCGCCTAATATCTTCAAAGATTTGTCGAAAATCAAAAATCGAAAGTATCGTAGCTATGTGCCCTGTCTCCGGCTATGTCAAAATGTATCGACAGTTAAAATCCAATGATTATTGTTAAAATTACTGCAATATTTTTAAAAACGATAACTTCGGTGATTTCGGACATTTCGCATTGTTGCAGAACGTTCAAAATAGCTTTATCCTCTAAGTCACACCCACTTTCCCAGTAAAACCGAAGAAATCGTAACGATGCGACAAGCAGTTGCTGAGATCTACTCAAAACAAAAGAAGAATAATAATAATAAGAATAATAATTTTAACAAAAACAATAGTGTTTCACACAAGCTTCGCAGTGTGAAACCCTAATAATAATAATTTTAGTAATCTCAATAGGCTTTCAGACGAAAGTCTGAAAGCCTAACTAGACCTGCAAGCAGCACTGAACCGGCTTTCAGGAATCATACAGGAAGTTTATTATACCATAGCCGATCCATTGAGCTACCAAAGTATACTTTAGTTGTTTTGCTTCAGTGACACCCTCTATCATATGTAAAAGTAATATTTGCTGGCGAAAAGACAGGTCAAAATTGTAAATTATGGTAAAATTACGTCACTTCCGGTACCGAAAGAAATTTTTATAGGTGAAAAATAAGTCGAAAATTCGCAACACACAAAATACAAACTTTGTTTTATACATATCGGGCAATAAATAATTAACCTATAACCCATAAACTGAAATTAAGAAGGTAAAAAACTTAAAAGTGACCCTGGGAAAATTGGTTATTATTCGACAAGGGAACATGCTAGAAGCCTTTTCTTGATATCAATATGATGGTATTGATTCAATCTTACTGCCCATTAGAGCCAGACGTTATAAAGTTAAACGAATAATGAATATAAATCACTTCAAAAAAATGTTTGTTTTGAAGGCTAAAAATACGTTTTTTGCAAAAATTACATTACTTCCGGTGATATTGAAAATGTTAACTTGGTTCATAGAAGTCATAAATGGCATAAGGCATCAAATGGTAAAAAAATTATAAAAATCGAATAATAATTGACACTTTTATAGACCAAAAACCTTGAAAAGTGACTTATAGAAGATCGCCTATTTCTCTGTAACCGTACAAGTTAGAAACCATTTTGTGGTATCTGTATGGTCGTATGGCTTCATTCTATTCGTTGATGGGAATAAAATATCATAATTTTAAAAATATTATAAGGGAGACTGATTTGAATAAAATATTAGTTTTTTAGGTTAAAAATACAGTTTTTGCCCAAATGACGTCATTTCCGGTCACAGTGAAAATGTAAAATTGGCTTGACCTAGTCCAAATTGGCATTAGACATCAAATGGAAAAAAAATATTGCAAATCGAATAATAATTCACTCTTGTAAAGGCAAAATAACGTGAAAAGTGATGCATGCAAAATTGCATATTTCTCGACAACTGCTCATATTACAAACTAATTTTCGCATACATTCTCTTCGTCTGGATTATTGCTACGAGTTTATGAAAATTACAAATAAATATTTAAAAATATGAAGACGCTGAATGAATTGTAAATAGCTGAATTTTACACTTTATTTTACATTTTATTCGAAATTGCCCGAAAATGAAATTGAAATTTAAAAATATGAGCTAAGGATTTTGTGCACCTTCGCAGGGTGCATCCTTTTAGTTATATCAGTTTTGAAAAAAAATAATATTTTCTTTCAAAAAGTGGTACCGAACTGTCAAAATTGTAGTTTTTGTTAATATTACGTCACTTCCGTTGGCGACAGAAAAATTTCACCGTAACATAAAAAATAACAATTGGGACCACGGAGCATATGAACTTTGTTTTATACAAATCGAACAATAAATAATTTTTCTGGGTACGAAAAACTAAATTCGCCGATGGCGGCTAACGCAAATTACCCAGACAATTTTTTTTCTCATTTCTGCTCAAGTACGATGATATTTTAACCCATTGTAAACTATCACTAAAAAATATTCATAAATAAAAAAGATTTTCGTAAAAAAAATATTTTTTTTCAAAATATCGGACATTTTTTCGACTACTTCTAGTTTTACGATCGTTGTTGTGATAGCTTTACGAAGTTCTTTGGATACTTAACTTTCTGTACCAGAAGTGTCAGAAACATCCATTGAGCAGTTTTGGAAAAAAAGATAAATAAAAGAGCGTTTACAAAAATTTAACGATTTTTCAATTTTTTTCAAAGTTTGATGCCATTTTTGGACCACCTATATTATTTCAATGCTTTTCATTTTGGATTCACTATATAGACAACCGATGGGACTTTGAGTTAGAAAAGTTTAAGAAAAATCTGCGGCGTCGTTTTCGAGAAAAGGGCGTCTCAGAATGTTAAAAAATCGGAAAATACTAGATTTTTGGCATACAATAATTTATTTCCTTACCATCGATATCGTATTATTTAGATACCATATGATGGTCCATTAATAGGGCTATCCAACGACACTTTAGCTCTTTTGGTCCGCTATTACCTAAGGGAGAAATCAAGTTTTTCGCAAGTGCGACAATGTTTTTAACCTTTTTTTTCATTTTTTGAATACTTCCGGTATGGTTATTATTGTCGGTATAGTTTTAATAACCGGTTTGGGCACTAAAATAGCCACAGTGCTCTGTAATGATATATTACATTATCTGATCAGATAAAATGCCCCTGAGAAATCCTAGGTTCAAAAGTGCCAAAAATGCAAAAAATTTAAAATATCGAAAATTAAATTTCAATAACTACATACATATTATACATCGTTAGAATCGTAATTAGGTCAGCTATCTGAATATACAATCGTTTTTTGGAAATCTTTGAAAATAAAAAAATAGCAGAGCATTTTCCAAAATTTCACGATTTTTCGACTTTTTTCGATTTTCAGTCCGTTATTTCACCTATTCCAGATATTTCAAAGTCTTATTGGATGGCTTCATGCAAAGTACCTCCGAAAGGTCTCTCGATAGAAAAAATTACAAAAAAAGTTGCGGTTAAGTTTTCGAGATACAGGCGTCCAAAAACGCTCCAAATCAGAAAATACTTGATTTTCAGCGTGCCATATTTTGCTGCCTGCTCATCGTATCCGTACGAGTTGGGTATCATACGATAGCACAATCCTAGTGCAGTCCAATGGTACCCTAATTTGTTTAATCCATTGATATCGGGCGGAGAATTCGCGTTTTTCCCCAAAATATCCATTTTTTGCATTTTTTTCAAAATATTGCACATTATTTCGACCACTTCCGGTTTAAGGATTCTTGTCGAAATTGCTTTATACGTTGGTATTGGACTATAACTTCATGTTCTAGAAGTTTCAGAAACGTCAATTCGGCCATAAAACGAAACCCGAGCTGACAAAATGGGAAGAAAATTCGAAAAAAATCGAAAAATAAAGGGCGATAACTCTGAATGAAACTTATATTACTGGAATCGGATGGACTTCAGGTATCCAAAAATGTAGGTCAAATTTGAAAATTTGGAAAAATGACAAAAATGGTCTCGTAAACAACATGTTTTCAATTTTCGAACGATAAAAGTCATAGACGAATGTTCGAAATTGAAAAATGTGAGATAGCCATTGTCTCAGAAAAGATTCAGGGATTCCAAAAATGTAATTTGTTTGAAAATGGATAACGAATTGACGAAACTATGGCCGATTTTCAATTTTTAGACAACGTGCAAAGTTCGGTCACTTCCGGTATGCGCAGAAATTTCAAAAATATTTTATCAAGTAGCCACCACATGGTTTCCCAATAGAAAATCTAATTCCAGATCGATATCTGTTTTCGATCATGGAGATCTAGGCCCCCGCGGTAAATAATAATAATAATAATAATAATAATAATAACTAGACCTGCAAGCAGCACTGAACCGGCTTTCAGGAATCATACAGGAAGTTTATTATACCATAGCCGATCCATTGAGCTACCAAACTATACTTTAGTTGTTTTGCTTCAGTGACACCCTCTATCATATGTAAAAGTAATATTTGCTGGCGAAAAGACCGGTCAATATTGTAAATTATGGCAAAATTACGTCACTTCCGATGCCGAAAGAAATTTTTATAGGTGAAAAATAAGTCGAAAATTCGCAACATACAAAATACAAACTTTGTTTTATACATATCGGGCAATAAATAATTAACCTATAACCCATAAACTGAAATTAAGAAGGTAAAAAACTTAAAAGTGACCCTGGGAAAATTGATTATTATTCGACAAGGGAACATGCTAGAAGCATTTTCTTGATATCAATATGATGGTATTGATTCAATCTTACTGCCCATTAGAGTCAGACGTTATAAAGTTAAACGAATAATGAATATAAATCACTTCAAAAAAATGTTTGTTTTGAAGGCTAAAAATACGTTTTTTGCAAAAATTGCATTACTTCCGGTGATATTGAAAATGTTAACTTGGTTCATAGAAGTCATAAATGGCATAAGGCATCAAATGGTAAAAAAAATTATAAAAATCGAATAATAATTGACACTTTTATAGACCAAAAACCTTGAAAAGTGACTTATAGAAGATCGCCTATTTCTCTGAAACCGTACAAGTTAGAAACCATTTTGTGGTATCTGTATGGTCGTATGGCTTTATTCTATTCGTTGATGGGAATCAAATATCATAATTTTAAAAATATTATCAGGCATTTGAATAAAATTTTAGTTTTTTTAGGTTAAAAATACAGTTTTTCCCAAATGACGTCATTTCCGGTCACAGTGAAAATGTAAAATTGGCTTGACCTAGTCCAAATTGGCATTAGGCATCAAATGGAAAAAAAATATTGCAAATCGAATAATAATTCACTCTTGTATAGGCAAAATAGCGTGAAAAGTGATGCATGCAAAATTGCATATTTCTCGGCAACTGCTCATATTACAAACTAATTTTCGCATACATTCTCTTCGTCTGGATTATTGCTACGAGTTTATGAAAATTACAAATAAATATTTCAAAATATGAAGACGCTGAATGAATTGTAAATAACTGAATTTTACACTTTATTTTACATTTTATTCGAAATTGCCCGAAAATGAAATTGAAATTCAAAAATATGAGCTAAGGATTTTGTGCACCTTTGCAGGGTGCATCCTTTTAGTTATATCAGTTTTGAAAAAAAATAATATTTGCTTTCAAAAAGTGGTACCGAACTGTCAAAATTGTAGGTTTTGTTAATATTACGTCACTTCCGTTGCCGACAGAAAAATTTCACCGTAACAAAAAAAATTACAATTGGGACCACGGAGCATATGAACTTTGTTTTATGCAAATCGAACAATAAATAATTTTTCTGGGTACGAAAAGCTAAATTAGCCGATGGCGGCTAACGCAAATTACTGAGACAATTTTTTTTCTCATTTCTACTCAAGTACGATGATATTTTAACCCTGTGTAAAATATCATCAAAAAATATTCATAAATAAAAAAGGTTTTCGTAAAAAAATTATTTTTTTTCCAAATATCGGACATTTTTTCGACTACTTCCGGTTTTACGATCATTGTCGCGATAGCTTTACGAAGTTCTTTGGATACTTAACTTTCTGTACCAGAAGTGTCAGAAACATCCATTGAGCAGTTTTTGAAAAAAAGATAAATTAAAGAGCGTTTACAAAAATTTAACGATTTTTCAATTTTTTTCAAAGTTTGATGCCATTTTTAGACCACCTATATTATTTCAATGCTTTTCATTTTGGATTCACTATATAGACAACCGATACGACTTTGAGTAAGAAAAGTTTAAGAAAAATCTGCCGTGTCGTTTTCGAGAAAAGGGCGTCTCAGAATGTTAAAAAATCGGAAAATACTAGATTTTTAGCATACAATAATTTATTTCCTTACCATCAATATCGTATTATTTAGATATCATATGATGGTCCATTAATAGGGCTATCCAACGACACTTTAGTTCTTTTGGTCCGCTATTACCTAAGGGAGAAATCAAGTTTTTCGCAAGTGCGACAATGTTTTTAACCTTTTTTTTTCATTTTTTGAATACTTCCGGTATGGTTATTATTGTCGGTATAGTTTTAGTAACCGGTTTGGGCACTAAAATAGCCACAGGGCTCTGTAATGATATATTACATTATCTGATCAGATAAAATTCCACTGAGAAATCCTAGGTTCAAAAGTGCCAAAAATGCAAAAAAATTAAAATATCGAAAATTAAATTTCAATAACTACATACATATTATACATCGTTAGAATCGATATTAGGTCAGCTATCTGAATATACAATCTTTTTTTGAAAATCTCTGAAAATAAAAAAATAGTAGAGCATTTTCCAAAATTTCACGATTTTTCCACTTTTTTCGATTTTCAGTCCGTTATTTCACCTATTCCAGATATTTCAAAGTCTTATTGGATGGCTTCATGCAAAATACCTCCGAAAGGACTCTCGATAGAAAAAATTTAAAAAAAAGTTGCGGTTAAGTTTTCGAGATACAGGCGTCCAAAAACGCTCCAAATCAGAAAATACTTGATTTTCAGCGTGCCATATTTTGCTGCCTGCTCATCGTATCCGTACGAGTTGGGTATCATACGATAGCACAATTCTAGTGCAGTCCAATGGTACCCTAATTTCTTTAATCCATTGATATCGGGCGGAGAAATCGCGTTTTTTCCCAAAATATCCATTTTTTGCATTTTTTTCAAAATATTGCACATTATTTCGACCACTTCCGGTTTAAGGATTCTTGTCGAAATTGCTTTATACGTTGGTATTGGACTATAACTTCACGTTCCAGAAGTTTCAGAAACGTCAATTCTACCATAAAACGAAACCCGAGCTTACAAAATGGGAAGAAAATTCGAAAAAAATCGAAAAATAAAGGGCGATAACTCGGAATGAAACTTATATTACTGAAATCGGATGGACTTCAGGTATCCAAAAATGTAGGTCAAATTTGAAAATTTTGAAAAATGACAAAAATTGTCTCTTAAACAAAATTTTTCAATTTTCGAACGCTAGAAGTCAGCGACGAAGTTTCGAAATTACAAAATCTTAGATTGCTATTGGCTCGGAAAAGATTCAGGGTTTCCGAAAATGTCATTTGTTTGAAAATGGGTAAATAATTGACGAAACTATGGCCAATTTTCAATTTTTTGACAACGTACAAAGATCTGCCACTTCCGGTATGCGCAGAATTCTCGAAAATACTTTATCAAGTAGCCACCACATGGTTTCCCGAAAGAAAAATTGATTTCAGATCGATATCTGCTTTCGATCATGGAGAACTTGGCCCCCGCGGTAAATAATAATAATAATAATAATTTTAGTAATCTCAATAGGCTTTCAGACGAAAGTCTGAAAGCCTAACTAGACCTGCATGCAGGAATGACGGGTTTCACTGGTGCCACGTTACCCTTGAACATGTCACTTCCGGTGCCAAGTTACCCTTGAACATATGTCACTTCCGGTACCAACGAAACCACTAAACAGGTTTCCAAATAAACATTGCTCACATCAAATAAAATGGACGCAGAACCAACCAAATCCAGCAATATCAATTCATTTTATACATTTGTTACATGTAAATGATCTTGACAAAATTACATTACTTCCGGTGCTAATGAAAATGTTCAATTAGTTTTATGAAATCAGAAATGGCATAAATATGATATAGTGAAAATTTTATGTAAATCGAATAATAATTGCCACTTTTATAGACCAAAAACCTTGAAAAGTGACGTGTAGAAAATTGTCTATTTCTCGACAACCGTACAGGTTAGAAACCATTTTTTGGTATTTATATGAATGTATGGGTTTAATCTATTTGTTGATTGGAATCAAATATCATAATTGTATAAACATTACAAATCAGACTCATTTGAATAAAATATCGGCTTTGAAGGCTTAAAATACAGTTTTTACCAAAATGACGTTACTTCCGGTAATAATGAAAACTTTAAATTAGTTTTTTAACATCGTCTATGAAATCAGGCTTCAAAGGGTGAAAATTTTATGAAAATCGAATAATAATTGACACTTTTATGGGCCAAAAACCTTCAAAAGTGACTTTTAGAAAATCGCCTATATCTCGGCAACCGAACAAGTTAGAAACAATTTTATGATATCTTTTTGACCGTATGAGTTTTGTTAATATGTGAATTTAAACCAAAAATTAATTTTATTATTATATGTGACATAATTCTTGGTTGAAAAAAATATCGATTTTGAAAGTTAAAAATTGAGTTTTTGACTAAATGACGTCACTTCCGGTGTCAATTTTAAATTGTAATCAACTTGATATGACGCTACATGCTTTTTGAATCAAATGATGTCACTTTTATAAAAATCCAATAATAATTGACTATTTTACAGGCAAAATAACGAAAACAGTGACCTATGCAGAACTGCCCATTTCTTGGCAACTGCTTATATTACAAACTAATTTTAACATACATTTTCTTCGTATGGATTATAGCTACATGTTTATAAAAGTTACGAAGAAATATTTTAAAATCTGAAAAGCCTGAATGGGTTGTAAATAGGTCAATTTGACACCATTTTTAGCCTCTTAATCCAATTTGCTCGAAAATGAAATCGAAATTAAAAAAACTGCTTCCGACATTTTTTGCGCCTTTAAAGGACACACTTTTTGAGTCATATAATTTTTCAAAAAAATAATATTTGTTTTCGAAAAATGGTACCTAACTGTCAAAATTGTAGTTTTTGGTAAAATTATGCCACTTCCGGTGCCGACAGATAACACTTTCGGTAATAAAAAAAATGACAATTAAGACAACGAAGCATATGAACTTTGTTTTATACAAATCGAACAATAAAAAATTAATCTAGGACTGAAAAACTGAATTAGCCAATGGCGGCCAAGGAAAATTACTGAGACAAATTTTTTTAATATTTTTGCGCTAGTCAGACGACTCTTTATTTCTGTGCACAACACGATTAAAAAATATTCATAAATAAAAAAGTTTTTTGTAAAATTTTAAATTTTCGAAATTTGGCGCCTAATATCTTCAAAGATTTGTCGAAAATCAAAAATCGAAAGTATCGTAGCTATGTGCCCTGTCTCCGGCTATGTCAAAATGTATCGACAGTTAAAATCCAATGATTATTGTTAAAATTACTGCAATATTTTTAAAAACGATAACTTCGGTGATTTCGGACATTTCGCATTGTTGCAGAACGTTCAAAATAGCTTTATCCTCTAAGTCACACCCACTTTCCCAGTAAAACCGAAGAAATCGTAACGATGCGACAAGCAGTTGCTGAGATCTACTCAAAACAAAAGAAGAATAATAATAATAAGAATAATAATTTTAACAAAAACAATAGTGTTTCACACAAGCTTCGCAGTGTGAAACCCTAATAATAATAATTTTAGTAATCTCAATAGGCTTTCAGACGAAAGTCTGAAAGCCTAACTAGACCTGCAAGCAGCACTGAACCGGCTTTCAGGAATCATACAGGAAGTTTATTATACCATAGCCGATCCATTGAGCTACCAAAGTATACTTTAGTTGTTTTGCTTCAGTGACACCCTCTATCATATGTAAAAGTAATATTTGCTGGCGAAAAGACAGGTCAAAATTGTAAATTATGGTAAAATTACGTCACTTCCGGTACCGAAAGAAATTTTTATAGGTGAAAAATAAGTCGAAAATTCGCAACACACAAAATACAAACTTTGTTTTATACATATCGGGCAATAAATAATTAACCTATAACCCATAAACTGAAATTAAGAAGGTAAAAAACTTAAAAGTGACCCTGGGAAAATTGGTTATTATTCGACAAGGGAACATGCTAGAAGCCTTTTCTTGATATCAATATGATGGTATTGATTCAATCTTACTGCCCATTAGAGCCAGACGTTATAAAGTTAAACGAATAATGAATATAAATCACTTCAAAAAAATGTTTGTTTTGAAGGCTAAAAATACGTTTTTTGCAAAAATTACATTACTTCCGGTGATATTGAAAATGTTAACTTGGTTCATAGAAGTCATAAATGGCATAAGGCATCAAATGGTAAAAAAATTATAAAAATCGAATAATAATTGACACTTTTATAGACCAAAAACCTTGAAAAGTGACTTATAGAAGATCGCCTATTTCTCTGTAACCGTACAAGTTAGAAACCATTTTGTGGTATCTGTATGGTCGTATGGCTTCATTCTATTCGTTGATGGGAATAAAATATCATAATTTTAAAAATATTATAAGGGAGACTGATTTGAATAAAATATTAGTTTTTTAGGTTAAAAATACAGTTTTTGCCCAAATGACGTCATTTCCGGTCACAGTGAAAATGTAAAATTGGCTTGACCTAGTCCAAATTGGCATTAGACATCAAATGGAAAAAAAATATTGCAAATCGAATAATAATTCACTCTTGTAAAGGCAAAATAACGTGAAAAGTGATGCATGCAAAATTGCATATTTCTCGACAACTGCTCATATTACAAACTAATTTTCGCATACATTCTCTTCGTCTGGATTATTGCTACGAGTTTATGAAAATTACAAATAAATATTTAAAAATATGAAGACGCTGAATGAATTGTAAATAGCTGAATTTTACACTTTATTTTACATTTTATTCGAAATTGCCCGAAAATGAAATTGAAATTTAAAAATATGAGCTAAGGATTTTGTGCACCTTCGCAGGGTGCATCCTTTTAGTTATATCAGTTTTGAAAAAAAATAATATTTTCTTTCAAAAAGTGGTACCGAACTGTCAAAATTGTAGTTTTTGTTAATATTACGTCACTTCCGTTGGCGACAGAAAAATTTCACCGTAACATAAAAAATAACAATTGGGACCACGGAGCATATGAACTTTGTTTTATACAAATCGAACAATAAATAATTTTTCTGGGTACGAAAAACTAAATTCGCCGATGGCGGCTAACGCAAATTACCCAGACAATTTTTTTTCTCATTTCTGCTCAAGTACGATGATATTTTAACCCATTGTAAACTATCACTAAAAAATATTCATAAATAAAAAAGATTTTCGTAAAAAAAATATTTTTTTTCAAAATATCGGACATTTTTTCGACTACTTCTAGTTTTACGATCGTTGTTGTGATAGCTTTACGAAGTTCTTTGGATACTTAACTTTCTGTACCAGAAGTGTCAGAAACATCCATTGAGCAGTTTTGGAAAAAAAGATAAATAAAAGAGCGTTTACAAAAATTTAACGATTTTTCAATTTTTTTCAAAGTTTGATGCCATTTTTGGACCACCTATATTATTTCAATGCTTTTCATTTTGGATTCACCAAATAGACAACCGATGGTACTTTGAGTTAGAAAAGTTTAAGAAAAATCTGCGGAGTCGTTTTCGAGAAAAGGGCGTCTCAGAATGTTAAAAAATCGGAAAATACTAGATTTTTGGCATACAATAATTTATTTCCTTACCATCGATATCGTATTATTTAGATACCATATGATGGTCCATTAATAGGCTATCCAACGACACTTTAGTTCTTTTGGTCCGCTATTACCTAAGGGAGAAATCAAGTTTTTCGCAAGTGCGACAATGTTTTTAACCTTTTTTTTCATTTTTTGAATACTTCCAGTATGGTTATTATTGTCGGTATAGTTTTAATAACCGGTTTGGGCACTAAAATAGCCACAGTGCTCTGTAATGATATATTACATTATCTGATCAGATAAAATGCCCCTGAGAAATCCTAGGTTCAAAAGTGCCAAAAATGCAAAAAATTTAAAATATCGAAAATTAAATTTCAATAACTACATACATATTATACATCGTTAGAATCGTAATTAGGTCAGCTATCTGAATATACAATCGTTTTTTGGAAATCTTTGAAAATAAAAAAATAGCAGAGCATTTTCCAAAATTTCACGATTTTTCGACTTTTTTCGATTTTCAGTCCGTTATTTCACCTATTCCAGATATTTCAAAGTCTTATTGGATGGCTTCATGCAAAGTACCTCTGAAAGGTCTCTCGATAGAAAAAATTACAAAAAAAGTTGCGGTTAAGTTTTCGAGATACAGGCGTCCAAAAACGCTCCAAATCAGAAAATACTTGATTTTCAGCGTGCCATATTTTGCTGCCTGCTCATCGTATCCGTACGAGTTGGGTATCATACGATAGCACAATCCTAGTGCAGTCCAATGGTACCCTAATTTCTTTAATCCATTGATATCGGGCGGAGAATTCGCGTTTTTCCCCAAAATATCCATTTTTTGCATTTTTTTCAAAATATTGCACATTATTTCGACCACTTCCGGTTTAAGGATTCTTGTCGAAATTGCTTTATACGTTGGTATTGGACTATAACTTCATGTTCTAGAAGTTTCAGAAACGTCAATTCTACCATAAAACGAAACCCGAGCTGACAAAATGGGAAGAAAATTCGAAAAAAATCGAAAAATAAAGGGCGATAACTCTGAATGAAACTTATATTACTGGAATCGGATGGACTTCAGGTATCCAAAAATGTAGGTCAAATTTGAAAATTTTGAAAAATGACAAAAATGGTCTCGTAAACAACATGTGTTCAATTTTCGAACGATAAAAGTCATAGACGAATGTTCGAAATTGAAAAATGTGAGATAGCCATTGTCTCAGAAAAGATTCAGGGATTCCAAAAATGTAATTTGTTTGAAAATGGATAACGAATTGACGAAACTATGGCCGATTTTCAATTTTTAGACAACGTGCAAAGTTCGGTCACTTCCGGTATGCGCAGAAATTTCAAAAATATTTTATCAAGTAGCCACCACATGGTTTCCCAATAGAAAATCTAATTCCAGATCGATATCTGTTTTCGATCATGGAGATCTAGGCCCCCGCGGTAAATAATAATAATAATAATAATAATAACTAGACCTGCAAGCAGCACTGAACCGGCTTTCAGGAATCATACAGGAAGTTCATTATACCATAGTCGATCCACTGAGCTACCAAACTATACTTTAATTGTTTTGCTTCAGTGACACCTTCTATCATATGTAAAAGTAATATTTGCTGGCGAAAAGACCGGTCAAAATTGTAAATTATGGCAAAATTACGTCACTTCCGGTGCCGAAAGAAATTTTTATAGGTGAAAAATAAGTCGAAAATTCGCAACATACAAAATACAAACTTTGTTTTATACATATCGGGCAATAAATAATCAACCTATAACCCATAAACTGCAATTAAGAAGGTATAAAACTTAAAAGTGACCCTGGGAAAATTGGCTATTATTCGACAAGGGAACATGCTAGAAACCTTT
Source organism: Patella depressa (assembly GCA_948474765.1). Classification (NCBI taxonomy): domain Eukaryota; kingdom Metazoa; phylum Mollusca; class Gastropoda; family Patellidae; genus Patella; species Patella depressa. Next base: position 2,437,392 of record CAOLEZ010000001.1, on the reverse strand, counting down.
TCTTGATATCAATATGATGGTATTGATTCAATCTTACTGCCCATTAGAGTCAGAAGTTATAAAGTTAAACGAATAATGAATATAAATCACTTCAAAAAAATGTTTGTTTTGAAGGCTAAAAATACGTTTTTTGCAAAAATTACATTACTTCCGGTGATATTGAAAATGTTAACTTGGTTCATAGAAGTCATAAATGGCATAAGGCATCAAATGGTAAAAAGATTATAAAAATCGAATAATAATTGACACTTTTATAGACCAAAAACCTTGAAAAGTGACTTATAAAAGATCGCCTATTTCTCTGTAACCGTACAAGTTAGAAACCATTTTGTGGTATCCGTATGGTCGTATGGCTTAATTCTATTCGTTGATGGGAATCAAATATCATAATTTTTAAAATATTATAAGGCAGACTCATTTGAATAAAATATTTTTTTTTTAAGTTAAAAATACAGTTTTTGCCCAAATGACGTCATTTCCGGTCACAGTGTAAATGTAAAATTGGCTTGACCTAGTCCAAATTGGCATTAAGCATCAAATGGAAAAAAAATATTGCAAATCGAATAATAATTCACTCTTTTATAGGCAAAATAACGTGAAAAGTGATGCATGCAAAATTGCATATTTCTCGGCAACTGCTCATATTACAAACTAATTTGCGCATACATTCTCTTCGTCTGGATTATTGCTACGAGTTTATGAAAATTACAAATAAATATTTCAAAATATGAAGACGCTGAATGAATTGCAAATAACTGAATTTTACACTTTATTTTACATTTTATTCGAAATTGCCCGAAAATGAAATTGAAATTAAAAAATCTGAGCTAAGGATTTTGTGCACCTTTGCAGGGTGCATCCTTTTAGTTATATCAGTTTTGAAAAAAAATAATATTTGCTTTTAAAAAGTGGTACTGAACGATTAAAATTGTAGTTTTTGTTAATATTACGTCACTTCCGTTGCCGACAGAAAAATTTCACCGTAACAAAAAAAATTACAATTGGGACCACGGAGCGTATGAACTTTGTTTTATACAAATCGAATAATAAATAATTTTTCTGGGTACGAAAAACTAAATTAGCCGATGGCGGCTAACGCAAATTACCGAGACAATTTTTTTCTCATTTCTGCTCAAGTAGGATGATATTTTTAACCCTGTGTAAAATATCATCAAAACATATTCATAAATAAAAAAGGTTTTCGTAAAAAAATTATTTTTTTTTCAAAATATCGGACATTTTTTCGACTACTTCCGGTTTTACGATCGTTGTAGTGATAGCTTTACGAAGTTCTTTGGATAATTAACTTTCTGTACCAGAAGTGTCAGAAACATCCATTGAGTAGTTTTGGAAAAAAAGATAAATTAAAGAGCGTTTCCAAAAATTTAACGATTTTTCAATTTTTTTCAAAGTTTGAGGCCATTTTTGGACCATTTATATTATTTCAATGCATTTCATTTTGGATTCACTATATAGACAACCGATAGAACTTTGAGTAAGAAAAGTTTGAGAAAAATCTGCGGCGTCGTTTTCGAGAAAAGGGCGTCCCAGAATGTTAAAAAATCGGAAAATAATATATTTTTGGCATACAATAATTTATTTCCTTACCATCGAAATCGTATTATTTAGATACCATATGATGGTCCATTAATAGGGCTATCCAGCGACACTTTAGTTCTTTTGGTCCGCTATTACCTAAGGGAGAAATCAAGTTTCTCGCAACTGCGACAATGGTTTTAACCTTTTTTTTCATTTTTTGAATACTTCCGGTATGGTTATTATTGTCGGAATAGTTTTAATAGCCGGTTTGGGCAATAAAATAGCCACGGGGCTCTGTAATGATATATTACATTATCTGATCAGATAAAATGCCTCTGAGAAATCCTATGTTCAAAAGTGCCAAAAATGCAAAAAAATTAAAATATCGAAAATTAAATTTCAATAACTACATACATATTATACATCATTAGAATCGTAATTAGGTCAGCTATCTGAATATACAACCTTTTTTTGAAAATCTCTTAAAATAAAAAAATAGTAGAGCATTTTCCAAAATTTCACGATTTTTCGACTTTTTTTGATTTTCAGTCCCTTTTTTATCATATTCCAGACATTTCAAAGTCTTATTGGATGGCATAATTCACAAGACTATCGAATGGACTCTCGATAGAGAAAGTTAAAAAAAAAGTTGCGGTTAAGTTTTCGAGATACAAGCGTCCAAAAACGCTCCAAATCAGAAAATACTTGATTTTCAGCGTGCCATATTTTGCTTCCTGCTCGTCGTATCCGTACAAATTGGGTATCATACGATAGCACAATACTAGTGCAGTCCAATGGTACCCTAATTTGTTTAATCCATTGATATCGGACGGAGAAGTCGCGTATTTCCCCAAAATACCCATTTTTTGCATTTTTTTCAAAATATCGGACATTATTTCGACCACTTCCGGTGTACAGATTATTGTTGAAATTGCTTTATTCCTTGCAATGGTCATTTGGCTTCATGCCTCAGAAATTTCAGAAACGTCAATTCGGCTATAAAACGAAACCCGAGCTCGCAAAATGGGTAGAAAATTCGAAAAAAATCGAAAAATAAAGGGCGATAACTCTGAATGAAACTTATATTACTGGAATCGGATGGACTTCAGGTATCCAAAAATGTAGGTCAAATTTCAAAATTTTGAAAAATAACAAAAATTGTCTCTCAAACAACATTTTTCATTTTTCGATCGCAAGAAGTCAGCGATGAAGTTTCGAAATATCGAAATTTTCAACTGCTATCGTCCGAGAAAAGACTCAGGGTTTCCGAAAATGTCATTTGTATGAAAATAGGTACAGAATTGACGAATCTACGGCCGTTTTTTGATTTTTTGACACCGCACGAAATTCGACCACTTCCGGTCTGCGCAGAAGTTTCAAATATAGTTTATCAAGTAGCCAGCACATGGTTTCCCGATAGAGAATCAGGTCCCAGATCGGTATCTGTTACAGGCACTGAGAAATAGGCTCCGGCGAAAAAAAAAATAATAATAATAAATAATAATTTTAGTAATCACAATAGGCTTTCAGACGAAAGTCTGAAAGCCTAATAACTAGACCTGCAAGCAGCACTGAACCGGCTTTCAGGAATCATACAGGAAGTTCATTATACCCTAACCGATCCATTGAGCTACCAAACTATACTTTAATTGTTTTGCTTCAGTGACACCTTCTATCATATGTAAAAGTAATATTTGCTGGCGAAAAGACCGATCAAAATTGTAAATTATGGCAAAATTACGTCACTTCCGGTGCCGAAAGAAATTTTTATAGGTGAGAAATAAGTCGAAAATTCGCAACATACAAAATACAAACTTTGTTTTATACATATCGGGCAATAAATAATTAACCTATAACCCATAAACTGAAATTAAGAAGGTATAAAACTTAAAAGTGACACTGGGAAAATTGGCTATTATTCGACAAGGGAACATGCTAGAAGCCTTTTCTTGATATCAATATGATGGTATTGATTCAATCTTACTGCCCATTAGAGTCAGACGTTATAAAGTTAAACGAATAATAAATATAAATCCCTTCCAAAAAATGTTTGTTTTGAGGGCTAAAAATACGTTTTTTGCAAAAATTACATTACTTCCGGAGATATTGAAAATGTTAATTTAGTTCATAGAAGTCATAAATGGCATAAGGCATCAAATGGTAAAAAAATGATAAAAATCGAATAATAATTGACACTTTTATAGACCAAAAACCTTGAAAAGTGACTTATAGAAGATCGCCTATTTCTCTGTAACCGTACAAGTTAGAAACCATTTTGTGGTATCCGTATGGTCGTATGGCTTCATTCTATTCGTTGATGGGAATCAAATATCATAATTTCAAGAATATTATAAGGCAGACTCATTTGAATAAAATATTTGTTTTTTAAGTTAAAAATACAGTTTTTGCCCAAATGACGTCATTTCCGGTCACAGTGAAAATGTAAAATTGGCTTGACCTAGTCCAAATTGGCATTAAGCATCAAATGGAAAAAAATATTGCAAATCGAATAATAATTCACTCTTTTATAGGCAAAATAACGTGAAAAGTGATGCATGCGAAATTGCATATTTCTCGGCAACTGCTCATATTACAAACTAATTTGCGCATACATTCTCTTCGTCTGGATTATTGCTACGAGTTTATGAAAATTACAAATAAATATTTCAAAATATGAAGACGCTGAATGAATTGTAAATAACTGAATTTTACACTTTATTTTACATTTTATTCGAAATTGCCCGAAAATGAAATTGAAATTACAAAATCTGAGCTAAGGATTTTGTGCACCTTTGCAGGGTGCATCCTTTTAGTTATATCAGTTTTGAAAAAAAATAATATTTGCTTTCAAAAAGTGGTACTGAACGGTCAAAATTGTAGTTTTTGTTAATATTACGTCACTTCCGTTGCCGCCAGAAAAATTTCACCGTAACAAAAAAAATTACAATTGGGACCACAGAGCATATGAACTTTGTTTTATACAAATCGAACAATAAATAATTTTTCTGGGTACAAAAAACTAAATTAGCCGATGGCGGCTAACGCAAATTACCGAGACAATTTTTTTTCTCATTTCTGCTCAAGTAGGATGATATTTTTAACCCTGTGTAAAATATCATCAAAAAATATTCATAAATAAAAAAGGTTTTCGTAAAAAAATTAATTTTTTTCAAAATATCGGACATTTTTTCGACTACTTCCGGTTTTACGATCGTTGTCGTGATAGCTTTACGAAGTTCTTTGGATAATTAACTTTCTGTACCAGAAGTGTCAGAAACATCCATTGAGTAGTTTTGGAAAAAAAGATAACTTAAAGTGCGTTTCCAAAAATTTAACGATTTTTCAATTTTTTTCAAAGTTTGAGGCCATTTTTGGACCATTTATATTATTTCAATGCTTTTCATTTTGGATTCACTATATAGACAACCGATAGGACTTTGAGTAAGAAAAGTTTAAGAAAAATCTGCGGCGTCGTTTTCGAGAAAAGGGCGTCCCAGAATGTTAAAAAATCGGAAAATACTAGATTTTTGTTATACAATAATTTATTTCCTTACCATCGAAATCGTATTATTTAGATACCATATGATGGTCCATTAATAGGGCTATCCAGCGACACTTTAGTTCTTTTGGTCCGCTATTACCTAAGGGAGAAATCAAGTTTCTCGCAAGTGCGACAATGTTTTTAACCTTTTTTTTTCATTTTTTGAATACTTCTGGTATGGTTATTATTGTCGGAATAGTTTTAATAGCCGGTTTGGGCACTAAAATAGCCACGGGGCTCTGTAATGATATATTACATTATCTGATCAGATAAAATGCCTCTGAGAAATCCTATGTTCAAAAGTGCCAAAAATGCAAAAAATTTTAAATATCGAAAATTAAATTTCAATAACTACATACATATTATACATCGTTAGAATCGTAATTAGGTCAGCTATCTGAATATACAACCTTTTTTTGAAAATCTCTTCAAATAAAAAAATAGTAGAGCATCTTCCAAAATTTCACGATTTTTCGACTTTTTTTGATTTTCAGTCCCTTTTTTATCGTATTCCAGACATTTCAAAGTCTTATTGGGTGGCATAATTCACAAGACTATCGAATGGACTCTCGATAGAGAAAGTTAAAAAAAAAGTTGCGGTTAAGTTTTCGAGATACAGGCGTCCAAAAACGCTCCAAATCAGAAAATACTTGATTTTCAGCGTGCCATATTTTGCTTCCTGCTCGTCGTATCCGTACAAATTGGGTATCATACGATAGCACAATACTATTGCAGTCCAATGGTACCCTAATTTGTTTAATCCATTGATATCGGACGGAGAAATCGCGTTTTTCCCCAAAATACCCATTTTTTTCATTTTTTTCAAAATATCGGACATTATTTCGACCACTTCCGGTGTACAGATTATTGTTGAAATTGCTTTATTCCTTGCAATGGTCATTTGGCTTCATGCCTCAGAAATTTCAGAAACGTCAATTTGGCCATAAAACGGAACCCGAGCTCACAAAATGGGTAGAAAATTCGAAAAAAATCGAAAAATAAAGGGCGATAACTCTGAATGAAACTTATATTACTGGAATCGGATGGACTTCAGGTATCCAAAAATGTAGGTCAAATTTCAAAATTTTGAAAAATAACAAAAATTGTCTCTCAAACAACATTTTTCATTTTTCGATCGCAAGAAGTCAGCGATGAAGTTTCGAAATATCGAAATTTTCAACTGCTATCGTCCGAGAAAAGACTCAGGGTTTCCGAAAATGTCATTTGTATGAAAATAGGTACAGAATTGACGAAACTACGGCCATTTTTTTATTTTTTGACACCGCACGAAATTCGACCACTTCCGGTCTGCGCAGAAGTTTCAAATATAGTTTATCAAGTAGCCAACACATGGTTTCCCTATAGAGAATTAGGTCCCAGATCGGTATCTGTTACAGGCACTGAGAAATAGGCTCCGGCGAAAAAAAAAATAATAATAATAAATAATAATTTTAGTAATCACAATAGGCTTTCAGACGAAAGTCTGAAAGCCTAACTAGACCTGCAAGCAGCACTGAACCGGCTTTCAGGAATCATACAGGAAGTTCATTATACCCTAACCGATCCATTGAGCTACCAAACTATACTTTAATTGTTTTGCTTCAGTGACACCTTCTATCATATGTAAAAGTAATATTTGCTGGCGAAAAGACCGATCAAAATTGTAAATTATGGCAAAATTACGTCACTTCCGGTGCCGAAAGAAATTTTTATAGGTGAAAAATAAGTCGAAAATTCGCAACATACAAAATACAAACTTTGTTTTATACATATCGGGCAATAAATAATCAACCTATAACCCATAAACTGAAATTAAGAAGGTATAAAACTTAAAAGTGACACTGGGAAAATTGGCTATTATTCGACAAGGGAACATGCTAGAAGCCTTTTCTTGATATCAATATGATGGTATTGATTCAATCTTACTGCCCATTAGAGTCAGACGTTATAAAGTTAAACGAATAATAAATATAAATCCCTTCAAAAAAATGTTTGTTTTGAGGGCTAAAAATACGTTTTTTGCAAAAATTACATTACTTCCGGAGATATTGAAAATGTTAATTTAGTTCATAGAAGTCATAAATGGCATAAGGCATCAAATGGTAAAAAAATGATAAAAATCGAATAATAATTGACACTTTTATAGACCAAAAACCTTGAAAAGTGACTTATAGAAGATCGCCTATTTCTCTGTAACCGTACAAGTTAGAAACCATTTTGTGGTATCCGTATGGTCGTATGGCTTCATTCTATTCGTTGATGGGAATCAAATATCATAATTTCAAGAATATTATAAGGCAGACTCATTTGAATAAAATATTTGTTTTTTAAGTTAAAAATACAGTTTTTGCCCAAATGACGTCATTTCCGGTCACAGTGAAAATGTAAAATTGGCTTGACCTAGTCCAAATTGGCATTAAGCATCAAATGGAAAAAAAATATTGCAAATCGAATAATAATTCACTCTTCTATAGGCAAAATAACGTGAAAAGTGATGCATGCAAAATTGCATATTTCTCGGCAACTGCTCATATTACAAACTAATTTGCGCATACATTCTCTTCGTCTGGATTATTGCTACGAGTTTATGAAAATTACAAATAAATATTTCAAAATATGAAGACGCTGAATGAATTGTAAATAACTGAATTTTACACTTTATTTTACATTTTATTCGAAATTGCCCGAAAATGAAATTGAAATTAAAAAATCTGAGCTAAGGATTTTGTGCACCTTTGCAGGGTGCATCCTTTTAGTTATATCAGTTTTGAAAAAAAATAATATTTGCTTTCAAAAAGTGGTACTGAACGGTCAAAATTGTAGTTTTTGTTAATATTACGTCACTTCCGTTGCCGCCAGAAAAATTTCACCGTAACAAAAAAAATTACAATTGGGACCACGGAGCATATGAACTTTGTTTTATACAAATCGAACAATAAATAATTTTTCTGGGTACAAAAAACTAAATTAGCCGATGGCGGCTAACGCAAATTACCGAGACAATTTTTTTTCTCATTTCTGCTCAAGTAGGATGATATTTTTAACCCTGTGTAAAATATAATCAAAAAATATTCATAAATAAAAAAGGTTTTCGTAAAAAAATTAATTTTTTTCAAAATATCGGACATTTTTTCGACTACTTCCGGTTTTACGATCGTTGTCGTGATAGCTTTACGAAGTTCTTTGGATAATTAACTTTCTGTACCAGAAGTGTCAGAAACATCCATTGAGTAGTTTTGGAAAAAAAGATAACTTAAAGTGCGTTTCCAAAAATTTAACGATTTTTAAATTTTTTTCAAAGTTTGAGGCCATTTTTGGACCATTTATATTATTTCAATGCTTTTCATTTTGGATTCACTATATAGACAACCGATAGGACTTTGAGTAAGAAAAGTTTAAGAAAAATCTGCGGCGGCGTTTTCGAGAAAAGGGCGTCCCAGAGTGTTAAAAAATCGGAAAATACTAGATTTTTGTTATACAATAATTTATTTCCTTACCATCGAAATCGTATTATTTAGATACCATATGATGGTCCATTAATAGGGCTATCCAGCGACACTTTAGTTCTTTTGGTCCGCTATTACCTAAGGGAGAAATCAAGTTTCTCGCAAGTGCGACAATGTTTTTAACCTTTTTTTTTTCATTTTTTGAATACTTCTGGTATGGTTATTATTGTCGGAATAGTTTTAATAGCCGGTTTGGGCACTAAAATAGCCACGGGGCTCTGTAATGATATATTACATTATCTGATCAGATAAAATGCCTCTGAGAAATCCTATGTTCAAAAGTGCCAAAAATGCAAAAAATTTAAAATATCGAAAATTAAATTTCAATAACTACATACATATTATACATCGTTAGAATCGTAATTAGGTCAGCTATCTGAATATACAACCTTTTTTTGAAAATCTCTTCAAATAAAAAAATAGTAGAGCATTTTCCAAAATTTCACGATTTTCCGACTTTTTTTGATTTTCAGTCCGTTATTTCACCTATTCCAGACATTTCAAAGTCGTAATGGAATGTTTCGTACTTCAGACTACCACAAGGTCTCTCGATAGAGAAAGTTTCATAAAAATCGCTGGAGTAGTTTTCGAGATACAGGCGTCCAAAAATGCTAAAAATCAGAAAATACTTGATTTTCAGCGTGCCATATTTTGCTACCTGTTCATAGTATCCGTATGAATTTGGTATCATACGATAGTGCAATCCCAGTGCAGTCCAATGGTACCCTAATTTCTTTAATCCATTTATATCGGACGGAGAAATCGCGTTTTCCCCCAAAATACCCATTTTTTGCATTTTTTTCAAAATATCCGACATTATTTCGACCACTTCCGGTGTACAGATTATTGTTGAAATTGCTTTATTCCTTGCAATGGTCATTTGGCTTCATGCCTCAGAAATTTCAGAAACGTCAATTTGGCCATAAAACGGAACCCGAGCTCACAAAATGGGTAGAAAATTCGAAAAAAATCGAAAAATAAAGGGCGATAACTCTGAATGAAACTTATATTACTGGAATCGGATGGACTTCAGGTATCCAAAAATGTAGGTCAAATTTGAAAATTTTGAAAAATAACAAAAATTGTCTCGCAAACAACATGTTTTCAATTTTCGAACGATAAAAGTCATAGACGAATGTTCGAAATTGAAAAATGTGAGATAGCCATTGTCTCAGAAAAGATTCAGGGATTCCAAAAATGTAATTTGTTTGAAAATGGATAAAGAATTGACGAAACTATGGCCGATTTTCAATTTTTAGACAACGTGCAAAGTTCGGTCACTTCCGGTATGCGCAGAAATTTCAAAAATATTTTATCAAGTAGCCACCACATGGTTTCCCAATAGAAAATCTAATTCCAGGTCGATATCTGTTTTCGATCATGGAGATCTAGGCCCCCGCGGTAAATAATAATAATAATAATAATAATAATAATAATTTTAGTAATCTCAATAGGCTTTCAGACGAAAGTCTGAAAGCCTAATAATAACTAGACCTGCAAGCAGCACTGAACCGGCTTTCAGGAATCATACAATAAGTTTCTTATACCATAGCCGATCCATTGAGCTACCAAACTATACTTTAGTTGTTTTGCTTCAGTGACACCCTCTATCATATGTAAAAGTAATATTTGCTGGCGAAAAGACCGGTCAAAATTGTAAATTATGGCAAAATTACGTCACTTCCGGTACCGAAAGATATTTTTATAGGTGAAAAATAAGTCGAAAATTCGCAACACACAAAATACAAACTTTGTTTTATACATATTGGGCAATAAATAATTACCCTATAACCCATAAACTGAAATTAAGAAGGTAAAAAACTTAAAAGTGACCCTGGGAAAATTGGCTATTATTCGACAAGGGAACATGCTAGAAGGCTTTTTTTGATATCAATATGATGGTATTGATTCAATCTTACTGCCCATTAGAGTCAGACGTTATCAAGTTAAACGAATAATAAATATAAATCCCTTCAAAAAAATGTTTGTTTTGAAGGCTAAAAATACGTTTTTTGCAAAAATTACATTACTTCCGGTGATATTGAAAATGTTAACTTAGTTCATAGAAGCCATAATTGGCATAAGGCATCAAATGGTAAAAAAAATTATAAAAATCGAATAATAATTGAGACTTTTATAGACCAAAAACCTTGAAAAGTGACTTATAGAAGATCGCCTATTTCTCTGTAACCATACAAGTTAGAAACCATTTTGTGGTATCTGTATGGTCGTATGGCTTCATTCTATTCGTTGATGGGAATCAAATATCATAATTTTAAAAATATTATAAGGCAGATTCATTTGAATAAAATATTTGTTTTTTGGGTTAAAAATACAGTTTTTGCCCAAATGACGTCATTTCCGGTCACAGTGAAAATGTAAAATTGACTTGACCTAGTCCAAATTGGCATTAGGCATCAAATGGAAAAAAATATTGCAATTCGAATGATAATTCGATCTTTTAAAGGCAAAATAACGTGAAAAGTGATGCATGCAAAATTGCATATTTCTCGGCAACTGCTCATATTACAAACTAATTTTCGCATACATTCTCTTCGTCTGGATTATTGCTACGAGTTTATGAAAATTACAAATAAATATTTCAAAATATGAAGACGCTGAATGAATTGTAAATAACTGAATTTTACACTTTATTTTACATTTTATTCGAAATTGCCCGAAAATGAAATTGAAATTAAAAAATCTGAGCTAAGGATTTTGTGCATCTTTGCAGGGTGCATCCTTTTAGTTATATCAGTTTTGAAAAAAAAAATATTTGCTTTCAAAAAGTGGTACCGAACTGTCAAAATTGTAGTTTTTGTTAATATTACGTCACTTTCGTTGCCGACAGAAGAATTTTACCGTAACAAAAAAAATTACAACTTGGACCACGGAGCATATGAACTTTGTTTTATACAAATTGAACAATAAATAATTTTTCTGGGTACGAAAAACTAAATTAGCCGATGGCGGCTGACGTAAATTACCCTGACAATTTTTTTTCTCATTTCTGCTCAAGTACGATGATATTTTAACCCTGTGTAAAATACCATCAAAATATATTCATAAATAAAAAAGGTATTCGTAAAAAAATTATTTTTTTTCAAAATATCGGACATTTGTTCGACTACTTCCGGTTTTACGATCATTGTCGCGATAGCTTTACGAAGTTCTTTCGATACTTAACTTTCTGTACCAGAAGTGTCAGAAACATCCATTGAGTAGTTTTGGAAAAAATAATAAATTAAAGAGCGTTTACAAAAATTTAATGATTTTTCAATTTTTTTCAAAGTTTGATGCCATTTTTGGACCACCTATATTATTTCAATGCTTTTCATTTTGGATTCACTATATAGACAACCGATAGGACTTTGAGTAAGAAAAGTTTAAGAAAAATCTGATGCGTCGTTTTCGAGAAAAGGGCGTCTCAGAATGTTAAAAAATCGGAAAATACTAGATTTTTGGCATACAATAATTTATTTCCCTACCATCGAAATCGTATTATTTAGATACCATATGATGGTCCATTAAAAGGGCTTTCCAACGACCCTTTAGTTCTTTTGGTCCGCTATTACCTAAGGGAGAAATCAAGTTTTTCGCAAGTGCGACAATGTTTTTAACCTTTTTTTTTCATTTTTTGAATACCTCCGGTATGGTTATTATTTTCGGAATAGTTTTAATAGCCGGTTTGGGCACTAAAATAGCCACAGGGCTCTGTAATGATATATTGCATTATCTGATCAGATACAATGCCCCTGAGAAATCCTATGTTGAAAAGTGCCAAAAATGCAAAAAATTTAAAATATCGAAAATTAAATTTCAATAACTACATACATATTATACATCGCTAGAATCGTAATTAGGTCAGCTATCTGAATATACAATCTTTTTTTGAAAATCTCTCAAAATAAAAAAATAGTAGAGCATTTTCCAAAATTTCACGATTTTTCGACTTTTTTCGATTTTCAGTCCGTTATTTCACCTATTCCAGACATTTCAAAGTCTTATTGGGTGGCATAATTCACAAGACTATCGAATGGACTCTCGATAGAGAAAGTTAAAAAAAAAGTTGCGGTTAAGTTTTCGAGATACAGGCGTCCAAAAACGCTCCAAATCAGAAAATACTTGATTTTCAGCGTGCCATATTTTGCTTCCTGCTCATCGTATCCGTATGAATTGGGTATCATACGATAGTACAATCCTAGTGCAGTCCAATGGTACCCTTATTTCTTTAATCCGTTAATATCGGGCGGAGAAATCGCGTTTTTCCCCAAAATATCCATTTTTTGCATTTTTTTCAAAATATTGAACATTATTTCGACCACTTCCGGTTTAAGGATTCTTGTCGAAATTGCTTTATTCGTTGGTATTGGACTATAACTTCATGTTCCAGAAGTTTCAGAAACGTCAATTCTGCCATAAAACGAAACCCGAGCTCACAAAATGGGAAGAAAATTCGAAAAAAATCGAAAAATAAAGGGCGATAACTCTGAATGAAACTTATATTACTGGAATCGCATGAACATCAGGTATCCAAAAATGTAGGTCAAATTTGAAAATTTTGAAAAATAACAAAAATTGTCTCGTAAACAACATGTTTTCAATTTTCGAACGCTAAAAGTCATAGACGAATATTCGAAATCGAAAAATGTGAGATAGCCATTGTCTAAGAAAAGATTCAGGGATTCCAAAAAGGTAATTTGTTTGAAAATGGATAAAGAATTGACAAAACTATGACCAATTTTCAATTTTTAGACAAAATACAAAGTTCGGTCACTTCCGGTATGCGCAGAAATTTCAAAAATATTTTATCAAGTAGCCACCACATGGTTTCCCGATAGAAAATCTAATTCCAGATCGATATCTGTTTTCGATCATAGAGATCTACGCTCCCGCGGTAAATAATAATAATAATAATAATAATAATAACTAGACCTGCAAGCAGCACTGAACCGGCTTTCAGGAATCATACAAGAAGTTCATTATACCATAGCCGATCCATTGAGCTACCAAACTATACTTTAATTGTTTTGCTTCAGTGACACCTTCTATCATATGTAAAAGTAATATTTGCTGGCGAAAAGACCGGTCAAAATTGTAAATTATGGCAAAATTACGTCACTTCCGGTGCCGAAAGAAATTTTTATAGGTGAAAAATAAGTCGAAAATTCGCAACATACAAAATACAAACTTTGTTTTATACATATCGGGCAATAAATAATCAACCTATAACCCATAAACTGAAATTAAGAAGGTATAAAACTTAAAAGTGACCCTGGGAAAATTGGCTATTATTCGACAAGGGAACATGCTAGAAGCCTTTTCTTGATATCAATATGATGGTATTGATTCAATCTTACTGCCCATTAGAGTCAGACGTTATAAAGTTAAACGAATAATAAATATAAATCCCTTCAAAAAAATGTTTGTTTTGAAGGCTAAAAATACGTTTTTTGCAAAAATTACATTACTTTCGGAGATATTGAAAATGTTAATTTAGTTCATAGAAGTCATAAATGGCATAAGGCATCAAATGGTAAAAGAATGATAAAAATCGAATAATAATTGACACTTTTATAGACCAAAAACCTTGAAAAGTGACTTATAAAAGATCGCCTATTTCTCTGTAACCGTACAAGTTAGAAACCATTTTGTGGTATCCGTATGGTCGTATGGCTTAATTCTATTCGTTGATGTGAATCAAATATCATAATTTTAAAAATATTATAAGGCAGACTCATTTGAATAAAATATTTTTTTTTAAGTTAAAAATACAGTTTTTGCCCAAATGACGTCATTTCCGGTCACAGTGTAAATGTAAAATTGGCTTGACCTAGTCCAAATTGGCATTAAGCATCAAATGGAAAAAAAATATTGCAAATCGAATAATAATTCACTCTTTTATAGGCAAAATAACGTGAAAAGTGATGCATGCAAAATTGCATATTTCTCGGCAACTGCTCATATTACAAACTAATTTGCGCATACATTCTCTTCGTCTGGATTATTGCTACGAGTTTATGAAAATTACAAATAAATATTTCAAAATATGAAGACGCTGAATGAATTGTAAATAACTGAATTTTACACTTTATTTTACATTTTATTCGAAATTGCCCGAAAATAAAATTGAAATTAAAAAATCTGAGCTAAGGATTTTGTGCACCTTTGCAGGGTGCATCCTTTTAGTTATATCAGTTTTGAAAAAAAATAATATTTGCTTTTAAAAAGTGGTACTGAACGATCAAAATTGTAGTTTTTGTTAATATTACGTCACTTCCGTTGCCGACAGAAAAATTTCACCGTAACAAAAAAAATTACAATTGGGACCACGGAGCGTATGAACTTTGTTTTATACAAATCGAATAATAAATAATTTTTCTGGGTACGAAAAACTAAATTAGCCGATGGCGGCTAACGCAAATTACCGAGACAATTTTTTTTCTCATTTCTGCTCAAGTAGGATGATATTTTTAACCCTGTGTAAAATATCATCAAAACATATTCATAAATAAAAAAGGTTTTCGTAAAAAAATTATTTTTTTTCAAAATATCGGACATTTTTTCGACTACTTCCGGTTTTACGATCGTTGTAGTGATAGCTTTACGAAGTTCTTTGGATAATTAACTTTCTGTACCAGAAGTGTCAGAAACATCCATTGAGTAGTTTTGGAAAAAAAGATAAATGAAAGAGCGTTTCCAAAAATTTAACGATTTTTCAATTTTTTTCAAAGTTTGAGGCCATTTTTGGACCATTTATATTATTTCAATGCATTTCATTTTGGATTCACTATATAGACAACCGATAGGACTTTGAGTAAGAAAAGTTTGAGAAAAATCTGCGGCGTCGTTTTCGAGAAAAGGGCGTCCCGGAATGTTAAAAAATCGGAAAATAATATATTTTTGGCATACAATAATTTATTTCCTTACCATCGAAATCGTATTATTTAGATACCATATGATGGTCCATTAATAGGGCTATCCAGCGACACTTTAGTTCTTTTGGTCCGCTATTACCTAAGGGAGAAATCAAGTTTCTCGCAACTGCGACAATGGTTTTAACCTTTTTTTTTCATTTTTTGAATACTTCCGGTATGGTTATTATTGTCGGAATAGTTTTAATAGCCGGTTTGGGCACTAAAATAGCCACGGGGCTCTGTAATGATATATTACATTATCTGATCAGATAAAATGCCTCTGAGAAATCCTATGTTCAAAAGTGCCAAAAATGCAAAAAAATTAAAATATCGAAAATTAAATTTCAATAACTACATACATATTATACATCATTAGAATCGTAATTAGGTCAGCTATCTGAATATACAACCTTTTTTTGAAAATCTCTTAAAATAAAAAAATAGTAGAGCATTTTCCAAAATTTCACGATTTTTCGACTTTTTTTGATTTTCAGTCCCTTTTTTATCATATTCCAGACATTTCAAAGTCTTATAGGATGGCATAATTCACAAGACTATCGAATGGACTCTCGATAGAGAAAGTTAAAAAAAAAGTTGCGGTTAAGTTTTCGAGATACAGGCGTCCAAAAACGCTCCAAATCAGAAAATACTTGATTTTCAGCGTGCCATATTTTGCTTCCTGCTCTCCGTTCCGTACAAATTGGGTATCATACGATAGCACAATACTAGTGCAGTTCAATGGTACCCTAATTTGTTTAATCCATTGATATCGGACGGAGAAGTCGCGTTTGTCCCCAAAATACCCATTTTTTGCATTTTTTTCAAAATATCGGACATTATTTCGACCACTTCCGGTGTACAGATTATTGTTGAAATTGCTTTATTCCTTGCAATGGTCATTTGGCTTCATGCCTCAGAAATTTCAGAAACGTCAATTCGGCCATAAAACGAAACCCGAGCTCGCAAAATGGGTAGAAAATTCGAAAAAAATCGAAAAATAAAGGGCGATAACTCTGAATGAAACTTATATTACTGGAATCGGATGGACTTCAGGTATACAAAAATGTAGGTCAAATTTCAAAATTTTGAAAAATAACAAAAATTGTCTCTCAAACAACATTTTTCATTTTTCGATCGCAAGAAGTCAGCGATGAAGTTTCGAAATATCGAAATTTTCAACTGCTATCGTCCGAGAAAAGACTCAGGGTTTCCGAAAATGTCATTTGTATGAAAATAGGTACAGAATTGACGAATCTACGGCCGTTTTTTGATTTTTTGACACCGCACGAAATTCGACCACTTCCGTTCTGCGCAGAAGTTTCAAATATAGTTTATCAAGTAGCCAGCACATGGTTTCCCGATAGAGAATCAGGTCCCAGATCGGTATCTGTTACAGGCACCGAGAAATAGGCTCCGGCGAAAAAAAAAATAATAATAATAAATAATAATTTTAGTAATCACAATAGGCTTTCAGACGAAAGTCTGAAAGCCTAATAATAATTTTAGTAATCTCAATAGGCTTTCAGACGAAAGTCTGAAAGCCTAATAATAATAATAATTTTAGTAATCTCAATAGGCTTTCAGACGAAAGTCTGAAAGCCTAATAACTAGACCTGCAAGCAGCACTGAACCGGCTTTCAGGAATCATACAGGAAGTTTATTATACCATAGCCGATCCATTGAGCTACCAAACTATACTTTAGTTGTTTTGCTTCAGTGACACCCTCTATCATAGGTAAAAGTAATATTTGCTGGCGAAAAGACCGGTCAAAATTGTAAATTATGGCAAAATTACGCCACTTCCGGTACCGAAAGAAATTTTTATAGGTGAAAAATAAGTCGCAAATTCGCAACACACAAAATACAAACTTTGTTTTATACATATCGGGCAATAAATAATTACCCTATAACCCATAAACTGAAATTAAGACTCTGGGAAAATTGGCTATTATTCGACAAGGGAACATGCTAGAAGCCTTTTCTTGATATCAATATGATGGTATTGATTCAATCTTACTGCCCATTGGAGTCAGACGTTATCAAGTTAAACGAGTAATAAATATAAATCCCTTCAAAAAAATGTTTGTTTTGAAGGCTAAAAATACGTTTTTTGCAAAAATTACATTACTTCCGGTGATATTGAAAATGTTAACTTGGTTCATAGAAGTCGTAAATGGCATAAGGCATCAAATGGTAAATAAATTATAAAAATCGAATAATAATTGACACTTTTATAGACCAAAAACCTTGAAAAGTGACTTATAGAAGATCGCCTATTTCTCTGTAACCGTACAAGTTAGAAACCATTATGTGGTATCTGTATGGTCGTATGGCTTCATTCTATTCGTTGATGGGAATCAAATATCATAATTTTAAAAATATTATAAGACAGACTCATTTGAATAAAATATTAGTTTTTTAGGTTAAAAATACAGTTTTTGCCCAAATGACGTCATTTCCGGTCACAGTGAAAATGTAAAATTGGCTTGACCTAGTCCAAATTGGCATTAGGCATCAAATGGAAAAAAAATATTGCAAATCGAATAATAATTCACTCTTTTATAGGCAAAATAACGTGAAAAGTGATGCATGCAAAATTGCATATTTCTCGGCAACTGCTCATATTACGAACTAATTTTCGCATACATTCTCTTCGTCTGGATTATTGCTACGAGTTTATGAAAATTACAAATAAATATTTCAAAATATGAAGACGCTGAATGAATTGTAAATAACTGAATTTTACACTTTAGTTTACATTTTCTTCGAAATTGCCCGAAAATGAAATTGAAATTTAAAAATATGAGCTTAGAATGTTGTGCACCTTTGCAGAGTTCATCCTTTTGGTTATATCAGTTTTGAAAAAAAATAATATTTGCTTTCAAAAAGTGGTACCGAACTGTCAAAATTGTAGTTTTTGTTAATATTACGTCACTTCCGTTGCCGACAGAAAAATTTCACCGTAACAAAAAAAATTACAATTGGGACCACGGAGCATATGAACTTTGTTTTATACAAATCGAACAATAAATAATTTTTCTGGGTACGAAAAACTAAATTAGCCGATGGCGGCTAACGCAAATTACCGAGACAATTTTTTTTCTCATTTCTGCTCAAGTACGATGATATTTTAACCCTGTGTAAAATATCATCAAAAAATATTCATAAATAAAAAAGGTTTTCGTAAAAAAATTAATTTTTTTCGAAATATCGGACATTTTTTCGACTACTTCCGGTTTTACGATCGTTGTTGTGATAGCTTTACGAAGTCCTTTGGATACTTAACTGTACGTACCAGAAGTGTCAGAAACATCCATTGAGTAGTTTTGGAAAAAAAGATAAATTAAAGAGCGTTTACAAAAATTTAATGATTTTTCAATTTTTTTCAAAGTTTGATGCCATTTTTGTACCACCTATATTATTTCAATGCTTTTCATTTTGGATTCACTATATAGACAACCGATAGGACTTTGAGTAAGAAAAGTTTAAGAAAAATCTGCGGTGTCGTTTTCGAGAAAAGGGCGTCTCAGAATGTTAAAAAATCGGAAAATACTAGATTTTTGGCATACAATAATTTATTTCCCTACCATCGAAATCGTATTATTTAGATACCATATGATGGTCCATTAATAGGGCTTTCCAACGACCCTTTAGTTTTTTTGGTCCGCTATTACCTAAGGGAGAAATCAAGTTTTTCGCAAGTGCGACAATGTTTTTAACCTTTTTTTTTCATTTTTTGAATACTTCCGGTATGGTTATTATTTTCGGAATAGTTTTAATAGCCGGTTTGGGCACTAAAATAGCCACAGGGCTGTGTAATGATATATTGCATTATCTGATCAGATAAAATGCCCCTGAGAAATCCTATGTTGAAAAGTGCCAAAAATGCAAAAAAATTAAAATATCGAAAATTAAATTTCAATAACTACATACATATTATACATCGTTAGAATCGTAATTAGGTCAGCTATCTGAATATACAATCTTTTTTTGAAAATCTCTCAAAATAAAAAAATAGTAGATCATTTTCCAAAATTTCACGATTTTTCGACTTTTTTCGATTTTCAGTCCGTTATTTCACCTATTCCAGACATTTGAAAGTCTTATTGGGTGGCATAATTCACAAGACTATCGAATGGACTCTCGATAGAGAAAGTTAAAAAAAAAGTTGCGGTTAAGTTTTCGAGATACAGGCATCCAAAAACGCTCCAAATCAGAAAATACTTGATTTTCAGCGTGCCATATTTTGCTTCCTGCTCATCGTATCCGTATGAATTGGGTATCATACGATAGTACAATCCTAGTGCAGTCCAATGGTACCCTAATTTCTTTAATCCGTTGATATCGGGCGGAGAAATCGCGTTTTTCCCCAAAATATCCATTTTTTGCATTTTTTTCAAAATATTGAACATTATTTCGACCACTTCCGGTTTAAAGATCCGTGTCGAAATTGCTTTATCAGTTGGTATTGGACTATAACTTCATGTTCCAGAAGTTTCAGAAACGCCAATTCTACCATAAAACGAAACCCGAGCTCGCAAAATGGGAAGAAAATTCGATAAAAATCGAAAAATAAAGGGCGATAACTCTGAATGAAACTTATATTACTGGAATCGGATGGACTTCAGGTATCCAAAAATGTAGGTCAAATCTGAAAATTTTGAAAAATGACAAAAATTGTCTCGTAAACAACATGTTTTCAATTTTCGAACGATAAAAGTCATAGACGAATGTTCGAAATTGAAAAATGTGAGATAGCCTTTGTCTTAGAAAAGATTCAGGGATTCCAAAAATGTAATTTGTTTGAAAATGGATAAAGAATTGACGAAACTATGGCCTATTTTCAATTTTTAGACAACGTGCAAAGTTCGGTCACTTCCGGTATGCGCAGAAATTTCAAAAATATTTTATCAAGTAGCCACCACGTGGTTTCCCAATAGAAAATCTAATTTCAGATCGATATCTGTTTTCGATCATGGAGATCTAGGCCCCCGCGGTAAATAATAATAATAATAATAATAATAACTAGACCTGCAAGCAGCACTGAACCGGCTTTCAGGAATCATACAGGAAGTTTATTATACCATAGCCGACCCATTGAGTTACCAAACTATACTCTAGTTGTTTTGCTTCAGTGACACCCTCTATCATATGTAAAAGTAATATTTGGTGGCGAAAAGACCGTTCAAAATTGTAAATTATGGCAAAATTACGTCACTTCCGGTGCCGAAAGAAATTTTTATAGGTGAAGAATAAGTCGAAAATTCGCAACATACAAAATACAAACTTTGTTTTATACATATCGGGCAATAAATAATTAACCTATAACCCATAAGCTGAAATTAAGAAGGTAAAAAACTTAAAAGTGACCCTGGGAAAATTGGTTATTATTCGACAAGGGAACATGCTAGAAGCCCTTTCTTGATATCAATATGATGGTATTGATCCAATCTTACTGCCCATTAGAGTCAGACGCTATAAAGTTAAACGAATAATAAATATAAATCCCTTCAAAAAAAATGTTTGTTTTGAAGGCTAAAAATACGTTTTTTGCAAAAATTACATTACTTCCGGTGATATTGAAAATGTTAACTTGGTTCATAGAAGTCATAGATGGCATAAGGCAACAAATGGTAAAAAAATTATAAAAATCGAATAATAATTGACACTTTTATAGACCAAAAACCTTGAAAAGTGACTTATAGAAGATCGCCTATTTCTCTGTAACCGTACAAGTTAGAAACCATTTTGTGGTATCTGTATGGTCGTATGGCTTCATTCTATTCTTTGATGGGAATCAAATATCATAATTTTGAAAATATTATAAGGCAGACTCATTTGAATAAAATATTAGTTTTTTAGGTTAAAAATACAGTTTTTGCCCAAATGACGTCATTTCCGTTCACAGTGAAAATGTAAAATTGGCTTAACCAAGTCCAAATTGGCATTTGGCATCAAATGGAAAAAAATATTGCAAATCGAATAATAATTCACTCTTTTATAGGCAAAATAACGTGAAAAGTGATGCATGCAAAATTGCACATTTCTCTGTAACTGCTCATATTACAAACTAATTTTCGAAAACATTCTCTTCATCTGGATTATTGCTACGAGTTTATGAAAATTACAAATCAATATTTCAAAATATGAAGACGCTGAATGAATTGTAAATAACTGAATTTTACACTTTATTTTACATTTTATTCGAAATTGCCCGAAAATGAAATTGAAATTAAAAAATAGGAGCTAAGGATTTTATGCACCTTTGCAGGGTGCATCCTTTTAGTTATATCATTTTTGAAAAAAAATAATATTTGCTTTCAAAAAGTGGTACCGAACTGTCAAAATTGTAGTTTTTGTTAATATTAGGTCACTTCCGTTGCCAACAGAAAAATTTCACCGTAACCAAAAAAATTACAATTGGGACCACGGAGCATATATGAACTTTGTTTTATACAAATCGAACAATAAATAATTTTTCTGGATACGAAAAATTAAATTAGCCGATAGCAGCTAACGCAAATTACCGAGACAATTTTTTTTCTCATTTCTGCTCAAGTACGATGATATTTTAACCCTGTGTAAAATATCATCAAAAAATATTCATAAATAAAAAAGGTTTTCGTAAAAGAAATTTTTTTTTTTCAAAATATCGGACATTTTTTCGACTACTTCCGTCTTTACGATCGTTGTTGTGATAGCTTTACGAAGTTCTTTGGATACTTAACGTTCTATACCAGAAGTGTCAGAAACATCCATTGAGTAGTTTTGGAAAAAAAGATAAATTAAAGAGCGTTTACAAAAATTTAACGATTTTTCAACTTTTTTTAAAGTTTGATGCCATTTTTGGACCACCTATATTATTTCAATGCTTTTCATTTTGGATTCACTATATAGACAACCGATAGGAATTTGAGTAAGAAAAGTTTCAGAAAAATCTGCGGCGTCGTTTTCGAGAAAAGGGCGTCTCAGAATGTTAAAAAATCGGAAAATACTAGATTTTTGGCATACAATAATGTATTTCCTTACCATCGAAATCGTATTATTTAGATACCATATGATGGTCCATTAATAGGGCTATCCAACGACACTTTAGTTCTTTTGGTCCGCTATTACCTAAGGGAGCAATCAAGTTTTTCGCAAGTGAGACAATGTTTTTAACCTTTTTTTTTTCATTTTTTGAATACTTTCGGCATGGTTATTATTGTCGGAATTGTTTTATAGCCGGTTTGAGCACTAAAATAGCCAGAGGGCTCTGTAATGATATATTACATTATCTGATCAGATAAAATGCCCCTGAGAAATCCTGTGTTCAAAAGTGCCAAAAATGAAAAAAATTTAAAATATCGAAAATTAAATTTCAATAATTACATACATATTATACATCGTTAGAATCGTAATTAGGTCAGCTATCTGAATATACAGCCTTTTTTAAAAAATCTCTTCAAATAAAAAAATAGTAGAGCATTTTCCAAAATTTCACGATTTTTCGACTTTTTTCGATTTTCAGTCCTTTATTTCACCTATTCCAGATATTTCAAAGGCTTATTGGGTGGTTTCATGCAAATTAACTCCGAAAGGACTCTCGATAGAAAAAATTTAAAAAAAAGTTGCGGTTAAGTTTTCGAGATATAGGCGTCCAAAAACGCTCCAAATCAGAAAATACTTGATTTTCAGCGTGCCATATTTTGCTGCCTGGTCATAGTATCCGTATGAATTGGGTATCATACGATAGTACAATCCTAGTACAATCCAATGGTACCCTAATTTCTTTAATCCATTGATATCGGGAGGAGAAATCGCGTTTTTCCCCAAAATATCCATTTTTTGCATTTTTTTCAAAATATTGCACATTATTTCGACCACTTCCGGTTAAAGGATTCTTGTCGAAATTGCTTTATCAGTTGGTATTGGACTATAACTTCATGTTCCGTAAGTTTCAGAAACATCATTTTGGCTGTAAAACGACACCACAGCTCACAAAATGGGAAGAAAATTCGAAAAAAATCGAAAAATAAAGGGCGATAACTCTGAATGAAACTTATATTACTGGAATCGGATTGACGTCAGGTATCCAAAAATATAGGTCAAATTTGCAAATTTTGAAAAATAACAAAAAATGTCTCGTAGGCGACGTGTTTTGAATTTTCGAACGATAGAAGTCAGCGACGAAGTTTCGAAATTGCGAAATGATAGATTGCTATTGTCTTGTAAATGTCTCAGACTTTCTAAAAATGTGATTTGTTTGAATATAGGTAGAGAATTGACGAAACCACGACCGATTATTTTTTTTTTACAAACGTTCAAAATTCGACCATTTCCGGTCTGCGCAGAAGTTCAAAAATTGCTTTATTGAGTAGCCACCACATGGTTTCCCGATAGAAAGATGAACCGCAGATCGGTATCTCTTTTCGATCATAGAGAAATAGGCTCCGGCGGTAAATAATAATAATAAAAAAAAAAATAATAATTTTAGTAATCTCAATAGGCTTTCAGACGAAAGTCTGAAAGCCTAATAATAATAATTTTAGTAATCTCAATAGGCTTTCAGACGAAAGTCTGAAAGCCTAATAATAATTTTAGTAATCTCAATAGGCTTTCAGACGAAAGTCTGAAAGCCTAACTAGACCTGCAAGCAGCACTGAACCGGCTTTCAGGAATCATACAGGAAGTTTATTATACCATAGCCGATCCATTGAGCTACCAAACTATACTTTAGGTTGTTTTGCTTTAGTGACACCCTCTATCATATGTAAAAGTAATATTTGCTGGCGAAAAGATCAGTCAAAATTGTAAATTATGGCAAAATTAAGTCACTTCCGGTGCCGAAAGAAATTTTTATAGGTGAAAAATAAGTCGAAAATTCGCAACATACAAAATCCAACGTTGTTTTATACATTTCGGGCAATAAATAATTAACCTATAACCCATAAACTGAAATTAAGAAGGTAAAAAACTTAAAGGTGACCCTGGGAAAATTGGTTATTATTCGACAAGGGAACATGCTAGAAGCCTTTTCTTGATATCAATATGATGGTATTGATTCACTCTTACTGCCCATTAGAGTCAGACGTTATAAAGTTAAACAAATAATGAATATAAATCACTTCTAAAAAATGTTTGTTTTGAAGGCTAAAAATACGTTTTTTGCAAAAATTACATTACTTCCGGTGATATTGAAAATGTTAACTTGGTTCATAGAAGTCATAAATTGCATAAGGTATCAAATGGTAAAAAAATTATAAAAATCGAATAATAATTGACACTTTTATATACCAAAAACCTTGAAAAGTGACTTATAGAAGATCGCCTATTTCTCTGTAACCGTACAAGTTAGAAACCATTTTGTGGTATCTGTATGGTCGTATGGCTTCATTCTATTCGTTGATGGGAATCAAATATCATAATTTTAAAAATATTATAAGACAGACTCATTTGAATAAAATATTAGTTTTTTAGGTTAAAAATACAGTTTTTGCCCAAATGACGTCATTTCCGGTCACAGTGAAAATGTAAAATTGGCTTGACCTAGTCCAAATTGGCATTAGGCATCAGATGGAAAAAAAATATTGCAAATCGAATAATAATTCACTCTTTTATAGGCAAAATAACGTGAAAAGTGATGCATGCAAAATTGCATATTTCTCGGCAACTGCTCATATTACGAACTAATTTTCGCATACATTCTCTTCGTCTGGATTATTGCTACGAGTTTATGAAAATTACAAATAAATATTTCAAAATATGAAGACGCTGAATGAATTGTAAATAACTGAATTTTACACTTTAGTTTACATTTTCTTCGAAATTGCCCGAAAATGAAATTGAAATTTAAAAATATGAGCTTAGAATTTTGTGCACCTTTGCAGAGTTCATCCTTTTGGTTATATCAGTTTTGAAAAAAAATAATATTTGCTTTCAAAAAGTGGTACCGAACTGTCAAAATTGTAGTTGGGACCACGGAGCATATGAACTTTGTTTTATACAAATCGAACAATAAATAATTTTTCTGGGTACGAAAAACTAAATTAGGCGATGGCGGCTAACGCAAATTACCGAGACAATTTTTTTTCTCATTTCTGCTCAAGTACGATGATATTTTAACCCTGTGTAAAATATCATCAAAAAATATTCATAAATAAAAAAGGTTTTCGTAAAAAAAATATTTTTTTTCAAAATATCGGACATTTTTTCGACTACTTCCGGTTTTACGATCGTTGTTGTGATAGCTTTACGAAGTTCTTTGGATACTTAACTTTCTGTACCAGAAGTGTCAGAAACATCCATTGAGCAGTTTTGGAAAAAAAGATAAATTAAAGAGCGTTTACAAAAATTTAACGATTTTTCAATTTTTTTCAAAGTTTGATGCCATTTTTGGACCACCTATATTATTTCAATGCTTTTCATTTTGCATTCACTATATAGATAACCGATAGGACTTTGAGTAAGAAAAGTTTAAGAAAAATTTGCGGCGTCGTTTTCGAGAAAAGGGCGTCTCAGAATGTTAAAAAATCGGAAAATACTAGATTTTTGGCATACAATAATTTATTTCCTTACCATCGATATCGTATTATTTAGATACCATATGATGGTCCATTAATAGGGCTATCCAACGACACTTTAGTTCTTTTGGTCCGCTATTACCTAAGGGAGAAATCAAGTTTTTCGCAAGTGCGACAATGTTTTTAACCTTTTTTTTCATTTTTTGAATACTTCCGGTATGGTTATTATTGTCGGTATAGTTTTGATAACCGGTTTGGGCACTAAAATAGTCACAGGGCTCTGTAATGATATATTACATTATCTGATCAGATAAAATGCCCCTGAGAAATCCTAGGTTCAAAAGTGCCAAAAATGCAAAAAATTTAAAATATCGAAAATTAAATTTCAATAACTACATACATGTTATACATCGTTAGAATCGTAATTAGGTCAGCTATCTGAATATACAATCTTTTTTTGAAAATCTCTTAAAATAAAAATATAGCAGAGCATTTTCCAAAATTTCACGATTTTTCGACTTTTTTCGATTTTCAGTCCGTTATTTCACCTATTCCAGATATTTCAAAGTCTTATTGGATGGCTTCATGCAAAATACCTACGAAAGGACTCTCGATAGAAAAAATTACAAAAAAAGTTGCGGTTAAGTTTTCGAGATACAGGCGTCCAAAAACGCCCCAAATCAGAAAATACTTGATTTTCAGCGTGCCATATTTTGCTGCCTGCTCATCGTATCCGTACGAGTTGGGTATCACACGATAGCACAATCCTAGTGCATTCCAATGGTACCCTAATTTCTTTAATCCATTGATATCGGGCGGAGAAATCGTGTTTTTCCCCAAAATATCCATTTTTTGCATTTTTTCAAAATATTGCACATTATTTTGACCACTTCCGGTTTAAGGATTCTTGTCGAAATTGCTTTATACGTTGGTATTGGACTATAACTTCATGTTCCAGAAGTTTCGGAAACGTCAATTCTACCATAAAACGAAACCCGAGCTCACAATATGGGAATAAAATTCGAAAAAAATCGAAAAATAAAGGGCGATAACTCGGAATGAAACTTATATTACTGGAATCGGATGGACTTCAGGTATCCAAAAATGTAGGTCAAATTTGAAAATTTTGAAAAATGACAAAAATTGTCTCGTAAACAACATGTTTTCAATTTTCGAACGATAAAAGTCATAGACGAATGTTCGAAATTGAAAAATGTGAGATAGCCATTGTCTCAGAAAAGATTCAGGGATTCCAAAAATGTAATTTGTTTGAAAATGGATAAAGAATTGACGAAACTATGGCCGATTTTCAATTTTTAGACAACGAGCAAAGTTCGGTCACTTCCGTTATGCGCAGAAATTTCAAAAATATTTTATCAAGTAGCCACCACATGGTTTCCCAATAGAAAATCTAATTCCAGATCGATATCTGTTTTCGATCATAGAGATCTAGGCCCCCGCGGTAAATAATAATAATAATAATAATAATAACTAGACCTGCAAGCAGCACTGAACCGGCTTTCAGGAATCATACAGGAAGTTTATTATACCATAGCCGATCCATTGAGCTACCGAACTATACTTTAGATGTTTTGCTACAGTGAAACCTTCTATCATATATAAAAGTAATATGTGCTGGCGAAAAGACGGGCCAAAATTGTAAATTATCGCAAAATTACGTCACTTCCGGTGCCGAAAGAAATTTTTATAGGTGAAAAATAAGTCGAAAATTCGTAACATACAAAATACAAACTTTGTTTTATACGTATCGGGCAATAAATAACTAACCTGTAACCCATCAACTGAAATTAAGAAGGTAAAAAAATTAAAAGTGACCCTGGGAAAATTGGCTATTATTCGACAAGGGAACATGCTAGAAGCTTTTTCTTGATATCGATATGATGGTATTGATTCAATCTTACTGCCCATTAGAGTCAAACGTTATAAAGTTAATTGAATAATAAATATAAATCCCTTCAAAAAAATGTTTTGTTTTGAAGGCTAAAAATACGTTTTTTGCAAAAATTACATTACTTCCGGTGATATTGAAAATGTTAACTTAGTTCATTGAAGTCATAAATGCCATAAGGCATCAAATGGTAAAAATATTATAAAAATCGAATAATAATTGACACTTTTATAGACCAAA
Organism: Patella depressa; assembly: GCA_948474765.1. NCBI lineage: Eukaryota > Metazoa > Mollusca > Gastropoda > Patellidae > Patella > Patella depressa. Next base: position 2,409,238 of record CAOLEZ010000001.1, on the reverse strand, counting down.
AACCTTGAAAAGTGACTTATAGAAGATCGCCTATTTCTCTGTAACCGTACAAGTTAGAAACCATTTTGTGGCATCTGTATGGTCGTATGGCTTGATTCTATTCGTTGATGGGAATCAAATATCATAATTCTAAAAATATTATAAGGCAGACTCATTTGAATAAAATATTTGTTTTTTAGGTTAAAAATACAGTTTTTGCCCAAATGACGTCATTTCCGGTCACAATGAAAATGTAAAATTGGCTTGACCTAGTCCAAAATGGCATTAAGCATCAAATGGGGAAAAAAAATTGCAAATCGAATAATAATTCATTCTTTTATAGGCAAAATAACGTGAAAAGTGATGCATGCAAAATTGCATATTTCTCGGCAACTGTTCACATTACAAACTAATTTTCGCATGCATTCTCTTCGTCTGGATTATTGCTACGAGTTTATGAAAATTACAAATAAATATTTCAAAATATGAAGAGCTGAATGAATTGCAAACAACTGAATTTTACACTTTATTTTACATTTTATTCGAAATTGCCCGAAAATGAAATTGAAATTAAAAAGTCTGAGCTAGGGATATTGTGCACCTTTGCAGGGTGCATCATTTTAGTTATATCAGTTTTGAAAAAAATTAATATATGCTTTCAAAAAGTGGTACCGAACGATTTTTGAATTTTTTTCAAAGTTTGATGCTATTTTTGGACCACCTATATTATTTCAATGCTTTTCATTTTGGATTCACTATATAGACAATCGATAGGACTTTGAGTAAGAAAAGTTTGAGAAAAATCGTAGGCGTCGTTTTCGAGAAAAGGGCGTCTCAGAATGTTAAAAAATCGAAAATACTGGATATTTGGCATACAATAATTTATTTCCTTGCCATCGAAATCGTATTATTTACATACCGTATGATGGTCCATTAATAGGCTATCCAACGACACTTTAGTTCTTTTAGTCCGCTATTACCTAAGGGAGAAATCAAGTTTTTCGCAAGTGCGACAATGTTTTTAACCTTTTTTTTAATTTTTTGAATACTTCCGGTATGGTTATTATTGTCGGAATAGTTTAAATAGCCGGTTTGGGTACTAAAATAGTCATGGGGCTCTGTAATGATATATTACATTTACTGATCAGATAAAATGCCACTGAGAAATCCTATGTCCAAAAGTGAGAAAAATGCAAAAAATTTAATATATCGAAAATTAACTTTCAATAACTACATACATATTATACATCGTTAGAATTGTAATTAGGTCAGCTATCTGAAAATACAACCTTTTTTCGAAAATCTCTTAAAATAAAAAAATAGTAGAGCATTTTCCAAAATTTCACGATTTTTCGACTTTTTTCGATTTTCAGTCCGTTATTTCACCTATTCCAGATATTTCAAAGTCGTAATGGAATGTTTCGTACTTCAGACTACCACAAGGTCTCTCGATAGAGAAAGTTTCATAAAAATCGCTGGAGTAGTTTTCGAGATACAGGCGTCCAAAAATGCTAAAAATCAGAAAATACTTGATTTTCAGCGTGCCATATTTTACTGCCTGTTCATAGTATCCGTATGAATTTGGTATCATACGATAGTGCAATCCCAGTGTAGTCCAATGGTACCCTAATTTCTTTAATCCATTTATATCGGGCGGAGAAATCGCGTTTTTCCCAAAAATATCCATTTTTTGCATTTTTTTCAAAATATTGCACATTATTTCGACCACTTCCGGTTTAAGGATTCTTGTCGAAATTGCTTTATTTGTTGGAATTGGACTATAACTTCATGTTCCAGAAGTTTCAGAAACGTCAATTCTGCCATAAAACGAAACCCGAGCTCACAAAATGGGAAGAAAATTCGAAAAAAATCGAAAAATAAAGGGCGATAACTCTGAATGAAACATATATTACTGGAATTGCATGGACGTCAGGTATCCAAAAATATAGGTCAAATTTGAAAATTTTGAAAATTAACAAAAATTGTCTCGTAAGCAACATGTTTTCAATTTTCGAACGCTAAAAGTCATGGACGAATGTTCGAAATCGAAAAATGTGAGATAGCCATTGTCTAAGAAAAGATGCAGGGATTCCAAAAAGGTAATTTGTTTGAAAATGGATAAACAATTGACGAAACTATGGCCTATTTTCAATTTTTAGACAAAATACAAAGTTCGGTCACTTCCGGTATGCGCAGAAATTTCAAAAATATTTTATCAAGTAGCCACCACATGGTTTCCAGACAGAAAATCTAATTCCAGATCGATATCTGTTTTCGATCATGTTGATCTTGGCTCCCGCGGTAAATAATAATAATAATAATAATAATAATTTTAGTAATCTCAATAGGCTTTCAGACGAAAGTCTGAAAGCCTAATAACTAGACCTGCAAGCAGCACTGAACCGGCTTTCAGGAATCATACAGGAAGTTTATTATACCATAGCCGATCCATTGAGCTACCAAACTATACTTTAGTTGTTTTGCTTCATTGACACCCTCTATCATATGTAAAAGTAATATTTGCTGGCTAAAAGACCGGTCAAAATTGTAAATTATGGCAAAAGTATGTCACTTCCGGTGCCGAAAGAAATTTTTATAGATGAAAAATAAGTCGAAAATTCGCAACATACAAAATACAAACTTTTTTTTATAAATATCGGACAATAAATAATTAACCTATAACCCATAAACTGAAATTAAGAAGGTAAAAAACTGAAAAGTGACCCTCGGAAAATTGGTTATTATTCGACAAGAGAACATGCTAGAAGATTTTTCTTGATATCAATATGATGGTATTGATTCAGTCTTACTGCCCATTAGAGTCAGACGTTATAAAGTTAAACGAATAATAAATATAAATCCCTTCAAAAAAATGTTTGTTTTAAAGGCTAAAAATACGTTTTTTGCAAAAATTACATTACTTCCGGTGATATTGAAAATTTTAACTTAGTTCATAGAAGTCATAAATAGCATAAGGCATGAAATGGTAAATAAATTGTAAAAATCGAATAATAATTGACAGTTTTACAGACCAAAAACCTTGAAAAGTGACTTATAGAAGATCGCCTATTTCTCTGTAACCGTACAAGTTAGAAACCATTTTGTGGTATCTGTATGGTCGTATGGCTTCATTTTATTCGTTGATGGGAATCAAATATCATAATTTTAAAAATATTATAAGGCAGACTCATTTGAATAAAATATTTGTTTTTTAGGTTAAAAATACAGTTTTTGCCCAAATGACGTCATTTCCGGTCACAGTGAAAATGTAAAATTGGCTTGACCTAGTCCAAATTGGCATTAGGCATCAAATGGAAAAAAAATATTGCAAATCGAATAATAATTAACTCTTTTATAGGCAAAATAACGTGAAAAGTGATGCATGCAAAATTGCATATTTCTCGGCAACTGCTCATATTACAAACTAATTTTCGCATACATTCTCTTCGTCTGGATTATTGCTACGAGTTTATGAAAATTACAAATAAATATTTCAAAATATGAAGACGCTGAATGAATTGTAAATAACTGAATTTTACACTTTATTTTACATTTTATTCGAAATTGCCCGAAAATGAAATTGAAATGAAAAAGTCTGAGCTAAGCATATTGTGCACCTTTGCAGGGTGCATCCTTTTAGTTATATCAGTTTTGAAAAAAATTAATATTTGCTTTCAAAAAGTGGTACCGAACTGTCAAAATTGTAGTTTTTGTTAATATTACGTCACTTCCGCTACCGACTGAAAAATGTCACCGTAACAAAATAAATTACAATTGGGACCACGGAGCTTATGAACTTGGTTTTATACAAATCGAACAATAAATAATTTTTCTGGGTACGAAAAACTAAATTAGCCGATGGCGGCTAATGCAAATTACCGAGACAATTTTTTTTCTGATTTCTGCTCAAGTAGGATGATATTTTAACCTAGTGTAAAATATCGTCAAAAAATATTCATAAATAAAAAAAGTTTTCGTAAAAAAAATATTTTTTTTCAAAATATCGGACATTTTTTCGACTACTTCCGGTTTTACGATTGTTGTCGTGATAGCTTTACGAAGTTCTTTGGATACTTACCTTTCTGTACCAGAAGTGTCAGAAACATCTATTGAGTAATTTTGGAAAAAAAGATAAAATAAAGAGCGTTTACAAAAATTTAACGATTTTTCAATTTTTTTCAAAGTTTGATGCTATTTTCGGACCACCTATATTATTTCAATGCTTTTCATTTTGGATTCACTATATAGACAATCGATAGGACTTTGAGTAAGAAAAGTTTGAGAAAAATCGTAGGCGTCGTTTTCGAGAAAAGGGCGTCTCAGAATGTTAAAAAATCGGAAAATACTAGATTTTTGGCATACAATAATTTATTTCCTTGGCATCGAAATCGTATTATTTACATACCATATGATGGTCCATTAATAGGCTATCCAATGACACTTTAGTTCTTTTGGTCCGCTATTACCTAAGGGAGAAATCAAGTTTTTCGCAAGTGCGACAATGTTTTTAACCTTTTTTTTTTATTTTTTGAATACTTCTGGTATGGTTATTATTGTCGGAATAGTTTAAATAGCCGGTTTGGGTACTAAAATAGCCATAGGGCTCTGTATTGATATATTACATTTACTGATCAGATAAAATGCCACTGAGAAATCCTATGTCAAAAAGTGAGAAAAATGGAAAAAAATTAAAATATCGAAAATTAACTTTCAATAACTACATACATATTATACATCGTTAGAATCGTAATTAGGTCAGCTATCTGAATATACAACCTTTTTTCGAAAATCTCTTAAAATAAAAAAATTGTAGAGCATTTTCCAAAATTTCACGATTTTTCGACTTTTTTCGATTTTCAGTCCGTTATTTCACCTATTCCAGATATTTCAAAGTCGTAATGGAATGTTTCGTACACAAGACTACCACAAGGTCTCTTCATACAGAAAGTTTCATAAAAATCGCTGGAGTAGTTTTCGAGATACAGGCGTCCGAAAATGCTAAAAATCAGAAAATACTTGATTTTCAGCGTGCCATATTTTGCTGCCTGTTCATAGTATCCGTATGAATTTGGTATCATACGATAGTACAATCATAGTGCAGTCCAATGGTACCCTAATTTCTTTAATCCATTTATATCGGGCGGAGAAATCGCGTTTTCCCCCAAAATATCCATTTTTTTCATTTTTTTCAAAATATTGCACATTATTTCGACCACTTCCGGTTTAAAGATTTTTATCGAAATTGCTTTATTCGTTGCTATTGGACTATAACTTCATGTTCCAGAAGTTTCAGAAACGTCAATTCTGCCATAAAACGAAACCCGAGCTCACAAAATGGGAAGAAAATTCGAAAAAAATCGAAAAATAAAGGGCGATAACTCTGAATGAAACTTATATTGCTGGAATCGCATGAACTTCAGGTATCCAAAAATGTAGGTCAAATTTGAAAATTTTGAAAAATAACAAAAATTGTCTCGTAAACAACATGTTTTCAATTTTCGAACGCTAAAAGTCATAGACGAATGTTCGAAATCGAAAAATGTGAGATAGCCACTGTCTAAGAAAAGATTCAGGAATTCCAAAAAGGTAATTTGTTTGAAAATGGATAAAGAATTGACAAAACTATGGCCAATTTTCAATTTTTAGACAAAATACAAAGTTCGGTCACTTCCGGTATGCGCAGAAATTTCAAAAATATTTTTTCAAGTAGCCACCACATGGTTTCCCGATAGAAATTCTAATTCCAGATCGATATCAGTTTTCGATCATAGAGATCTACGCTCCCGCGGTAAATAATAATAATAATAATAATAATAATTTTAGTAATCTCAATAGGCTTTCAGACGAAAGTCTGAAAGCCTAACTAGACCTGCAAGCAGCACTGAACCGGCTTTCAGGAATCATACAGGAAGTTTATTATACCATAGCCGATCCATTGAGCTACCAAACTATACTTTAGTTGTTTTGCTTCAGTGACACCCTCTATCATATGTAAAAGTAATATTTGCTGGCTAAAAGACCGGTCAAAATTGTAAATTATGGCAAAAGTATGTCACTTCCGGTGCCGAAAGAAATTTTTATAGATGAAAAATAAGTCGAAAATTCGCAACATACAAAATACAAACTTTTTTTTATAAATATCGGACAATAAATAATTAACCTATAACCCATAAACTGAAATTAAGAAGGTAAAAAACTGAAAAGTGACCCTCGGAAAATTGGTTATTATTCGGCAAGGGAACATGCTAGAAGATTTTTCTTGATATCAATATGATGGTATTGATTCAGTCTTACTGCCCATTAGAGTCAGACGTTATAAAGTTATACGAATAATAAATATAAATCCCTTCAAAAAAATGTTTGTTTTAAAGGCTAAAAATACGTTTTTTGCAAAAATTACATTACTTCCGGTGATATTGAAAATTTTAACTTGGTTCATAGAAGTCATAAATAGCATAAGGCATGAAATGGTAAATAAATTGTAAAAATCGAATAATAATTGACAGTTTTACAGACCAAAAACCTTGAAAAGTGACTTATAGAAGATCGCCTATTTCTCTGTAACCGTACAAGTTAGAAACCATTTTGTGGTATCTGTATGGTCGTATGGCTTCATTTTATTCGTTGATGGGAATCAAATATCATAATTTTAAAAATATTATAAGGCAGACTCATTTGAATAAAATATTTGTTTTTTAGGTTAAAAATACAGTTTTTGCCCAAATGACGTCATTTCCGGTCACAGTGAAAATGTAAAATTGGCTTGACCTAGTCCAAATTGGCATTAGGCATCAAATGGAAAAAAAATATTGCAAATCGAATAATAATTAACTCTTTTATAGGCAAAATAACGTGAAAAGTGATGCATGCAAAATTTCATATTTCTCGGCAACTGCTCATATTACAAACTAATTTTCGCATACATTCTCTTCGTCTGGATTATTGCTACGAGTTTATGAAAATTACAAATAAATATTTCAAAATATGAAAACGCTGAATGAATTGTAAATAACTGAATTTTACACTTTATTTTACATTTTATTCGAAATTGCCCGAAAATGAAGTTGAAATTAAAAAATATGAGCTAAGGTTTTTGTGCACCTTTGCAGGGTGCATCCTTTTAGTTATATCAGTTTTGAAAAAAAATAATATTTGCTTTCAAAAAGTGGTACCGAACTGTCAAAATTGTAGTTTTTGTTAATATTACGTCACTTCCGTTGCCGACAGAAAAATTTCACCGTAACAAAAAAAATTACAATTGGGACCATGGTGCATATGAACTTTGTTTTATACAAATCGAACAATAAATAATTTTTCTGGGTACGAAAAACTAAATTAGCCGATGGCGGCTAACGCAAATTACCGAGACAATTTTTTTTCTCATTTCTGCTCAAGTACGATGATATTTTAACCCTGTGTAAAATATCATCAAAAAATATTCATAAATAAAAAAGGTTTTCGTAAAAAAATTATTTTTTTTCGAAATATCGGACATTTTTTCGACTACTTCCGGTTTTTACGATCGTTGTTGTGATAGCTTTACGAAGTCCTTTGGATACTTAACTTTCTGTACCAAAAGTGTCAGAAACATCCATTGAGTAGTTTTAGAAAAAAAGATAAATTAAAGAGCGTTTCAAAAAATTTAACGATTTTTCAATTTTTTTCAAAGTTTGAGGCCATTTTTCGACCACTTATATTATTTCAATGCTTTTCATTTTGGATTCCCTATATAGACAACTAACAGGACTTTGAGTAAGAAAAGTTTAAGAAAAATCGTAGGCGTCGTTTTCGAGAAAAGGGCGTCTCAGAATGTTAAAAAATTGGAAAATACTAGATTTTTGGCATACAATAATTTATTTCCTTACCATCGAAATCGTATTATTTAGATACCATATGATGGTCCATTAATAGGGCTATCCAGCGACACTTTAGTTCTTTTGGTCCGCTATTACCTAAGGGAGAAATCAAGTTTTTCGCAAGTGCGACAATGTTTTTACTCTTTTTTTTCATTTTTTGAATACTTCCGGTATGGTTATTATTGTCGGAATAGTTCTAATAGCCGGTTTGGGCACTAAAATAGCCACAGGGCTCTGTAATGATATATTACATTATCTGATCAGATAAAATGCCCCTGAGAAATCCTATGTTCAAAAGTGCCAAAAATGCAAAAAATTTAAAATATCGAAAATGAAATTTTAATAATTACATACATATTATACATCGTTAGAATCGTAATTAGGTCAGCTATCTGAATATACAACCTTTTTTTAAAAATCTCTTAAAATAAAAAAATAGTAGAGCATTTTCCAAAATTTCACGATTTTTCGACTTTTTTCGATTTTCAGTCCCTTTTTTATCCTATTCCAGACATTTCAAAGTCCTATTGGATGGCTTCATGCCAAATACCTCCAAAAGGACTCTCGATAGAAAAAAAATAAAAAAAATTGTAGGTTAAGTTTTCGAGATACAGGCATCCCAAAACGCTCCAAATCAGAAAATACTTGATTTTCAGCGTGCCATATTTTGCTACCTTTTCATAGTATCTGTATGATTTGGGTATCATACGATAGTCCATTCTTCATGCAACCCAACGATACCTTAATCCCTTTAATCCGTTGATATCGGGCGAAGAAATCACGTTTTTCCCAAAACCACCCATTTTTTTCGTTTTTTTGCAAATTTTGCACATTATTTCGACCACTTCCGGTTTAAGGAGTCTTGTCGAAATTGCTTTACCTGTTGATATTGGACTTTAACTTCATGTTCCAGAAGTTTCAGAAACGTCAATTCTGCCATAAAACGAAACCCGAGCTCACAAAATGGGAAGAAAATTCGAAAAAAATCGAAAAATATAGGGCGATAACTCTGAATGAAACTTATATTACGGGAATCGGATGGACTTCAGGTATCCAAAAATGTAGGTCAAATTTGAAAATTTTGAAAAATAACAAAAATTGTCTCGTAAACAACATGTGTTCAATTTTCGAACTATAAAAGTCATAGACGAATGTTCGAAATTGAAAAATGTGAGATAGCCATTTTCTCAGAAAAGATCCAGGGATTCCAAAAATGTAATTTGTTTGAAAATGGATAAAGAATTGACGAAACTATAGCCGATTTTCAATTTTTAGAGAAAGTACAAAGTTCGGTCACTTCCGGTATGCGCAGAAATTTCAAAAATATTTTATCAAGTAGCCACCACATTGTTTCCCAATAGAAAAGCTAATTCCAGATCGATATCTGTTTTCGATCATGGAGA